>OX459112.1:131983001-133183001 GCA_949775065.1 Brachyopa scutellaris | reverse complement strand
TTTCATAGGAAAAAGTGTTCAAATGTGCCCCAGACTCCCCTATACAGTGAACTCTCTCATAACCAGACACTGACGGTACCGAAAAATTTGTCTGGTTATGAGAGGTGTCCGGTTATGGGAGAAAACAATAAATTGACATTCTTTAAAAAAGAAACACAATAGATATTATGGTATTAATTTTATTTTATAAAGGAATTCAGTTTTATGTGATAAACACAAATAACAGAAAAATACTAATTTCTGTCTATGACAATCAACCCTAAAGTTACACATACATACATACACTTAACATACAAAAAAATAAATAAATATTTGGCTTCAGCAGTCCTAGGTAGAACCAAGCCTAGCTTCTCGCAACCATTTGTGTGTGCGAGTTATATTTTTGCACGAATGGAAGGGACCTACAGTTTTCTGCCGTCTCCGAATGGCGAGTTGGGAAGCTTTACATGACAAATGATATTCTTGAATGCTTGTCAGGCATTCGGAAGAGGTGGGCGCTATGAAAAACTTTTAAGGTGTTTGCACGGGATTCGAACCCAAGACCGCTGGCTCAGTAGTCCGACGCACTAACCACTTGCGCTACGGTGCCCTTAACATACAAGCCTATTTAAAAAATGCACATAGTTGTTGGATAACACGTTCGTGGACAAGACAGCATATGCCGCCAATGGTTGAGGAAATTAGCGGGTGTTGACAATTTTAGGTATGTTAGGACAAGACGAGATACCCTGAAGAGTAATACAGTACACTTCCATATTCCGGCATTATTTGTCTTACCAGAGACAAATTTTCACTTCACTGTGACCAGCGGAATCATTTTTATCTTTATACAAAATTCGCAAAAAATAATATAAAATATCTCTCAAAATGCTGGAGATGTTGTGTGTCATTCCCCACCGAAAATCATGTGTCCTCGAACATGATAATAACGCAAAGGCACACCCCACAGTCTTAATTTTTGTTTCGTATCTTTGCAAAGTGTAAACAGAAAAACAAAATAAAAAAAAAAACAAAGTATGTAAAAAGTTTGCCATACGTAGATGTGTTTTGTCCATTTAAGAGAGAGCGACATTCTATTGCGGCTACGAAAATTGGTGTCCGTGTCCGGTTATGGGAGAATTTTTTATACGAAAAATCATGTATTTATTTCCGTTCTTTGAAATCTGTCCGGTTATAAGAGGTGTCCGGTTATGAGAGGTGTCCGTAACGAGAGAGTACACTGTACATATTTATTAGAAATAATAATAAAAATAAAAATTAAACAAAATCTGTATTTCTTCGAATAATAAGATTGAACAATGATTATTTCTTTGAATGTGGTAATATAAGTACTACTTATTTCTTTTGAAGGCAGGCAGTGCTTATTTTCCTTGAACACTGCACACAAATAGGCTCTTGGCAGTCAACACATTTATTTGTTGTCTTCCTGTACTGCAAAGATAACAGTATTTTCTTTTCTCCAGGTTATCATCCATCGGAATGGTTGGAATCTGAATTTTTAGTAGTTTACTTATCCAAGAATTTACATCATTATTCACGTAAGGGTTTACTAGCCTTGCTCTCATGTGTTGTTTCACAAGCTGCATCCCGAGATTGTCGATAAAATTGAACCTTCTTTCCATCGGGCTAGCAACAAAGCTCTTGCGAACTTGCTTGGCAATATTTAGTATTCCACAATGCACAAAGGGGCCACCTTTCATCCTTTCGTTGTGTTGAGTAGATGCGGTTTTGTGATCCAACGTGTCAACGCCTCCTTTCTAACCAGTCACTCAAAAACCAACTGAAGGAATCTACGCATGGCTCTCATGAGCTACAGTGCTACAACACAACAATGGTAATTGTAGCCACCAGGGCCATCTAAATTAAATTGTTTTTCGTCCAAAAAAACGATACGATTCCACTCGCTATTCCATGTAATGCAATTTCGAGCAAAAAGCTGACGAGTCTTCTTACGAGCCGTAGTAAGAGGGGGTTTTGTTTAAATTTTAATCATTTCAGATATTCAGCTCTTCGTATTTATCGTTTTACCGTGTCAACACTTACAGTAATTCCCAAATTTGACAGATTTTTGAGACAGAACAGTCAGAGTTCGAGGCTTCTCTGACAATTCGTCTGCCTTCAGTAGATGTAGTTGCTTTTTTGGTCCGCCATTTTATGTTATTTTCATAGTTCGATTTATTTTTAAGAAAGTTGCATACCACCGACTAAATTTTTTTAAATTTTTTCCTATTTTTTCGGCAATATTTCTACAGGTGGGATAGCCCTCTTTATTTTGCCTTTAACTTCTTCTGTCAAAAATGTACCCCCCCCCATTTGCTTTAAAAACGTTTAAACTTAACGGGCATACCAAAACAAAACTTTTACCGTCAATAATTTAAGCCTCACGAACGAAATTGCCCTTGTCCCTATTCAAGTGCTGCAACAAAAATTCACATTTTTTTAACTATGTTTACAAAACCATTTGTATAAAAATAACGAAAAGAGTTTTAACCATAATTTTTTTTCCTCTGATAAAAAATTGAATCCTTAATATTCTAAAAATATATTCCTGTACATGTGTCTTACTGTTTTATTGGAAAACCGCAAAAGTTAAACGAAAAATCTTGTCCCTATTCAAGTGCATGGGAGTGTATATGAGATGAAATATAATTGAATATGAATTTTTTTAATTTAAATTTAGTGGTACAATTGTGATTTAGCTTTACTATATTATTTCACTATTTGTTCTAATTATTTATTACTATATTTATATGTTCTTAATGGTACTATATACTAAATAAATAAACACATTCATACATACACCCCTACATACATTAGAGACGAGGACTACATATTTTAAAAGCCGGCAGTTTTCTATTTTGGT
The DNA here is from genome assembly GCA_949775065.1 of Brachyopa scutellaris. Lineage (NCBI taxonomy): Eukaryota > Metazoa > Arthropoda > Insecta > Diptera > Syrphidae > Brachyopa > Brachyopa scutellaris. Next base: position 133,180,138 of record OX459112.1, on the reverse strand, counting down.
TAAACGTGCAACGTACAGCGTTCGAAGAAGCTCGAAAATTAAGGAAGCTACCTTGCCTTTAGGTCAGGGTAAATTGAACAACGCCATTTTCTTGAAAATAATATGTATTTAAAGAAGGTCAGGAATATGTCCCGATGTTGTCGCGGCACCCACTGACGAACACTTACATTACATATGTATGTAATATATGTACTGTAATAAATTTGTTGTCTTGTGAAAATTGGTGCTCAATGCAATTTAAAACTTAAAACGGGGGCGATTGCTGAAGGGAAACTGTAGATGACTGTAGATAACTGTAGATGTCCTTGTTGTAGAAAAATTCTACGATCGACATTTTTATTTCTTTTTTTCATTTATATTTGGGGCATAATTTCTTTTCCATTTTAGAATCGGTGCATTTTTTTTAAGGGGTTCTGACCCGCCAGTTGCGGAGGGCACCGCGACCTAAAAGATCTACTGTACCACGAAGTCAGTTTAGGTGACCAGAATAGGCTCAATTCTTTTGATGAAAAATTGGTACATAATTTGATTATGAAATATTACTATTGGCGCAAGTTTATAGTCAACTCCACTTTATCAGTTTAACTCCGTACTAGTTATACGCAACTTTAAACTTGAAAGCATACTTTAACTTTCCGGATATGTAGTTTTGAGAAATATTTTTAAATTTTTTTTATATTTTACGCAACCACTTTTAGCACACTTTTAACTTGCGCGCTACTAGGTATATCCTTAGGCGTTTGAATACAGAACCACATAATAATAAACAGAATAACGTTTCTGCTTCTGTTTCAAATCGGCAATATGTACGTAATCCATCAATTCCTTAGTAAACTTCTTGCGTTCAAGGCCTCTTCACATTTCGGGTCAACAACTCCATCCACGCCGAACAAGTCATGAAAAACATTTCGAATCGCTCACCGTTCTTGGATAAAAATTAAAAATCGAAATAATGTGGGCTAATTGGGAAATCAAGTTCTGTGTTTATCTACTCGTTTTTATTTTTTATTTTTGTATTACTAACATTCTTCATTGCTTAACGAGCATGGTGCACATTTGATTAAAATGTGTACCTGGTGTTAGTTTTTTTTTTTTTCCATTGAGCTGTGTCTTTGCAAGACTGTAGCACTGGGTGTGGCAAATGTATATACATTACATAGGCATGTACAGTGTTGGACAAAACTAAAGCTTTCGTCCTCGTTAACATTTTCTTTAGTAACACTCTTAAAATGGCCTAATTTTTCCTCCAAATCCTCCTTTCGGTCCACAAGAAAGGAGACCCCCTCAACTGCTCCAATTACAGAGGCATCAGTTTCCTCAACATCGCCTGCAAGATCATATCTGCCATATTGTGTGAACGCTGGAAGCCTTTCGTCAACAACCTGATTGGCTACTAGCAGTGCGGTTTCTGGCCAGGAAAGTCCACCATAGACCAAATTTTCACACTTAGGTAATTCCTGGAAAAAACCCAAGAAGTTCAAATCGATACCCACCACCTGTTCATCGATTTCAAGGCCGCGTATGACCGCATCTAGCGGGATGAACTGTTTAGAGCCATGTCCGCATCTAGCAGGATGACGATGGAGAAAGCTCGCTGCTCGCGCTGGTAATGACCTCACCGAGACCTTCGATGTCAAAAAAGGATTCAGACAAGGTGACGCGCTGTCATGCGACTTCTTCAACATCATACTTGAAACAATTGTTCGAAACTCACAAGCCAACACACAAGGAACGATCTTTCAAAAGTCCGTTCAACTACTTGCATACGCCGACGATATTGACATCATTGGTAGAACACAGCGAGCGAGTATAGAAATGGAAGCGGCTAAAATGGTTTTAGCGGTAAACTAGGGCAAAACAAAATGTATGCTGTCAACAAAAAGTGACACCCAACATCGACGAATTGGACAGAACGTCACAATAGACAGCTACAACTTCGAGGTAGTAAAGGACTTTGTCTCCTTCGGCTCTGCCATAACATCAAAAAATTACATCTCGTCGGAAATCAAACGAAGTATTACTCTTGCCAACCGCTGTTTCTTTGGGCTAAGAAGGCAATTGAGTAGTAAAGTCCTTTCTCGATCGACTAAGGAGACTCTATATAAGACCCTTATCATCCCAGTCTTGCTATATGGAGCTGAAGCATGGACTTTATCGAAAGCGGATGAAGATATCCTTGGTCGCTTCGAGAGAAAAATCCTCCGTAAGATATTTGGTCCCGTTTGCGTTGACGGGTTCTGGAGGAGAAGATTCAACCACGAACTGTATGAGCTGTACATTGGGCGTTTAAGATGACTAGGACATGTAGAGCGTATGGACATCAACGCTCCGGCTCGGAGAATATTCGACTCTTACCCGGAGGGTCATCGCAGCAGAGGACGACCTCGCCTAAGGTGGCGCGCACAAGTAGAACAAAACCTCAACCACCTTGGAGTGCGCAACTGGAGGCAGTAAGTTAAGGACCGGGCTAACTGGAAGAGGTTGTTGGTTGAGACCTTGGTTCACCCCGGACTGTAGCGCCACCTAAGTAAGTGAGTAAATTATTAAAAAAATAAATTATATTTAAGAAAACGGCGTGTAATTCATAAATAATTCATCATTTCCCGCATAAAATGGCGCTTTCGTTCTTTATGTTGCTTAGAGACTAGATATTCATCGAGATGGATGGACTTGGAAATCTACTAAACACTTAACGAACCTTAATAACTCCAGTAGTTCTAACTAACGATGTGGTAGCGGTACATCGTTAGATGTAGATCCACATATCACAATATGGATGTACACCTTCCACGTTATGATAACGTATTTATGTAAGTACGCATTCATTGGACAAAGCGGCATGCGACCACAGCTGTACTCTGAAAATCATAGTTTCGTTTCATCTTGTTTCGTACTTTTTAGTTAGTTTTTCCCGTAATCGGGTTTTAGTTTTTTAAACTTAATTTTTATTAGCAACTAAGAAATTAATTTCTATTATTTTTGTTTTTATTTTTGAAATGAGAACATAAATATTTTGGGGTCCTCTAGTTTCTAGTAGACCCCAGGGTAGTAATGGCGTTTCTCCATGGATAGGTAGGGTAGGGCTTAACCCTCTACCACATGAATTATTGTGCGTGGAAGAAAAAGATGAAAAAACGGTTGGAATAGCTTCTTTTAGTTATTGTTTAATAAAATTTATTAAAAAAAGTAAAAAAAAAACATTTACATATGTAGTTTAAAAAATAAAAATAAAATAAAAAATATCATGATATTACTTTAGTAATTAAACTTATCAAATCAGTGTTTTTTTAACAATGAAAATAAATTTATAATTTAGTTCATTATGTATTTCCACTAAAATATTGTTTTTAATTGATTGCACATACCGATAAAACACAATTTTTTTTCAATGCGCGATGGGCTGAACGCTGAAGTACAAATGAGAAAATCGCCGACAGGCGCTATCTGACAAATATGAGAAAGTACCGTTTTGTGTTGTAAATAATACAGACGAAGTGATAATGTTGTGTTTTGTTCTTTCGAATACAATTTGGTAAAGAAAATCACTACTTTTATAAAATGAAGTCTAAAGAAAAGTATGTATGTATGTGCCGCAAAAACTAAAAAACTTCTAAACGGATTTGAATGCGCGTTTTTGCAATCGATTCTGGTTGGATTAAATCAATAAAATGGATCAAAAAAAATTAATATATTTCAATAAAAAACTTCTAAATGAGAAAAAGAAAAGTTTATATTTTACTTTTGGGCATTTATCTCGCTCTATCTTAGTTCTTAAATAACGTATTAAAATTTACATATTTGTTAAGATTATTTCACGACAAAGATTTTGATATACAGTACGCCCTCGGTAAAAGCAACCGATAAAAATTCGAGCAGTTGCGTTAATTGAGGTTGTTGCAATAACCGAGTCACAAAAGAGTACGAAAAATAAAAGTCGTTCGTCGTAAAAGAAAAGAAAAACAATATATATATTTAATTTTGAGAGAAGTAACTGTAAAATAACTTCCCAGTTATAGTAAAATCAAACACCAAAAAATAGAAACAAATATAAAACGGAATAAGAGATAATGAATGGAAAGTTGCGTTCACTGAGTCACATTTTTTTGAAAAGTTGCAATTACTGAGTCACTAATGGTTAAAATTTGGGTGTTACTTTGACCGAGGTATTGCGTTTATCGAGGGTTGCTTTTACCGAGGGCGTACTGTATATATCTTCTTTGTACATTTTCTGTGAGAAAAGTAATAACATAAAGAAATATTGTTTGTATGCTTTCGCGACAACGATCAGTGAAGACCATTGCCACCGTCAATGGACCAGCGGCAGCGGGTATGGGTGTATGCGATACATGCGTGTAGTACAAGTGATTGGGATTGGGATTGCTTCGTGCTAACGTATATGCATTGTTTTTGTTCGATCAACTCTAATCCAATAGCTGGATAAAATTGGTTGCAGTTTGTTTTATGATAAGTAGACGCAGGGCTTGGAACAGATACAGATGTGTATGTATGTACTATGTTTTGACGTTTTGTTGGTAAGAACGTGCTGTTATATTTAAGAAAGCGGAAAAGTTAGATTGGAAGAAATTGCTAACCCACCTGCGTCACTTTTTTCTTTTAATAGTCTATGGAAAATCCTTTATCCAAGCAATTCATTCAGTCATTTGGTGCTAAGCAAATTGTGATGCCAACCTTTAAGCCGCGAGGATAAGTGTATCATTTAGCTGGAAGTCTCCTTCCAGTAGACAATTTATTGCAAATACACATATCTACATACTAAGAGAATAGTTTTGTATGCGCTGCGAAGCGGGTACATCAGCTAGTAAGTCATAAATGCGAAAAGTCATATATGGCTTTGTATGCGGTAGAGGGTTACCGGTTAATACTGCGTACGGGAGTTTTAAAACAGCAATGGAATTGTTATAAAAGTTTGAATATTAACTGATGATTGAAGTGAACCATTTTAGTCTTTTGAGTATTTGCTTAGATTTTGTCGCACATGTTGATAATAAATTTGTCGTTTTGTCTATGTTTTTCTTTTTTTAACAATAAATTTAAATTTTCTTGTATTTTTTTAAAACTAAATTAAATTTATGTGGAAATAATTAACTATAAAAAAAGACGGTAATTTTTAAGAGTGTTTTTTCAGAACTACACTGTATTTTCATACTAACATGTGGACATTCATAGGTGTACCAACTATGTCGTTGAAATGCGACCAGAAGTAGTCCCAGCCGTTGTTGAGTTAACGTACAATAGTTCAATCGAAATCCTGTTTTGCAAGAATTATTTCAACATGGCACAGCCACCATGTATAGAAACACCTTTGAATGAATTGAATCAATCACAAAGTTGTTAATAAGTTAATACGAGTACCTAAAAATACTGCAAGTGAAAACCTGCAGGAGTGGTAAAAATGCATAAAGTTTCTTGGGACCTACCTTTGTTGTGGGTTTCTGTTTATCGTGAACGAACAACATCGCGTTGTAAAGGGTTGGCCATATGTTATTTTTAAAAAAAAACATTAATATTTTTCAGATTTGCACTTCATAGAAGCACGGTGAGCACCGTGGTGTAGTGGTAAGTTCGTTGGACTACTAAGTAATGCTGCCCGGGTTCAATCCCAGGAAAACATCTAAAAGTTTTTCTCACGGTGCCACCTCAGATTTCCACAGATTTCTGGTAATCTTCTACTCGATGCATGTAGGTGCATACTTACAAATGAGTACCTACATACTTACTTATACATTTTTTCATAAAGCTATAGCCTGAACTGTTTGTTAAGCTTGCGACAGTGCTAACAAATAAATATTTATGGCTGCTGATGCTATTGAAGAATGCCAACGTTTCAAATTTCTGCAAAAAAAAAAAAGGAATAAAGTCCAATTTTGTATATAAAATAAAATAGGCATGCTACAATCGTGGTTTTTCCAGCGCATTCGTATCTTTATCTTCATCCAGATAAACAAATCAAAATGCATTCTCACATCTTATAGATACTAAATCACACTTCAAGCGTAAGTAAGCAAATATATAGATACAAAATAAATTTGTACGTCTCATAAATAAGCATACTAAGCGTCGCGGGCATTCACGTAATCACCAAATGGGAAGTGAAGTAGTACATCTTTGTAAGCTACGTACTGTAAACTACAGCCAGCTGTAGTTTCATGTTGACATGCATTTGTCACGACACGGCTGTGACGACACCATCACTCTAGACGTGATCCAATGCCGCATCTTACACTGCCATCGAGTGCATACAACATTTGTGGAGCTTAATCGCGGGGATATGGAACCGAACCGAAGACTACCAATCTCAGAAATTGTATTTCACTTTCCATCTATAACTTGCAGAGAAGCATCTGAATTGAGGTAAAGGAAATCACAGATGTTGTGATGCCTCCTGACTTTGATCCAAAGCATGGATAAGAGATCCATATTATTGATCTGGTATTAAATTTTCGCGAAATGCATGCTGGGAAAAGAAGTCCCGCTAGTGTTTATGAGGAGTATGCTAAAGCTGGCTTTCCTTTTCTTCGAATGTTACAACATACCAAACTGTGTGCGCCTGCGCCGAGGAAGGAATGGTGATTGTTATTGATGTACTCGTATGTGCTCGTGTTTGCGCAATGTGATGGCCCAGCTACTGAAGGCATAGCATGTCATCGTGAATATCAGTGGTGGGTGAGGACGTGTTTTTCTTACGAATTGAAAGTACGACTTGTGTTTTGAGAATAAGAATTAGAGTTTCTCTGTCGATCAGGAAGTCAAATGTATGTATGTATCTCTTTAAGTTTATTTATATCAGCAATTAATTGAATGAAGCAATTAATTGAACAATTTGGTTGGCATTTCTACTGCTGACATCTTCACGAAAATTGTTTAGAGCTACAAATTGATGTATCATAGTCATCACATTAGTGTCGTAGCTAGGTCCATGACCGCTACTGGCAAGATTTTCAATTCGCGTACCCCAAAGTCTTATTTTCTAGGAAGAGACAATAACACAATAACTTTGAAAATGTAATATAAAGTATGTATCCATACAATCATAAATTACTTCTTAGTTCTTACTTACTATTATGTAGGAAAGGAAACAAAATAATACGAATTCGTTCATTTAGGCATTATAAAATCTCTTAAGTTTCCTTTTTTGGATTTAACTGAGGCCAATTCGTCAATATTATGGTCTACATTTGCCTTTTGCAATGACATACTCAATAAGGTGTGTCATATTTTTCCACTTTAGAATTTTCATGTCTGTCTAATACTTCATTGCATTGCGGATTAAAATAGTTTGGTCGGGTTGGGCTGGTTAGTGCGCACACTGGGCCGATTAAATAGTCGATTTGGTACTGAGTGCGCACACTAGACAAACAATGGGCCGACTGTTCTCGAACGATTTGCTATTGCTAGTTGTTAAACACATTCTGCAGAGAATAATCGCTTAATGGTAACTAATAAAAAATGTTCCAGAGATTTAATCATTGCTTTATGCCATAATATGTCCATAATTCCATATTTTAATACGAAGAAATATCCAGAACTTAAAGAAAATTAATTTAAAACTCAGAGCAAACTGAGTTATCGAAAAAATTGGCCGACTTTATAGTCTGTAGTGTGCGCACGGAGAAGAGCGCCGTACTGATTAAGTAGTCGGCCGATAGTTTGCCGATACTTTAGTTTGAAGGCAATCGCGTAGCCTATCAAACTTATTTATCGGCCGATATCGAATTGTTGTAGTGTGCGCACTCTCATATATTTTCATACTGATTTTATTTATTTTTTAATTTTAAAAACCTAAAGCCCCTTATTCCCAGAACAAAAATCGTTGCGAGAAAAATAATCGTAGCGTAAGCGTTGCCGCTCAAAAAAAAAAAATATCGTGCCTCATCCGCTGAAAAACCGTGCCATTTTGGGCGAAAGCGTGCCTAAAAAAAAATTACATGTTTTTCTATTTCTTTAAAATTTTTTTATAGGTTTTCTTCTATTATAAATAAAAACACCACGATTTCAAACGTTAAAATTGTATTATTTTATTACTCTTCTTTTGGTTACTTTCAGCCCGAACAATTACGACTTCTCTCGATTACGTCTCATCACGAACTCCACTTTTTCTTCTCTTTCTCGTCCTTCTCATTTTCTTTTCGTCCATCGTTCCGTTTGTTTTATATTTTCCGCTAACAATTTCAAATATTTTTATCATTTTAGCAAACGTTTTTTACAAAATTGTTGGGAATCTTTTTCTCTAAATTTTTAAACCCTTCTGTACATTTAGTGCCGAAAAAAATATCATTATATACGTATTGGCTTAAAATGTTGGTTTTAATAGCAAATATCATCATTATGAATTAACATAATCTTTGTTCAATGAGAAAATAGGCAGAACAGCACAGATTTGTCAAAAACAGCAGATCAAAATAGAACAGAAAATGATAGCCATATTTTTTTTTTGTCACTTCACTATCGATTATTGAACTTAATATTTTCCAAATTATTTATTACATTTAAAAATAACTAAACCTTTTTCTGATTGAATTTCGATTTCTTCAAATTGGTAAACTCAAATCTGATCGAAACACTTCACTTCAAGTAAAAAAATAAAAAATGCAATCAAAGGTGATTTTGACATTTCTCAGAAATCTGTTCTACCTGAAGAGTAGGTGCAGAAAAGCTGTCCAGCTCAGAGTCATTGAACACAAAGCAGATCAATCGCGAACAGAAAGTTTTCTCATTGACCACGAAAACATTGTAGGTACTTTTCTATTCTTTTCTGCCCACAGCAGTCTCATTGAACAGATTTGTAATCTTCTTTTAAATTATTTTTCCGGATTAAGTGCATTCATGCTATAATTTTGAACGAGCGCGTCCGATTCTATTGATGATTAGTTAAACCGTGATTACACTTTAAAATTTATATCATTGAGTTTAAGTTCCAGTCAAATAATGGAAATAAGAAAAACGTGCCAAAATTTATATTTTCGTGCCTGCGTGCCTAAAGCAAATTACCGTGTCAAAAAGGCACGATCGTGCCACATCGGCAACGCTGAGCGTAAACTGTCAAAATTCTCGCACCTTTACTGCGAGAAACCATTCTTTCTCGCAACGAGAAAATGAATGGCCCGGACCATTCTTTCTCGCAACGATTTATTTGTCGATGCGATTTTTTGACATTGTTTTCAATGAAAGAGGAAACAATTGCATTAATTTTGAGTAGCAAAAAGGGAAACTACACATTTCCGCGCCTTTAAACGTCATTTCCTCTTTTAAAAAATTGAAATTTGTTGTTCAAAATACTTTTAATTCAAAATGAGTGGCAAGAAGAGGAAAATAACACAAAAAAAAGTTCTCAAATGACGAAGAAAAATATCAAAACTCGTACGTCAAAAATCTCGTTGCGAAATTTGAAATTCTAGGAATTTAGCCTCAAAATCTCGCACCACAAGCTACGATTTTAGTTTCGCAACGATTATTTTTCTCGCAACGATTTTTGTTCTGGGAATAAGGGGCTTAAGATGGAACCTTACTTAACAAGATGTCTTCTTTTCAACATACTAACTCTTGAAGAAAGACGAAAGTACTTTAGTATTAGAGATATTATTAACTTCCACATTAAATGCCCTTATTTGTTAGACTACCACATTAAATGTATGAAATTTCATCTTCGTAGACAGTTTCATAGAATAAATTATGGCAGTAATGAACGAATTGAGCGATGCACCAACGAAGTTAATTTTGTAATTGATCGCATTGATGTTTTTAAAAATTGTTTTTAATTTCTGTTTTTTATCATAATTTTTAATTATAATTTATAATAATAATTTTAAATTTTCTCATACCATTTTTGAAACAAATTGACGAATAAAAAAATAAATAAATAAATAAAATAAATCTCTGTTTATTCGTCGCATATCATTTAAAATAACATTGAACCGCTTCAACAGAAGTCATATTCCAGACCTGATCGTAATAAGGATTTAAGTAAAAGGTTCAGAGCACAATTATCTGTATAAACTTCCAATTTTCAACTTTATTGTGCAATATATGCATAAAAACAATATAGTCAGTAACTGTTAACAAGTTTTCGTAGCTTGTGTTGTAAATGATGGTTGATTGAATACCACAAAATATTACGAGTACCTTTGGTTATGTAGCGAATTGTTTTTTTTTTAGTTTTATGAAAGTTACAACTGAAAGTAAGTCAAACCGAACGAGAATTACCCATTATAACATCAATCAAAAGTGAAACACCACCCGTTGCGTGAAATCATGCAAAAAAAGCAATTGTTAAAGTCGATCTACATACATAATTGTAACATACTTGTTCGTTTTTGCAATTATTTTATACGATTGCCATTAGTTGCACAAAATTTCTGAATAATTAATTTATTATCGTTTATACCGAAAATTTTATTTTTTATTTTTAATTTTTTTTGTATCAAATATAAATCGAGGCATGTTATTTTTGATGTGGAAATTATGATGAAGGTAACACGTGAACTACATATAAGTCGGTGATATGTAGGCACTCATATTGATCATAATGTAATTCTAGCTCCTTACCGAAAGGGGGCAATCGTGCGAGTGTAATTCATATGATAAATCTTAAGATTTTAATGTAAAAGTAAATACATAGTAATAGTATTGATAATAAGTAGAGAAAGTAAATCGTTACCTATATATATTTATGTACAGTACAATGGTTTTATTTTGGATAACAACTCTGCCAATTTTCATGGTAATACTTTGAAATTTTGCACAAACCTTTAAAACTGTTTTGTTTTCCTTATGCCGCGCCAATTTTTATCAAATTTAACTGCAAGCGAATTATTGTATTAAAAATGTACGCAAATTTGTGTTTGAAGGCGAGCAAAAAAAATGCAAATGGCAACTATGACTACCAAGGCAAGTACAAAAACATTTTTTTTTTTTTAATCAATTGGAATGTGTAATAATTAGAATCAGTTATCGACTGGATGCAAAAAGAGCAATTACCGCCGCTTTTCGCAATCTCGCATATTTAGTCGCGATATCGGGAACAAGGGGATGACAAAGCCTCCGGGACAAAGGTACCACTCCAGATATCAAGTTCCGATACTTAAACACGGGAGGGAATCAGAAATGGTGTTGGGAAAGCAATCTAAAATATTCATCAAATCGAATTTCTAACTAGGCTTTTTAAGGTTCATTTTCTTGTCAAAGAGTGGGTCAATCGTTTCAAGTAAGCGGTCGAATGAATGCCCAAATGTATCAGAAAATACTGACAAACCATATGCTTCCACATTTGCGGTCGAAGAGACCTTATTCCAACATGATAATGGCCCAAAACACTTCAGTCGTTTAGTAAGAAGCTTCTTGGAAGAGGAGATTGTTGATGTTTTGGAGTCGCTAGCGCGATCTCCTGACCTCGATCCTATAGAAAATTTATGGGATCTTGTAGATCGGGAGATAAGGAAGCGATAGCCATTGAATTGCACTGAGCTGGTGGAATGAATAAGGTCAGAATGGGACCAAATATCCCCGGACTTATTGGTGTCCCTGGTTGACCCAATGCCCAATGGATTGTGCGCTTTTGTGGCTAATAAAGGGTGCGCGGCAAAGTACTCAGCTTTTTTACTTACTTACTCCAATATTCCGTTAAAAAAATTAGTAAATCCATTATTTTCGCAGTTTTTTAAAGTATTTGCATTTTTTTTGCTCGCCTTCAAACACAAAATTGCGAACAGAGAAAAAAATTCGCTTGCAGTTAAATTTGATAAAAATCGGCAATGCATCAGGAAAACAAAATAGTTTTAAAGGTTTGTGCAAAATTTCAAAGTATTACCATGAAAATTGGAAGAGTTCTTATCTAAAACAAAACCATACTATTTCGTTTGCATTTTTTTTGCTCGGTACTGTATATGTACATATGTTCGAGTCCACAGCCTAAAATAATATGTATGTAAGGGTTGGCTAGATTACCGGGATTCCTTACGGTATTCGACTTGTTCAAAGCAGGCAAAACTGTCACCCACCCAGTCTTGCGTCTGCACCATCTTTGTTATGAATCTAATTAACTCCTACTTAGACTAAAGGGGTTCACCACGTAATCCCGAACGACTAAAATCTCGAACGAAAAAAATCTCGAACATTTATTTGAATGGACAAAATCTAGAAAGTACAAATATCTCGAAAGACTTTATCTCGAAAACAAATCTCGAAAAAAATTTGCTTTCGAGATTTTTAAAATCTCTTCAAAAGTAATTAAAACGGGTCCAAAATGTAAATTCTGTAACTTTTTTGAAAATAATAAGAATTTAACAAACTTTTTGCAGCAAAAAATGTAGTTTTTTTTTCCAAATTTACTGTAGTAGGTAGGTACTGTTTTTACTATATACAAGGAATAATTCTGCACATTACATTGTGTAAAATCTATTTACTCAAAAAATATATGAACAATATTAATGCATTGATATTATTCAAATTTTTGAAACTCAAGTTGTAGGCAATGCCCCTCAAAACTTTTAGCATCAACTTTATTTTGTGTTCTTGGTAAGCTTAGTTGTGCTTGTTCAGACCCAAAGGAAGGCAAATTTATTAGTTTATATAATTTTTTTTTTGTAAAACCATGTCCACATCGATCAGATTTTAGAAAAACTCTTTGTATTGAGTAAAATCATTTGCATGCATGAACAGTGAATCAAACACTTTTCTATACAAATAAATCTAGAATTGATATTAATTTTTGAGACAATGGTAATAATTCGCGCGGTCCCACAAGGGTCCAGCCACGGCCACCTGCTGTTCTTTCTTAATATCAATGAATTGCGTAAGTAAGTAAATGGCAATTTATATGTCTGTTGATTATGTTCACCTGTTTTTAATTTCACATTTTAGGAACATCGGCAATGCCATTCAACTTCTAACCGAAGACCTTTCAAGAAGACATACATGGTCATTGAGACATAACATGCAAAGTGAAGGAAGGTAAACCAGAATTTTTGTTTGAATTGTTGTGTTGATATTGGTTTAAGAAGCACGAATTTAGTGACGAATTTAGCCACCAGATAAACAAATTGGAAGGCGGCGGTTTAAGCAAAAAAAAAAAAAATATATATATTGGTGAGCAGCGTGGCGGCCAGGCATGGGCTCCTACTTGGATAAAGTATCTCTCTATTGCAGAAGGTTCCTTCGCGTATCCGCCTTTGCAATCGCTTTCGATGATTTTTTCTCGACAAAAAAAAAAAAAAAAAACTAATTGATCAAACCTATGCATATTTCTTAGCCTCGTTCTGTAAGGGTTAGAAGGAATGTAACAATATCCATGTAAGCTGTAGCATAAATCCTGTTACGTCTTAAGTAAGTAATTGTTAAGTAAGATATCTTAAAATTTAAAGTGGAGTATTCCCAGTTAGTTGATTCACTTCTAGATTTACGAAGGACTGCACATTCTATTTGTAGTGTTTTTTTTTAAGGAGATTGCATGCTACGAATACTTTAAAATACTAAGCTAGTATCTCCCCTCAAAATCTATGCCGTATTTATGACCGAAGCAAGCAGAATGCACTCGGCACCACAAATGGACACAGTTAATTAGGCTTTTATTTATAGCAATCATTATATTCCCGTGTGCCATGGCTCTTTCAGTTGTACCATTATACGTACATATCTTTTTCTGGAAGGGCAGAAGCTACTGCTGTCCTTATTCTGCTGGATGCTCTACAAACTGAAGTGGACATTGAAACGCACAATGTCATAAACAATTCGTTACACTTTGTCTAAGCGAACATAGGAGATGCATCTTTTCGTATTTGGCCTCACTACCAGAGGCAATAGCCGAGGTGTTGCAACATTCACTTTCAGCAAGGTCACCGCAGAGGTGTCTGGCCCGATAGTCGCTCAATGTTGGCCATGTTTCATGCGGCCATCTCACAGTTGGGTGTCGAATTGAGTGAGCCTGACACGAGCCACGTTGTTGGGCATAGTCGGTTTTTTTTTTTAATTGAGTGGTCGTGCTGGTAGCAGCATCATTTGATGTTCGAAATCAGTACATGTACGAAGAGTGGATACTTCAAAGCAGAAACTTGGAGTGCTTATTAAATTGCTTTATAGACACCGCACTAAACAAAGAGGCCGGAGCGTCAGGTTTTTATGTGTGCTGCCCTCTTGTCAAATGGATAGCGGAATTCGTTTTGCATTTTAATGGCACAAACAATTTTCGAAAAACAAAATGCAGTATGAAACTTTTTTATGCGATGCCCAAGTGGGTAACAAATTCCACGAAGTACTAGACTTATGGACACATGTATGGGACGCATTGTCAAATGGAACATTTGACAGGCTTTGCGTGAATCAAAACTTTTCTGTCTGCGGGACTTCGTGTAACATGATGCTGTGTGGAGAGGTGTTGACAACTGCATTGTGCACTGGCCAATCTAAGGTTCAGCATTCACTAAACGGGTTCTTATTATTTACTGCTCAGTGGTTTTTGTGTACCTATGCAAACTGCAAGTCACTTGTCGCCAGTGGAGATACATATGTATGTACATTTGCATATTAAATGGATAAATATGAATTTCAAGAAATGCGGAAAGGATTTGTGCAAGGAAAGGCTCCAGAAATTCGTATAAAATAAGGGAGTGATACGATGTTGAAGTGAAGACATTTTTGTTTGGAGCACCACATTAGTTTAAATATTGAAATGCTTAGAATAGAATTTAATAGAGTAAAACTGTAAGGGGAAGTAAGATTGCTGTGTGTCAGTGATGCCGTTTTCCCTACCATAGTAGGTAGTATATCGTATGTATAGTATCTTTTTCGAATAATATTTTAATTATTTTGATGTTGTATCTCATTGAACATAACCATATTTGCAGTAAGCTCTAATTTAACAATTTCAGAAAATTTATAAAAAATAATAGCAACACCTTTTCCGTTGATGTAGGCGCCAGGCTTAGGACTTGCTTTGGACTACGAGTATAGCATAGACATACATACATAGACATCCAAATGGTTGCGAGAAACTGGGCTTTGTCTTCTATGGACTGCTGACGCTGCTGAGCTTTTCTTGTTGTCAACATCAGTAAAAAGTGAAGTTTGTTTTCCTTGAACTATATTGAACTATTTGAAGGTATAACCACTTTAAATGATATAACTTTTGAACTATTATAGCCACAAGAACAATTTTGTATTTTTTCAAGAGGTAAGTTAGAAGTGCATAAAAAGTGTCTAAGATTTGTTTAATTTTATGCAGCCACAAAAAATCTATAGCTCCTTAAACTCAAAGTTATGAAAATTTGTTGCACTACTTTTTTACTTAAAATGCATTTTTCTCAAAACGTTTGCTTAATAATTTTAAAATTATGTAAAAGCGATTTTTTGTCAGACAAAAATGATAAAAAAAACATGCAAAACAAAGAATTATTGAACGAACGGTGGGTTGGTCGATTTAGCCCGAACCTTTGGCTGTGATAATTCTGTGTATATAATATATTTGTAATGAAGTGAGAAATGTTCGTAAGTCAAAATACTGAGCGCACCAAACCTAAGACATATGGTGGAAAAGCATCTGAAGATTAATTGCAATGCTGAAACTTACTTAAGGTGGCGCTACAGCTCGGGGTGAACCTGGGCCTGCTTCTTGCAACCATTTGTGTGTGCGTGTTACATTTTTGCACGAATGGAAGCGACCTACAGTTTTTTGCCGACTCCGAACGGCGAGTTGAGAAGCTTAATCGTGACAAATGATACTCTTTGATGCTTGTCAGACATTCGAAAAAGGTGGGCACTGTGAAAAACTTTTAGGTGTTTTAGGTGTTAGGCGGGATGCTGAAACTGTTCGGACATATTTAGGTAGACTTGGATCAAATGGTAGAATTGCAAGGAAGAAGCCATTCATTAGCCAGACGAAGAAAAGGGTTCAATTGGAGTTCGCTCAGAACCACATAATGAAAGATTTGTTGTTTTTGAGGGTTTTAATTACGGATGAGAGCAAACATAACCATTTTGGATCAGATGGAAGGGTAAACGTTTGGAGAAAGCCGAATAAAGAGATGAATCCTAAGCATTTGCGTCCCACAGTTAAGCATGACAGTGGTCATCTGGGGTGGAGGATCAGCATCTTGGGCTGGTAGCTCAAATTGATCAAATGATCCGCAGCACCCGGCTGGAAGTATTAGGGACTAGATGTCATACCTATGTCTAAGAGTGATCAAGACCCCACCGCAATCACCGTATTGTATTATAATTGAAAATTAATGGCAACAATTGGAAATTGAATTTCTAAAACATGAAATTTCCAATGAAAATTACCGAAAGAGAGTGGAATGGTAAAAACTGGAACTAGTTCCAATTCCAAATCGTCTTAAATCAGTTACAAAACAAATAGTATGCCCAAAACAGTACTAAATGTTGAAATATTTACGCTTTTTTGACAAGTTTTAGAACTTAAATATTACTGGGCCATTTTCACTGTGAGATGAAATTTGATTTCTTATTTGTTTTTTCCTATTATTTTGATGTATTTGTAATTGAATGTTTACATTTTTTGGTGTTTTGAAAGAAGAATATAAAAGTCAATTGAACCTGAACATTTTCAATTTTTATTTTTCTTGAGTTCGTGGAATTTTTCGATGATGATTAGATTGGTTCGAGGTGGGCCATTTTCACTGTAAGCCACTATACGTATGCTCATTGAAATTAATTTTAGGACTTAAATAAACACCGATGTGCGTAAAACTATAAAATCGACAGAGAGAGATAGAGAGAGAGAGAGAGAGAGAGAGAGAGAGAGAGAGGGAGGGAGGGAGAGAGAGAGAGAGAGAGAGAGAGAGAGTGATTCGATATCAAGTAATTGAATATAGTCGGTACAGGTTTCCTGGAGAATGTCATGGACTGACACTTGAGTGGGTTAAGGACTAAACCATTTTTACAGCACCAGGTACTGAAGTTATCAATATCTAATTGCGGAAGTCTACAATCATTTATGGTTGTTATTGCTTTACTGATCTTCATATCGTCGGTAAATATAAGGATGTTGCTATGTTTTATGATTGAAAATGATCGACAAAAAAAGTGGACATACGTGACTCCCTCGAGGGACACGGACACCGGATCCTGCTAAGAAGGAGTCTTAAAGAAAACCACTAAATATAAACTGATATGACCTCCACGAAACAAATAATGGGTGAAAACATAACGCCTCGACTTTGTAGATAATAATATCATGAGAAAGCTGATCAAAAGCATTGAAGAAATCAGCGTAGACAGAGTCAACCTCATAACCACTTTCTAATATAAGGCATTGGAACAGTTATGAGAACATGTTAACAGGTCTGTGACAGTAGGCCTGTTTCTGACAAATCCATGTTGTTTTTTTACAAATAATAATTTTGTAAAATTATGTTATGAGGCAGGATTAGGCCACAGGGGCAGCTTAGGTGTAGGTGTGGAGGGCGGCGGCACGCTCGCGGTTGCTCGGCTAAAGCTCGTCGGACGGGGTTCTTGCCAACCCCACCATACACCACCTGGTCATACACAAAATCCCGTGCCATTACAAAAATAAAAGAGAGAGAGAAAGCTACGTTAATTAATATCGGACGGACCCTAAAGATAGAAAGGAAGAGAGAAGAAAAATCCAAGTACCTATGCCTATACCATAGAGAAAGAGAGGAAAGGAACCGCGAAACTAAACCTAGCTAGTTTAACTTAACCTAACTAAACCTAAATCTTATCAATAAACCCTAAACTAAACCTATGTTAACTTACATCTACCAGCTACTAACCCTAGGTCGAGATTCTCCCTTTCCTCAGTCTCTCTACAGTAATGGTTCGTCTAGAACCCGAGACATGCCTGGTGTTGTTGGCAAAGGTCTGGCCAACCCACCCTTAATGTCAAATGACAACCATGGCTACCTCGTTGGCCGATGTTAACAGAAGTAGCCCCTTTACTTGACCTCCAGTCACAACCTAAGTCAGGTTCGGTAGAGAACGTAGAGTGCTGTCGTCACTTCATATTGTCATCGTTCGTATCTCGTCCTGTCATGTCATCGTTGTTCTACTGGAGGACGGCCTGTCCCATTTCTCCACACACCAAAACAAAATTTGTACTTATTCCATGCTGAAATTCAAGTAACTCGCCTTTTATAATTAATTCTTGGCCTTGCGATTTTATTACAGGAATTTAAATTCTTAATTCTACGATTATATTTTTCATTTTACGTTATTATAACTATTCCTATATTTTCTGCTCTTAACCTATGTGTAATTCAGAATTCTTAAAACTACGATTTTTGGTCCCCCGTTGTTCTGCCGGCAGCACAAGAAGAGATGAGGATGTTGGCTTGAATTCATCCTTTTCTTATAATTAATAACACACTGGGATCATGAATTCAAATTAAGTGCAGAAATATTAAGAAATTCACTTTTGACTCTATTTCACAAAAATCATTAATTCAAAAAAAAAAAAGAAAATATACATATATATACAAAAGATTAAAATTTAAAAGCAAAATTCACGAGATATAAATAGATTAAACAGGAAAATTTTAAGGCTCAAGGATTCAAGAATCCAACTCAAAGAAAATTCCCAACGAGTTTCATAAAAACTTAGTTTAAGGGACACTCTTAGGCTTAATTTTTCTTAATTTTGGTATGCATGACAGTTTTGAAATTGGTCTGTAGTTCGTGACCTTTGGCTCAAAGAAGGGTCAATAATGATAAAGGGTGATTTTTTAAGAGGTTGAGAACTTTTTTTAAAAAAAAAACACAAAAAATTCGAAAAAATGAATGAAATATTTATTTGAATCGATAGTTTGAACAAAACAATTTAATGTTTAAAGATAATTTCATGCAAATGTTGACCGCGGCTGCGTCTCAGGTAGCCCATCCGCTGAGTCCAATTTTGGCATACTCTTTCACACATATCGGCCGGTACCTCACGAATGAATGCATGGATGTTGGCTTCCAGTGCGTCAATCGAAGCGGGCTTGTCCCTATAGACATTAGCCTTGACATACCCCCACAAAAAATAATCTAATGGTGTCAAATCGCACGATCTAGGCGGCCAATTGACCGGCCCGAAACGTGAAATTAACTGTTCACCAAACTCGCCTCGCAATTGCGCCATTGTTTCGCGTGCTGTGTGGCATGTGGCACCGTCTTGTTGAAACCACATATCATGCAAGTCAAGAACTTCCATTTCGGGCAAAAAAAAGTGCTGTAACAAAGGCCTAACTGCTGGGAACGGCGCCGAATCGACATTTCGCGGTCTTCTGTCACACTAGCTGATACGGCCGCAATATTTTCTTCACTACGCACAGTACGTAAACGTGTTGGTGGTTTAATGTCCAACAAAGTAAATTTGGTGCGAAATTTGGTCACAATCTTCCGAATAGACTGCTCAGAAGGTCGAGAATGCCGATCATAAAATGGAAGCAGCGCGCGATGAACATTTCGAACCGAGCACGAATTTTGATAGTAAAATTCAATAATTTGCAAGCGTTGTTCATTTGTAAGACGATCCATGGTTAAATTGCAAACCAAACTGAAGCTGTTTGACAGTGACACAAGGTACTAAACACACGTCAGCTGTCAAAACCAGTGTTGCCAAAACCAAACCAGCTAAAAAATCACCCTTTATAATTTTTATGCATCAACTGGTATCAGGTCTGATTGAGGCACCTGACTTACTATCCTGTTTAGGATTAAACTTTTGTGGGGGATCACATTACCTGCGTAGTATAAAGTTATTGCATGTTCCTCATCACAGAACAAATTACGGGATGCATGAGCCTATAAACCGCATGAGTAAAATCTATAATTTGAATGTAACTTTCTTGACTTTTATCTTAACAAGATTACACTAAAAAATGTATTGCGTAATGTAGTTCCTCGCACAGTAATTCTAATAATGTATATTTGTTTATTTATTGCTTGTGATAGTGTTGTATGTAGCGTAGCCTACCCACTAACACCAGCACTAAATGATGAGCCTGTTGATGCATATTTTGTCCTGGCAAATCTCTGACTGTGGTTGTTGCTTGTATTAAGCACACCATGACACAGATCTGTGTAAAAAAAGTAATATTTCAATCGCGTTTTTTTAAATACGGGCGTAATAAACAATTGCTTCCAGAAGCTAGTCAAATGTCCAGTTCTTATGGAAATTTCAAACAATTACAACTGAAAAAGTTTGTCTTATATTATATAACTAGCTGTCCCGCCCGACTTC
The DNA here is from genome assembly GCA_949775065.1 of Brachyopa scutellaris. Classification (NCBI taxonomy): domain Eukaryota; kingdom Metazoa; phylum Arthropoda; class Insecta; order Diptera; family Syrphidae; genus Brachyopa; species Brachyopa scutellaris. Next base: position 133,159,929 of record OX459112.1, on the reverse strand, counting down.
GCCCGTGTCTAAAAACTATAGAGTTACTTACAATACATACATTGTTATTTTGTTCGAAGAATCAAAGACAGTGCGAACGCACCCCAAGATTTGCAGTCTATCAATAAATACAATCCACAAGTGTGGATTCTAAGTATTTGTAGTTTGAATAAATGACATTTCGCAAGAAAGTGGCATTTGTTAGAGTGTTTTTATTTTTGCATTAATTTAAATAATATTGCGAATAGATTAATTTAAAAATTGGCCTATAATAGGCACACGATGTTAATGAACTGGAATACGAAGTTTTACTGCATTGTATGCATTCGTTTTTGTGTTTGTCTAACCGTAAGATTGACAGGTAAGAGCGTCACACTGAGATTTATATATTAATAAGATATGAAAAATGCGTTCAATTGTTTGAAAGTTGAGTTACTTTACTTTAGGTGGCGCTACAGCTCGGGGTGAACCTGGGCCTGCTTCTCGCAACCATTTGTGTGCGCGTGCTATATTTTCGCCCGAATGGAAGCGGCCTACAGTATTTTGTCGACACCGAACGGCGAGTTGAGAAACTCATTGACAAATTATACTCTTTGATTGCTTGTCGGACATTCGAAAGAGGTGGCACCATGAAAAAAACACTGCTTATTTATCATTATTTCCAATTGCCAATTTTCTAATTGACCTAAAAATACGTCGTTTGTCAATTTCAAATCGACAAGTTGAAACCTAGCATTAGCTTACCCCAAAGATTTGTATGTATCTGGCTTTATACCACCAGTAATTACAAGGCGCATCCTTATCTACGGAAATTTAATCAAGTAATGCCAAAAATCTCTCAAAGGAAAGGTGCAAGTCTGCCTTTGTGTCCAGCCTGAAAGTCGTAATATGCTTTTGATTTTAACGGTAAATTTAAGTTGAATTGCATTTTAGAGCTGAGACTTCCATAAACCTCAAAGAACTCAGCATTCATTTAAAGCTATTAAATCATCCACAATAAGAAAGTCTCTTACGAGTATCTTTACTGCTTTTTACAAACAACACAACTAAGAGAGTAGCCGCTAAAGCTTTTAACGATCAAGAGAACTATGTACGTGCTTTCGTCTTACGTTACGTTTACATTCCGAATGCATACGATTACCGCGAAATTAAAGAAATATTCCAAGGCAAGTCAGATACAAGATATACAACAACACAATATACTCGTTTGGTTTTGCAGGTCTGCAGGTAATGGTAAACAGCAGCGCCGCGCGTTGTAGATTTAGCACCTGAACACAGTCTTTATACAATCTGAGTGTGGTGGCTCACAAAACTCCAACTACGATACCTTGATTCAGTTTGGTTCCAACCGCGATTACGGTCAGAGATACTTTCTCAATCCGTGTGAATAAAAATTGTCGATTTTTTTTGTTTTTTTTGTTTTTGTTTTTGTGTGTTTCTTTTTCGTGGATCGTGGCGTACGCGAGCTCCTTCACCGGCAACTGCTGTTGTGACTTGTCTATTGCTCTTTTGCATGACCCCTTTACCTTTCCCGATGTCCCCTCCATTTTGTCTCTTCGCTTGGCATTTATAATTTATTTTTAAATTAACACTACGGTGGCGCGGTACGCGTGATTAAATATACATTTCGATTTGATGAATAAGAAAATAAACTCTGTCGTTTGAACAAAATAAGAAAACACCTCTTTCGCTACCAATTTAAGCACACTTCTCCGTTTTGGTGTAGAATTCAAGTGACCTTTTGGAACAAGCTCCGAAGCTACAGCATCCACCATAACCATCGTCATTTGTCATCATCGTCGTCATCTGTGAATTAATTTTAAAACTCAAGGTGCATACCTCCGCGGTTAGTTTTATAAGTGTTTGTTGAATAATTTCGTGAGCTTTATATGTGATTTCGCAAAAAAAAAATTTCAGTTTGTTTATACACTAGTATAATATATTTTATTATTATTATTTTTTTTCCAACTTCATGGTCAAATTTTTATAAATACACACGCATAGTTAGAGATACTTTTCGAGTGGAAATATTATAATACAAAAAATATAAGTTGCTGCAGGCGTGTGTTTACTTTTGTGTTTTAATTAATTTAATTTTTTTTTATAAAGTGTGTCTCTGGTCAAAAATATAAAAAAAGTGAAGTAAAAGAAAAAGGAAAATTGTGCGCAACAATTGTCATTTCGTTGTGCAATGATGAAATGATTTAAAGTTTTTTTTTGGTTTTGTTTTTATTTTCATTTGTTTTTGATTATCTCTTACTTTTGGATTACGCAATCGGAAAGGAGCAATACTTCAGGAAAAATGGGATTTCCAATAGTTATCTCGAAGAGTTTTATACTCTGGATTTTATTGGGATTCGTTAAATGCCAAGGTAAGTTAACTGTTGATTCAGATTTTTCAATAGTAAACCCTGAAAGTGATAAATTTTGGTGGCATTAATTAGAAAGTATTAATCTGGAATTTAAAATGTGAGGACCGTAGTCTAGTGTTGAGTGCTTTAGACTATGAGGCAAACACACAAACACACATCATGAAGATAAGGATTATTAACACATGTGGGTGCAATCATCCTGAAAGGCACTACACTCGAGTATTCCAATAAGGTCAAATACCTTAGTTATCTTAGATAGGCGCCTCAACTCGAATTCTCACTTCAATTCTATAGTAAACCATGCAACTAGAGTCTTATTGGCAAGTCGCCGAATGTATGGTAGAACTTGGGGTCTCAACCCAAAAATTATACATTGGTTGTTTCTAAACCACGATGGTTAGACCCATCATTTTGTTCGGGGCCTAAGTCTGGTGGCCAAAAGTACTCGAAAAGACTACAGCTAAGAAGATTGAAAAACTTCAACGGATGGCTTGTCTTGGTATTATGCGCACCTGCGCTTCAGCAGCTCTAGAAGCTATAATTGGGATCCCGCCATTCATTACGAAGTTAGCCGCTAGAAGCCCTATTGAACTGCAATTTATTCACAAGCTCAAACCAGGTAATCTTACGGGTCACCTAAGCATTATCAACAATATTCCCGATAAGGACATGCTCTGCACCTTTGCTGATACTATGATCAGTGAACACTGCTTTGGCTTTGGTCAAACGGCGGACCCACCCTAGACCCAAAAAGTCTAGTATGGTACACTGATGGATCGAAAATGGCTTCTAGTGTTGGTATTTGTATCGTTGGGCCCAATACTAGAATCTCCGTGACTCCGCACTCAATGCTCTGAGCTCCTACTCTTTGGACCCAAAAGTGCTGCTTCAATGCTCTCCAATCCCCAGCCACTCACAATGAACTCAAACTTTGGTAGGTACCTGGTCATAAAGGCATTGAAAGAACAGCCCAATTCTCAGGCCCGGAACCCTTTTGCGGCAAAAACTGGACAACAATTACAGCCCAAATAGACGAATGGGAATATAGCCCTAGTCTCATTTATCTCATTGGAGAAAAGTCCCAGGCTCATACAAGCCAAGTTAATTAAGCCTTACACCCATCACAAGGAACTTAGATATCTAACAAGCTTCCTCTCCGGTCACTACCAGTTACAATACCACCTAAACAAGTTAGGCTGGTCTAGCGAGACCGATTGGCGACTCTGTTTAGAGAAGGTCGAGTCGGCCGAGCACGTCCTTTGTGAATGTCCGGCACTTTTTGGGGTTAGACGGCGTACCCACATAAAGAACTCCTCAGACCTTATGATTTAAAAAATTCGTCAACCAGCCTTCGTTAGAAATATAGTTTGCATCTTGGACTAATTAAAACCCTTCGATTTAATAGATCTTTTAGGTCGCAGTATCAGCTTTGGGGCAGGATAACTCATTAAACAAAATATGGTCAGCGAATGGACTTAAGTAGCTGCTCGTTGCTATACAAGACGATTTTTGGAGGGGATTCCCCAACATACTAGATTCAACTATTACACTTCAATAAAATTGTATCATTTTAATATATTTATATATTACTATTGGTTACTCGCCGCGCTTCGCTTCACCCATTGAGAACAGTATTTATGTCATAAAATGTAATGACATTTTTTCGAATGACTTTTGGTGCACCGAACGATGTCATCTGTAAACACGAATTGTACTTGAATGAATTTAAATTTCATCTGGTTGATGTACATATTTACATATGTACGCAAATATAATTTTGAATCAATTTTTCCGACATTAAAAATAGTAATGATAATGACTCTGGTGGAGAAATGCCGGCAACATTATTTGGATTTAAGAAAACTATCCAAATATACAACATTTTCGACAGAGTTTAACTCAAACATTTTCAAACATTCTCACTTCATTACACATATATCGTGTAAGTTCCAGCCCAATCGAATGTTTTTGAAATTTTGAGTTCCAGCGCCATCTATCGGAAAACTTAACAACTTTTTATTCCCGAACATTTCTTACTTCATTACAAATAATATATTGTGTAAGTTTCAGCTCAATCGGATGGTTAGTTTATGAACTTTAAGGTATCAAACGAACAGCTCATTTTTAAATTTAAAGATACACTGATCCCTCGCTTTGCGCGGGGGATAGGGGAATGAAAAGTCTCGCGCAAAGCGTATTTCCGCAAAGCGAATTGGGAAGGCAAATGCATTTTGCAAAAAGGTGAAACCGCGCAAAAAGAATTCGCGCAAAGAGAGGGATCAGTATATTTATTTTTCCAATTTGATACAATAATACAACCATAATGGTATATTTCCTAGTTTTTTAAAATTTCTGCTTAACGCAATGCTATACCCGAAAACACATACATATACACATACATATGTGTGTACATAGTTTTGGCAAACTGAGCCTTTGAGCCGTTAAGGCGTGATTGACTTTCAGTAGGATAGAATAGGATAGGATAGGATAGGATAGGATAGGATAGGATAGGATAGGATAGGATAGGATTAATGTAACATTAATACTAGTCAACAAAATTTTGTAACAAGAACAGTGCTTACTAATTTTTAAATATCTATCTTAACTACTTTCATTATAATTTATAATTATAAAACCATAGTTATTTTGATTCGATCAGGTCTAGTTTTTATGTAACGGCTACTACCAGTAAAATTGTATGTTAATCGTTTTTACCCACTTTTTTTTATTTATAGTTTTTTTTGTTTTTCAGTGAAGTTGGCCGTGTTTTATGTTTGCCACGTAAAGTAATACTGTAATAATGTCAAGATAGTTTTGAAACTTTGTGAAAGCAATGGATCGGGATGGTGCTGGGTTTATGTATTTGAAAGAAAAATGTCCCAATATCAGCGACGCCAAAATTAAAAAGTGCATATTTATAGGTTTTCAAATCAGGCAATTGATAGGGGATAACATATTTAAAAAAGACCAAGTGACCTAGAAAAATCAGATTGGGGATCTTTCATGAAAGATTTCTCAGAAATCACCGAGAAGTTTTTAACTACTTATAAGGCTTGGGGTTGTAACATGTCCTTAAAAATATATTTCCTACATGCGGACCTCTTTCCTAAAAATTTGGGCTCCGTTAGTTCTACAATCGAAAAACGATACCAGGGCAGGTTGAGCCCAAGAATGCTGGCAGATTACTGTTGGATATTAAAACAAGACGTCCCTGAAGCATAATACAGAAGCTAATCATAATACAATACTAATATTAATACTGTGATACTATATACTTATACATATAATCTCATTTTTGTTCATAAAAACTGTATTTTTGGAAAAACTAAAAAGATCGTATTACAATAAAACTATTCGTATCTGAAACATTCTAATATCAATTCTACTTTACTAAACCTTGTTTCTAACATAATCAGTTAAAAAGGTTTCATGTTACATAGTGAATTTTAGCTAAAATCGTGGGTGTTTTTCTTTTCTAAGTTCATTTTTGCGATTTTATCGTGATTCTCAGTTTTAATTCGATTGAACTACGTCAACGTATATTTTACCTATATATATTGTATATACATACATAGATTACATATATGTATGTATATACATATGTACCAATCGATTGTTTTTGAATTTGCTGTCTAATGCGTTCATTGAACGACATTTCAATGTTGGCAACTGGGTCCATCGTGATTTGGATTTATTCTCGAATTTATGTCTTAACACGTAAAAGGTATTATTGCGCACACCATCCAACTGAATTCATTAATTTTACGCCTGGCAATCAGTTTATAATTTGCAGTAACAACAAAAACGAAAAACCAACACTTAACCGTAAAAATTAAAGAAGAGTTTTAAAATGACATCATTTGAATTTTGTAAGTAAGTATTATTGTATTTTCGTATGCATAAATACCTTCCACCTACAAGTGTATTTTTTGTAAATGATTTGTGTCAATTAAGCTTAGTCCCATAACTTACGCCAACTTCAAGTGTTGTTTCTTTGAAACAGATATTTTTCTTTTATTTAATTTTTTTATTTTTTACAGATATTGACAAACTATTTGATATGTAAGAAAAGGTTTAAAAGTTGCCGGCAGTTTTTATTTTAGTCATACCATTTCTAAAATAAGCTTTACATACTGGCAGTTGGTTATCGCGAGCAACTGCCAGCCCGTCGAAAGTCAACCAACATTTTATTAATCGGTCGCGAAATTTAATTTATTTTTTAATGTGAGTTTCTAAAAAACTATGCAACTTATGAGCGTCGTAGTTTTAGTTTAATATTAAGCTTAACATCTACAAACCATGATTTTATCATGTTTTTGACTTAAGGTCCACTGTGACGGCTGAAAGTTCGACGTTTTTTCGTGAATTTTTTTTAACAAGAAAATAAAATGCGATCGATTTGTAATTTTTACAAGTTGTTATTGGAACTTTAAAGTATACAGAAAAAATTTTTTATGTAAAAGTGGATTCCTCGCAAAAAAAGTGTGTTATTTTGGGGAAGCACACAGCCTTCAATAGTCATCTAAAATAATAAAATCAAAGAGATTATTTTTCTGTAGACTTTATTCCAAATGCCTAACCAATCATATGTATATTAAACAGAAAAAATAAAAAAATGGCGGACTTGTGAAGAAAAAGTTCTCAAAATCCAATGTTTTTCGTTGATAAATTGTTTAAAAAAATTAATTTATTATCAAAAAATTGAAAGTTTTAGATATTAGGCATTTAGCTATGTGTGTCAAGAATAACTGGTAAAATCTTCAGCAAAATCGGTTGAATAGTTTTTAGTCAGTAGCCGTGTTTTATTATCCCCGTGATCTGATCCGGATCAGATCAACAAATAAGTTTGTGTGCATTACAACAACAATCCGAGATCTTGCTTCTTGTCAAAATCAATTTTCGTGATCCAAAAATTAGTTCGACTATTTCTTACTATGGTACACTTTCGTTTGTGAATGTTGCTGTATTATCGACAATTGCCAAGAGTAAATATTGCCAGATTAGAATATAAAAATATTATTGGTAATCCAAATATCATTAATGTTATTTGGTTCGAATAAATTAATTTTTCTGCTCATAATGATATCTAAGCGACGTGAAACTGAAATTATAGCTGCAAAATATTATTCTCATTGGGTATCTGTTAATCAAAATTTACAATTTCCTCCTAAAAAAATAAAACAAGCGCATTCAATTTTCATTTAAAAGAAAATATTCATTCGCATGGCAACTTCGCACTAAATGTCAAAATGAACTTAGCTTGTACAACCACCACAACATAGAACTTTGATCTGGTTTGTTTTATTATTCTGATCTGATCCGGATCAGATCACGGGGATAATAAAACACGGCTAGTGTTTCCCCGAAATTTCAAAAACATGGTTTCGAGAAAAACGCGTTTAGAGTTTTGATAATACTTACATTAATCAGCTATGCCTGGTGCATAGAGCAATCCTTCCGTTTCCTCAAAGTTATCAATTTCAGTGGCTAGCGCAGGGGTTCCCAAACTTTTTCAGTTCGCGGCGCACTTATAGGTATAGTATTTTGGTACGGCGCCCTAGTCGAAATATGTGTGCAATGGCACTAGGCACAGAAAATGCAAATGGAACAAGAACAACCACAATCTGAGACTCAGATACTAAGTACATACATACATATTTACATATGTATATTAGAAAAGTAGAAATACAGAAAAAAAATTACCACTGTGGTAAGTTAATCAATGTCACGCGTGAGCTTCAAAATTTTTTTCAAAGCGCGGAATAAGGCGCCACCCTCATTTCTTGTTCCACATTGATCTTTGAGCGATATTTGCTCTTTACAGCTGAAAATCCTGCTTCGCATAAATAGGAGGTAGCAAAGGGAATTAAAATCCTTAAAGCCTTTGAACTTAAAGTTCAATTCAATTCATTTTCACCGTTATCTAAAACTCCACCAAATCGGAATAATGGAATTTTGCTTTAAGGCTGTTGTCGCAAGAGAGTTCAATGAGACTCTCTTCTTCTTGCGAAGTGAACTCTGCTGGAGCTTTAACTTGGAAAAGGGACAGGAAGTCTTGTGAGAAAACGAGCTCATTAGAGGCCGCATATTATACAATTCCGGGAAACAATCTGGACCTAATTTGAAGATGCGCATGTTATTGCCTTGCAGAGACAGATTCAAGGCATTGAGTTTGTCAAATATATCGCAAATATATGCTGGTTTTAGCAAAAACCCTAATTCGGCAAAGTATTATATCTGGAGCTTGCATGACCTTCCTCCTGCAGAAAAAAGTGAATTTCTTGATATAACTTCAATACACGGGATATGACATTTCCACGTGAAAGCCATCGTGAACTGCAGCAGGGCCGTGTGTTCAACTCCCATGTCCATTGCTTCTTGCTTCTTTAATAAAAAAAAATCCACTTTGCGACTGCCTTTTTACGAAAACATAAAGTATAATTGCTTCTTGACTAATGACAAATTTATTAAAATCGAAGTTTCCTTTTATAGTGTCCTAAGTAGCCCTATCAAAATCGTAATTCTGTAACTAGTCAATCAAAAACGTCGTTTCTTTTTCATCTAGAGTCCTTTGATGATATGACTCTGATTTATAGAAAGTATTTTTAGGTAAATTATTTTGTCATAGTCAATATTAAAAAATTATAAAATTTTTAATGCAGCGACAGCGGCGCCCCTGTTTACCCTTCACGGCGCACACTTTGGGAACCCCTGGGCTAGGGTATCCTACAATATCTGCGTATCCTACAATATAAAAGGACTGAAGGACAATAAAAGAGGGAACGGTCAGAGCAGCTGCCGCTAGCCCGGCAACACACTTTCATACACACTACGGCGCGCTCTCTTCTTCTGGCTATAACTTTGAACTGAAAATTTTAAGGTATATTTTTAAGATCTGTTTCTTCCGAAAAATAGAAAAAACAAAAAATCGATTTTTTTAACCCGTCACAGTGGTCCACTACCGTAAGTAGTTTCGAAAATGAGGAGTAATGGTATTTTTTAACACATTTTCGGCAATTACTTTTAAAGTTTCTTACGAATATCCCACATGATATATTTTTAAATTTTTTTTCGAGTTTACATTTCGCCACTCTGTAGAGTTGTTTCGCAATATTTTTGAGTGATAAGTAGGGGACCACCGTAATTTATAGTGCTGCTTAGTTTCAAGATTTTAGGTAGAACGGTTCTTGAGATTCTTATCGTGACAAACATTTCAGAGATAAAGGGAACCTTTTATATTTACATATGGGTATGGATGGAACCCGAAAAACTACTGATATCCCAAAGCAAATGACTGAAAATGATGCTGAATCTACTACTTCATCACTCCAGCTCAGACTTACATATAAGCGCAGGTGTTGATTTGATGTTTGATAGGAAGAAGTCTATTTATAAGCAAAATATACCCAAACCATATCAGTTAAACATTAAAATGCACATCACCCTGTATTTTTATTGACAAAATAACTAGTTGTTAATTTCTCTTAGTACCTAGTGTAGTACGTTTACCTTCTTGCTTTTACTTTTTGAGTACCGCGCAAAACATTGGCGAAATGTTGCATGGTTATAAAAAGAAAAACACCTCATATTGAATTAACAAATGCGCTTATTTTCATGCAATTAAAAAGTTAAATTATGTATTCCTAAATGGAAAAAGAAGTTGTTGCAGAGCAAATAGATCGCATTTGTCACACTTTACGTTTGATTTGGCAAAAGAAACTTCTTTTTTTTAAAGTTAGTTTTCATTTTAATTTGTATTAATTCAATTAACATAATAAACGTTTCCTGTCGATCATTTTTAGTTCATGGCGAATTTAAATTTCTATTATGTCAGCACCAATTTATAGCAAAATGTCAGAGATTCGGTTGTTTGAACTTTTGTATAGACGTGATGCTGCAACAAATTCAAAAATTCGTGATCAATAAATTTTATTTATGTAAATAAGAAAATCTTTGTGTACACATTGGTGTACTTTTATTTTTGGTTACTTCCGTGGTGTGCATGCATGAAACTGAAAAGGATGAAGTACATAAATCACTTGTGCGAGATGAGTTTTCAATAACAAAGTCGTTTGAATAGCTTTCTATAGTTAATCACTTTTTTGATTTATAGTCAATTTTGAAAATTTATTTTTAAGAGTGATTTTTTTTGTTTAACTATGTACTTAGTAGTTATTCCCTGAGGGGAAGTAAGCATGGGCATGGTTAAAGTTGGCGAAAGGCTAAACTGAAAATATCAGTTGTCGTTTTAGAGTACAGAATTCAGATATTTTAGTTTTTATTTCGTTCCTATATTATTTGAACCTAAAGGGGAATGGTATATACTTCTGGGACATTATCAATACTAAGAGAAAAATAAATGGTCTTTCAAGTCTCACATACTTCTTGAATTCGTGATCAGATGATCGTGACGTTGTTATTAGAATATTTTATTAGAATAATTATTTCCTATAACCATTATCATTATTTTATTATATAAAGACGCAACTTCAAAAAACTTTGTGCCCGATGATCTCCACAAATACTGCACCGATTAACGTGAAATAAATTCTATAATAATCGTTATTTTCGTTAAAACCAGTTAGGCTATGTTTTTTTTGTTTAAATGTTGTGTGTTCTTAAGAAAATGTCTTTTTTTTTATTTTTTTATACCTATTTTATTGAGGTTGACTCACATATTAACTCCTAACTTTAGAGCAGTTAAACGAATTGGTAAAACAAAAATGTTTGCATAAAGTCAATAAATATACGCAAATTTTAAGACCAACATGTTTTCAATACAAAATACAACTGGATAATATTATCGCGTCTAAGGTTTTGCTGTATTATGTACTAGCTGTCGCCCGGCTTCGCCAGTGTCTTAAAAATATAGTGTTACTTACAATACATACATTGTCATTTTGTTCGAAGAATCAAAGACAGTGCGAACGCACTCCAAGGTTTGCAGTCTATCAATATATACAATCCACAAGTGTGGATTCTAAGTATTTGTAGTTTGAATAAGTGACATTTCGCAAAAAAGGGACATTTATTAGAGTGTTTTTACTCTTGCATTCATTTTAATAATATTGCGAATAAATTAATTTAAAAATCGACCAATAATAGGCACAGGATGTTAAAAGACTGGAATACGAAGTTTTACTTCATTGTGTGCATTCGTTTTTGTGTTTATCTAAACGTAAGATTGACAAGTAAGAGCGTCACACTGAGATTTATATATTAAAATAAGATAAGATTGAAATTTTTATTTTTATTCTATAAAGGCTAAAAAAAAACACGCCCATTATATAAAATAAATAAACTTTAATAATAGGGTATTAGTATTGTAAACATTATTGAAAAAACAATTTAAAATATTGATATAAGAAAATCAAATTTATTGTATTGGAAGAGAGCCCAACATATACTACACGTACACCTAGGAGAATACTTCTTCGACGATCTCACTGACCTAGCTGAAAAAGACGTGGGAAGCATTTTCGCTTAATACAAAGCTCCACATTGAAGGGAATGAGAGAGCCGACGAACTTACCAGGCGAGGGTCAGCCCTTAACAGCTCACTAGCGGAAAACGTTCACATTCCTATAGGTGCTCTTAAGGGCAATATACTCTCACACTTCTTAAAACTAGCCGGTCTCAGGTGGACCAGTCTGACAAATTGTGTCATATCCAGAAAGATATGGCCAAGTTACAACAGGTCCAAAACAAACGAAATGCCATTAAGAACACCCGAAGACATCGCTAGAGTAGTGGCAGTCAGTACAGGGCACTGGCCAATAGGGGACCATGCAGCCAAACTAGCGATCCTTCACAACAGTCTCTGCCGTAGCTGCAAAGATGAAAATGAAAAAGAGTCGCTTATTCACTTTCTCTGCAAATGTCCAGCTCTAGCGAGGGCCAGGCAACGCATACTGGGCAAGCTATTCTTCGACCACCTTATAGAGATATCTGGGAAAAAGATTGGAAAGCTGATCCTCTTCCTAAACTCCATATGATGGATATACATTTTCTCAAAATTACATCCAAATAAACGGGTCACCTGAGGTTGTGGTATCTAAACGGCGCGGCGCTTCACGCGCTAATTGGGTTTCTCTTCCATCGAAACCACCTTTTCTACCTACCTACCTATGCAAAGCTCCAAATGGTACTCATGAGTAGCGGAGCTAAATATCCCCAAGATCCTGGGTATCACAATGGGCCTCTATAGGCCTATTGTAGGCCCATTGTGATACCAAGGATCTTGGGGATATTTAGCCCCGCTACTCATGAGTACCATTTGGAGCTTTGCATAGGTGGGTAGGTAGGTAGAAAAGGTGGTGAAAATGAAAATAAAAATTACAAATTACAAGCAATACGAAGACGATGAAAATTAAGAGATGATTCAGATCCTTTATCTCTTCCAACCCAAATCTAAGGTCCTACATATGTACATACAAACATTATAAACAACTCCATTTACTGCTATTCAAATAATTTTATTGACCGCAGGTTTGTTCAATGATTTCGACTATCAAAATAAGCATTTTTATTAGTATTGGGAACAGTAAATATGCCACATGGTTGTGGTGTAATACATATGTCTATATTTCTCCAATACGAAGACTTGCGGGTACGCTGGAGGTTCTGAGTGGAGGAGGCTACCAGTGGTTGACTGGTACCTGATGATTTTGGAGTTGCTATGGCCCAAAGTACGCTATCGAAAATTGTTGCTGATACTACCAACATTATAGAAACCAAAATTTGTCCTTTATGGATAAAATGGTGAATTTCCAGCGATACCGACAATGCTGAAATAATACAACTCTGTTCCCTTTATATGTACCCTTTTAAACAAGTACCAATAACTTACATTTTGCAATCTGTTTATAGAATCACCGGCTTCAAACACAATAAAACAATCAAAAGTATAAAACAAATATCATTTATAACAGTTTAGATGACGTTAAGCTTCTATTTCGGCTACTGTTTGAGAGAGTCTGAGAGACACTGAAATAAACGATAGACGAGACGACAGTCATTGAGTTACGTGAAGCAAACTGATGATGAAATCGTCGGCTATTATCTTTCAGACGATTATCGTTCTAAAAGTTACGGAATGAGTGCCCTGGATTCGAACCGTGAACCTTCCGCATGACAAGCGACGACGACTACCACTACGGCACGGCCACGGATGAACTTTGTTTGAGTTTACTTGCTTTGTGACTCTGACTAATTGTAATCAGTTCTGACATAATTCTATATAACAAAGTTAAGTTCATGTTTTTTGGCTATAACCAGTTAAACAAACCAAATTAGGAATAATTTTTTTTGAGTACAGTAGTAGTCATTATTTCCCACGAAAAGTCCACATAAAATCCTCTTTCAACCAGTGCAAGCAATTATCGTCAGCGGCTCATTAGTGTGCATTCGAAGTCAAAGCTATGGAGAAATATTATAAATATTAGCAAAAAAAAAGCCGAGGGAAAAAAAACACCAGTTGCAAAATTTCTTAATGACTTTTAAATGTTGTAATTATCCAAAGTGCATATTCGATAGTGAAAGTTGAAGAATTTTTTGTTACCATTACTTTATTGCAATCGGCTTTAAAAAATTTCATACACTTTTGCAAGTCTGTGCAATTTGTATTTCAAACGATTCACACAATGAATTACACTTATTGACAGATGACATCTGATTATGTGATAATATATTTTTTTTTATTTATTACTAATTTTCCGATTAACACAGTTGTAATATGAACCACTGATTAACCTACATGACCTGCTATGATGTAAGCGTGAGGTAATCAAAGATACGCTGACTCAAATTAGTTCCTTACAAAAAATTAAAAATATATTCATTTTTCACACCTCTCCACCTGATCAGAAATCGAAAATTTAATAAAATTGTCACTCACATGCGCTTTATTTATTTTGAACACACGTGACCAGTAATGGAAGATTTCTATTGAATAACATCTTAATTAAATTTGTTCAGTTTTGTTAAGAAAATTTAAAGAAATGTCATCCGTAGCAGAAGACTATAGCAGAAGCAATATATAAAGAAAGTTGAATTATTTTGACAGACACAATGCCAACAAATAAAAAAAAATAACTAAAGAAACAACGAAATAGAGAAGATACATTTCTTGTCGTTGTTTTGTTGGAATACAAAGTAATTGATCGGTGTAATGAATGCAGGTGGAAACATCTCTATCTTTAGGCAGTAACAATAGGTTGTGTAATAAACCATAGTAAATTGCAGAATGACAAATGATTTCTAATCAATTGTTATGGGAGTTGCATTTGAAAAATGTCTGTGACGTAATGTTGGGACGGATATCCTAAAATGCGTCTTAATTTCGAGTTATCCATGCTTGTCAGAAGAATTCGAAGCCCAAAGTCTACGCAATTATTTGTTACCGACAAGGGATGTGTTCCCTTTAGTTCTTTGAACGCAAAACAATGAAGTATGTATGTACCTACCTACTAAGGTATCACATGTCTTAAATGACGCCATTTTTATGTTTCCTGTTTTTTTTTTTTGGAACATTATTTACTTCAAACAACCCTTTAAATATAGCATTAAAAAATTGGAATTATAGCATATGTAGGCGCCTGCCTGACAACTTATAGCACCTACCATTAGCAGAGCAACAAAGTTGCATGAGCAGCTTAAATCTGCAAAGAAAAGGAGGGAATCCTTTGAACCCGTGTAGAGGTCCACTTAAGTATTGTTCGATTACATTCCTATTCTATTCTATTCTATTCATTCATAGCCTATTCTTATCGGTGTCGGTGCTCTTGGAGCCATTTTGAGAGTTGGATAAATTTACATATTTAATTAATACCGATTGAGGAAATATGTTGTAGAACTATTAAGAAATATTGGCGCAAATTCATAGTCAGCCGACTATACCATAGTTACAGCCGGCACTGAATAAAAAAGCCGGCTATAACTTTTCGTTATTCATAAACCTATTTTTGCCTGTGTATTAGTTAGTATCGACTTTGGTATATTTTTGTAAAGTGATCAGAACGAACAAACCCAAACATCAAAATATTATATGAGAAATCTAGAGCCGACAATAATTATTTAAAGTGACGTTTGGGCCATTTTAAATTTCGAGTCGGCTATATGTATAAAGTCGACTATAAGATGACTATGAGTAGCAAAAAGTATATTTTAGGTTATGTAGGTGAGAATCTGCACCATTCTCCCATAACCTTTTTTCTTAAGGAGAAGAGTGCCAGGCAGCTGTACAGGAGGTGAAAGGG
The DNA here is from genome assembly GCA_949775065.1 of Brachyopa scutellaris. Lineage (NCBI taxonomy): Eukaryota > Metazoa > Arthropoda > Insecta > Diptera > Syrphidae > Brachyopa > Brachyopa scutellaris. Next base: position 133,144,322 of record OX459112.1, on the reverse strand, counting down.
GATTCTTCCTCCTCCTCACCCATGCATCTTCGACAGAAGTCATTAGTTAGGATTCTCAATCTGCGGGCATGTTTGCTTATTCCACAATGACATGTCAACACCCCAACTAAGGTGCTCTGCTGATTTTTGGCAGGCCTTAAGATTTGGCTGAGGCCAGGTCTTATTACACGTATCGAGGTTACGCCATCTTGCATGAGCCTACTGCAGTACTTGTGTGAAGATGTCGTGCATTGTCGTTTCTATTGGTACACGGGGATACATTTTTGTGGTAGAATTCTGCAGTTCTGTACCTTTTCTGCCAAGTTCGTCTACTTCACAGCTACGTTGTACCTCACTATTACCAGGCACCCAGCACATCTCGTTCAGACAGTGCCTAACCAATTTAGATTTTATTTTTGGTGATTCCAGTGCCTAAATAGCTGCTTGGCTATGGGTGTAAATGACAATGACTATGATATAAGACTTGTAAATTACTGAAGTGTGAAGTGCTATTTGTGAAGCCACTGAGTGGTTTTTGATGAAATCGAACCGAATCACAGGTCTTGGATCATCTGTGGTCGCCGTGGCTCAGTGGTTAGTGCGTTGGACTACTTACTGAGCGTGCGTAGAAAACCTAAAAGTTTTTCACCTATTCCGAATGTCTGACAAGCACCCCAGAGTATCATTTGCCGTGGTTAGGAGAAGCTAGGCTTTTGATATGGTAGATGTTTTCATTTCGATAAAAAAAAAATTGCTGACATTTAACATACATGAAAATGACCACCATGTTTTTAGAATTCAATTGATTTACGTCACCTCACATCTTGCACAAATAAAATACATTATGGCCCCTATTGTGAGCGTCGATCAATGATCGATAAGCGACAACGATCGATCATCGATCGTCGATTGCTGATTTTGGTATTGTGTATTGTGATTGCGATCGATATTTGTCGATTTGACAGTCGCTTGTAGTCGATCATAAAGGGTTTTGTAATAAAAATTATGTTAAAAATACTTTATTATTAATTCAAATGCAGGGAGCTTCTGGTTTTATTTATGGAAACAAATCCTGATATCGCGAAGGGAGTTTGTGCAAAACCCAAGCAGATAGGCGATGGAAAAAGATAATTAAATATGAGCATATTCTCTTTAGTTTAATACCACAATATGATGAAATAAAAAAAAAAGAAGCAACTTCAATTAACCATTTAATGCATACGAAGCCATATATGGCTTTTCGCAATTATTACTTACTAGCTGACCCGTGCTCGCCTCGCTTCGCCCGCCTGCCACTTTATACTAATTTGCAAAATCTATTTCCTCAAGAGCGATTTAAATGATTTTTTAAATATTCTAATATTCTTCAAAGCTGCGGTGTTAATAAAAAATATGCTCTTTAACTTTCTAATATACCAGGAAATCGGAAGCTTTAATAGACTGGTATGATCACAAATTATTCTGCGGGCCTATGCTCAAGTATCCACAATAACAAACAATTTTATTAATGAACTACCTGAACCCGTGCCCGCCTTGCTTCGCATTCAGTGGGAGCGAAGAAACATCAAAGTATTTGTGCAAGTCCAGAAAATGTTGCAATCAATTTTTTTGATTAATTATATTGTATCAATGTAGTTTCAATGTGTTTCAGCCCCTAAGTGCAGATTCCATAGTTCTCAAAAACCAACATGCTCTAAAATGATATAAAACATCATCTACTATAAATAATTGATAATTGCTGTATTTTATTATGGTAATATTTGTTTTACAAAGATTGAGGTTGCGTTGCCTGGTACATAAACAAATACATTTTTAGTTTCGCTGACATAGGAAAGAGACACGTATAATTGACCGTGTGAGAAGCAGCCGGTGGTGAGGTCCACGCTCGCGGTACACAGTGTTTGTCCCTGCGCCTTATTTATCGTCACCGCAAAGCACACGCTGATGCGAAAGTGAACACGCTTAAACTGGAACGAAAAAATGTTAGGTATGTTCGGAATCCGACGGATAAATACATGTTCGCCGGCCCCACAGCCCGTCAACACTTTCGCTTCCACCAGATTTCATTGCAGAGTTTGAACTCTAAGGCAGGTGCCGTTTAGGTGAGCTTAAATTTTTTAGAACAATAATAGGTACACCCACTTTTAGTTTTAATTTATGTGATGGAATCCCTGGAGCAGATAAAGAATTTGAAAATTCGACCAGATAGCTGATTGTTATTTGTTCGTCCATAACCCGGTTGATTGACGTGTATTCGGCACTTTGACCATCAACACGTGACAGTACGTAAGAACTATCGTAACTACTGACGACGCCACAGCTAAGAGCAATATTACCTTGGCTTCGTACTAATGAACAACAAATGCTTCCCCGATGCTTTCCATATAGCAAATACATATATATTCACACACATCGCACTAATACTGTTGTTACTCAAAATTTGTAAAATTTGGGATGCATCACCATATTCAAACGTAAAATTCACTTCCATAATCCCTACGCGTCAATGAGCTGTCGTTAGAATAGTGCAAAAAACAAAATATTTAATAATAATCCTAATAAACTTTTAATTTTTTTTTTATAATCTGTAACAGGAAATAAATACTCAGTTTTTCGATGGATCAGAAAGAAGTCGTATTTTGAGTTCCGACAGTATTGCATTATTAGTGCGATATATGAACCAAAATTAACTCTTATAACAACAGGAGTTAATTTCGGATAGTTTTCGGTATTTTTTTTTTAAATTTCCTAATAATATTTAAAAACTAAAAATGCAGTTCAATTCTCTTTCTTTTGACACCTCATTTGTTAAAATTGGTTGAGTATGAGAGCCGCAAATGCTTATGATGATTGTAGCACATTGAAGTGCAAAACAAATGATCACGTCAGAGCGCGCACTCACACACACCCTATTGTAACGATACCCACTGCTGCACGGCTGCTGGCAATGGTCTTCGCTGAAAGAAAATTGTGGGCGATGCTTTGAATAATTGTTTTGAACATTGCTCAGCTTCAGGATAACGTAGAAGGATGTTTTATACCTCAAATGAATCAGTGGAAAATTTACTAAATTCACCTATTTTTTTTGTTTTTCAATCCGATAAGCCATTATTGAGTAAGGGCTGAATAATTATAATTTTCCTTTCAAATATGCAATTTTTTCAATATTTTCTTAAAACCATGCCATTTTCCGGGATGAAAAGTATAAATGATATGGTCCAAGGACATAAGCAGTCACTATGTCAATGTTTCATCAAAATCCGCCCAGCAGTTCTAACGTGATGCGCGAACAAACAGTTTTTAATCTACAGTTTTATTATATGTATAGATAGATATAGATAGATTTTCTTTACTATATGGCATTCGAAATGAACAAATTTCAAAATGATTACCTCGTATGTATTACTAACAACATAAAACGGTACTTTTCATATATGTGAGATAGTGTCTGTCGGCGATTTTCGCGTTTTCACTTCAGTCCATCGCGCATTGAAAAAAAATTGAATTTTGTGTGCAAATAATTGTGTTTAATCAGTAAGCACAATCAGTTTAAAAATAAATTTTGATGGGAATACTTAACTTGCTATATTGTTAATATTTTTGCATTGTTAAAAAACCACTCGTTTGATTAGTTTAATAACTGGAGCCATATAAAAAAAGGCTATTTTTTTTTTTAACTTTTTTTAATAAATTTTATTACTGCCACGCAAATTAATTCATGCATTAAAGGGTTAATTCTTATTGGCTTTATTCTACAAATTATATCGACATGGATTTGAGAATATTATTCCAGATTTCTACCGTTTCTTCGCTTCCAGAAAGTTCTTCGCCATAATATTGTGTATTCCCTTATTCCTCGACCATCGCTAAACCAGAACTCAATCAAACTCTTTTATTCTAAATTACTTCTAATACAAATAAATAATTATGAAAACAATAGCCAAATAGCTGTCAAAAGTATGATGTATTCACAATATTCACAATAATCTATTCTTCTATCGATTGCGTTACACAATACCAAAGCCAAAATCAATCGACAATTGTCGTGACGATCATTGGTCGACACTCACAATAGGCCTATGTTAGTCATTCCTCTGAATAACACTCTACAGATTTCCATTTTCTATTTAAAGAAACTCACCTATGTTGTATTAAATAATTTCCATAAATTCCAAGAAAAAAAACATTTCTATCAATCAAATTTTTCTAAAACAGCGAATATTCAGACATACATACTTGTAACTCTCTCAAGTTTCGAACAAATTGTCATCAATAATCGAATTATGTATTCTCATAATTTCAAAAAAAAAAAAAAAATAACACAAGCCAAATGTTGACCCTTTCCCAAGGGCAATATTAACTTACATACGTGTATTCGTATACATAAAAAAATGGAATATTTGATTAACATACAAACAAGATTTCACTTTTATTTTTATTTATTTTCTTCGCTGTATTAAATTAAAGAAAACAAACGTTAAGAGATGTAAACAAATATTAAGACACTCCATATAATTATTATTACATGAATGATGCAACGAACTGTAGATATCTTGAAAGTGAAATTTATCCACACAGAGTGAGTGAGAAAAAGATGAGCGAGACAGTCAAAGTTATTGAGGAATTCCACAAGGAATGCTCCATTTTTCATCACGTCACTCGGAATGAAAAAAAAAAACTTTATATCCACACTAAAAAAAGGGAAATGCGGAAAGAGAAAAACTCTGGCAGTTTAGTAGGCTTTTAATTTGCTTCGACAGACTTTAGATACACGTTGTAGCAACAGGTGAGTATCTAACAGTAGTTCGTGCAACTAGCTCTGCATGTTGCACATACCTTTCAACGGATAAAAAATAGAAGACCGGAATTAAAGTAGTATCTACGGGCAAAAAAAAAACAAAAAAATGCCATCGAGCATTATATGCAAAAATAAAAAAAATAAATATATGTAAAAGTATCTGCTGCTCTGCTATCGTATGTACGTTAAGCTAAGCGAGTTCAGCTACAAAAAGCAGGTGATAGTTTAATGGTAGCTATTAAACTGGTTTCAGTGATGTGAGTGAGTTTTCGTGAATACCATATTGCATGACCCACTTCCATATGCGCATACATGATAAAAGAAGTGAAAGACTTTCGCTTTTATTATTTTTTTTTTATTTATTTTTTTTTACATACGCAACCAAATAAATTCGTCACAATGGATAGTTTAGTCGAATTAGCAAGTTTTTGTCTTTTCTTTTGTTCGTTTAGTTTTATAGCAAATCATTTAAGTTTTACGAGTGTCTTAATATGGTGCAAATGTTGTTAGCATTCCGTTGGCCTAACGACGGAACCTTGCGGAACCTTCCTGTTTTTTTTGTGAATGTTTAAACTAGAACTGTTTTTCTGTTGAACGGAATGCATGTGAAAGAAAATGTTTGCCTTATGACAGAAGTAGAAAGCACAATTTCGGATATTCATTTAATTTTTTATAGCATTTGATTGATAGTTCAGTCCGAGAGAGTGGCAGGAAAATGAATGAGCTAAGTTCATATAAAGCCCACTAAATAACAAGATAAATTTCATCAAGAAGTATAATAGGGCCAAGCACAAATGTGGAGTCAGATTCAAACATGCAAGGCTGCCAAAGAAATGATGGAATTTTCAAATCCACTGCAGGCTAGGAAAGTACTGAATTTGGGCAGAGTACAAATAAAACTGATGATTGGCTTATATACGGGACACATCAACTTAACCCTCTACTTCCCAATTTAATTATTGAAATTCTTGATGGTTCTAAAATAAGAACCCCTATAACCGAACTTTAAAGTGAAAAACACGAATGCAATATTAAGAATTCAAAACAAAATTTAATAAGTTGTTTTTTAAATAAAATAATGAAACCATGCCAAAAGGCTGTATTGGGCATAAACGGATAAAAACTATTAAAATATTTTTTACAGAAGCGTGCCTAGAGGCACTCTTGGGCACTAGAGGGTTAAATAAACATGCTAACCGACTGGGACTAGTGCAGCACAGCATCTGCCCGGGTTGCAAAGAAGAAGACGAAAGTATCAAACACTTGCTCTATGTTCAATGACATCGCTCAGATCTATCGATTTCTCGAAAACACTGGAGTTTACACGACACACAGAGCGTTTTTCTTGAATTCACATATTTCTTCCAACCTTTCCATTCCACTACACTACCCCCTTTCGCTAACACACACCCCAACCAACCCTTTTTTCTCAGCACAGTTCCAGAGGGGAGTACAACGGCCCGACTTGTGGCCTACATGAAGAGGAGCAATCCTCACCCTCATCAACCAACCAATCAGCCAACCAGGGCACTGTGAAACTCATTGAATAAAATGAAGGCTGTCGTTGAGTCCTATTTTTTTTTTTAGGAACTATGTAATCTATTTAGTTATAATCAAACCAGATGACTACAGAAGAATAATGTTAAGCCGATACAATGAACTTCTCTCTAACTTTGCAAACGATATCTTGTTATTGCATATATGAATTTTCAGCTAAATAAGTCTTCCGATTTTCAAATTTAGGAGCAGTAACAGATAAGTCGACAAACTTCTACATTGATGGCTCTAAAAACAATAGGATGAGGTATTTTCTCAAACAGATTAAGTCTCAATCTTTCCTTCTACCTCCCTGATCATTGCAGTATTTTCCAAGCAGAGATTATGGTGATTTCAGAAGCACTGTCCTGGATCAAGAGGAATGTAATATTTTCTAATGATGTTAGCATATTCTCGGATAGTGAGGCGGCCTTGAAGTCCTTGGAATCAGTCTCATCTTCTAAGACCACCTCTAACTGTCGTTCATCTCTTGTAGAGATGGCTGAACACAGGTTTATCTCTGAAAATTTCCAGAAAGGGTCGTAAAAGGGGTATCTGGCAAACAAAAGGGGTCCCATATAAAATTCAAGAATAGGGTTAGTATTATCTCATTACTTTTATTTATTTGTAATTCAATTACTTTAAAAATATATAAAGCAAAAAGAAAAAGAAAAAAAAAAACAGTTCATTTACGAGACGTCCATTCGCATACTTTTTGCACCAAATATGGGGTGAAATGCTCTCAAAAATAGTAAAATTAAGAAAAAACATGCAACATTATATTATGTTTCTTGTGCTAAAATTCGTGGCATGGGGAAACTTCTTAGTCTCTCGTGAGAACTCTTGCAATTGTTTCCCAATTTACATAAAGGGTCCAAAAGGGTACTATTTTTTCAAAAAGGGTTAAATTTCTATGATTTTCAAAAAGGCGGGTCCTGGGGTCCGTGCCAGCAAAAAAGGTTCAATTTGACCCTAAAGGGTCCCAAAGGTAACAGGTACAGTTTAAAATTCACCCATATTGGGTGCCAGGGCACAGAGACATTCCAGGGAATTGTAAAACTGACGAGCTCGCTAAAATAGGAACAACAATACCTCTTCTAGCGGAAAAGAAGAATATAGGTATGCCCTTGCAAGCAATCACTCAAATTTGACACAGTCAAAAAATATTATAATTTTAGATGGGAAGGTGGTTCTACTTGCCTTGCCACCCGACAGGCCTGGCCTAGACTGGATCTATACCGTTCTAACTACCTTCTGTCCCCGAAAAGACTTCACATAAGTACGATTATTGGTGTCATCAAAGGACACTGCCTTATAGGCAAGGATGCAACTAGGCTTGGCGTCCTTTCGAACGACTACAGTTACAGAGACGAAAAAGAGGAAGAAAGCCCAGCACGTTACAGAAAACTACACTTAGAAGAATACTTGTTCAACAATCTCAGTGACCTAGCACAAAAGACGTTGGAAGCCTATTTCACTTCATACAATGCTTCAAATGGTTCTCAAGAGTGGCTGGGATGCATATGCCCAAGATCCATGGCCTCTATAGGCCTAAGTGGCTGGTAATCGTTTATATTTCGAAATGTACCTGTTAGTCCGGTTAATATTTTAATATTTTGTGGACGATTTTATCCCTTCCATTTGTGCAAAAATATATGTGACTCGCACACAAAAATATAGTATAATAATATTGCTCGTCTTTTAAATTCTTTCTAACCTGCAAGATATCCTTTAAGATCTTCTTCGAAGCTATTTTTCCATTTAATCTCCTAAGACTGAAGGGAAACTTTTCAAGAAAAAATTGCTTCTGTGATTGAAAGTTTAAAATCAACAAAGCTATTTACATACATATGTTGCAGCATGCACTAGATTAAGTATAAAGATTTGGGCCTCTTTGAGTTTAATATTCCGCGAGAATTGTCAAAGAACTATGCGCAGCTCCTACGGTTGTCAAATTTGTGTTAAAAATGTAGTCAGGTAACCTGTGAATCTGATTATTTTAAGAATATAGAACTAGACCAGTAGACTTCTTAATACGTAAAGGGTAATCCAGATAACTTGTCGAATGAACCTCTTCTAAGAACGAATTGTTCGTTTCGATCAATTTTCTCGGACCTAATATGGGACATTTAAGATCTTACCTATGTACATTGCTTAACAAGCTCAGATGTAGGTCGACAACTTAGTCTTCCATTCGCTTGGAAAATAACCCAAACTTGGGCACGCATAGAAAATAGAAACAAGGTATTTCGAGCTTTTTAATGGCAACGATTTAAATCATTAGAAGCATTATCTGAACCAACCGACTTTATTTTTCTATTGTGGACTTAAGGATGTTTCTAAAGAAAGAATCATTTGTTAGGTTAAAACTTTCTTACTAACTTAATTACTTAGTTGGCGCTACAGCTCGAGGTAAACCTGGGCCTGCTTCTCGCAACCATTTGTGTGTGCGTGTTATATTTTTGCACGAATGGAAGGTACCTACATTTTTTTGCCGACTCCGAACGGCGAGTTGAGAAGCTCAATCGTGACAAATGATACTCTGTGATGATTGTCAGACATTCGAAAGAGGTGGCACCGTGAAAAAACTCTTTTAGGTGTTAGACCCGGGCAGGAGTAGAACCTGGGCAGCATTGCGTGGTAGTCCAACGCACTAACCACCACGGCCAGGCTAGATTAACACAGCGTTCTTTAACTTCATTCGATGTTAAATAGTTACTCAGATATAGGATATAGAATGGCTTTTATTGAATATTTTGGCGGGAATATCAGCTTTGTCTGACATGAAATCCGGCTGATTTAAGAGCTGGACTAAATCTTTTTTTTTTAATTTGAATGACTTTCGAAAATGGCTTGAAATTTTTAACAATGAAATCTGATAGCATAAATTTACAAATATTTAATTTACATATACAGGGTGGTCCGATTTGGGATACAGATATTTTGGGAACTGATTCGTCGGTTCATGTTATGAAAAAATCCTTTGGGAGGATTTGCGCCATAACGTCACTTGCAAATCCGAATAATAAAGCTTTTACCTGGGACTATTATTATACCTTGTAAACATGTAAAGAATTTTTTATATACAAAAAAAGTTTAACAAATTAGAGTCCACATATCGTAAGTAATCAAACAGCATACGCCGTCATGTTAACTGTACGATTACCTCGTTCACGTGGTTAATTTGTTGTGTGAATTCTACTTATGTGGGTGATTAGTGTTCCACAAAGAAGTAACTGCACTATCCTGAATATAAATTAGTCTTAGGACGGTTACATCATGAGAGTGATACAGATTTGATGTCAGTTTTTCATCAATTCGTCACAATTTCCACTGGTAAATAAAGCTAAACACCCAACAATACCAACAATGGTGATGAAAGAGTGACAAACTGGTGGAGGAAAAAAAAAACAGGGTGTAGGCTGCCGCCGCTTTCGGTTTCAGTTTCAGTTTTCCACGCCATAATTTAAAGTAGAATAACCGGTGTGCAGATTTCAAAATGCATGTACAAATTCCCACCTTCTAGCAACTAGTGGGTAAAGAAATCCAAATCCAGTGCACACGAGCGCACGCGTACACCGCCAACATTTTCAGATGAATTTCCCCACCAAAATCAAAGCCAGTAACAGTCAACTGTATACAAGTTACAGTTTTAAGTGAACTTATTTTGCTTTAATGCACTGGTGTAAGTGGCCGCCAGTTGCTGTGTGTATTTCAACCATATTTTCTTTAATTCACATTATGAAACTGTTTTGTTGTATTTTTCTCTTTCGAAAAGTATATCAAGTTCTATGATATAAGTTGGGCCAAGACTGGATTGTTGTTGTTTTTTTTACGTTTTGTTGAAGTCGAAGTAGAGTAAAAGTAAAAGTGATTAAGTGCACTTCAAATGGAGTGTGGAGAGTCATAGAGACATGGATTAGACAGATAACAACAAAACAAAAAAAAAAAAAAAACATTAATTCTCCTAATGACAAATAGCTTAAAATTTAGTCGAAACTAGCTTTCAATTGACCCGTGACAAGATTAAGAGCACTTTCGTTTTTGTAGGGCATGTGGCTTACAAAATGATGTATTTGATTAGTTCGCCAAATGTATGAGCAATTGATATTAGGCTTTAAGTTGAAAGGCTTTCGGAAAGCGTAAAACAAACCGAAATTAGTTGGAAAAAATAAGAGAAACTGGTTTATAAGTCATAAATAATTCGGAAGAAAATGATTTCAAGGTTAAAGAAATAAGGAAGGTAGCTAAATCAAGTAATTAACGTGGGTCCTATCTTTCTAAGCTTTTTCAAAAAGCACTACTCGCACACCTACTCCAGCAACTTTCGGAACATCGTGTCAGTCGGGTTTTCGAAGAAAGCCTTCTCGATTTCTCTAAAGCTTTTGATACGGTAAACTAGGCACTCTGGTGTGCTCTAAATTGATAAGCCATTTTAGTTTTTCCATCCCATCAACGAAATTGGTATATTCATACCTAAATGGTAGGCAACAATCCGTAGTCGTTGAAAATCGAGCATCCGAAATGTTACCCATGACAACTGGTGTACCGCAAGGGTCTATACTCGGGCCCATTCTTTTTCAATATATGTAAACGAGCTCCCTGGTATTGTACAAAACTGCAGCGTTCACATGTATGCAGATGATGTGCAATCATTTATGCAATGTCCTGCTAGTTCGGTAGAATCAACAGCATTCAAAATGAACCAAGATCTCCGTAATATCCTAATATCAAATCTAGAATTGTTTGGGAATGCCTGACTGGGCGAACGAAACAACGTCACCATCTACTGGGTACTAGGACACCTGGGGATAGAAGGAAATGAAGAGCTGGACAAACTTGCCAGAAAAGAATCTGCCATACCCTTCGTGGGTCCTGAGCCCTTCTGTGGCGTAGGGTAACACACCGTAAAGGATGAGCAAACAGGACTAAGTCCTTGACAGGAACTCAAGGCGTATGACACTCGAAGAAACTTTTTGGTAATTACAATTTGAAGAGATTCAAAGCTTGTACCAGCATTGACAAAAACAAATTCCCCATCCTGACTGCGTTAATTCAAAGGACATCTTAGGAAGCTTGGTCTATCAGATGAAGACTCGTGCAGATTTTGCAATGGTCTGGATTAGGTGCTGTGACTTATGGCTGGGGCTAGGTGTAAGCGAAGCTCTCTCTAACCGATTCCAATAGAAATAATGACGAGAGGGATGTTCACTCGTCTATGACTTGTAGGGGGCACAATAAATCTTAAAGTCGCGGTACATCTCACCCTTCAATAAAAGTAATAAAAATAATAATATCCTGAACTGGGCGCAGGCTAATAACCTTTGCCTTAACCCAAGCAAATCAAAAGGCATCGTTATCTATCGGAATAACATAGATCTGACTTCCTTCCTCAACCGCAGCTAGGGGACTCGAAGTTTATGGCTTGTTCCGTCTTCTTTGGGCTTCGCGTACCTACACACCAACACACCAATTCTGGCAAAAACTACAACTATTTTCTACTATTTCCAATTTTACTAAACTGATAGGAATAATTCGGTAAACTTGACTACAGGTCTAAAAGGAAATTAATTGTAGTCTACAATGAGACACGACCATTCTTTGTTCTATGCCAAAACAATTGCCGGGTATTCCTTCGAAAATGTACTGAAATACTTTTCATTGATGTGCATTCACTGCATTATTCAAACTCAGCAACCAGACTACCTTTACAATAGGCTAAGGTTCTCATCGTCACAGCGAACATTTCAGCCAAGGTACTCCTGCTCAAGATCAGGGCACCAGTTCAATTCAAGCCACTCGTTTGTGGAACTCCCTTCCGATGTAACTGAGAAAAATAAGAAACACAAAGTACTTCAAAAAACATATTCTTACACATTTGGCCATGTATCACAATTAATCTTCTTATATAAATTAAAGCCTTTTCTTTTACATGGTTGCATATTTTCGGTGATAATGTTGAGATATTTTTTTATTTTAACCATTTGTTGCATACATTTTTCCTTTGGTTCAATGGGCTTGAAATTTGTTACTCCGCAGTTTTTGGGGTCGCTGATGACAAATCCGAGCTCAGAATTCTAAAATTTAAAATGACGGATCCAATATGGCAGACAAAAGTGCAAAAAGTCACTTGATTGAAGTGAAAATGGGCACTCGAGGGTGTTTGGGCTCGCTGTTGACGAATCCGAGCTCAGAATTTCAAAATTCAAAATGGCGAATCCAATATGGCGGACAAATACGGAATACGGATTAGGAATCAGCGACCCTAAAAACCCCCCAGATACACATTTTTATGATATTTGCATCGTATTTTCGTTTTCGAATTTGGATCCGCAATATTGGATCCGGCATCATGATTTTCAGAAATCTGACCACGGATTCGTAATCAGCGACTCGAGAAATCCCCAGATATACATTTTCACGATATTGGCATAAACTTTCGAGTTTGGATTCGCCATTTTGAGTTTGAATCTTGAATTTTGAAAAGCTGAAGACGGGTTCGTAATCAGCGATCCACAAAACCTTAGGGAAGCGACTTTCATCCAAAAAGTTCGAAAAGTTTCTGAGATAATGAATTCTTTTTGGAAAAACGTCAATATTTGTTTATAACAAATTCACTGATAATTTATTACTATTGCACATCAATTCTTATTATTGAATATATAACTAATGCGAAAACAAAAGAAAAACAGCGAAAACAACCCGAAAAGTTGATAAAAAAGGTCAGCATAAGTCCCACCGTACAGTAAAAGGTTAAGTTAATGAACTTTCTCTAAAACAATGTACAAAACTATAAGATTCTTATAATCTTAATGAGCAGCTACATTACATTACATACATTAAAAAAATAATGATAATAAATAATATTAATAAAATAAACCGCTTACTTAGATGGCTATACTTATCCACCTAACTGCCGCCAGTTCCGGTTGAGGTTCGCTTCTACTTGTGCGTGCTTTCCTTAGGATAGGGCGTTCTGTGCTGCGTTGACCCCCTGGTAAACATTCGCTCTACATGACATCCTAGCCATCTCAAATGCCCAATGCGTAGATCTCTCCGCTACTTCTCATAAGCTCGTCATCGCCCCAACTAGATAATGGAGATTTTGAACTTGTGCTCAACCGGCCACAACCGATAACTATTTTCATCATCATTATTTATAATGGCACTCTAGCATCTTTATTTCCACTTTGCAAAGAAAGAAGAAAAAAAATCGCCATAATTGAAGTCGGTAACGTTGGTATTTTTCACCTTGGAATAGCTGCTGATAGATTTCTCCGCCGGCAGATGGTTTGCTTTTCTGCTGCTGCAGCGGCTTTAACGAGGATGCAGTGCTTTCATCTACTTTCGATTTTATTTTTATTTTCGCTTTTCATACAAAACAATGAAAATGTGGAAGATCTGCCAAGTTGAATGCCACAAACCGGAGGTAGCTTAGCGGACCCAAACATATCATTTTGTGTGCAAAAAATTCAAAACCCATTATGAATATTCTTTATGTGAATAAAAGATCATCCATCTGTAATAATAGAATATGAATCATATTTTCACAGTTGAAGATACTTTATTCTATTGGTGAATGGTTAACATTTCAATTTCACTCGTTTTGCGAGTTACGAGTAATCTCTCCATCATTTCTTCATTTGCACTTTTTTTTTAACGTGGCCGGTGGCCATGGTATAAGTGACCAGCAGCTCATAAATTTGTTAACAAAATGTTTGAACAACGATTATATAAGTATCTGAAAGTGGCTGTGGATTTTGATGAAGGATTTGTGAGCCGGAGGAAAAAAAATATAAATCTCTTGATTTCTTTAGCTTGACCTAAATAATGGTATTAAAATTCCCACATTTCAATAAGATGTAATTTGTCGATGACAATTGTTAGGGGTAATCTTCAGGAAGCACAAGAGGTTGACTTACATTACGTAATTGTTAGGCAATATTCGCTTGCTTTTTGCAGATTGCTGAGTAAAATTTAGAGATCAAATGGAGAGGGCTTAAAGTGTACCCTAAATTATTTTATTCCTGAAGTTGTTAATGTTTACTTAACACTCGTGTGTATGTTTTGCATTGAAGCAAGCACTTGTCCGTGGTATTTTAATATTGTTTTGTAGTAACTTTACATTTTTTTGTCATGTTTATGATTTTTTACAATCGTGAAAGTTATGGAAAAAACGTGTTATCTATCTACTATGTATACAAATCGCTAGCGCAAGAGCTTGTGATTCGTCCTAAGAGTTTATTTCTGCAGCGATTTCAATAATTCAAACGCTTATCGAAAGCTTATCAACTCAGCTTTGCTTATCAATATAAACAATTTTGAAAAAAATGCATATGAGTAAAGTTATTACGAAAAAACATTATTTCAACGTATATTAACAAATAAAGTGTCAAAAAGAAAGATAATGTCCTGGAGCAGTGACGAATTATACTCTCATTTTGTATATACTATTAACAATTTGGTGTGGTGGTTAGTGCGTTGGACTACTACGCATGCTGCTCGGGGTCAATCCCAGCAAAAAATAACACACACACACACACAAACGGTTGCGAGGAGCTAGGCTTGGTTCTGTATAGGACTGCTGACGCCGTATATTTTTTTGATTTTTTACTAACAATTTGTTAACACTTAACCTTAATATTTATGAGGATCAACGCCACGAAACGTAGCTTTTACTTTTTGCTACAAGGTGCTAGTAGGTAGCCATTTAATTTGTATACAGTAAACGAAGCGAGATTTCTGGCACAGGTACACTAGTTATTCATTATTGCTATTGGATCTGGTTAGAGAGAGCTTCGCTCACACATAGCCAAGGCAAGAATTTCAAAGGTAATAGCACCTCATCCAGACCAATTTCCCTGAGAAATCGCAGTAAAAAATTGGTTGCTTTTAGTGCTGCTGTCATTTGGTTTTTTTTAAAGGTTCTGACCCGCAAATTGCGGAGGGTAACGCGACCTAAAAGATCTATTGTACCTCAAAGTCAGTTTGGGGAACTAGAAGATATTTAACTCTTTCTCCCTGGTGGAGACTTTACGAATTTCCATGTGAGTTAGGATCTCTCTGTGGAAATGTTGTCTCCACAGTTTCGTCGTCTTCCATGCAGAGACGACAGTCAGTTTCCTGAATGAAACCTATTTTGTTTAGGTGATATCGAAGATGGCAACGCCCTGTTAGAAATCCCACTAATTTCTTGGTATCACTTCTACTGAGGATCAGGTGTTTTATGTGGAAGGGTTTAATGGCTCTTTGAGCCTGACGACGACCCTGGGTATTTTCCTTGGGTGTTTTCCCAACTTTGGTTTTTATGTTTATAGCTGAATTTGGAAAGTTACAAAACAGCTCAGCGCCAATAAAGGATTCAACCGAATATTTCCTAGCCAGTTCGTCAGCTTTTTCGTTTCTATTAATACCCTCATGTCTGGTCATCTACCAAAGTTTGACTTTGTTTCTATGGGGGAGGTCCTGGGGAGTATTGAAGCAGTTCAGCACTGATTTAAAGTCAATCGGGTTTGAGCCTAGTGCTTTTATAGCTGTTTGACTATCCGTGAGTATATGGATGAGGACACATTTTATTCCCGATTCGATGATGACGTTGGCGCACACTTGAATGGCATGAAGTTCAGCTTCAAATACACTGGGACATTGGTATTGATATTCTAGTGTTTGGTCTAGATATACCAGCACACACCCCGATGTCCATCTTCGATCCATCTGAAGTATGTGATCTATGTAGTTGGTCTGATAGTGCTGCTAATTGCCATATTTTTTATGAAAAGGTGAAGTGGTGTTAGGCCAATGAACGCTTCTTTAGCAGCTGGCAAGTGCGCATAGCGCCTGTAGTGCCGAGTCATTCATGTCTTTGTAGCTTTTGAAGCTTTGAGATGGTAGTAATATGGTATTCACCCAAGCACTTGAACTTTTTACCTAATAGAACTGGTTTCCTGAGATATGCCTTGAGCTGACAATGTCCCATAAGTAACACAGTCAGGATGGGAAATTTGTTTTTGGCCAAGCTAATGCAAGCTTTGAATATCTTCATGTTGCAATTACCAAAAAGTTTCTTCACCAGTATACATATAAGTTTATGCATTAAATGTTGTACCCCGGCAGCGTACATTATACAAAAATATATATTTGGCACGGATTGTGGCATATCAACTAAGCGCCCAAGCATTAACCCCATGCTTTTCCATAGATTAGAATTAAATCACAATTTGATTCTGAGAAATAATTAAGGACTTTTCAGCTCAGTATGACCCGATTGACTTTCCAGAGTAATTAAAAAACTATAAAATAATTAACAAGCTTACGAGAGGAGTCGCAGCACTAATAGAAAGATGTAAGATAGGAGAAAGAGTGGTTGCGTAATACAAATAAAATACCACTTAGCTATGCAAATATTTATATTATGGATATGTTCGTTAAGTCTCTTTGCATATATTTCGCTGATTTGAACAAACTCGTAGATTATCTTTGGCTAACAGCTTCTTTGTCTGACTTATATTTAAACATGCTTTTGGTTACATTCTTCATTAATCCATTCACTTTTTACAGATTTAATTAAGAGATTTTTAAAATTAAATAAAAAAAAAAAAACAAAAAAGCAAATAGGACGAGAAAACCTAGAGTTTGGGGAGTTTTCATAGATATTTTTTTTTAAAGAGGGAATGCATTATGTACCGTCAAAGGGCACGCCATCTTCGCATTAGTGTGTAAAGACTTGCACACTACTAAACTCTCTCCCGCGTCACACTGGAATTGCATTTTAGGCTTATGTAGCTTATGTTACTTCTTCAGGGTGAACTTGATATAGTCCGAAAGGGCACAGTCTCACTTTCTGTGGCGCCAGATGTGTTATCTTGTTCTCTTCTCTAAAAGTCCTTTGGATTAAAATCGCAGACTCCAAAGCATGATAGCGATGCACTATCCGAATCCTAGTGTCATCGTCCCAATCGTCCTTTTTTTGTCTAAATGCCAATATGTATTTAAAAAAATTGAACAGAGTTAAAAAAACGTATTACGATCCTTTTTGGTAGCACGTTTCATGACCCACCGTGTTTAATTCATCCAAACTTAAGTTCAGTAGTATATCGTTCAGAGAGCCCAGTTCGCACCTCAACTCTTTTGATTTTTTGAAAGCAATCCGATTCTTGCTTAGACTTTTCGGTAAGCAAATCACAATTTTTTTGGAAATCTATTTATTACAATACAAATGTACTTCATGCTAAACGTTCTCCTCATAAATTGCTGTCTTTGAAGAGATTGTAAAATGTCATAAGACAATCACGATCGATCTTCGTCAGTAGTAAATTGCAAATGCGTGTAGTACAAGTTTTGCAATATCACTTATCGCTATTCAAAGCGTCGAAATTATTTATCTTCAACGCCAAACTGAAATCTTAGGATACAAACACTTCAAGCCTCCTCCGAAGAGTTCAGTTCCAACTACAGCCAAACTAAGAGTTATCCATAAATAATTTTCAATGTTTTCTAGTAAAAAAAAAAAAACAACAAAAACAACAACAAAATTACTGCTGTGTGTTTTACCATAAGTGCTAGTAGCCAAACGGAAAAGCGCACAAGCTGCATGTTAATTAATAAAGCACATCAGCAGACAGCAAAAAGCAACAACAACATAGGTACAGCTGATGTCAGCTTGTGTTCTTGTAGCGTGCAAATTGCATGCACCGCATTGTTATCCATCGCGCGTGGTAGCATGGTACCTGTAAGCGATACGGATATGCGAACACTTTGCGCGTTATGGTGAAACTATTGTGGCGTGGTAGCGGATCTTCTCAATTAATAGCAGTACCTACGGTGCAGATGGTGGTGGATACGGAGGAAAGCGACTCAAACATATGAGCCGTGTACTTAATACGGTTGTATACGAACGCAGTCGAATGTGAAATCAATATTTAGCCTAATTTATTACAAATTTAAGTAACTTAACGCAATTGTGGCGTTAAGTTTGAATCTCGTTTAGATGGATGGCTTGAGTGTTGAATATGGTGCAATTTAGAGATTCGTTTTATTAGCAGTAGTTGATTGTATTAGGTTAGTATGAGATTTGGTAATATGGGTAAATTTTGCAACCGTGACGCTTATAGAAACTAGTTTAAATTTAATTGGTCTAATCTTTTAAGATGCGTTACAACGCCTAGACCATAAAGGAGAACATCCACAACTCTGAGGAAGTAAAACCTGATCGCCTAGCGTCCCGAAATCTAGTTTTTGGCATAGAGGTCAGCCAACAATTCAATCGCCAGATTAGATTAAATATGACACAGCAACAGCCAATTTATTTTCCAATTAGACTTCAGGTTAAAGTGTCCCAGGAATGGAATTGAGAGATGATTTAGTATCAATTAACCTGTACGAGGTACTCAGTTTATGATCAGCGTAGGATCCTTAATGCTTCAGAAAGGTTGTAAATTAAATCACTGATACCTTTAGTGTTACTAAAAGTAGAGCAATGCACTGTCATGGAGCTTCTTTAAGTGAATACATACGTCCAGCAGCGCCAAAAAAGCGCCAAAAGAAAAACTGCCACCGCGGTGCGCGAGATAAGCGGCTCATCCACGGCGGGTACGACGCCAATGCTCATGAGCTTCTCCGTTTTAGTACTGCAATTGCGGACCGGGAGAGAGAGGATACTGAAAAGCAATACGCCGATTTTTGGTGGCTTATTGAGGAGGAGAGAGTCAATGACGTTACATTTGTAACATCCTAGTTTTTAAGTTAGGTTAGTTATGAAGTTAAGGTCAGCTAGGGGATCTTCGCGGAGTAGCCGGGCCCGCTATTCCGATGTATCTTCTCCGAGAGCTGACCGACGCTGCGGCCTCGCTCAGGTCACGGTGCCGCGAGGGGGCCTCGTAATGGCGAAGGCCAAGCGCCCTAGGATGCAATCGGAATGGTGACCGATCGGGGCACTAGGCAACGAGCGCTTACCACCCTGATTACAATTAGTTTAGGTTAAGTAGCTTAGGGTATTTTAGGTAGGTTAATTTTTTATAGTCTTAAGAATAATAATAACGAATAAAGTATCCAATTTTTCCAAACTTTTCTTGGAATAAAATATGTGTTAAATTAGCTTAGTCGTAGTATAGTTAGTTGAAGGCCGAAAGGCAATCGTTTTTAAAAATAGAGTTAAGCCAAGAGTGCCCCCTAAGGGCCAGTAAGCTAGATTAAGTCAGTTTTGTTAGTTGTTAAATTAGATTTAAGCATTTTTGTGTAGTATGTAAGTTTAGATTGAAAATGGAGTAATAAAAGTGTTTTTAAAAGTAAAAAAAAAGTAAGGTACTATCATGGAGCTTCTTTAAGGGGGTACATGTACACACGTCCAGCAGCGCCAAAAACGCGCCAAAAGAAAAACTGTTTTTAGAAAGTATAACAATAGAAATTAGCAAAAATAACTTTTACACATTGTTAATTAGTACATATTTAAACATTACAAAAAAATGTATTTCTATTTTTTTTTAAAAGAATTAAAATATAAAAAAAGTCACGTTTTTCAAGGCACTATGAACAAAAAGTTGCTCCACGGTCTGCATCATTTCTCCTTGAAATATCGAAGGATGTGCAAGATGTAAAAGAAATCTTATAAAGTAAGGTTGTAGTTATTTTTATTCAAATATTCGAAATTATTTTCTCTAAAGAGTGTCGAGTCGGATTTTCGAAATTCGAAAAATTTTGCAATTTAAAAAAAAGTGCATTTTGTGTTAAAAATGTCACACTTTAATTATATATATCAATTTTTTTAATCAAAATATCAAAAATCCGGCTCGACAGACTATAGAGAAAATAATTTCGAATATTTGAATAAAAATGCATCAAAAAATATTAAAAACTGAATGAGTTATCATGCAGACCGTGCTGGAAAAAGTAGTTTTGAGAAAAACGCGTTTAAAGCCTCAAGTGCGTTTCGCGCAGCTCACTTTCAACGATCAAATACAACTAACCTTCACTTTAGAAACCGAAACATAATCTCCTCATGCTTTATAAATATCCCTATACATACTTTAGGATAACAAAAGAACTGACAAACTGAAGGACTCCGAAAAAAGCTGCCTCAAACAAAGGCCACCTGCGCGATTCGGGCTCTCGTCGGGCCGTCACATTTTCTATAATAACTTACACTTAATGTTAACAATCGGCTTACACATAAATACGCCTAAAACTATAGAGACGATTAAAATTAATTACTACATCTATAGTTTTCATTTGGAAAGTACTTTTGGCTGCCCCAATGACCTTGAAGTTTCGAAGTAATTGAAGTAATAGGCTATTGGCGTGTAATTTTTTTTTACATCTATACACAAAAACAAGTTTAACTAAGTTCAAATAAAGTAAATATATTCAATTTTAAAATATTGATCAACTAACAAAAAGATTTTAGAAAAAACAATTTTTACAACATCCTATTCTCCACACCGTAAAACGTATTGCGCCCAACAGTGGGTATTGAATATAAAAATATGTAATATAGATGTTTTTTTTATTTTATTTCCAAATAAACTTTATGTTTATTAACTTTAAGTAATTTGTTTAGCAAACATTAACACTAAACCGTATCCGAGCAATGGGCGAACATAGCACTGAAAACCGTTTTTTACGAAGCTTTAACCAATTTGAGGGAGCCAAAAGTACATTAAACTTGGAACTTTTTTTTACATATTCTGACACCTAGGATCCCAATTCAACTTTTGAGAGGGATTAGATTAAAAAAAAAACCTTTTTTTTTTGCCATACTAAATCACACCCTAATGTACATACATGAGTATGTACATTGTACAATGTACACCCTTAACCAGGTACAAAAAAAAAAATCGCGTAAAAAGGCACAAATAAAGATTCATGCACTTTGTTTCCATAATCAGGTTCACTTTATGGCTATGCCGATGAGACTCACGTCAGCGGTAAAAATTAAGGAAATAACTGTATGTTCGACATCGATCTGGCCAAAACAATTCACATACAACAGGAGGACGACCTCATTTCCGACGGCATAATATGCTAACATACTATGCTGGCTGAAGAGGTTAGATAGTACAGGACCTAATTCAAGAGGCACTGGGGATTGAATGTAACGATGATCAGATAACTTAATCAAAATAAACAAATTTTGTATTTTTATTAATTATTCCCAAATGGTTACTGTCCAGTACCAGCTCAGAGTGATTGATCTTCCTCTAAACGCTTGTCGATTTGTTTGTATTATAAAGAAGTCTGCGTTAAATTACCTATCACTTATGTAGCTTTCGATAGAGCCCGTCGGAGGATGACACCAGTTATTTTTATTAAGTGGCATTATTCAGAGCTTTTCACAATTGCCAAAGGTTAAACTGTCTGCAATGAGAAGAAATTAACGTACAGTTGATTGCTTCTAACATATTTCTGGCTGGGAGCAACAGCACACCTACGATGATACATCTCAGTATACATCACCTCGTGATCACTATAAATGGAATCATCGTTAAGGTAATCTGACGACTGTGTTCAAGATTCAAGTATTGTTGCAAAATAGAGGCAGATGCATGAAAATGAAAACGTTTTAGCTCACACTGGGTACATACCGTACCTTCCGAAAATAGGTATTTTATTACCTTTTGCATTACGTGCCAATGAGTGAATTCAAATGGGAAAGAGATATACCCATTTTTTTTTGGAGTCCATCATCCATAGCGGTGTGATAACCTGAACATGGAAATTACTATTACCTTGTTTTCTTAAGCAAATGTGTGCTACTCAGATACCATCAGATGCGAGTCCGATGAGATGCTTATGTTTGTTTAGATTTTATAATTGGTTAAATGCGTATGTGTAGGTATAGCGTGGCTGTAACTCTGTACGGTTACGTAACAGAAAGAATAACAAATTAGTGAAGCGTGCTTACGCAATGCCAATGTAATGTTTTGATGCATTTTGTATTTGGCAATTCTGGTGTGGAATCAGCTAAGCTGATAGTTGGTGATCACATTTTTGATAGTCAAATGTGATGATCACACTAACCTCGCACTATGTAAAACTATCACGAAGTGCTTGTTATTTGTTTGGTAGCACTACCTATTTCCAGACGTCAGTGGGCTGTCTATGCTGTCATAACTTGCTTTGTTTCAAACTTTAAAAATATAATTTTTTAGGATAAACTAAAGGGTAAGAATGTAACACAGGGCTTGGTCACTGATGCCAAATGCTCGGTTTTGATAAATAAATTGCTTTGCAAGTTCTTAGTTGACCAAGGCAAACATAAGTGTGAGAAACGAAACTTGTAAAAAAAAAATCTGTAACCATATTTTTTTTTTATTGATTTTGCATATATTACACATCTCAGTTCTTTATGAAGTAGTATTGACAGAACGACGGGCATTTGTTTGGGAAAAAGATGTACGATTCCTGGAATGGTCATTCAACTTGTCGTGGATTTGGTTTCTATGTATTTACTCTGCAAACTGAGTTATTCGATTCGCAAATAAAGCGGTTCAAACATGGTGGTCGCCGTGGCCGTGGTGGTTAGTGCGTTAGACTACCACGCAATGCTGCCCGGGTTCAACTCCTGGCCGCGTCTATCACCTAAAAGAGTTTTTTTCACGGTACCACCTCTTTCGAATGCCTGACAAGCATCAAAGAGTATCATATGTATGTCACGATTGAGCTTCTCAACTCGCCGTTCGGAGGCGGCAAAAAACTGTAGGTTGCGAGAAGCAGGCCCAGGTTCACCTCGAGCTGTAGCGCCAACTAAGTAAGTAAACATTATTTTTCTCTTTTCGAATTATACTACCCTACTACGAATGAATCATACTTGAACGGGCTTAGGCGTTATTTACTGATTGTACCCAATTTGTGGCAGATAATCGAGGATAAGGTGCGGCTGAAAACCAAAGTTTATTGCCCAGCTTAGATTAAAAAATTATATAAATAGGTAGATATACATAATTGTATATTACTCTTGGCAGTAAATAAACAGGCTACGATAGATTAGGTGGCTATCCTATCCTTCGTACTACGTAGGATTTACTTAGACCAAGTTAGGTCCTGGTGTTGCCACATAAGCTGATTTTGATCACTTTTGGAACCATTTAGATATCTGAAGCATAAAGCCTGAAACAGTTTTGACATCTATTGCTATTGGCATGAGAGTTTCATCTTCTACAGCATAATACTCCAAACTATGTACTTATTCGAAATCTCTTGAAAAGATGCGCAACACTAGGGGGAGGTGGGGCATCTTGATACGATTTTCGTTGGGACTCAAAAAACAGGCAGCATATTGACAATAATAGCAAAGTAAAACATTTAATGTGTTCAGTGTCTTTCTTACTAGCTTATATCAGACGAATTTACTCTGAGTTTCATTCACAAAAAATATTAGGACCTATTTATAAAGAAATGGGATATTGTATCAAACCCCACTCACTGTGTACATTGATACATGTCAGGGGCACTTTGATTCACCGCCTTTTAATCAGTATTTATTGAAAAACCTCAATTAATAAAACAAGTCTGAAATTTCGACGTTTTTTCTTGAATTTTTTAACAAGAAAATAAAATGCGATCGTTTTGTAATTTTTAAAGTTGTTATTGGAACTTCAAAGTACACAAAAAAAATTGTTTTGACTTCATTTTACATAAATTTGTTTATAATTTTTTATGTAAAAGACTCCACTTCGCATAAAGGTGTGTTATTTTGGGTAAGCACACAGCCTTTAATAGTCATCTAAAATAAAAAAATCAAAGAGATTATTTTTCTGTAAACTTTATTCTAAATGTCTAACCAATAATATGTATATTAAAAAGAAAAAAATAAAAAAATGGCGGACTTGTGAAGAAAAAGTTCTCAAAACCCAATGTTTTTCGTTGATAAATTGTTTAAAAAAATTAATTTATTATCAAAAACTTGAACGTTTTAGAGGTTAGGCATTTAGCTATGTGTGTGGTGTGTCTAGAATAACTGGTAAAATTTTCAGCCAAATCGGTTAAATAGTCAGTGCTTCCCCGAAATTTCAAAAACACGGTTTCGAGAAAAACGCGTTTAAAGTTTTGATAATACTTATGTACATTAATCAGCTATGCCTGGTGCATAGAGCGATAGAGCAAACCTTCCGTTTCCTCAAAGTTATAATTTTCAGCGGCTAGGGTATCCTACAATATCTGCGTATCCTACAATAATAAAGGACTGAAGGACAATAAAAGAGGGAACGGTCAGAGCAGCTGCCGCTAGCGGGTCAACACACTTTCATACACACTACGGCGCACTCTCTTCTTCTGGCTATAACTTTGAAAATTTTAAAAATTTCGGTCTGAAAATGTTAGGGCATATTTTTAAGATCTGTTTCTTCCGAAAAATATAAAAAAACAAAAAATCGATTTTTTGAACCCGTCACAGTGGTCTACTACCTTAAGTAGTAGCTATAGTTGGTGCATAGAGCAATCCTTCCGTTTCCTCAAAGTTATCATTTTCAGCGGCTAGGGTATCCTACAATATCTGCGTATCCTACAATAATAAAGGACTGAAGGACAATAAAAGAGGGAACGGTCAGAGCAGCTGCCGCTAGCGGATCAACACACTTTCATACACACTACGGCGCACTCTCTTCTTTTAAGAATTTCGGTCTGAAAATGTTAGGGCATATTTTTAAGATCTGTTTCTTCCGAAAAATAGAAAAAAAACAAAAAATCGATTTTTTGAACCCGTCACAGTGGTCTACTACCTTAAATTAGTTTTAATTTGAAATAAATGCTTTCGCTTTTTATATAAATCACATAAATAAAAGAATTCAAAACAAGGAACTTAGAATATTAAGTATAAAATAAGCAGTCTTCTGATTGTCATAATTAGTTTTTAGATAACTGTGATTAGCATTTTTAATATTTAGGACTTTAGGTATTAAATTACCTTATTTTATTGTCAAATATCTTACATAGAAATGTTATAAGGAGACAAATTTATTTTAAAATTGAAGAGAGAATCTGTTCTGCAGGTGCCTTTCTTGACTATCGGATTTAGTAACTTCAGGATAATGTCAGAGAAATGTTAACAGAACCCTTATCTTTAATATCAGGGAATACAAAAGTTCCAGTCGGCCTACGCTTCAAGAAATATACGTGAAAATCATTTCCTCAACTCTGTTCTTTTATTAATATAATTTTCCCAAAAATTGGTCAAAAGATCGCTTCTTTTTTGAGTTGATTACCCTTATTATTTATAAGACTAGCTGAGTTTCCGCTTTGCTGCGCATACAAAAATATTCTCTTTGTATGTAAATGAATGTGTATTTGTAATAAATTGTCTACTGGAAGGAGACTTCCAGCTAAATGCTACACTTGTCCTTACGCCTTAATAAAGCATAAATCCTTGCTCCACAATTTGCTTAGCACCAAATGAAGTCATTTGAAAAGAATTATTATAGGATCGTATAGACTGAATGAATTGCTTGGATAAAGGATTTTCCATAGACTATTAAAGAAAAAAGTGACGCAGGTGGGTTAGCAATTTCTTACAATCTAACTTTTCCGCTTTCTTAAATATTACAGCACGTTCTTACCGCCCAAATGTCAAAACATAATACATACATTTATCAGTATCTATTCCAAGCCCTTCATCTACGAGTACTTATCATAAGATAAATAGCAACCAAATTTATCCAATTATTTGATTAGAGGTGATCGAACAATTACAATACATATACGTTTGCACGGAGCAATCCCAATCACTTATATTGCACGCATGTATCGCATATGAAATTGTTAGCACAAATATTTTTTTTTGCTTCCTTTATTTATTTACATCTGTCCATAGTGGACATCAAGTAATTGTTATTACAGAACAGGATATTATAGCTTATAAGGCTAGTGCCTTAACTCACTTTTGCTTTATAATTCTTTATTTTTTTATGACTAACGAATTTCAAAAAGTGAAGATTACAATAGTTATCATTTTTATTAATGTCTTTGAGTTACATAGGTCTGATGGTCTAAGGCGCTTCAGTCTTCTTTTTCGGGTTATTTCTTGTAGCGGGATAAGGTTAGCACAAATATGCTAAAAAAAACTCACTCCAACGAAACGACAAAAATTTACTTGCAGACATGCGAAACAGATTTATGCTTGCTGGGCGCAAAGCGATAACTAAACAGGGATGTCAGTCAGATAAGTGTTTGCGTTGATAGACATGTTGCGTTGTGTGCGTGGTTGAGCGACCTCCTGCGTTTGGTTTACAAATAATGTCGACTGTATCTATATGTGCCCCATGCATCAATGTACCCCATCTCCCCCTACTTGATGATGTAAATATTTGAGATTCAAGTAGTAGTTTTATAGCTGTTTGGCTGACGGTGTAGTTGAGGATGTCATAATTATACCGGATTCATTGACAACCCCATTTAGCATTCTCGAATAACCTTCACTTCTGCCTGGAAGATACTAAAATAATTCGGAGGTCTAAGGTAGGACTAGGCTAAACGGGATCCAGAAAATTCCGGCTCATATGCCATCACATGTCTTAGTTCCATCCATGTGGATTTCCATTACAGAGTTGTCGTTGTAGGACTATATGGGTATGGCACATAGTTTCTGTTCCGTCAGATTTCTTAATTTACTTTTGCATGGTGGAAATCTTTGATAGCATTTTCCTCATTCTGCTCGCTTTCGTATTTGCATTTGTTTCTTTGTTAGAGAAAGATTACCGATTCGTATGAAATCGGAACATTTTCCGGGACGAATGGATACGCTGATTACATAGGGAGGGCTGAATGTAAAGATGGTGGTATGAAGTTTGATTTTTTTAATGCGCTAATCGTAAAGGTAAAATAGAATTCTTATGTCCGTTTTCACAGTGCGAGCTTAAGTGTTGGATTAGTTAGGTGTAGGATTGAACATAAACCTCACTTAAGAAGTTATTGTTTTCACAGTCAACACTTAAGGGTGGTATATTTAAGTCATGGATTGAGTGTCATTGTGAACCATTTATGGAAAAAAGTAATTGTGAATGAACACAAAATGTTAAACGAAATTTGGTTTTCATTTTCATGTCAAGTGCTTTTTAGAAAAAATACAATGAAAATTAAGAGAAAAGACGGCAAAGAAGCCGCTGCATGTGTGGAAATAAAAAAAAAATTCAATTTATTATTTTTTAATTAAAAAAAACGACGAAACAGCAGTATGCTGACGAAAACAAGAAAAATTATACTCGATAACGAGAGCGGCAATGCCAAATCGTCACATTTCGATAACGAGTAACTAATTAACGAGTGCGGTAATTTGGGCCCTGCACTGTGAAAACGCAATCCGTGTTAATCCTGAGTTTATCGTTGGATCGACACTTAAGTTCGCACTGTGAAAACGGGCATTAAAGTTGTATATTTTTGAAAGCAATTACTTTGGTGTTATTTCTTGTTTCATGTTCATCATATCATGATCCTTTCTTAAACTAATCGGAAATATAAAAATACACTTTCGCTTGCATAGAAACTTGTCAATGCATTCAAATAACCAATAACCCAATATAAGTATAACACAATATGCTACATAAAATTGTTTTAGCTTTCTCCATTTCAAATAATTGAATCCATAAAAAAATGTACAAACATACAAAGTGGCTATAAAGCAAGTTGATTCAGTTAACTATCAATCAAACTTATCCACCGACGAACCTGACCTAAAGCCAGGTGCTAGTGTTAAATAAACGCGTTCCACAAACCTCAAATAGCTTCCGTCCTCTTTACTGACCGACACGGCAATCAACCGAAGTGAAAACAATCGGAGAACACATTTTAACATTTTCAGCCACATAACTCACGTGCACAATTGCCTATGCGCACAGACAATGCAAAGAAGACCTTCAGAATAATATTCTTTTGCTGAAGAATCACATCGAGTGCTGCTGGTATTGGTAAGGTAGCCTAAACTGAATATAATAATTTTCGGTAGACCTCTTTGGCACACGGATATGGTTTTCAACACCAAAACAATAAACGGCGCTAGGTCCATAAAATGGTGTGACCCCAAAAGTTTTAATTATACCAAAATTCTAAATTAGTAGTCGGTTTTTCTTTTAAGCGGTACTTTGTGCATATTTTGAATTCAACTCGCAAATTGTTTTGTTTATTTAATATTTAAATGAATTAACTGTCACATCATCAGAATGCGTTCGATTAAAAATGGACGTCAGAGCTTAACTAACATCAAATTAATGAAGAAACTAGTTTCTCGAGGTCGCATATCTTTCTTTATAGATCAGACGTTTTTATTCTCTACTTCCGGTTTCAAATTTGAAACAAAAAACCTAACCACAACGAACTCCAATGTCTCGCTAAATAAGAGAAAGGTCGGGCTATACACACCCTGAAAAATTACAATTTCAGTGTCACTTTTTTATTTTGTATCGATTCAAGTAGGTGTATACATAAACATATCTACAGTTAACTGTGGTGCAAGAATTTAAATTGCTCCAATTAAAAATACTCGTAAAAGGAGGGAAAGAAAAAACCACTCAATGGAAACGGACAAACTAAGTACAAATCCACCTACAAAGGCGTGTCTTGTGCTATTTGCTTCTGCAGCCCGTGCTAACATACAATTCCATCAGTACTGGTTGACCTTCGTCCCGTCAAGAGATTTTCATAACTCGATTAACCACATGCTGAGTTGCCTTTCAATAGTATCGGAGTGACATGCGCTGTCGATAGCAAATAATGTTGCACTTTGTAATGAAGTGACTTGGATTTTTTGTTCTATAAAGTTTTTGCGTAGTAGATTATAGTAATCAGTTGTGTTTATGTGTAGGTATGGCTATTTTTATGTTTCAATTGGAAAATTAATAGTTCTAAGCTTATATCCATCATTATGATCCCAATTCAAAAAAACTCCAGAAACTCCAGTTTGACGGAGTTCAAATGAGTGAAAAATCAAAACAAGCTGCATTTAGTCAGTGAAGTATCTACAGAGTAGTTCAAAATATATCACCCTATTGCAAGATGCTATAGCTTTTGCAAATGGCGGTTGTCAGTTTTTATTTCATTTTTGTGAAGTAAACAAATGCAGAATACACGTCGGAAAGCCACGGAGCACTATACTCCTCAGGATCGCGGAATACTTGTGAATATTTTTTTTACGGAATAATTCGTCAGTGGTTTTGGCGCAACGGCATTGAATCGCACGCCACAAAAAGACAGAAACACCACGTGACAGAAGAGATGGCTTCGTAGTGCTCGTTCCAAATAACGTAAGGTTCTGTAACAAATAACGGTTAATAGAGGTTTCCGGTTATTGGAGTTTCGGATAAAAGAGGTTTATCTGTATTTTACAAATTTGTTATTCTTTTGAATACATTTTTTCTGCATATAGGAACAATGCACTCACTCCAGAGCGCATGCTTCTGATAACACTGAGGTTGCAATCATTTTGGAATGCATTCTTGCAAAAGCATTCCATGAATTCAATTTTTTGATTGCATTCATTGACTTTCTGTTGAGCATTCAAAAGATTGCATAGCTTTTTTCTACCATTCAATTAAATGCAATCACTTATGACTTCAATTGAATGCTTTGCATTCTTTTGCATTTATTTGCACTCTTTGCATTCATTTGCATTCTTTTGGATTCTTTTGGATTCATTTGATTTAATTTGGTACTCAACGATGGTAAATTAAGAACCATACGAAGGATATTTGAATGCATACATATGTACATATTATGTAACTACCTACATATGTATTTTTTTTTTTTATTCCTGGAATTATTGTATGCTTCTTCCTCTTCGTATCCCGATCCGTATTGTTTTTTTTTATTTAAAAATCACTTGACATGGAAATGAAAATCAAATTTTGTTTGACATTTAATCAGTTTATAATCAGTTTTTTCATAAATAGTTCACAATGACACTAAATCTGTGACTTAGCTAAGCCAAACATTTTAAATTACTGTGAAACCCGAAAAACTTAAGCCAAAATTTAACCTCTGCATTCTACTTAGCTGAGCTACGACTTAAGCTCCCACTATGATACCGGGCATAAGTGTGTGAATTCCGAAAAATCCTTTATTATATAAATCCTCACATTAAATAGTTCACTTACTGACTGCCGGACAACGTACAGATCAAACCGCTGGACCTAAAGGGCAGTACAGTCATATAGTGACATAGAGATCCGCTAAGGGAGGATTTTTTTAAATTCCATCTCTAGGTCGATGAATTCGGAAATATAAAATCCATTAATTATATAAATCGAATTTTCATCGGTCAACCATTGTCATTGACCATGAGTCTGTTGCTCTTCAGCACTAATCTCCAATACAATTTGTTTTGCCTTAATAGTGGCAAGAGGCGAAGCAAAGCGCGCACGGGTCAGCTAGTAGTACATAAAACCTTAATTACAATAATTATTTTGTTGTGGGTACAGTTTTCTGTCATTCTAGGATAAAAACGAAGTGAACTAAGAAGATAACAACATTAAAAAAGGTCTATACGTCTATGTGAACTCTTTTATTATTATCAATGTGTCTTTATCCTTCTAATGTTGTAGATAATTTTTGCTAGATGAGATTTGTACACAAAAGGCGTTGCGTTAAACGCTAAAAACTTTCATTCTCAGGCTTGGATATGTCTAAGTTTAACTTCCATCGGTTCCCTGTGTCAATTTGACACACTTTTGAAATTCAAGTTGAAATAATTTCGTCAAATCGAGCTAAGATTTTTGCTCAATGTAAAAATCGTGTATTCGCGATAGGTATCGCTGGTGGACGATAAATAATAATTGTCTCTGCTATAAGCAAGAAAATTTAGCAAAATATATCATTCTATGTTCTCCAAGGGGGTGCTGGATACCAATAAACATTTCATGTTCGGTAATCGGTATATGTCTGTTTGTTTTTTGTTTAGAATTTTACATTTCCTTTAATTCATATTGCCTGGTTTTTGGGTACCTTACCTATTTAGAACAAATACGTCAATTTTGTATGGGTATTTTTTAAAAACACTATCAGATCTGTGTCATGGTGTGCTTAATACAAGCAACAGCCATAAGCAGAAATTTGCCAGGGCAAAATATGCATCAACAGGCTCATCATTTAGTGCTGGTGTTAGTGGTTAGGCTACGCTACATTTCAACACTACCACTAGCAATAAATAAACAAATATAAGAACAAATATACATAATTAGAGTTTATGTTCGAGGAACTACATTACGCAAGACATTTTTAAGTGTAATTTTGTTAAGATTAAAGTCAAGAATGTTTACATTTAAGTTATAGATTTTACTCATGCGGCTAATAGGCTCATGCATCCCGTAATTTGTTCTGTGATGAGGAACATGCAGTAACTCTATACTACGCAGGTGATGCGATCCCCCACGAAAGTTTAATCCTAAACAGGATAATAAGTCAGGTGCATCAATCAGACCTGAGATCAGTTGATGCATAAAAATTATATCATTATTGACCCTTCTTTGAGCCAAAGGCTGCATTTGCAACAGTTTTATCCGATGCAAATATGGGGGGAGGTTAAAAGGATCGTCCCAGGGAAGACCTTTCAATGCGAATCGAATGAAGCGTCGCTGGACGGCTTCAATACGAGTATTGAGATTTTTCTGATAAGGTGTCCATACTTGCGAAGCATATTCGAGGTGAGGACGGACAAGACTGTTAAATAGTGAGAGGGTGACATAAGGATTTTTAAATTCTTTACACCATCTTTTAACGAAACCTAGCATTGAATTTGATTTATTCACAATGTGGTTTATATGCTCTTTAAAATCAAGTTCAGGGCTAAAGTAAACACCCAGGTCCTTAAAACTATAGACCCGACTGAGAGAGTGATTCGATATCAAGTAGTTGAATATAGTCGGTACCAGTTTCCTAGAGAAAGTCATGGACTGACACTTGAGTGGGTTAAGGACTAAACCATTTTTAGAGCACCAGGTACTGAAACTATCAATATCTGATTGCAGAAGTCTACAATCATTTATGGTTGTAATTGCTTTACTGATCTTCATATCGTCGGCAAATATAAGACTGTTGCTATGTTTTATGATTGATGGAACATCATTGATAGCAAGAATAAATAAAAGTGGACCTAGGTGGCTCCCTTGAGGGACGCCGGATCCTGCTAAGAAGGAGTCTGAAAGACAACCTCTAAATTTAACCTGATATGACCTTTGCTTGAGGTAAGAGCCAACCCACGAAATAAATATTGGGGGGTATTTGCCCATCATCAAATCAATTTTTCAAAATGTAGAGTTGAGCAGAATTTTTTTTTCCTAGCTATAGTTCAATATCCATGGAACACGATGTACCGTAGTTTATTTTATTTTTATGCACACACTTCGCCACAGCATCAGTTGAAAGTCATCGTCGTAAGCTTGCATTTTGAATCTGTTGATTTGTGTGAAAATACCACTGCTAAATAGTTAAGTTTTTATTTTTTTTTTTTATATTGTGTACAAATTTTTTTGTTATTGACTAATCCGCTGCAGGTGTGTGCTTTATTATGAAGCTATTATTGTGTTTATTGGAGTTTTAATTTAATAGATATTGGATTTATCTGAGATGTATGCAAATTGGCCTTTTTCTGTTTTTTGTTTATGGACCTTTGGTTATATAAATCGGCATTATTCGGTGTGGCAACCTGCCGATTAATGAACATACTGCTCTTCTACGTAAAAGCTCTCTAATATCAGCAGATACACACTGGACCGGCTGGGGGCAGTCGTTGGCCAGCCGCGCAGTTGTAATCATCTTAGGAATCCGATTGTTATAATTAGAATAGTTTTGATTTTTTATAATAATTACAGTAAATAAAGTTAATTATTATTTTGTTGTATTACCTAAATGATATCAGTGTTTTACTTACAACTAATCCACCGGTTATTACATTCGGTAACTTTTTTTTCTTCGGATGCAGTTTTAAATACATATTTATATCCACCCTGTGGAGTTTTAGAAGAGCATCAGTTTTCTCCAATCCTTTTTCGGATATCTATGTATTTAAGGTCATCGAAGAAAAGTTTGCGTTCGTTGACTGGCTCTCGCTAAAGCCGGACATTTGCACAGAAAATGATTAAGCGACTCTTTTTATTTTCATCATTGAAGCTTTGGCAGAAGTTGTTGTGAGGGATCACTAGTTTGGCTGCATGCAAGGTACCCTATTGGCCAGTGCGCTGCACTGACTGTCACAGTGCCACTACTCTTGCCATGGCGTCTGTAGCAGCTCATTTGTTTTTGACCTATTGTAATATCTTTCTGAATATGACACAGTTTGTCAGACTAACTTTCAGATAGAATCATATGATTTTTATGCTACGTTATATTAGGTTTAAAAGATGAAGGATTGAAACTGATTTTATAATAAATCGTACTGCATAAGGTTAAACATTATATTAATTATTTATATTATTATTCCACGATTATTTTTTTGCAGATACATATGTACATACATATTAGCCTTAAAAGAGTTACACATTTGCGTTGCATTATTTAATCCGCTATAAACCTGATAAAGACGTACATCTTCTAGTTAGAGGAATTCGTAATTAGGCTTTTGTCATAATAATTCCATCGACCTGTTCTAAATGACAATTTGGATTTTTTTCTTATTTAAATAACACATGTTTGTCATTTATCTGTAAAAATAATATATTTTTGTTTTATTCTTTTAGGTAAGCACGCACTGAAAATGAAGGAAGAACGTAACTGACAGGGTGAAAATGAATTCAATTTTAATTCGTAAGTTTCCAGATTGTGTAATTTTATTGCTATTACTATATGTACATATACTATACATATACTGTTATTCTAAGCAGCATACTCCTAAGAGAAGCTAGATCACGGGGATTGGTGAGCGAATAAATGTTTCGATTTTCTAGAGTCTGGAGCTAAGATACACCACACGTGTTTCAATTGGCGTGTTTCGAGAGGTTATCATTAAATAAGAATGTACATAAACGTATCATCAGCGACCATTTTTTGAAGTTTCCATTTCTTAGCAATTCCTATGAAATCCTCTTCTGAGCGTTCATAAGCTTACTTGGTTCTCATTTATCGCACGGAAATTTCCTGCATATCTAGCCACCTATGTATGTATTTAAGGGGTTTAAGAAATACCCCTCTTAAATATAGAGGGTATTAATTAACCTTTACTTGAACTTTTTTGGGGAATTCCTTTTTCGTGTATCTAAGAACTATTTAGATATAAGAAATATAATTTTAATTTCCTAGAAGAAGTCCCGTGATATAATATGTACTATACATATAAATGTTATACATTGAATAGATAAATAATTGGCAATGGTAGTTCAGACAAAAGGTCTTACAATTAGCTGAAAAATTTAAAATTCAAACCGATAGAAGCCGACGATGGTTAAGTTAAGGTGGTGAGGTGATGTGGCCATCTTAACTAGGCCCAACGTCTGGAGAAATGTATTCTTTTATTGAAAAGTTAAAAACGTTCATCGAGTCGAAGAATAATGTTCCAGATAATATTCAAATTTAGTCAGTTCATTGAAAAGGGTTTCCCACGATATCTCGAAAAATTAAATCTCGAAAATAATAATCCCGAAAAAATCTCGAACAGCATGAATCTAAAAAAAAAAACTCTAATTGCAAAAATCTGGAAGATAATAATTTTTGAGACAATGGTAATAAATCGCGCTCGCGGATTGTTAATTCTAGACTCTAGATTTGCTGTTCATGCATGCAAACGAGTTTACTCAATACAAACAGGTCTTCTGAAATCTGATCGAAGTGGACATGGTTTTACAAAAATAAAATAAAAAATATAATAAACCTTTACATTTGCCTTTCTTGCATACTGAACAAGCACAACTAAGCTTACCAAGAACACAAAATAAAGTTGAGTCTTGGCATAAACGCTAAAAGTTTTGGGGAGAAGTCCGCACATTGGTCTGTACAATATCCAAAAGAAAAATATATTTTAGAAATCATCGACGGAAAAGAAGAAAAAAGTTGTATGGGATATTTAAGGGGCATTGCCGACAAATTAAGTTTCAAATATCATATCAATGCATTTATAATATTTTGAGTACATAAATGATAGTTATTTTAGTATT
The DNA here is from genome assembly GCA_949775065.1 of Brachyopa scutellaris. Classification (NCBI taxonomy): domain Eukaryota; kingdom Metazoa; phylum Arthropoda; class Insecta; order Diptera; family Syrphidae; genus Brachyopa; species Brachyopa scutellaris. Next base: position 133,108,955 of record OX459112.1, on the reverse strand, counting down.
AAGACAAACACACATTTACACAATGTAATGTGCAGAATTATTCCTTGTATAAAATAAAAACAGTACTACAGTTAGTCTGAAAAAAGGAAACAGAAAAATTACAGTATTTGCATTTTGGACCCGTTTTTATTACTTTTGCAGTATCTCGAAAGCCAATTTGTTTCAAGATTTTTTTTCGAGATAAAGTCTTTCAAAATACAGTAGAATCCGCTTAAGACGCTCTTCAAGGGACCGACAGAAAATAGCGTCTTAAACGGGATAGCGCATTAAGCGGGAAAAACTAAAAAGTTACATCCAGTTAAAAATATGGTTATTTTATAAAAAGAGTTGAAATTAAACATGTATTATGCTAGTTTTCCTTTCATCCCTTGTACTAACCATTGAACGCAATCAAATTCTAATGCACGGACACCACCTGTATGTACGTAAGGCGCACACAAGAAATAAAACAAAACTAACAAAAGTAACGACTACTAAAACGACACGCTTCATATGGTTTGTTTGCGAAAAAAAAATCCTAAAAGAGCGGCGGTGACCGTCGGCGACGCCGTATATCCCAATGCACCGAATGATTTTCTGGAAAAAAAATTAAAAAACAAGAAAATACAAATTTTACGAAGCTTATCGTTTAGCTGTGTGAGCGTATTAAGCGGGAAATAGAGCGTATTAACCGGATTTTTTTTCATACTAATTGTTATCCAAAATGAAGGGACCGTGGAAAAAGAGCGTTAAAAGCGGGATAGCGTCTTAAGCGGATTCTACTGTATTTGTACTTTCTAGATTTTGGCCCATTCGAGATTTCTGCTTTCGAGATTTTGGTCGTTCGGGATTACGTGGTGATCTCCATTGAAAGACAGAAAAATATTACAGAATACTTGTGCTTTGAAATAAATAAGCTAGTTTCATTAAAATGTTATTTTTTTTGTTTCAATGTTTCTATAACTCGAAGTTTTTGTCTTGTGGCTTCACATTCGACTCAGGGAAGTTCCACTGTATATCAACCAATATGGAAACACTGAGCAACTAAGGTCGAATTCCGCACCTAACCATCATGTTTCTCCATTGAAGTTCAAAAACATTGTAATTTTCCCAAGAAAATATGTATGCCAAACGATTGCCTAAAGGCCTTGAGAAAGGTGAAAAGCACTACTAATCGCAATCACACACCTAGTCCAGTCTAGCATTTTAATTTCACGTACAATTTACCGCTTAGCCCATATGATGATTGTAACAATACTCGTACTATGCTAACCACTCGGTCACATACCAATCGTCATCATCATCACAACAATAACAACCACCACCACCACCATATTCACCAATTACAGGTCCAAGAAACCTGTAATCAACATACCATCGTGTCCATTCAGATTTTCTTTTTCTTTTGTCACTGCCGAGCAGTTGATCGGTCACCCCCCAACCTCCATTATTATTATTAGATTCATTTTCTTTGCCCGAAGTATTCTGCTGCACAGTTTCGAAGCGCACATTCAGCATGTTGTCGTCGCATTGCGTTCAACTTCACTTGATTCAGTCAAATGGCAGCACTGCACCGAAAGCTGTAAAGGTGGCTACGTTTCTTACAGCGCTAACCGCACGCACAGAAAGTCCAAAGAAACACCACGACAAGAAATCAGCAAGAAAGTTAATTGGAATTTATTTTTTCTCTTTTGCCTTGTTGTCGGTTTGTGTCCCCAATGTGAATGTGTCCACAGTTAACATTTCTTCTTTTGACTCTATTTCGAAAATTAAAAACTGATAGTTTACGATTTAGCTTTCGAAGCACGTTCGAAAAAAATATTGGGTTTTGTTTTTAAATTTCTACAGAAAATGAGGAAAGTTGTAGAAAAACGAAAAGCAAGTGGGTGGGTGGGTGACCAAGACAGTCTGATAAAGTGTTAAAAGTCTTTTTTTCTTAATCACACACAGCTTATAGAAGGTGATCTAGAAGCAATGGATATAACGAATACTATGGATATCCTAGTTCAACTTGCTATTATTCAATCCGTTGAATCTGTTGACGTTGGCAACCAAAAACAATTGTTCGATATTGTTTTTTTCTGTTCGGTTGTGGAAAAGGAGCTGAAATCGCACACGAGACGAAGTGGATTGTATAGGAAGGGGTCACTATCATCGAACGTACTGTGTTTGGGATTTGCATTACGCTGAACACTATCGAGCAAACTCAAGCACGTTGCGGGAGCTCCTGCCCAAACATGCGAGTTATATTCGAGTTTCGGACGAATGTAAGCCTTACAGATCGTGGCCAAGTCTGTTGGAGTGAAGAAAAATTTGCATTTTTTGAGGAAACCAAGGCATCTAGCACCACCTTTTGCAGCATCAGTAATCTGCTGATTTTAGCGTAGGTCTGGGCTCACATGCATTCCGAGCATTGACAAACCGTTAGATTCCTCAAGATCAACCCCTTTCATTTTTAGTTTGGCCAAGTTAGTGTCACGCTTAAGAGACAGTAGACAGCACTGGGTTTTTGAAGCGTTGAACTCAACTCGGTTTTGGACACCCAATTGATAATTGCATCAATATGTATCAGAGTTGCGTTCAGATGACATTCGCTGACACTGGGACTCTACAACTTGCCGTGGAGTCGTTAAGGAATAAACGAAGTCAAGAGTGCTGTCGTCTGCGAACGAATGGATAAGATTGCGAGTGAGAGAGAGAAGGTCATCGATAAATAAAAGAAAAAGGGTCGGAGAGAGGACTAAACCCTGTGGTACACCAGCATTAGTTGAGAAGGGGGTAGAAGTATATCCATCTAGCACTACTTGTATAGATCGTTTACTTAAGAAGCTCGCAATCCATTTCGTGAAAGTATTACCAACACCAAAAGCTTCGAGCTTATTAACCAGGGCAATATGCCATACCCTGTCGAAAGGAGATATCAAGAGCAACTATTCTGCATTCGCTGTATTCATGGATGTAATGGTTCCATTGTTCTGATAGGTAAGTCTTTAAGTCCCCTGTGGAGCGCTGTTGTCTGAAACCATACTGTCGGTTATTTAGTAGATGGTTTTTTTTCCAGATATCTCATAAGAAGGCACTGACGTTAAAGCTATGGGGGGTCGGTAGTTAGAAGGGGAGGCCTTATCGCCCTTTTTGGGGATTGGCTGAACATGCGCTAGTTTTCACCTATCCGGAAAAGTGCCTGTGGAATAGGATAGGCAGAAGATCTTGCGTAGCGGTTTGGCCAGGGTAGAAGAACAGCACTTCAAGGCAATGGGCGGGATTCCATCAGGACCTGAAGACTTATTAAGATCTTTTAAGACTCTAGCTACTAAACGGGTTCGGAAAAATATTGGTCCTAGGGAATATTGAACACGGTTCAGCATAGGTGGAGAAAGAGAGCTGTCTGGTAAGGTGGAATTTTCTGCGAATATTGCAGCAAGCAGATCAGCTTTCTCTTTGCAGTCAGTGATATTCTTATCATTGAAGACAAGAGCTGGGATTGCTGATGAGGCGGATCCTTTAATTTTTTTTCGCAAAAGACCAAAGTGATTTGCTGCCTTTAGGACATTGAAGGATTTTATGCCTTATTTTTTAGTCTCGTTGGAATTGAGCACGCTTCAGGGTGTTGTTACAGTCGTTTCTGACCCATCTGTAGAGGCTTCGGTTTACCTCAGTGGGTGATTGGCGCCATAAGGCGAAAGCCTCTTCCTTCTTCCGGATCGCAACTGCGCCAGTCGGATTGAACCAGAGTTCTTGCTTTGGTTTTAGGCTAACGGATTTGCTTGGAATGAATGACCGTATTCCAAGTAAAATTAGGTCTGTGATCATGTCAGCGGCAGCATTTACATCTCTATCTAGAAAACATAGCGACCAGTTAAAAATCCTAAAAAACGAATTAAGACCGATCCAATCCGTATTCGCGTATTGCCAGATTGTTCTTCTATGATATTTCTTTTTAACTGAATGCAGGCTTTTATACGAGAATTTTACTGACAACAGACAATGATCCGACCGCCCGAGCAGGGCAGTGACCACGATGGAATATTTATCCGAAAGAGAGGTTAAGAACAGGTCCAAAATATGTTCGCCATGACAGTCGACATCAGGTATGCGTGTTGGCTTGTCTACAAGCTGAGTAAGATGGTTTAACTCATCGAAGATCTCTATACAATGGCCTTGAGCTGTTGTTGGTCCAGAATGGTTAAGCCTCTGTTGTGGGATAGCGGGAGAAAATACTAGTAATAGAATCAGAGATTTTGTTGAGGTGGTAATATGTCAATCCTTTCTCTGAGTTAGGGCTTCGATACACCAGGCAGAAGTGGATGGTATGCTTTTTCAATGTAAATTTGACCCAAAGAAACTGAAAGAAGGGGTCGGCTGACTTGCCAAATTGGGGCTGCAGCTGAAAGCTCACATCGTTTCTAACATAGAGCACGATAGCTCTATGGTCTATTCCGCACACATAATGGTACCATTTGGTATCCCGCTATAGCAAAATCACTAGGATCAGTGTCGCTACCAAGCTGAGTTTCACTCAATGCCATTACCGCTGGTTTGTGCTTGAACAAATGGGAAGAAACAGCAAAAAGTTCATCCTTAAACCACGAATATTACTTAACACGACCTCAAATATTTCCATTGTACGGATATGTACACTATAATCTACAAAGACACAAATATAAACACTTCGCAAACAAATGAATATTAAACCTTTTTCTCGGTATGTTGTCTCAGTCTCATTGATTTCATCGTTGAGCTTACGAATCGAGTATAGTGACGAAGATTCGACAATCAAAAGTGATGAACATTTTTCCTACTTTCGTCTTTCTCTAACAAATGTTTTAATACATTATGCAAAACAAGGCAGGTCAAAATTACTGTTCTGAGTTTTAATAAACCTTATTTTTAATCGACCAACGACATGTTAGCAAATCAGTCTTCATTGGTCTTCATACTGTTACAATTTTCTTCTTCAGCAGTAGATATTCTTCGATATGGATTCAATATTAAAAAAACAATGAGGACACACGTATTATTAAGAAGTGTCTGGTGCCTGGTAAATATTTAAATTTACTATTCCGGAAAATATGGATGGGTTGACTTATTTCAAAATCTTCCCCTACGCCAATTCGAAATGAGCTTAACTCATTGTTTTGAGCTATTATTGCTGTTATTTGCTTAGCTAAAGATCTGTCTCATTACCCACTCCCCAGAGGAAGGGTTATGATTTTAACAGACTGGGTTTGTTTGTTTGTTTGTTTGTTTGTATGTAAGGATGTCACCTCGTACAGCCTAAACTATGGAACCGATTTCAACAAATGAGGTGTCGTTGGATTCGTCTTTATCCGGAGAGTGTCCTAGGCTGTGTGACGTCACAGAAAAATTCAATATGGCGGGCGCACTAAGAAAAATGGCGGAGTACCTCTTTTTTTTTTTTCTCCTTTTTTTTTTCTTTTTTACCCGACTAGTCTTTATAACCGCATTGATAGTGGTTGCATGAAAGGACTTGCCGAGTAGAATACAATACGATATGACATAACTATAAATTCAATATGGCGGACGCCCCCAAGATCGCGGATTTCTGTTATCTTTACTACCTCCTTAATATGGGTATCAAATGAAAGGGTTTGACTAGTAGACCACGACATTGCTTACTTATATGTACATACACTACATATTTTTTGAAACTAAAAAGTTGTAAATAAAAAATTAAGTTTAAAAAACTAGAACCCGACTACGGGAAAAACCAACTAAAAAGTACGAAACTTTCTTTTTGCATACAGATACGAGTTAAAGTTACAAAACCCGAGACTTGAGTGGATTATTATACCTATTGATACTCTCTCAAATTGTAGCTTGCGTTAAAGTGTTAATTTTGGCAGTTTGAGCAAAAGATGCATTGCTAACTCTCAAAATTTGTGTACGTTAAGACCAGCGGCTAATGCTAACCACTGCCCACTTAATCAAAGAAGACTAATTTCATGATAAATCCCAACAATTGGACTATTCGCCTGATTGCACATAAAAAACACATGTTAAGCTGGTCTTCTGTTATTTTAAGAGAAAGTACTCGACTGTTACATGGTTATTTATTATTACCACTTATTTTCTACTTGACGGAGTGAGTATAGTCTTTCATTTTCATTCACTTACAATATGCTTTTTTCAAGTAGTTACTTCACTTCACTCAACTCATGCCTGAATTGGACATTGAAACCAAAAGCAAGGTAAAATGCAGAACCCCGGAAAAAAAGAAAAATAAATTCATAGACTATCTGAAGATTTGTGTATTGTTGGAAATTATAGTTGTTTTTTCAAGGTTGGCTAGTTATCCGGTTTAAACTATTTCGGTTTCGGCTCATTTCAATGTGCTGGCACAGCCAATTAATATGATCGTTAGCTATTCTTTTCTTATTCAACAGAATTGATTGGGCGAGTTTTTCCATTGGAACTGATATGCTTTCTATTATTTGTTGTCCTCCCCTTTTCATCATCCAACATCCATTCGATATACTTTCTATTTTTTATTAGAGATGATTATCTCATCTTGAACTGCACGCATTTATCTAAAAAGTGTAAATTTTTTGTTTGTTCTCTTCATGTTTAAATTATCATAATATTGGCAAAAAAAGAGGAAATAATGAATTTTTCCAAAGAAATTAACAAGTTTTTTTTTTGTGTAAATTTTAATCCACGCTGACTAATAGATGCTTTGTCTTCAGTGAGACTTTCATAGAAACCGGACCCGATAGCGACTTAAGTATGTTAATGCAGAGATTTAAACAAAAAACATTTATTGGACGATAGTGTATAATTTAGAATGTTTCGCAAATGAAATTTAAATGTTATGTTGAAAAACTTGTTTTGAGTTGAGTTGAGTAATTTCCAAAGATCTTCCATTAAGATATATATAAATAGTGGTAAAAGATATACGTGTTAAGTTGTTAGGATAAATTCTTTGGTGTGAATGAACGCTTTCATTCCCTGCTTACTCTTCTTGTAGGATTCGTAGTTGAATCATAGCCCCTAAAGAAAGTAAAAAACACTTAATTTCGATTTTTAATGCTTGATTTTTTTTAATTAATTTTATTAAAAGATTAATCTCGAAAAATTTATTGCGCAATAGCAAAAATATGATGCAATTATGAAAGGGCGGATGGCGAGGCGATACCGCTCAATTTTTTTTTTGTTGGGTTTATTTCGTTAGGCTTAGATGCTTTCATTAGCTTTCATTCTGTTTGATAGAAATGCCAATGATCATATTTCGGCATATTGCAATACTAGCTGTCCCGCCCGACTTCGCCCGTGTCTAAAAAATATAGTGTTACTTACAATATATGTACTATATATGTATTGTCATTTTGTTCGAAGAATCAAAGATAGTGCGAACGCACCCCAAGGTTTGCAGTCTATCAATATATACAATCCACAAGTGTGGATTCTAAGTAGTTGTAGTTTGAATAAGTGACATTTCGCAAGAAAGTTACATTTGTTAGAGTGTTTTTACTCTTGCATTAATTTTAATAATATTGCGAATAAATTAATTTAAAAATCGGCCAATAGTAGGCACAGGATGTTAATAAACTGGAATACGAAGTTTTACTTCATTGTGTGCATTAGTTTTTGTGCTTATCTAACCGTGAGATTGACAGGTAAGAGCGTCACACTGAGATTTATATATTAATCAGATTACCTGTATCGTTCTAATAGGCGTATTTATATGGGCTTTAAAAAAATATTTTTCAATGTATGAATACACTGGTATGTACATGCATACTTGTATGATTTATATTAATTTACAACACTCCCTTACTTTGCAAAAACGCATTACTTGCAATTTAGACTTTTTGAGAAAACGCTCATTTTTTATAAAGTGATCGTAATAAGGAACGGTAGAAAGAATGTTAATAAATGCATAATATACAAAAAGATAGATTTTACGATTTTTAAAATTTCCAAAAAAAAAAAAAACATTATCCGCTGAAAATGCGTTTTTAGTTTGTATTTCCATGTGGTAGACTGAACATCAATTAAAATTAAACCAACTTTTTACGAAACCTATTTTACATTATATGCTCATAATGCGTTTTTGTATTGAATATCTACAAATTTCGTTGCTATGTTCAAAAATTAAAACTCATTAACGGCTTTTAACGCGTGTTTGTATTGCACTACTCCAACAAAATTAAACGTTTTGCAATACAGAGTATCATTATCCTTATTTAATGTGTAATGTAATTGTATTGGAAACTCATGACTTACTCATTTACAATTTAACGATGCCTAACAACTATAATGTGTTTCTTTTCTGTAAAGGAGTACAGTATTGTGCAATTAATGCGTTTCTGCAACTTTTATCTCCGAAATTCGAAACAAATTGGAAATTTTTTTAATGTAGATATGTTAAGACTGTTTTTTATTGGGATTGCAAAAAGCTATCCAAAGCAAAGACAAATTATGTGACATTAATGCGTTTTTGCAAAGTAGGGGAATCGCGCCGCTAGAAAAACGAGACAGTTCGCAACATTTTAAGCGTTACGATTGCTAGGTGTCATACTTCTTTTCTGCAAATTTTTGTTAGTTTTCAATGTTTAATGTGTAAACATATAAGTGCGCGTTAGCAAAATTTCCAGTAGAGTAGTTCTGGGTCGACTGCTCCGCATGGAGGGGGGGTATATCTATATGCGATTCGTATAGACCATAGACTATATAAAAAAATGATTGGCCTGAATTTTATCGAACAAAGACTGGTTATAATTTACTTTCTTTACAATGAAGTGGCGCTACACACCCCTTCCGCGTGATGCTGACACATAGCTCAGGAATATTGGATACAGTCGCATAATTGTTTTTTTTGTTAAACTCCCCAACTATAAAGAAAATACTTACCAGCATTAACAAAGCAACGAAGACAGTAGGTATTTGAATTATTTTATTTTGATGTACATATGTATCTGCGTCTCCCATTATTTTTTTAATTTTTTTGATAAAATGCAATTAATAAACAAAATGTATTACACAATTTTGTGGACTGAGACAAATTCTTTGAGGTTTCTTCGCTCCCACTGATATAACATATTTGTATGCATGAGAAAGCCTTTAGAGGGCGAAGCACGGTGAGCACGGGTTCAGCTATATTTACTCATAATGCTTAACTTTACATAAAAGGCATCTGTTTCTTGGAAGTCATTTTGTTGGACAGCATTTACATTTATGCATTTATTTAAAACACCTTATATTTATCTTAAATTGTTTCCTCAATCAATTTAATTAATAAAATTTTAAATTATATAAACTAATCAAATTGAGTCATTTCATCTAGTCTAGGTTACTCTAAATTATAGGTTTTTTATAATTCGGAATCTAAAAAATAGGCACAGTGGATACTAACAAATCCTATCCTATCCGGGATGCAAATCCAAAGATGCGTGATAATTACTGAAAAGAAAGTGAAACGAATGGCCGAACATTGAACTCTGCACCATCAGACTCAACTCAATCTTGGTTAGCTACATATGCATAATGTATGCAGAACGTAAACTCATGTGAAAATGAAATTGTTTTCTATTTTCTTTCTTTCTTTCTTCTGTGTCGGGTGAAAAGAAAAGTTTATTTGTTTAATTTTTAGCAATTTTTTTCTTTTAGCACTCTACCGCACTTTTAGCGATATGATAATTAAATTAAAAAATGCTTTCAATTTCAATGTGCAAACTATGAGATGACACTTAGAGGTTCCTATTCCCATCCTAATTCATTAATATAATATTTTCGGATTACTTACTTACTTAGTTGGCGCTACAGCTCGAGGTGAACCTGGGCCTGCTTCTCGCAACCATTTGTGTGTGCGTGTTATATTTTTGCACAAATGGAATATTTTCGGATTGGATAATATAAAACCTCGTGACAAGTTAAAATATTTTTCATAATATTAAATTTAATCAAATATTTGGAAATGTTAGCGGCGCGGCGGCACCCACTTAGTATTTTAATAGGGAATGTCAACGATTTAGCATAACGCCTGTGGTGCTGTTCGTTTATCTACTAACTCAAGATACCAAAGAAAAAAAATTATGCAAATGTGCAGCATCATCGTTAAGGTAATACATGACGGAGAGATCGTTCACACTCTGTATGTATCTATCTGATTTGAGAATTCCATCTAACGTTATATGTAAAATGAAAACTGTTTTCAACCTAAATAATGAACATTTTATACAATTGCCTAAAAAGGCACGCCGAAGTCGGCACGGCACAGCAAACTGATGTTCGCTCTACTTGTACTAAGTATGAGTATGAAGTATACATACATATATATATGAACGAGACAATTTGAAGAGGGAAATTCATTTTTTACTATCAGGCCTATAGCTTTTCACGTTGCCATCGTAGAATGTAGACGACTGCAACAGGTATCAAAAATCCTTGGTCATTCGCAAAAAAAAAAATCAAATTGTATTATTTCTGTAACAATGATTGAATTCGCATCCACTGTCACACGTAGCATCAAAAACTGTCGTTGACTATTCTTGTGAAGAACAAAATCTCGCAAATTTGAAGAGTTTCGTTGGTTAAGAGCTTTAATTTAATCCTTATGATGTTTGATATGAATTGTTACCACAGTGAAACTTCCCTTAGGGCCTAGGCGGATAGTGACGGTGACAACATTCTTCTCCGCCTAAGGAAGATGAACACCATTTTTTTAAATTAATTATTTCTATTTATTAAAACATAAAAAACAACGGCAACTTTATTTGAAACCATCAACAAAAAAAAAAAAACAGGACAAAGATCATCGCAAATGACTTCGCTCGCAGCTACAAGGATGAGGAGAAAGAAGAATCCCCTTATCCAGCGTTGCCGTTGGGACGCTAAGGTGTCCATTTGGACGCTTTTTAGCAATCGGGACAACTGGACACCATTTTTTGAAAATGGACGCTTTTTAAAAAATCGTGGACACTTTTGGACGCTTTTCTAATATTTCAATAAAAACCATCAAATTAATTTTTGTACTTCTGCGTTATTTAAATATTTTCAATCGATAACAATAATTTACAACCACTACCATTAATACAGAAGACATGTACATACATGTCAACAGAAAATTACAGATAAAATTATGAACTTTTAACGCTTTGTTTTATGAATATGTACATGTGTACTATATGGACGAGGGTGGGTCAATTAAGTCCCTGAAAATTGAAATAAGGAACACTCTTTTCGGCAAAAGATCATTTTATTTCTCAATTTACGAAAAGTCTCCTTTTAGCTCTATGCACTTCTTCCAACGTTTCTCCAATTTGTTGATGCCCTCCAAATGATACAATTTCTCGAGGCCCTACAAATAGGCGATTGTTTCATTGATGACCTCGTCATTCGACTTAAATCTCTTACCGCCGAGTCATTTCTTTATGTTTAGAAACAGGAAATAGTCGCAGGGGGCTATATCTGAAGAATATGCTGTATGAGGATCAATTTATAGTCTAATTCATGGAATTTTGCCATTGCGACTGTGGACCTGTGCGCCTGGTGGAAGATAACTTTTTTCCTCGTCAAATGCGGTAATTTTGGCTTCAAATCAGTGATCGTTTTACCCTTTTCAAGGTAATCGATGTCCTTGTTGGCCGACAGACCCACCTGGCCATCTTCGGATTCGATTCGCCTCGAGAAGTCCACGGTTTCGACTGTTCCTTGGTCTCTGATGTGTTGTGAAGAAGCCACATTTCGTTTTGTTGGATTTAAGGTGGTAACACCATCTGTTTTAATTTTCAGGGACTTATTGACCCTCGTATGTAGTAAAAATAGTATTTTTCATAAATTTTAAAGAAGCGTTTTTTTTTTTTCCTTTGATAAATACAATTATCTTATTCGAATTATGCATGTGGACTCTTTTTTTAATCCGGGACACCTTTTTGGACACTTTTTAAATTTTTTTTGCCCTTATCACCTCATATGCAGCTACCCGAGACTATTCTTCTAAAGAAAAAAAAATCGTGGGAGTATATTCAAGATATTTCCTTTACGAATGTCAGGTAGGTTTCTACCATGAATACAGACGCTTAGCAGGTTTTTAGCGCAGATTTTTATCGCAAATACGGATAAGTAAAGTTCACAAGCGGAAGTGCAACCTACTGAGAAATAGCCGAACTAATTTTTGGATCACGAAAATTGATCCTGATAAATAATAAGATCTCGTATTGTTGTTGTAACGCATACAAACCAATGATCTATATGGATCATCGGTGATACTAAAATACGGCTAGTATTGTCATTACCGTTCATTTTAAATGCTATATCTTTACTATAACTTTTACAACTTCCGGCGGAAAACAGTGGTCGGTGGGTCCCCTGTGACGTCACACAGCTGTCAGACAAAAAATAATAACATGGCGGACATGCGCAAAGCGTAATCTTGTATTCTGTCATTCCTGCTGTTGTAGGTTAAGACTTCGGCGGCTCTTTTGACGTTTCTCTTTAATCTTTTTCGGATTTTTATTCCATTTCGTTTTATTTCCATTCGATATCTATAAAGGGCAGAACGGATGCACATTGTTAATCTTAAATAAACTATTTCTTCTTTCTTTATTTTAACAGACAATTAATAAACCGTCAACAAACCGCATATGGAAACTGATTCATTTGAGTTTCACAATTTACCCAATTAACTAAGACTTAATCATCGTATATTTTAGTTTCTTTAATTCGCTAAGAAAATAACACTAATTGGACGTCACATTGATTGAATTGTTTCGATAAATTTATTTCTTTTCAGTTACTACTCAGAACTGTTCTTCAATTTACAGCCAAAGCCGATTGATTCCCATCGCCCCCATGGGATCGAATCTGTATTATGATCTGCTTCCAATTTAAAAATAAAAAACAAAAAAAAAAAAAAAATGGAAAACGAAGAAAACTCTTATTGCACAATTCGTAGCGGCGGCGCGGCGGCGTGACGTAGTTGGCGTTGTAACCTCGTAACGATACTTATGACCATATTAAGTGTCTCTTTGGTACAATAAGCCATCATTATCATTGTTGTAGTTTTAGCCATAACGGTATTTGTTCTACAATACCATTATGCTGCATAGCATACACGAGTGCAACTGCTTGTGTTATCCGAACAATGTCCGTTATAAGACGTTCTCCAATGTGAATTTGCTTGATAGCTATATTTGGGGTGGTGGTAGTGCTGCAGCTCGGCGCGCAGGTGGAAAGGAAGGCGTGTGCACCGCACCGCAAAACTATTTTATTATTATTACTATTATCGGTCTCTTTTTTTTTATATGTATGAAGTATGTACATAATTGTGTCGTGAGTTGGTTCTTTCTATTTTGTGCCCGCTTTTTTTTTGCTGTGCTGTGATCGTTTTGGCGAAACGGGACAAAACGACATGGCTTGGCGCGGACACGCAAAAATTGAAACCCGCAACAAACAAACGAAAGGAATAGGATACCTTTGGGGGTACACAATTCATGACACCGGTCTAGTGGAGAATTGGCCATGTGCTGCAAAGTTTTGATCTTTTTGTTCGTTGGAGTTGAGGAAATTGTGTTATGGAGCGTAAGGTTTTGTTGTACGGTTGCCTCAAGGGGTACCCAGACATGATTGAGTCACACTCCGCAGCACATGCGAAATGTTAACCTTTTGACTTGATTGCTTTGTGTGGGGCTTTCGGTAATTTTTGACATCTTCCTTCTTGAAGGGATTTTGAGAAGGTGATTGATGTCTTAGAATCGATGAGAGGCGAACCAATTTGTACTAGCTCGGTTCTTGAATGGATTCCAGTGAATCAAAAAAGATTTCATTGACCTGTTAGTCGGTGGAAAAATCGCGTTTTTTGTGACATGATTTATGACATGGGCGCTGTGGCTCAGTGGTTAGTGCATTGGATTACTGAGCTTGGTTGCTTATCCCTGTAAACATCAAAAAGTTACTTACGCTACCACCTCTTCTGAATGTCTGACAAACATTATAGAGTATTGTAACGAAGGATAGTCAAATAAAACGCAATGATTTTCAACAATTTTCAGGAAGCAGATACATTTTTATTTTATGATATAAACGTGTTTTCGTCTTTTCTTTCACTCCTCTTCTGTCAAAATGTTTGTCCGTTGTTCACGAGAGGTTTTCTTTTATCTTTTCTTTTTCTTCGTTATTGTTGTTTGGTGCTGCCAAGTTTTCGCAGGAGCTTCTTAACTTGCCGCTTGAAGACGGCAATAAGTTGAAAGGCTTCCATTTGTGCAAAATATATAATACACAGATCGTTTGAAGAAGCTAGGTTTGATTCTTCATAGGACTACTGATACCGAATATATTTCTTTTTAAGTTGGCTAAGACAGTGTGACAGAAGAAGTCCTAATTTCCTTCTCTGTAGAGATAATTTGAACTGCACTTAGAGTACTAGCCATCAAGGCAATCAAAAAGTGTCCGGTAAAAAAGATTACTTCTGATGGGATTGATGCTTCTGGAAGGGTTGATGTTTGCCATGTACATATGTATATCAAAACAAAAAACCGGCCAAGTGCGAGTCAGACTGGCGCTCAAAGGGTTCCGTAGTTTTAAAACTACATAGTTATATTTTGTTTAAATAACTGTTTCGTTTCGTTAACACAAAAAACTTAAACGACCCACCTCTATATTCACTTTACCAACCTATAATAAGTAATATTATTCACTATGAGAAATTCGGCTGAGTGTGTAGCGCGTCCATTAACCTTTTTTGCGCTGTACTACTAATGAGTTTTGAGGTCCCAGGTTCGTTTCCTGGCAAAATCCGTATTTTTATTTATTTTTTTTTTATTTTTTTGTATAGCAGCACCGTTTTGGATAGCCTTTAATTTTCTCAAAATTATTGTTAATAGAATAGTGGTAATTTCTTCAAAATTGGTCCAGTAGTTTACGAGTTAATCGGTTGAGAAATTGAATTTTTCGACATAAAATTGAATTTTTCGACGTGAATTTCTCAAAAATTATACAACTTACGATATTCGCTAAGTTATCTTTAAAAAAATAGTTAATTATCTACCAACTGTGATTTTTTCATATTTCTGACTTCAGTAGTTTCCGAGAAAACCGTAGGGGGCTTTTTTTATGGTATTTATCACACAGTTTTGGCAATAACTCCCAAAGTTTCTAATAGAAAAAATTAATAAAAACATTTTTGGAATCTTTGTTCCGAATGATGTCCCACATGATATATTTTTTTATATATATATTTTTTTAGGTTACATTTTACCCACCCTGTATAGTTGGTTCACAACATTTTTGAGTAATATGTTGTCCATGTATGTAGACCACCGTATTGTATAAGTGTGCCAAATTTCAAGTTTCTAGGAAGAACGGTTCTTGATGTTTTTATCGTGACAGACTATTTTGAGTTAGAGCGAACTTATAATGGTTCCGTATTACCATATGGGTACGGAACCCTAAAAATTAACATAAATAAAACTCTTTCATTAGAAAAAAAGAAAAATTTGAGGACCAAATTTCGAGAAAACCGATAAAAATTTCGAGAAGTCCAATAAAAATTGAATATTGCAAATAAAATAAGATTCGACATAAGCTTCTGTGCCTCATATTGAGAAAATTATTATTTCGAATATTAATCATAACTTTCGCTTAAAAGAAAAATATTCAAAATATAGATTTTCACACCATGGAAACAAAAGTGGTGTACCTATTATTTTGCACAACAATGTACTTGCATGTGCTAATGGACCGCCAAGTTGTCTTATATATTTTGTAATGGTACTAATCACAGAAATGCATTACCAAATATGTGAGCTTACATCGTATTATAGTATTTTTATATCACAACAAATAATTTACTAACCTTATTAGTTATCACTTTCTGTTTCAAGTTAATACCGACATAACAGTTTCCTCAAACTTCAATGGCGAAACTAAAAAATCCATTTGGCCACCTTCATCGTATGGAAAAATAACATTTCTTACCATCTTATAACGAGTTTATAGATTTTTCAGTAAATTTCCGCATAATTATGAAGGCATAAAAAAGGATAAAATACAAAAGTTAAATCGGCATTAATAAGGTTGTTCTTGTTTGTGAGACCAACATTACTACTGGCACTGGGCTTATGGTAATTTTCTTTTTAATTTATTCATTACAAATGTGTCGCTGTCAGATCTAGCGGTAGAGCTAGAGGTTTTCAACTCCGACTGACCAATTTGAAAATAATTGCACCATTCCTAGTTAAGTAAAACAAGAAGTAAATACTTAACCGATGACTTTTATTCGTTAAGAAATTTCAATGTTCTGACTACAGTTCGATTGAACCAAAGAAACTAGAAACAAGTACAAGTAGTATGCGAGCCCGGAATGCAGAAATAAGGAAATGTATCCACAACAAAATATCCAATTGAATTAGATTGTGCAAGCTGTGCTGCAGGGCTACACAATGACTGTTTGCAATACGGGGGCGGTGCTAATTTCAGCACTCATATTCGTACTGTGACTCTACGTGGTACATGTGAGATTGACAGTGGTTGTTGGTTTCTTGGTGTCCTTGGAGTAGTCATAGGTCTGTCCTTCAATTGACTTTTAATTGGAAGATCGTTGCGCTTTAGCCGCGTCGATGTCGGTGCCGCTAGTTTGCCGGAACAATAATAGTGGATTATGAGGTCTGTTGTTAAGGACTAGGTGTTCCATGAATAATGTAACGTACCTATTGTGAAATGCTAAAGGCGTTAGTTCATTTTTTTTCTTTAATGGAGCTGTATGGTGATTTGTATGATGGAATATTGTCGTTTGTTTAAAAAATAATCCATTGAATTCTTTTGTTGATGGATACTTTGGTGTGCTAAACAACTTCGGCCGGCATTGTCATGCATGATTTTGCTATTAAGCTGGTTTGCTATTTTAATTTCGCGCACGAATTAATTACATAATACCTACAGGTTATCAATTTTTATAATGCATACCCAATTAAAGAAGGAGAGAAAATGAGTACATATTGCAAACTTAGACCTAGGCTGGTCCGTTCCTGTAAAAAGCTGTTTGTTGAAGATACAATTCGGTCAGAAGATCGGTAGGGTGTGAAAACGTATAGCTTCCTTTCGTAGTAACGATGGTTATCATCTTTCAAGTACCTACTGCGACCATATACATAGATAGCAGTTTAGAGCGATTGCGTCTTGGCAATGTTGATCCTCAATCCGATATTGGCTCCTTTGGACTGCAAACTATGGAGTATTTAATGCAATCTATAATTCTATGCGTTAAGAAGCACATGTATATCATTAAGGTAGCTTAGATATTTTAGGTACAGTGTCATCGCCCGCATTGAATTTTCCTTTCGTTTTCTGTCAGTGTTGCATGCAATGAAAAAATAACAATTCCAAAAAAATTGCAGCCTTGGCGCACCCCACTTCATGTTTTATTGAGGGGGCAATCCCTTTAGGGGGGGCAATCCCTTTAGAAATTTAAAAAAATCGATTTCTTTTTTGGTTTTATATTCCGAAAATATAATGTATTGAGAGTGTATTGACCCGAGGAAAAATCAAAATATTAAATATTTACAAAGTTATCGCACAGACATATAGTCGATCGCATACAGTGTGCTGCATATGGTAAAAAAAAAACTAAACGCGATTATCTCGAATCCGTATCTTCAAAAACTGCTCGTGCTGTAATTTAAAAAGTTATTGATCGATTTGGCTGAAGGCTTTTCTTTATATTATTACCGGAAGGATAAACCTAATGTTTTAAAGATTTCATTTAAATAAACTATTTTTTGAGGATGAAAAATGGCGAAATATCAGTAAAAAATTTGAACATTTTATTAAAGAGCGTACCTAATTTTTAATTGTATACTTTTTTACGATTTTATAGGTTTATCCTTCCCATTCATGTGTCAGAAATAGAAAGTAATTTTTTTTTGGTAAAAAGATAAATAGAGAAAGACTGACAATTGCAGCACTTTTGGACCTCGCGTCAAAGACACCTGAAGAGAAATTGAACTGAGCCGCCATTTTGTGAAAAAAAAAAAAATAAACAATTGTTTTTATATTTTCATAGTTCGATTGATTCAATGATTCAATTATTTTATCACCTTTAAAAACACTGCTAAAAAATGAATTATTTTGAAGCGTTCTAAAGGGATTGCCACCCTTGATTTGGACACCATTGGTGCAAAAATATCTGCATTGAATCTCAGATCGTTGTGTATATTAAGTGTTCTTAAGATTTTGCATATCGTTTGTCTCTTCAACAAATATACAGTTTGGAACAGGGCTACCCTAACCACTGGCCTAAATGGGCTATAGCCCCGGGGTGCAAGCCTTTTGTAGTTTTTCGTAAAAGAGAGTGCTCAAGAGAGAATAAAAAATTTCCACATGCTGCGAGTTTTACATAAGAAATTTCTTTGGGCAAATTTTTGCAAACTGTCAAATCACATGCATATGTACATTTTTCATTTTTTACTGTTCATTTGAGAGAAGATCTGGATATTTGGTACAAAAGTACGCGAACGAACCAATTCTTCTAGTCTGCTATTTCTCAGATTCTGCGTTATGTTTTAAGGGTTTATTATATTTTTAAATTTTACACTAATCTTTACTTCGTAGCGTTATTTTCTTACGAAGAGGGGCGCATTATTTTTAGTAGCCAATGGGCGCCAAATATCTTAGGACGGCCCTGAGTTTGGTATCACTCGTTTTAAGTGGTTTGTTGTAGTGTAGTTGTAGTGATGCAAAGTTTTTAAGGATGCAGCCGAAAAATGATTAGTTTAGTTTTAGAAGTTTCTAATAAATTGAATCATCAATAGAAGTTTTTTTTTTTCTCCAATAACTCGTTTATCAATGTCCAAGTTTTTTTTGGATTCCTATGCCTATGTCTGCCGGAATTGGGACTGATAATAATCGGATTTCTGTAATAAAATTTGTTTATTTATGTAGTTCATTTTCTATACGGTTTATATTCATTCGCGAAGGTGGTATTTAGTCTGTTGTTTTTCTATTTGCGGAAGAGTTCGTCTCTTTTAAGACATTTTTTGAGCAGTTCCTCTGTTATCCATGGTCTCCGATGTTGTTTGGTTTTTTGTGTATCTCTTGTTGCATTTTCATATATGAGATTCATTTGCGTTGTGAGTTTGTTTATAAGCGTTTACATCTGTTTCATTGAAAACATTGGGCCAGTTTGTTTGGTTTTGGTCCTCGTTGCCAACCTTTATTTGCTGCAAAGTTGTTGTTTGCTTACTGAATATATCTGAGTCTAATATTGATTACAGTTCGTCACCGTACGTGTACATTGAACTCTTCTCCTTCATTCATCTTTAAAATTTGTCTATATGAGCATATGACGTCAAAAGAAACAAATTTCCATTGATGCTGTGCTTCTCAGCTAGCCTCAGTCCACATTTTAAACATTCGCCTTAATGCAAAGTGTAGACAGTGATAAAAACATCTGTCCGTCTTTTATTGTCCTTGATGCCGATTTAATATGAACCTGATGCAGCAGACAAAGAAGCAAACCGACCGGTTAGGGAATCTCAATAGCACCCGGAAACAATAGCAGTCACTCTTATAAGCAGTTTAAACGAAGAAGGTAAACTTGTAAGGACGGCGCAAATAAAACAGCTTCATGCCCATCTTAAAGCCATTAAAATTGGCAAGGGTTATTGCCTTGATATGTTCACTGACAACGGATGTCTTCTTCCAGAATTGTTTCACTCAAAGGCATGACATCACCGCTGCCGCTACCGCTACCGCTACATCCAAGAAAATTAAGTGTATTCACCCATAATCCAACTTTTTTATCAGATCAAAGTAAGCTTAGTAGGTACCGAGAGAGAGAGAACGAACGAGAATAATACATCTCTCAAGGACATTTTGTTATTGTTTATTTCAAGTAAAAGAGCTCCAAAAACATTTTAAATTGTGTAACCTGACATGAATTAGATATCGCGTATGCTTTGCGGTTTCATAATCACGATCGAGAACACTTTGTTGTTGGATGTGGATGTGGATGGTGCTGGATGACTAATATTGGGAAATTCTACACCAGAGGAATAAATAATTTCACCACCGAGATGTTTAATAAAATAAAATCTACTGTTTTTTAAAATACTGAGATCGCCATCGCATACGAGTACCATAGACTTATGGAAATGAACTGTACAAAAGCTAAACAAATATGATCTCGTTGACGAGAAGCTATATAATCTACCTACGCAGTGGTATCATTTGTCAGCAGTCGCAAGTCGCGACAGAGAGTTCTTTCTTAAGCCTAAGTCTTTCATCAGTCTTTTGTTTATTTTTATCTCTGTAAATGTATCTTTTCAAGGTAAGAGCTAGTTTACCTGTCTTTCATCGGCATTGTTACACAAAACTGTTCTTGGTGACAAAAGAAAAATATGCTGAACAAATGTACCCGTAAAGAAATCTCCATTAAATGGGCGAATACAAATTAAAAAAAAAAAAACAAGATATTCTGGTTGGTTTCTTTGCGTCGCTCTTTTTAGGCATTCAACAATTATAGACACGTTTTCGCAATAACCAGAAGAAGAAGTCAATGTAAGGAGTAACGATGTCACAAGGTCGGTCTCTATAAAATGTCTTGGTTCAATTATACTCACATCGCCGAGAGATACAATACACTTTCATTTAAGAAAAAAAAAATATTTTTTAAATATTTTCCCAATATAAGGTATAATAAGCGGTGAACTACATGTTAGTCGTTCGATAAGAAAAACTAGATTTTATGGTTTGAAATACTGCCCCTGAACTTCAATACACTTGTTCCAGTGATCTTCTAATTTCTGGATTCCATCCCTGAAATAAGAATCCAGAAGACTGTCTAAATACCCTTCCACGGCTGCTATTAACTCTTCGTTGGATGAAACTCGTTTTCCACGCTTGAGTTTTTTGAGCTGTGAGAACAGCCAGAAGTCAGAGGGAGCTAAATATGGCAATTAGGGTGGATGCTGCAACAATTCGCACTTTAATTAACTGATTTTCGCGATGGCTTTTTGAGCTGTGTCAGAGAGTGCGTTGTCTGGATGAAAAATGTTTTTTTATCTTCCGTAAACCAGGTCTTTTCTCAGGAATTTTGACATCTAGCTGGTCCACGGCACAGATCTGATAAAAAAAAATAAAAAAAAAAACACCTTGACCGATTTCTGGATCCTAACTCGTTACGGAGCCGAAGTACTGAGTTTACACCATTCCTTAGCCACTTGTTTTGATTCAGGATAATGGTGGTAGACCCAAGTCATAAAATGACGTACAAAATCCTTCTTATTCTTTCTAAAACGTTCAAAATGTTGCTGAGAAAGTCGCATTCCACTACGTTCTTGTTCCATAGTTTAGTTAGTGAATGCGGCACCCATGGTTCACACAGCTTTGTGAAACCCAAAACTTCAGCCAGATTATTAGTTACACTGCCTAATGAGATGCCTAGGGCTTCTACTAAATCCATCTCAGTTAATCGACGATCTTCCTGTAGTTTCTGGTGTTAATGCACTTTTTGGACGTCCTTCCGTGGATTTAAAAATTTTAGGGAACTAAATATTTTTGCCCATTATATCGTTAAAGACTTGAACCTAGCAGCTTTGGTTACTATTCGTATTTTAGCAATTAATTTATTGAACTAATTAAAATTAAGCAAGTTCAAGGCTTAGAATTTGAGGCACATCCACTGATACTCATCAACTCTAGTCACCTACCATTTTTACCTTAACTTCATGGTTTCGACAGCCCGAACAAATCCTGCAAATTTATGAATCAAATCGTTTGGATTTGGTTGTTTTCAGATTTAATGGCTTAAGCTTTTAAATTACATCACACTGAAGTTGACAACTTTGAGTGACTTTTTTTTCCTTACAATGTCTACAGTGTAACTATTGTTGTACATATTTTTTTTTAGATTTTTGAAAAACTTTATTTATTCTTTAATCTGCCCAAAGGATTAAGGTAAAATGAATGTAGGAATTTGGAGTAATCGTTTTTTTTTAGAACAAAGGAAAGCTTTATTAAATTTGGAAAAGAGAGTAAGAGTTAGATGAGAGTTATGGACGAGGAGAGTATTGGTGAGAAATAAAGAAAGGAGGAAAAGCATATTAAAAGAAAGGAACTGTTAAAAAGAAAAGAAGAATATAGAAAAGTCGGTCAAGGTTATGATGTAAGCGAAGGTAGTCAAGTCTTTGAAAGCCAGTAAAGTAAAGTAAAGTTTTGCCAAGTTGTTAAATTGTCACTTAAATTGAATTGCTATTTTTTTGTTTTAGTCTTTATTGAATTACTTAATCCACTATTAAACTGAATTTGAAAAAAAGGAAAAAACAATATTTTATTTTGCCGAGACTCGGACCTACATGAATTTATTTTAAAAATAAAATCTGACTTTAGTTTGGCTTTGATCATAGAATCGTTGTACAGTGAAATCTCTCTTAAGTGGATCCGAGTTTCTTGTCCACATAAGAGAGTGTCCGCTTTAGAGGAAAAGTAATAAAAAATAGCAAAAAGTAGCAGTACTATAGTGCTCCATTCAGCAAGTAACGGTTTTTTGTTTTTCAATATGTTGACAACACACACTTTTTCCAAACAATACCCAATTTTGTTCCTATGGAGCGCACTCCGGATGGCCTTATGCAGCAAATCCAAAATACTGTCCGCCTGCTGCAAACAAACAAAAACTTCCTATTAATTCTCTTTTACTTTACGGAGATCTATTCCTACAAGTTAACGCTATACGAACAAAACGTTCTAGATGCCGTTAATCAAACACAAAGTCTGTTTACTTACAGATTCATTCCTTTTAACCGACTGCGAAAATGAGAGATTTTCCTGTATACAATTTTTATGTACACACATGCAGGCGCTTGCACTGCTGTCAAACAAATACATATGTACATATGTATGTTTGCATACAACGATCTTTCGCCAGAAGTGAAAACGCGTCGTTTCGTAAAAAAAATTAATTTTCATACGAATAACTCATATTGTCCATTTAAGGGAATGTTTTTACTCAAATAAATGTAAAAATACTTAATAGAATCGTCCACTTAAGAGAGAAAAAAACTTATACAAAATCATACCAGCCAGCAGCCAACCACTAGAGTAAATGTTGTCCACTTATGGGAATCGTCCATTTAAGAGGGGCATCCGTTAAGAGGGATTTCACTGTAATTATAAATATTTTCCATCAGATGCCTGAGTTATTTATAAGCTATTCGCAATTGATTAGCCCGTCTGTTGTAAATCTTCACAGAATAAAATTTCATATTTATGTAGATCAACTCTTTAGTAAATAAATCTCCACTAGCATAGGAACAATTTTAATCTATGACAAATTGTTGCAATCACCTGCTACCACCTTTGGTACAATGATTGGCCTATACACTCGATGCATTGAGTTCTCATCACCATCAACTAATTATCTGTAATTAAACGTCATGTTAGCTTGTAATTAAATAACACATTCAGAGACGTCCCTCGAATCAGGTAAGAAAGATAATCGCTTCTAAATATAACTGGTTTTTGCTAAAGCAAAATGAACCATTCTGACTATAAAAATACAAAAGAGTTGAACCACAAACTTGTATTCCCACTCATACGCCTTACCGTTGTACACATCGTATTCGAACGCTTTTTATTTGCAATTTTGCAAGTGGTACATGACTTTATGCTAGCGAGATAGTATCGAACGTGGTTCAAATGTCAAATGCCGACAGAGCTTTAAATGTCGTCAATCTTTTTTTCTATTCACCCTCTATTCGATTGAAACTTGCTGCAATGACTGCACCCAAAAACAAGAAACACATTTGTATCTTTTCAGACCGCATTCAATGGAAATACTTGGCCTTTTTTCGATTGAACGAGTACTGACAGTCGAAGAAGACAAAAGAGTAGAATGAAAAAAAAAAGAATGCGCCGATTTATACTAGTCATGCGAAGCATGATAGATACGAGTATTTTGAAGTTCAGCAACAACACAACATACGAGTATCTACATACATATTACTATATATACATACGTACTAATACAAGAATTCAGTTTCTTCAAGAAAAAACATAAAAGATGGACCTTCGTCCATGCATCGCTATTAACCTGGTCAAGGTCGTGTAACTTTATCTTAATTGGAATTCATTAAGAAAAAAAATTAAATTACTTTAACAGAAAAAATGTCAAACAAGTGTCATCGAATTAATGGATTGCAAAATGATTTAATGTGATCCAGTGTTTTATATTAAGAATTCACTTAAAATGTATCAGAATACCACCCAAGACGAAGTCTGTTGTTTTTCTGTATGACTTCAGATGCCATGGTCAATTAGAGACCTTCAAGATTACTTGTGAGTTTGTGACATTGTGTGTAGATACAAAGACATTCAAATGCCAATGGGATATCATAAGCTTCTGATTGGTAACAAGTGAGATACTCAGTTGTTTTTGTTATGAAATACAGCGGATCTCATTACAGGTTATCAGCAGCTGCACTAAATACACACTGAATTAGTGAATTTTCTGCTGCGATGTGATTGATGAAAAATAGGTCATGTGAGGTATCATTTGAAAGAGTTAGAAGTAAGGATTTCAAAAATATTGTTTTTAGTTTTGGCCGTCGTTGCCGAAAATGTTTGAGGTCAAAAAAAAATGCAAAAAATTATGATTTGTTGTTGTTTAGCTATACAGGGTGTCCCAGCTTAGAGGTATAATCATTTCACTGGAGATTCTTGAAGCTCTGGCGAACAAAAAATCGCATGGCAGGGGCGCTCTCTTTTCACCTAAGTTATAACTCGTCGAAGTAAGGCATATCCGATTTGGTGGTAAGACCACTTTAAATGATATAACTTCTAAACTACTTGAGGACTTTATGTAATGCTATGCAGCCACAAAAAAGTTATGGCTACTTAAACTCAAAATTATCAAAATTCGTTGTTCCAATTTTTTACTTAAAATGCATTTTTCTCAAAACTTTTATTAAATGAAAAACTTTTGTTCTTATAAAACTTTTATCTTTGACCAATTATCTAAAAATTATCTAAAACAATTTTTTAATTTCTTGTCAGGCAAAAAAGATAAAAAAAACCAAACAATTATTACAGCCAAAGGTTGGGGCTAAATGGTTCGTTCAATAATTCTTTGTTTTGCATGGTTTTGCTATCACATTTGTCTAACGAAAACTGAAAAAGTTGTCTAACAATTTTTTTTAAAAATGGTCTTGTACCTGTAACAGATCAGAAGCTACATATATCATTTAAAGTGGTTTTACCACCAAATCGGAGGTGCCTTACTTCGACGGGCTATAACTTGGAGGGGGGGGGGGGGGGGGGGGGGGGTGAAAGTAGAGTCCCCCTGCCGTGCGATTTTTTGATCGCTAGAACTTCAGGAATCTCCAGTTTAAGGATTACTCCTCTTAACTGGGACACCCTGTATAAACAGTCAACCCTCGTATAACAAGGTACATAGTTAGATTCTCAAGAAAAAGCGCGTTATACAAAATCGCGTAATACTTGGGCCACATACTAAATGGGTGACACTGTTTTTAAAAAACCAACTGTACTACCTATAGTTCTAACACGAAAAAATTTGTGCGTAGAAAGCTGCGCGATAGAAGTGAAGCTTGACTTGAAAAATACGATGTAGATCACTTAGCTTATTGTTTGTCTTGTCAAACCCTTTGATTTGATACCAATATAATGGAGGTCGTGAAGATAACATATGTCTGCCATCTTGGTGGACCGCCATCTTAGTGGACCGCCATGTTGAATTTCGAATGACGTCACTTAGCATATTGTTTGTCTTGTCAAATTCTTTCATTTGATACCAATATTAACCCATTTACGACCGCTGCCCCCAATTGGGACACCAACTTTTTTTGGTTTTTTTTGTAATTTTTACTTAAACTATTAATCATTTGAAAGTTTTAAATTTATAAATGTAAAATTATTTAGGTCTGCTGTCATTTATGTGCAGTTTCTTTTACGTGTACTCATTTGAGTACAGTGGGCACATGAGTTTACAAAAAAAAAATACCTTTAAGTTTGTAAATGAACTAGAAAATAAAGTTTTTTAAAATAAAAATCACTGTATTTTATATTTGGGTCTAAATGGGTTAAGAAAGTTATGAAGATAACGGTAACCCGCCATCTTGGGGTGTTCACCATATTGAATGTTTTTATGACGTCATATAACCTAAGATACTCTCCGGGTCAAATCGAATCTAACGACACTCTATTTGTTGAAATCGGTTGAGTAGTTTAGGGTTTATGCTGCAGCGGTAGCTCTATCCACTTTCTTTTTCCCGCTCACTACCATCGTTTATCCGTCCGAATGCGTCCCCCACCACGAGCGCTCATTCTCCTCTGTGAATATTTTCGTTTACTTTTGTCAATAATTGTCATTGGTCATTGTAAATAAACAAGTAGGCTGTTTTTGTTTTAATTATTTTATTTCTATACCCCTTTAAATTTCCCCTCGGTGAATATTTTCGTTTCATTTGAGTTTCATTTTACTGCCCTACCGCGACATAAGAAGTTTCACTTCCAAAAGACTACATCAATGATAAAAACAATTATGTTAACAATTAAAAAGTGAAGAATTTAATCTTTATTGTTATTATTCTCCAAATTAGCCGCCAAATGTATTAAAAGGGAATTCTTTGAGACACAGAAATGCGATAGGTACATACATTTTTTGCGGTAGAAAAGACCAAAAATCGCGTAGTAAAAATACAGCGTTATACGATGGTTGACTGTACTCGTATATGTACCTAACCTATGTATGTAATAAAAACTCCACGAGTTAAGTTCTCTTAATATGTTAAAAGTTGTCAAATGGGTTAACGAAGCACTTTTCTAAGTTAAGCTGTTTACAATCATATGCGATGAAAAAACCTTTAACCTTTTGCCAAAAAGTGTAATCATAGACTCTATCTTGATTATAGTCTACATATAATCTAACATACATACAAATTCTCTCTGGCCTCCCTAAAATTGCACAAAACTTATTCACTTGAACGCAAAAGAAGCCACTCATTGTATTGTATTGTGTAAGCACAAAATGATTTGGCAGAATACAAAAAAAAAAAAAACAACACCACAGAAACCATTTTAAATGTTCGTAGGCCCGAACTGCTCGGAATCGGAACCCTATAATTACGAGCCAGTGTTGCATCTCGTGAGCAATGTGGTTCACTTCAACACGTAAATGGAATCAAGGCAGTGCGAGCACCTGTAGTTATGGCGATTGTATTAACATCTTTCGAATGTATCGGTGGTCTGATGAGTGTTATTCTATGTGCAACTTGCTCAATTTTTGACACTAACTCAAGTGGAAACTGCGATTCAAATAATAGGCACTCTCAACCATGGAAACTAAAATAAATTGTAACAGATAAAAGAGTTTATTCTCATCTAAATAGATAGATGATCGCTAAAAAAACTAAATCAAAAAATGATAACTGTTGAAGTTTACGCTTGCGTTCGAAGTGTCATTGGAAAGTCAATAAACGACCTTCACATACAAAAGTCTTCAACGCATGATGGTGATGATTTTTAATTTATTTTCTGTGGTTTGGCTTTAACTGCTTTGAAAATGATTTAAGCTTTGATAAAATGGGACAAATCTGCATATGTAAATTATATTAAGGGGTTATATACAGTCAGGAGGGCTAAAACAAGCGATTTTTCAAGAATTTTTCCTGAGAAAACTTTTAAAGTTATTAATGTCAAATTTTTTACACATATTCAGGTAACTGTATTTCAACATTTTTTATTTGTAAAAATAATAATTTTGAAGGCTGCTATAGCTGATATCCCGGAGCTCCTCTCAAAAAGAGCATCTTGCGGTGACCACGATATCTCTGGACTGGATCATAGGAAATGAAAAAACCAAACGGGTTTCGTTAAAAAAATGTATAATCTAGGTATTAATCGAAGAAATAAGCAAAATAACATTTTTTGCAAAAATGGCGTCCTCTCAAGAAAAAAAAAAACGATTTTTGGTCAAAATTTCGGCATTAAATTGTCAATAAATATAATATATTTATCGGTAAGAAAAAACCTTCTATTAATTACTAAACAATGTACTTAAGAAGCTTGTGTTAAAATTTGAGACGGATCGGTTCAGCAGTTCTCGAGAAATCGTGGTCACCGACTGTAGCAACTAGGTTTTGAGAAAATGCGTTTGAAGTTTGAAAAGCACTTTACATAGAGTAAAGAAAGCGCTCTGATGACTTTACCAATATTCGTGTAACTTTTAGAATAATCGTCGGATTGACTTAAAGTTCTGCGTGTACATATATATCTATACATTACGAAAATGAAGTAAAAAAAATCGATTTTTTGCAAATTCTAACTGTATAATTCTAACTTCTAACGTAAGTTTTATAGAACTAAAGTTGTCTTCGAAATCATTAGGTGTGTTTATTTGTAACCCATATAGACTAAGAAAAAGTTCGCATAAAAAAACCATTATCGCGGCTAAAGGTTCTTTTAATGTACATACAGTATCAAAAAAAATGCAAACGGTCACATCAAGGGCGATTATCGTTGCTTATCTCTTGTAACGCTAATCAATCTGTGTTTCCTTTTGGGATATGTATTCCCATTATGTAGACATTTGGTTTTAAGCACCAGTATTTAATTGCTCTTCTAATTGTGTTTGCAAATTTACATTATGTTATTAAATATGAAATTAAGTGCGAGCAAAGAAAATGCAAATGGTAACTATGAATCAATCAATTGTAATGTGCAATAGTTAGAATCAACTATCGACTGGATGCAAAAAGAGCAATCACCGCCGCTTTTAGCAACGGAAAACTTACGCAGGATGGTGCTTTGGAGTTTGGTGCTGCAACATCAACAATCTCGCGTATTTTGTCGCGATTTCGGGAACAAGGGGATAACAATCCCATAGTTGGTAGTGGGCATCCTCGTAATGGCATTCCCTGTTTGTGAAGACTGTGAAGGTTTCCGGGACAATAGTACAACCACAGATATCAGGTTCCGACAGTTAAACACGGGAGGGGATCAGTAATGGTGTTGGGAACGCGATATAAAATATTCATCAAATCGAATTTCTAATCACGTATTTTTTAGGGTTCATTCGCCCGTCAAAGAGTGGGTCAATTGTTTCAAGTAAGCGGTCGGATGAATGCTCAAATGTATCAGGAAATACTGAAAAACCATATGCTTCCACATTTTCGGTCGCAGAGACCTTATTCCAACATGATAATGGCTCAAAACACACCAGTCGGTTGGTAAGAAGATTCTTGAAAGAGGAGATTATTGATATTTTGGAGTGGCCAGCGAGATCTCCTGACCTTAATCCTATAGAAAATGTATGGGATCTTGTAGATCGGGAGATAAGGAAGTGATAGCCATTGAATTGCACTGAGCTTGTGAAATGAATAAGGTCAGAATAAGACCAAATATCCCCGGACTTATTGGTGTCCCTGATTGACCCAAAGCCCAATAGATTGTGCGCTGTTGTGGCTAATAGAGGGTATGCAAGAAAGTACTAAGCTTTTTTTTACTTACTTACTCCAATATTCCGTTAAAAAAATTATACTGCATACCACGCTAACGAACAGCAAAAAAATTACACTAAATAACGGCATAAAAACGGTTATTTGTGAATTCCTCATA
The DNA here is from genome assembly GCA_949775065.1 of Brachyopa scutellaris. NCBI lineage: Eukaryota > Metazoa > Arthropoda > Insecta > Diptera > Syrphidae > Brachyopa > Brachyopa scutellaris. The sequence goes on along the minus strand of OX459112.1, from coordinate 133,079,387 downwards.
ATTTCGTTTTGAGGATTGGACTTACAAGGGTTATAATGCTATGTTTTATAGTGTTGCAAAAAACGATGAGTTGCGTGTATCAAGGGTTGCGAGCTCATTCTGTATATAGTGACACATATGTATTTATATTCAGACATACCCCTGTTAGCGTTAATGCTTTGCTAGAAAACAAGACGCTAAGCAAAACAATTCTGGGCGGCGCGACATAAGCTGGGGTAGGGTACATTAACCTGTACTTAACTCTTCCTTATCAAAGCCTTTAAATAAGTAAATAAAAATGTATATTCCCATGATAAATCTATCGTTAGGCTCTATTTCTTAACTAAACCTATGTACAAGCAATTAATTTTCTCCGCTGGCCATTTATCTAAAAGCAAAAAACTAATTAATTGTTAATTACAAAAAAACTCCAGTTAAAAGATTTTTTTCATCATGTCGTTACAATGTCTTAAAACTTTGCAAGAAAGCACTTATAACCTATGCCCTCATGTTGGCCTTTGCCACATTCCATTCCCATCGTGCATTAGGCAATCTCAATAGATAGCATTGTCTGTCTTTCAAAAAGCCACCGCTTTTTCATTAAACTGTTTATAATTAAAAAAAAATCGAAATATGTATAGGTACATATAATTAGATTTAAACAACATGGTAGGTACCTTGCCCTTAGAGTTCGCACGATCTGTTAACATTTTGAGGGGAGTTACAATTCCGAACAAATCGACAGTCAATAGATCATGCTGTGAAATGACTTTAGTCTATCTAATATAATTGTGACATAAATCAGATCACAATCAACAAATTTCGAACCTTCAGGGTAGAAGTGTCACTTGAACTGGAGTGTAGGCTGACACAACGCAAGCATGGTTGACAAATATTCCTTATAAAGTCGGGCATTTCTATTATACTCGTGCATATCTAAGGAAAATAGAAAATTATATTTTAATTTACTGATTTACTTTATAAGATACCCCAGAGGTTTTTTCACTTACAGTTACAGTTACTACCACCACTTTGCCACTCGCGGTTGGCAACGTTTTTCATTCCACAGTTAGTCGCTGCGATGAGTTTTCTATTTACCCATACTGTACTTGGACTCAAAGATGGTTAAGAAGAAGCGGAGCAGAGGCCTCCAGAAGTGGCGTGGAAAAAGTGTGCCTTTTAGTTAAACGGTCACGTTTTGTATTGTAGCACAAAGCCGGGACGGGTTTTTTTTTTTAAATTCTTTTTCTTCATCTTCTCCTTCATATTACACTGCAGTGCTGTAGTGACCTTTACGGGTATGTTATTACGTAATGGACCTTGATTTGCGGTTGGGATAAATATATCAGGATGATGGGAAAACCTTTTTGCTGTAAATTGTATAACAGTCTGGCTTCGATTGCGGCTGTGGCTGACCAACACTGGACGTTATTCAGATTGCAGAGGAAAGACGGTCAGCGAAACGCAGGAAACATTTTGGCGTTCTCATTGTCGCTAGATCGATACGGTTACATTGCTTTCTTTAAACCTTGTGACGAGGTTATTTAAAACTGGAAAATACAGAATTTTGTTAATGAGGGTGAATGAAGTCTTAGAAAGTTTAGTTATAGACAGACATCTAATTGGAATTGCTTGAACTATTAATGAGTACTTAACTAAGGTTAGGTAGCAGTGACTGCTGGTAACGAGTACCAGTACACTTATGTGTAGTGATACGATCCACCCTGTAAAATTGAGTAAACGAAACCTTATGTAACATTCGATAAACAAATACCAAATTACACATTCAGCACTTTTCATTTTCATTCTCTCATTTATTTATGCACGATTCGTAAGCGCCGTTTAATTGCTTTCGTAATATGACACGCGCATTGCTTTAAAATGTTTGACCCATTTATTCGCTGCAGAGTCACCTCAGAGGTGAACCACCGACGATTAGGTAATGATTTATATTTCGTTTATCGAATGCATTTTACTGACTAAGCAGAATAACTGCAGTATTGTACTAGTGATAAGTTTAGTATATAAGGCCCGATTTGATGTCAATAAAAACATTCTTAGAACTCACCCAGAGTGACAAGTTTCATTTATTATATCGGCGAACTCCTAGTGGGTAGCCACAAACATTAGTTCGGCATTGAGGAGCCATAAGTCCTCTACCATTAGGGAACTTAGGGAACTTCTTCCATCCCCAGCTCATCTTCTATTACATATGCCTACAGAGGCCCATTGTGATACCAAGTATCTTGGGGATGTCTAACCCCGCTACTCATGAGAAAATCGTCGAAGAAGTATATTCCTATGTGTAATTCTTGGGCTCTCTTCTTCTTCGTCTCTACAACTTCTACAGAAGTCATTTGATATGATGTTGCATACTTGCCTAAAAGTCAGTGTCCTATAAGGACTCCGATAGCCGTACATACAGATATGTAGTCTTTTTAGGGACAGAAGGTAGTTAGAGCGCTTTAGATCTAGTCTAGCCCAGATCTGTCTGGTGGCAAGGCAGGTGGTTCCACCTTCCCATCTAGCATCTAGTTTTATTGACTGTGTCAAGTTTGAGCGTTGGCTTGTAAGTAGCGAGGGGCTTACCTATATTCTTCTTATCGGTATTTTTGTTCCTAGTTTAGCGAGCTCGTCAGCTTTACAATTCCCTGAAATGTCTCTGTGCCCGGTACCCAGTAAAGGTAAATAAAAAATTGCTTAGTCATCTTTATAAGAGATGAATGGCGATTCCAGAGATTTCAAGGCCGCCTGACTATCCGAGAAGATGCTAATATTCTTAGAAGATACTACATTCATCTAGATCCAGGACAGTGGTTCTGAAATTGCCATAATTTCCGCTTGAAAAAAACTGCAGTGATCAGGGAGGTGGAAGGAGAGATGGAGTTTTGATCTGTCTGAGAAAGTACTTCCTCCCACACCATAATTGGATTTAGAGCCATCAGTGTAGAAGTGTATCGACTTGTCTGTTGTAGCTCCTAAGTCACCCCAAAAGGACCTATCGGGAATAGTGACTTTAAAGTTGTTATCAAAATTGGGCTTCGTCAATGTGTAGTTCATGTTTTCAGGGAGAGCTAAGTGATCTAGTATTGTGGAGTGACCAGTGTAGTAGCACTGGCTGTAATTTGTTTACCGGTTGCATCAAGGGGTAGGAGATAAATTAGGATGCCTGTTGCTGTGGAGGGTGTAGATCTAAGTGTTCCACTTATCACATGCTAATCTTTGTACTTTCCCCAAGCTATCGCGATGTATAGCTTTGTCTAGGGCAGTCCAGCAGACAACTACGCCATACATCAGAATCGGCCTGATAACAGACACATAGAGCCAATGGGTTATGCGGGGTTAAAGTCCCCCTTTTTCTGCCAATGGCAGCTTTCTTTACTCTTTCCTGAATATTGAGCTTCCAGCTAAGTTTCTTGTCCAGGATGAGACCTAGGTACCTTGCTTTGTCGGTGAAGACTGGTTTGGTACCGTGTAAGGAAGGGGGTTCTATCTGAGTGATTTTTTATTTCCTAGTAAAAATAACGAGTTTCGTTTTCTGAGGGTTAACCCCCAGTCTACATTTTTCTGTCCATTTCGAGAGCTTGCATTTTGCATGAGTTCATTGATCGTGTGAAAATGCTTGACGGAGATAGCTGTACCGATAATGTCAGCATATGCAATTACTTTTCATCCCACAACTTCAAAGAGTAGCAAAAGTTTATTTACCACAAAGTTCCAAAATAGGGGGGTTACGACGACCCCTTGGGGTGCTTCTGCTGACAAATCTCCTGGAAGAGGCCTCACCCAGCCTAGTGTTGATAATTCGGCCAATGAGTAGTAAATTAATCAACTGGCTCGGCGACTTATCAACCTTGAAAGGGCATCTGCTATAGCCTCTGATTTAACATTATTGAATCCACATTATACATCTAGGAAGACGACCATTGTGTATTCCTTGCAGTATAGCGTCTTCTCAATGGTGCGTACAGGGAAATTCAGTGCAGTTTCCACTGATTTACCTTTCCAGTATGCATGTACACTCAGAGAAAAATTGCATGGTAGATTTTAATAGCATCGTATTAAAAACAAAGTTTCGATAATCTTTTATAAACGTATTTGAATTTAAATAAAATCATATTGATTTAAATATGAAAAGATGTTGGAGAATCAGATAAGTGTGGAACAACTTTGAATCTAAACGTTGCATGCTTTATTTCAAAATTGAAGTCTATTCTTGAAATCATCAAATTTAAAACATTTTACTTTAACAAGACTACAACTTTATTTTTAAGTTGAAAATTTTCGATAAAAACATTAAGAACTTTTCATTTTCTTTCAATTATGAAACTATTGAAATCAAAATGAAAACGTATTTAATTCAGAGAAAATTTGCGTACTTGATTTTAATATAAATACATATTATAGATATCGTTTCTTATGGGCGTATTTAAGTTAAAGTGAAAATGTTTTAATTTCAATGTGAAAATATTCAACCAATTCAGGAAGGTATGAAATTACTTTGAGTTAAAAATGCACGAACTTTATTCAATGCCTTTCAACTTCCATTCAAAGTTGAAGCTCTCAAATCAAAGTGGAATCGTATTTAATTCAAAGCGGAACATGTTCCTTTTTTTAAAATGCGAACTTTTTTCGCATGAATATAACAGTAAAAGGCAGACGCATCTGCTCCATGTCGTATCTTCTTTTCACTATGCGAATGCGTGACTGTATAGTCTGTTGAGTTGAGTAGTTCGAGTTTGTTTGTTCTCATTTACCTACAATTATTGTGTGTTTCTTCAAAAAAAGAAACAAAAAGTAAAGCATAGAAATTTTACAGTGTTAAAACAGTGAATTAAATGCAAACAGCCAAGTGACACAATATGTGGACGAAAATTGAAAAATTTTAGACCTAAATTGAGCCGCTACAAATTGACGATGATGACGTCAAATTGTTTAATTTATTAAAGGAATTTGAACTTAAGTGCCTCTACGAATATCTAAATCTAAGTTTTCAAAATAGTAGTTGTGTCGGTAAAATATGTACATAATGTAATCTGCATATGAATGTATATATGTAGAAATGTATATACATATGTATATATGCACATATGCACATATGCATGCCTTGCCAAATGTCCTATTTTGTGTATGTATTATGTATTCGTAGATAAATGCATAAACTTCCGTTCACTTAAGTATTTAATGAAAGACGATATTCGGAATTGATGACAAGCCTATTTCTGTGAACTCGAAAGTACTATTTTGGCAAAACAACTCTTCAGGAGATACCACACCATCCTCAAGTTAAGATCAAACGGTGGAAAAATAGTACGTATTCATGTGAATATTTACATACTTAATATACTACATATTTAAAAATCTGTCATTTTAGGATCTTCTGCACCTCTTGAATTTAACATCGAAAGGAAAAAGTTTAATGCAGTACTTTGAAGACAACCATCGGTTGGAGAATCTTCACATCTTCAAATAATCGTCGAAGTTAACTGCACGAACAAACAGCTAAAGCCAATTGATTATTATCCGAGCCTAGTTGAGCAAATAGTTTCAATTTTTCATAGTGAAAAAGATGTTGAGGTAAAAGCATTTACAATTAAGTTTCCCTAAATTACAATTAAGTTTCCCTAAATTAATTATAGCACCAACACATATGTATATGTATCTTAGGATTACTATGTGAAGTATAAGGGTATTCTGAACAAAACTATATTATTTAGCTTCAATGGTTTCATCCTCATTTGAATTATTTAAACTAATTGAATGGCTTTATAAAAATGAGAATTTATTGGTTTTTTGTTATCAAATAAAAATTAAAAATGTTAAATGAACATTTTCAAGCTTACGAATTTTGAGACAAATTTGATAGTATTCATATCAAAAATAGGTATAAACAATTTTTACTAGTACTCCACTTCATTTATATTCAATTAATAATGGAAAAAGTCTTGTAAGGAATAAATATATATAAAATTTTAATGTAGGAAATTTTAAGTTGTAATAAATATCTAATAAAAAAATTGTATTGTTTTTATTTATCACATACACATCCTTTATATTATACATAGATATGTAGCTATATACATATACATATGTTAGATGTACCCTATTTAGTTTTAATATGAAAACATCATCATCTAAAAGAGTGCTATATTAAAAACGAAATTATCGATATTAAAATTATTTGGCCACAAATTTAAATTCAGTACGTGCCATACTAACATTGATCTTCATTTATATCGTTTCAATGCTGAACCGCATTTAATGTAAGTACTAAACGTACTCAATTTAAAGCTAGATATTTCTAAAACGTATGCGCAACACTTTCAAATCAACTATTCTAGCAACTTTGATTTCAAGTTAAGTCGTATTTAGTTTTAACTGAATTTACCAACGAATTTTTTTTAAGGTTGTACTGCTTTGATTTAAAAATTTTCGCGTTTGGTGCCAAATCATAAAGATTTTACTTTGATTTAAAGTGGTTTTATTTGATTTTACGTTGTTTTTTCTCTCAGTGTAGGGATTCTGATAGCTGTCTGCATTCGATACTGCTACGAAGGTGGGTATCCTTCTAGAATTTTTAGGAAGAATGATGATAGGCTAATAGGTCTAAAATCTTTTGGACTGGTTTGAGAACTCTTTCCCGTTTTGGGAATGAAGACAACTTTGACTTCCAACCATGAGTACCTATTAGTACTGAGTTTACTTAAGAGCACCAAACCAATAAATCAAATAACCTAAACTTCAGTCAACACTTCCCAATTGAATGTTCGTCATTTGTGTGGGTGACAACTAAAATATCTCAGACGCTTTGCTTGAAATAATTTAAAAATAACTTCCTAAATTCCTAAAATACATATGTATGTATGTACTTACCAACAAAAAAAAACATTCTTTACATTCTCATTTGTGTTTAAAATTATTCACTCTGAAGTTGACTCATGACTTTTCCAACCACAGCATCGGTCCCGCTGCACACGATGTTCCACTGACTTTTATCCACCTAAATACCGTTGAATTTGTCGGTCGTCGTCGGCTTCAATATGTAAAATCCTTCCCTACTCACCGTCTTAATCATTGATTGCTCTGAAATTTTAAAACCGAAAAAAACCCATACAACAACAAAATTGTTAATAAAAATTTCAATCACGTATTACTCATGCTGCCGTATAAAAATATTTGTATGTAGGCTCGACATGGGAACAACTCAAGTCTCCGGTTTCTGTTGTTGGTTGTTCCTCTTTGTTTGCCTTTAGTATTTGGTTAGCCCCCGCGTATTGTGTTTACATTTGTTGTGTTAAGACAATAAAACATCATACTCGTATCAGCGATTCTGAGAGAGGCGGACAATACTGTTCCGTGGCGCACTGACAAATACCAGTGTGCAGTATGGTTGGCGACAAGTTAGCAATGTAAGTTAAATAAGTGACTGTATCCAGAAATGACGAGTCTTGGTATTTGTAAAGGTACTGTACAAGAAGGTAACTGTTGCATGTACGTATCTGCAACAATCTAGATTAGCATTTGAATGTTGGTCAGCAGTTGGGTGGTGATGCATTCTGACATAAGACATAAAGTTTTTAGGAATGTAGTGGGAACATTAAAACATACGAAAGTCGTTACATGATGCATTCGTGGTTAGAATATTGAGAGACTGACTAATGCTGCTGTGGCAACCGTGGCATAGTGGTTAGTGCATTGTACTACTACACACGCCGCCGCGGGTTCAATCACCTAAAAGTTTTTTTTCACGGTGCCACCTCTTTCGGATGTCTGACCAGCATTCAAGGAGTATCATTTGTCATGAGGAGCTTCTCAACTCGCCGTTTGGAGTCGGCAAAAAACAGTAGGTCCCTTCGATTCGTTGAAAAATATAACACGCACACACAAATGGTTGCGAGAATCAGGTCCTGGTTCACCCCAAGCCACATAAAGAAAGAACGAATACTAATGCTGCATTAGCAAAAGTGACAAAATTGGCATTTAAACTTATGACAGATAATTACTGAGCTGTAAAATGTCAAATTATGACACTGAATTGACCGCTTTTCTTTTTTTTCATTTAGAAAACAATATTAGAAAATTAATAGTTTCTACCTATACAAGTTTATTCGTTTAATGCACTTTCCACCCGAAAATGAAATTGCCACCAAACAATTAACACCATGGATTAAATGACAATCTGTCTGTAATTAAAAAATGAACATGAACATTTTGTTCGTGGCTTGTCGTTATATGCTCTTCGGGCTTCCAGTGCAAATATGTTCACTTCCGGCAAAAATTGTCGCCTCTTATGCACAGCGTTCCCTCCCTTGTCGTTAGGCAAAGTTCTCATTGCGGTAGAAAATGGTACTCAAATGAGTCTGAAGGTAGTACGCAATAATGTACCTAAATCGGCTTACTGGTATTTTTCCAATAGAATCGGATATTATACATTTTCAAATATTTGTTTTATTTGAACACACATTTTTTATTCATTAAAAAAATATCACAAAGAAAAAGCTTATTTTTATTAAACATAAATTACTTCAGTTCATCCACAAAAAATAAAGGACAATGAAACCTTTAAAGATTTATTTCAAAATAAATTATAAGTTATGTAGTTCAATAGGTATGTATATTAAAATAAACGAAAAGGAAAAACTATTATATTCCACAGTTATTATTTAACATTAAAAAATGTAATACAAATTATTTTTTATAAAAGAAAATAAAGTAGAGAATCAAATATTCATATCGGAAATCAATATAGTGAGCGATTTTGTAGTTATAGAGTAGAAATTTCATGTCCTGAAAATATAAAGTCGCATATAATATGTTTTAGCCTTTCGTACGTTTTTGCACACGCTTCGGATTGTCCCCATTTTTATCATCCATCTTATTTTCTAAGTCTTTATAAAAATATGCTGAAGCTTTAATTGAAGGCTGCATTTTATTTTCTTTTGGTGCAATTGCATCTTCTCCTCTCTACTACACTAAAGGCAATTACACACAAATAATTAAATTGTACTAGAAAAACTACCAAACCGAATTACATTTTACGTTTAACCACAAATCTATCCGTTTTAAATATTTCCCTATGCAAAATAAACTTTATTTGTTGACAAACATCAACCAAGTAGAAGAGAATGATAATAAAAGTATGTAACATCAAAGTACATATGTTCAGTTCAGATTCACTTCACAGTTGTTCAGGAAAGCAATTGAGAAAAAGAGGTGTATCCTGCGCGAGAATTTGAATTTGGACGTGTAGGTATCCTGTAGTTTAAGTCTGTTGTTACAAATTTTTTTTAGAAAAATAAGATATGGGTTATTAATATGAATTTATAAAAAGTAGTACGCGGTAGATCCAAAGTAGTACCGTACTCAGTTAGCAAAAATGTGCTCAAAAACTTCAAAACACTAAAATTGTATCACGGGAGGGAACGCTGCTATGCATTTAAGAGAGTAACTATTTACGGAATGAACTCAAAATAAATTCGTTATGCTTAAAAAAAGGCGCTCTTCTCTTCGGGATTTCTTCGACCCAGAACTGACCTTTGCATTTCAACATATTGTAATATTTTTGCGTAGGCTTTCTACCACCTGCGAGTAAAAACATAGGGTTCGTTTGGATAAAACATTTCACTGTATCGAAATATTTAAACACAAGTCTTTTTCTCAGTACTACACACTTTATTAATTATGTATCGCTTCTTTCTTCGATAGTAAGTTTACAGTTCATTTTTTTTATCGCTTTACAATCTCTTTATCATCTCATTAACAATCGCTTTACAATTACTTTTCAATCACTTTCTTATCTCTCTAACAATCGCTTTACTATTAAACTGCAATCACTTTATTATCTTTCAATTGCTCTACTGTTCAATCTCTTTTCAATCACTTTTCAATCACTCGTATCACTTCTAAATCCAAATCATAACTGACTGCGCCTTCTGTTGGGGTGTTCTATTTATCCTCAAACCAATTGCTGTCGAACATTCTAGGCGAGAACCTTCTAGACTTGGAACTCTCCACTGTGGAACATTCTCCATCCTGGAATGATGGAATCTTAGAATTAGTTCCATACTGGAACTTGCGTATCTACAGCAGATACACAAACCTTTGTGGATACCAATATGTCGACTCTCTCATAGATGGCGCTATCCCAAATCGGTTTAGTACTGCATACAACAATAAGTGTATTTGGTAACCTGTTAATTTACGTAAATTTACATCTAACTAGGATACTCTAGTTAGCGTGCACTGTATAAGATTTGTTGAGTCGTAACCTTACTACGACCATCTTATGACTTCGCGATACGTTCGTATGCTCATTTTTGGGATTCCCCTATTTAAGGCGCTGAAATTGTATGAAAGTAAAACAGAGTGACAATAATTGAAAAATCCGGGCAAGTGCAAGTCGTACTTGCGCAATAAGTGTTCCGTACTATCAGTTATTTTTACATAAGTACACATATGTAATAGATTAATGTTTATGCTTGATAGATTTGTGATTAAGAAAAAAACAACAAATAAAGTTGTAGTGTATAAGATTTCATTCTTCGTCTCGTTATTCGTTGGATTGTATTAAATGCGTGTCTGTGTCTATACCCAAATTCAATTTCCCCCAATGTAGTAAAAGTAGAGACATCTATATTATAATGTATTAGCTAACCGTGCTCGCCTTGCTTCGCCTGCCGGCAACTTTTAACCCTTGGTCTCCACTGGCAATAACTCATTGCAAGAAATATGTCATGCAATTGAAATTTCCAATGGAGACCGCAGATTTCTAGAAATAATTCATTTTATGGAATCAATTTCTAGTTTTACTTTTTGCAATCTCTGTAGAAATAAATCCTGAAATAAATTTGACAACGACTGCCAATTTGAGTTTTATTTATTTGAAACATGACTGATTGGCGAATTTCGCAAATAAAAACTATTGAATTAATCAATTGTTTTAAACAAAATAAGCGTTTGTGGAATTACAAAAGCCATTTTGTTTAAAACACAATGAATGAATAAAGATTTATAATTTATCCACTGATATGTCACGAATCCTTGAAGAAAATTTATAGCCGTTACAGTTTTGTGGGGCGAGTTGTGTTAACGTTTCTGGAAGCGAAGTTTTTACACATTTTCCATCGTTATAAGGCCTTTGGATATCCCCGGGAAAAGATAGTTGTTTTAACTAGAATATCACAGCAGTCGATACTTCGATTGGACGATAAAAAATTCAGAAACGGGATGCAAGTGTTCCAAATGCCCATGTCAACGCTCATCATTGCGCGACTTAATCGGTAGTTAAAAACTTCTTGTGATGTAGTTAAGCTTCTATTTTTGTCATAAGCTTTTATTAAATTTTTATTCAGATCGAAGATGAAGTCGCCAATAAAGTAGTATGGGGTGCATACTTCCTGCCCACTTTATGGTTTCGGGGTAGGTATGTTTAATGATCCAAATTTTAAGGCTTCATATAATGAGCTATCTTTGTATATAACTACATCTGATGCTCTTCCGTTCCCTCCAACATCAATATAAACAAATCTGCTGTGTGCATCAACCACAACTAACAATATGACACTAAAGTTTTTTTTTTAAAAATGTAGCGATTTTTTCAGGTCCATCACGGCAAGAATTATTCGTCGTTGCTCCCTCATATACGACATGCTTGCAATTGAAATGTCCTGACAGAATTTGCCCACCCAATAAAGTGATAAAAATTTCTGTAATGATGTCTGACATAATGTCGGAAATAAATATGTCTCGTGGAGACTCGGTGTAAGGAAAAACTAACTAAAGTCGAACTTCAATAACTCGAACCATCACTTGCCACAAAAAAAAAATCGAGTTATCAAGGCTTCGAGTTATTAAGAAAATACAAAATTGATATAAATATGTATGTATAAATATTTAATTTTCCATCAAAAGATAATAGGTCTGTTCCCATATCTGCCCAAAACTACGAAAAACTACGAAAATCAGTCAAATCCTGTTCCCGTAAGAAGATTTCGTAGTTTTTCGTAGAAGAGAGCGTAAACAAGAGAGCAAGAAATTTCCCCATGCTACGAATTTAAGCCCAAGGCATTTCTTTAGGCAGCACTATGCCAACTGTCAAATCTGTCAAATGCCATACATTTTCCATTTTTTGTTGTTCAATCTGTTCCTGAACTTTTGCACATTCTTCCCTCTCTCTGACAGTTTTTTACCCCCCACTCCTTGAAATTTTAGAATCTATAAATTCTAGTGCAGAAAGTACGGGAACCGACCTAATGTTTTTTAACGTACGCTTTTCCTCTTTGTGTTTTTTAATGCATCTATTTTTGTTTTCAAAAATAAAAACTAAGCTATGAGTTCGTATCGCCTAATATACCAACCAAGTAATGTGTGTTATAACCCCTACTAACACGAAATTCGACAATAACGAAATCACGATTTTCTTCACGTATGTATAGGTGCTAGGTCATAGGAACATACAAACATATAGGCTAAACATGTTTCAGCAGCATATTTACCCATGTAAAATACAACAAAACTTAAGCCTGGATTATTATCGAGTCTTATTTTTACTCTGATAGCTTTTTCGAAGTCTGTATAGGTTACAAAAAAAACACGCCTATTATAAAATGAACTTGTAAAAACACGCAGAATTTGGGAATTCCCCTTCTGAATAACCTCTTCGAGTTATCAAGACATTCGAGTAATAGAAGTTCGAAGTTCGGGGCACCCCAGGGTTCCAGGAAAAGGCGAACCAAAGTGGAGGTGCGATTTGGGAGGACCTCTAAATTGATCCAAAATTCATTTTGTCCCAATTATGGTCGTTGAATAGCATCTGAAGGTACATACAGTACATGCAAAATATTAGCAGCCGTTTTAGTTTAGTACCTACTCGTATGTACTTCAAATATTTTTTTTTCATATCGACTGCATGCAAGAGGGAAATATTCTATTATTTTATTTACATAAGTATTCCTTCAAGTCTATAGCATCTGATGTTGCATATTATGTATCACTCGAATCAATTGAAAGTGCAGAGGGGATTATATCTGTTAAACCCCCACACGAACAATAAACTTCCGATTCCGACTTCCTGCACTTTAAATAATTCCCCAAATTAACGACACATCTCATTAGGCTAACGATGCGATGCAATGAATAAATTCGAAACACTTTCTTCGATTGTGGCTTTTTAATCATTTTAATTGATTGTCCAATCGAAAAGAAACTCTGAATGGATGAACAGTTCGTCAAACGTCAAACATTTTTTTATCTACATATTTATTTGTATTGGCGTGCTCCTCACTTTTAGTGCTACGCTCAGCAACAGACTTTCTTTTGATGAATGGCTGGGTTCAGCAAACCAAAGTAATCAGTGCCATCAATCAGACTGTGTTATCTTATTGTTGACTGTCATATCTAATGCACCTGTCGGGACTAATTAAAATAATTGCTTTCACACAACAAACCACTAAGCTTCTTTTTTACCTAAAAAAAAATAAATAAAATTGAAAAGTGCGCGTAAGCTAAAATTCCAAAAATAGAAGACAAAAAATGTTTGTATTCACTCGCATATTATACGGGACCTGAGAAAACCCATTGAAATTGGGGTAGCCACAGGTACGGCGTAGCAAGCGAACGATTCACTCTACCTTCTTTGATTAGAGTTCTCAATCGAGTATGAGATCAGAAAACTCCTGCCGAGTGTAAGAAGGCGGTTAAAGTAAATTTATAAAAATTCTCTTCCTCGCTGGGAATCGAACCGGAGTGTGCGACTGCGAAAATTGCAACGTGAATATGACAAGCGCACAGAAACACAGCGCCACGTCGACCATTCAGAATAATTGTATTTTTACACAATTGATGGGAATGTACGGCTACGGTTAGTCATACAAAATGTTTAAAGCGATACTGGCGCTGCCGGCGTGCGTTCTAATTATAATTAACACATGGTCTGACAGTTTCAATATGACTTGCATTGATAAGTGTCAGTTTTGAATGGAATTTTTGTTTTTTGTTGTTGCTGATGTTTGTTTGTTGATTAGAATTTGATTTGGTCAACTCGAGCACTTGCGAGACCTATCTTTAGGGGTGACGTATTGTTTTTGTGTGTATGTATGTATGGATGATGTATTTTTCTTGTGTGTATGTATGCAGTAAAGAATAAAAATTAACTTGTTGTGAATTGCTGGCTGTCTCTAAATACATATGTAAATAATGTACTGTACGTAGGTACGTACTAAAATAAAGTGTGGCTACCATGTAGACGCATGTATACTAGCAAATTAAAGATGAATGTAAATTTAATATTTGGCGTACAAACCCAATACCACATTAAAAAAGCCCAACCTTAGTGGTACAGTGAAAATGGTGCGTGTGTGGTTGTGTGTCTGTGGCGGGGGTTAAAAACGTAGTTTTCATAGACTCAATAATGAACCGCTTCGTCTACTTGAATATTTTGAAAAATTATCTTTAACAAAGTGCTTTAAATTAGTTTAGCATTGTTTTTTTGCTTTCTTTCTTTCTTTTGTTTACACAACTTAATAAACAATTGTTTTTCTTCAAAATAAACAAACAAAATAAATAAAAAAATAATTTGTTTGATAGATATAGACCCAATGTATAATATATGATACCCCCCTTTTTTCGGAAACCCCCCACCCCACTTTTTCTTAAGGTTGAAATTTACTCTCAGATAAGCCCTATGAATGAGCACAAGTAACATCAAACACATGGTCATTCTGGCTATAGCTTGGGTGGAATCGTTTGTTTTCCAAGCCCACCTCTTGTCTTGTTCAGGAAAGGGTCGTATACCACACAAAATAGTTAAAACATCACCCCAGTCTCCTGACACGAGCCCCAAAGAGCATTTATGGGACGAACTCAAGTGACTGTCTTCGCTTAACCCTTCTATCAATGGATGTTTTGCCACCTTCGCATCAATGGAATAGGTCTGGCTGGACCTTAATACGTTTTGTATGGTAATTATTAGAAAACAATGAAATAATTTTTTTTTGTTATTTTGGACATGTTATTATTTTTTTTTTTGTGGTTAAAAGTTGATTTTATACATAATAGTGATATTACAAAGTATTATATTGACTTGCACACTTATGTAATAGAATACTGTGTTGAAAATAGACTGGCTCTTTGCATGCAGTGCCTATAAATTTGGTTTTTCTTTGCTTAGTAAATGGTAACCCTACGTCCTACGCAGGGCCGGCCTTAACCATCTAGGCGCCCTTTTATATTTCATTGTAATAGAAATTTTTTTTTTCCAATTTTCCAAAATTTAACCAATTGTACGTGCATACGTCCCTATATTGTATGTCAGTTATTCACGAAACATTTAATGAAAAAAAAACTAACAACTCAAATCTTATTTTTCTAGCATTTTTGTCAGCAAATTTAATCTTGTTTGGGACATTGTAGACCGCAAGTACGTTTTTATCAACTTTAGTTTATAAAAACTGAGTTCCCCATTTGCAACGGTCACTGGTATTGTGAACAGACGCAGCGATATCCAGGTGTTGTGATATAAATCTTGAAGAATGTGCCTTTTGATAAAGTTTAATGTCTCGTTAGGTGTTGCCTGAACGTACCTAGTGTTGCAAATCTAAAATTTTATTGCACAGCAAATCTCCATCAATATCAGATTTAAAGTTGACCGTTAACTTTTCTTGCAGTGCAGAACGACGTCGCATGAGTTCTTCTTTATTATGTGTTTTTTTTTTTGTTAACCCTCCGATTAGCGACAGTCCCGATAGAAATATACAAGCTGTAAGATCCCTAGGGACCTAGAAGCATTTGTGTAGGTACAATTTTTCAAGAAATATTTTGTATATTTGGTTGTATAAAGTGCGTAAATGCAGGAGCCGTTTCGTATAACGTCGTAGCATCGTTTTGTTTGGTAACATCGGTCAAGGAAACCAAAGCATCGCATTCCACATCTCAACTATTTCACTCTCTTTCATCCTACATAGATTAGGTTGAGAGGCTGAGCTATCCCAAAACACTAGGCACCAGAGTGTGCCCATCGCAATTCTCTAAGAATCCATCCAATGATTGCACCTAAACCGTCACATTTGCACAAAGCATTTTATTACCTTGCCAAATTCTAGAACGAGTCTATAGTTCTAGAATTTGGCAACCTCTAGGTTACTAAAAAAGTAGGGGTCTAAAATGTTCTGGACTGCGTGCTATTCCTTGACATTCAGACAGAATATGTGTGATATCTTCTGCTACACCGATATTATTTCAGTATCTCCAAATATCCGTGACTATGACTCCGAGCCTCTTGGCATGTATGCGTAGAAGGATAGTATTCCTATAGCTATTCTCATTTGTGCCGTGATAAGTCAAAGGATTTCACAAGTGCCTTGGAAACTATATGCCCTACAATGTTAGACCATCTATCGTCAGCCCTTCTCGTGAGTTTATTTTTTACCTTGGATTTAATGCTGCATAGCAGTGGAGCAACTTCCACCGCCTGGGTAGTGGCAACTCCCCCCTTTCCTTGTTTACTCATCGGCAAATTCATTGCCTTCTATCCCGAAGTGCGCAGGCACCCAACATAGTCTTATCCCGTTCTGCGGTTGCCGCTATTCTTAACACTAAGTATGTACATAAGAAGTGAGGGATACAACAAGACAAGCAACAAAATGACAGGTCGTGGTAGACAAATAAGATAAGTTCATAAAAGCTATCGATAGAGATTGGTATTCAAATTAAGTGGTTATTGCTCTCAGACTTGCGGCAATTTATCGTGCATACTATACGGTAACCCAGTCAGAGCTTAAAAAATGGACAGGTTTAATGTTTATGCAAGCTATAGTAACCAGACTGAGAGGCAAACATCCTATAATGGTATCCACTCGGAAATCTCGATTGCAGTATTGCCAGATGACACAAATATATATTTGTAAGTTTAAATAAAAGAAATAGGAATACAATAAATAAATGTACTCGTAATTTTTTCAATAAAAGTACATTACATACAATACATAAATACATAACTCACAAGAAATCTTCGAGAATAAGTACTTTTAGGTAAAATCACTTTTATTCAGGTTATTTTCAGCAAGCTGCAACAGAGATCCTGAGAGATCTTACTCGTTTGGTTTTTCTCGGTATTGCCTATATGCAAAATATGTACATATACGTATGTATGTTTTAAAGATCACACACCTCACTGTGTGTGTACTTATACTGCATACTGCATAGCGCATAGCTACCACAAAGATACAGACATTTAATTGCACAATAAATTAGTCACGTATCTCATTTTAACCATTTAACTGGTAGTAACCATAAATCAAAGTACACTCAGAAATAGCGCAGAAAGGAATCACAAAATATGCAAATGCAACATATATATAAGTAAGTGTCAGTATTAAAAATAAAATGCGTATACCTAGTCCGGCTTGACAAAACCAACACTTATTTTTTTACATGATTCGGTTAACTGCACGCGGCGCTGCCTGCCTGCTACAGAAGCACAGCAGTTATGACCATGGCACCTTTAAAGAGCCAAGTCAAATAAAGCAAAGCTTGCATACATGACACGGAAAGGCGCTAAGGCGGTAAGAAGTTATATTTCTCTACAGCGATGTCTGACGGTATTAACGTTTTGTTCTTTTGTCCACCAGGGTCCGTAACTGCAGCAGTTTTTAGCAACACAATGGACTAGAAGTGTAACTGATTCTTTATGTTTATGGGAATCATTTTTCATCGAAAAACAAGGCAATAATAATAATTTAAAACAGACGTTGGCGTATAATATACTAAGAGGATAAATTGTCCATTGCGACACTTAAATAAATCTTGACTATGATAATTGTTAAGTAAATGGCGGCAAATGATTTATTTTGATTGTCCGCATGCTTATTCAACAGGATGAATTTAAAGGAAAGATGAATTATTCCAACTGTGTCTGGACATTAAAGTGGATAATCAAATTAGTAACAGGTCATTGCTCCTTTGCATATTTATGTATTCATAGTTTAAAAAACTACTTCTACTTCGTAATTTTAATTTTAATAATTTTTAAAACTATTTCCCTCAACAAAGAACATTGGTTAGGTACTAAACAATAGCAATAAACATACACAAATGACAGTCCACAACAAGATAGAGCTTTAGACCTAGACTGATATTTGCTAAGCAAAATAATCACAATATGGGCTGTGTCATTTTTCTTAAAACCCATATCAATTAACCAGCATGATTGATGCAATGGAGATCTGGTTCCAAAAATCCCGGGATTATAATGCACGAATTCCCGGAATTTTCGGGATTAGTAACTAAAATATTGACATCGAAAACATTGTTTTTCTGCCTGTGGTTTTAATTTCTCACAGCAGCAAATAATATCCTTTCATTGTAAATAATAAATCCGCAGGCAGCTAAGCAGTACACCGAAGGGTTCAGAAGTGTCAGATGCACGCAAGTTAATAGTTTAAACTATTAAAAGTGAAATGATTCTTTTTGAGGGCGGAGTTCGCGGACAATGTTTAGAACGAACATAAAAATATTTAGGCTGGTAGCTATCGACCGCTCATAAATCACTTTTAAAGTTAAGAGGCTCTTAAGTTGAAAATGTTGGTTGGTATTCATCGACCACTAATAGGTTTCTGTCTATGCTACTTCGACTTTGAGAGATCTCAATTTTCGGATTTCTGAATGCGCTATTTTTCGAACATTCGGAGTCAATTGCGCTCTTTTTCGAACATGTCAGTGACAAACAGCGTTGCCAAAATGCTGCTTTTGTAGCAAAAGCGCTACATTTTTTTTAGGTTTTTTCAATTTGCTACCTTGCTACTTTAATTTACAAATCTGAACCATTTTGCTAATTTTTTTTTTAAGTCACATTGACCTTTTTTGAAGTTCACTGCAAAATATTTTTGTCGTGCTTTCTGTTGCTTTCAATCCCAACAATGCATTTAATGATGAGAGCTGAATTTGCTCTTTTGTGCAGCCAAAACATGTGAATTCAAAAAGTGGTGAACTACCACTGACTGAATCAAGCAGGAAAATTGTTTGTATTTCTTCTGCTGAAGTATAAAACGGATCGGTTAGATAAAAAATTTAACTTGTTCATTGTTATAGATGGAAAGAAGATAAAAATGAATAATAAGAAATATGGAAAATGCTCGCAGAGCATTTCCTGGTCATGACTTGCAAAGTAAATCATATTCCGCTGTCCGTCATGGATTCTCTTCCAAAAGTTTTAAAAAAGTGTTTTTCTGACTCCAAAGTAGCACATAACTTGTGCAAGCCAAGAACGAAAAAGACAAGCATTTTAAGCAATTTTTGTAAAATAGATTGATTGCTCTTACAAGCGGCTCTATGACCGGCTGTAACCCGCGAAAGGACCAGGGTAATAGTACGTTTACACCGAGCCGAAACCTCGAGATTTCGATGAACATTCACCGAAACATTAGTAACTCGTTTACACCGAGTTGAAGTGGTTTCAGCTGTCAATTTTGAAGTGGCTGGCAAAACTAGGGATGGGCGATTGAGAATTAGTTTCATAATCGAATAAAAAGACAATTCGGTGTTAGCCGAAAAATATCGAATAACTATCAAATCGTATTTCAGAAAATTTATTTTACTAGGCGAGTATACTAATTGGTCGATTGTAGAAATGTATGTCTCAATTTATTCATCGTGGTACCAGTGCGACTTTTGAATTTGGATCTGAAATCTGAACGCATGTAATTTGATATTTAAAATAAAAAGATTTTCTTCAATTTCAATTTAAGTTTAATAACCTCATTTACAATCGAACTTAAGGCGCCTAGTGACAAACAACAGAAACAGGAACAGAAAAAGAAACAGAGCAGAAAGCGCTTTCGTTTTGTCGTAAATTCTGTTTCTGTTTGCGTTGCTCGCTCATCTACAAAAACCTGGAACAGATCTTCAGGCTGACGAGAAAAACATGGCTACCTCAGTTTATCTATAATTTTTTCCTCTTTGTCGACTGAAAACGTTTTTTTTTTCCATTTCTCCCTCTTGTCAACGCAAAATGAGAACATATAACCAATAGCAGAACAAATTCAAATTCAGAAACAAAAATCATGGCTACTACGATAATATTGGCATTTCTGTTGCTGGCAGAAACAGAAAGAACTCATCTTGAATTGTTTCTGTTGTGTCGCCAGATGGCATCTTTCTGTCGCTAAATTGTGTTACTACAAAAAAAAATATTCTGTTGCTAATTCTGTTTCAGTTGCAAATGTATGGGATTTTGCTTCTGTTCCTGTTTCTGTTGTTTGTCACTAGGCCTTTACGCCCAAAACAATCGACCCCTGTAAACTAAAGGAGCTCACACATCGGAGCGTTACGCGGTAGCGGTATAATGGTATGAAATACTATTGCCGTAAATATAGATGCACACACTGAGGTGGTTTACAATTTTGTACCGCAGCAAGCTACGTTGACCGCGTACCGCCTGTCAAAATGTTTTGTGAAAATTTTATTGAAATTAAAAATAAATCCGATTTTCTTTTATTTGACTCAGTCAGAGTATAAAAATATAAGAGAAACGGATAAAATATGGAAAAATATAGCAGAGACAGAGCGGAGAACAATCGAATTATTCGATTGTTTTTATTCGCAATTGCCCATCTCTAGGCAAACAATTGTTTGTTGACATTCCTCAGTTGGCGACCAAAATGTTCTTTTTTTTGTATTTTTTTGTTGCCCATTGCCTGAAAAGATTAACAAATTATATAAAATAAATATTGTCTTGCAAACTTACCTGTGTCCTGTCAATTAGCTACAATTATTTTGGCATTTAATATTTTGACATCTATAAATGAACACCAAAATAAACCGAAGTTCACGCTGTAGACTTGTTCGCTTTGACAACCTCTCACGGACGGATGAACTCAAAAAGATTTCAAGAAGATTTCGCCGAAATCTCGAGATTTCGAAAGCTCGAAAATGTATGGCGAAACCTCGGAGATTTGGATGAATATGCCGAAACCTCGGGGTTTCGTTTGGTGTAAACGTAGTATAATCCTTGGACTAAATAGGACCAAGTTAAGAACTATAATAGGAATACTCTCTGGACACTGTTTCTTGAGAAGTCATGCTAAAAGAATGGGACTTTCAGACACGGACGAATGCAGCTACTGCAATGACATAGGTACATCGGAGGATATCGAACATATCCTTTGTGATTGTCAGGCCAATGCTCGTTTTCGTAAGAACATTTTGCTACTTTTCCCAGTTTTTTGGGCTACATTTATCCACAGTCAAGCGGCATCGCTGGTGACAAATGGCAATGTAAATATGGGGATGATGCAAAACAGCTGTAGATATACGTAGATGGTGACATTGATGTTAGTGGATACATTTTTTTTTTTTGGCAAATTTATCAGGAATTAAATTTAACTGAACATGATCACTAAATTCATAATAATTATCTTTTCCTTGTTGGATAAATTCGGATTTCTTTCTTTTCTACCCTCTTTTAAAATCAACAGAACTAATTTAAATCTCAAATGACAGCTGATTTCGAATTATTTCGAAGTTATCTAAGATATTAGCAGAGACAATAATGATTGCTCGTAACTTAAGAGTGATTGGGACCAGTCTTATGAGCGCTCATAAATACGCACTAATAGCGGTTGGTGAAAAGGTTTATGAGGCTTTTAATTTATGAACGGTTGATAGCTACCGGCCTTAATGTCAATTCCCCCATCGAGTATTTGACCAGTGCGTTCATTTTCTGCTACTGGACGCTTTGGAAATAAAATAAGGAGCAGACTTTTAGACAAAACCTTAGATGCATTATTATTGCTGCACAAACACATGTGTATATGAACAAATCAGGAATTCTCACGTGCACCTGGATTGCAGCCAGACCCAATGTCACAACGTTCTGTTAAATATCTTACTTAAGCTATCAACCCACCAGCAGCGGTAAGGTGGCCTGCAGTTAGTATTTAACAATTACTACGCTCCTACTATAAAAACTCAAGTAAATTGTGATGGTAAATTGAAGCTTAATTTGTTCTGTTGTTTATTATTTAAAAAATACTGCTTTATTTATTAATCAGAACAGTTTTCGAGAAATAATAATTTTACATTTTTGTTTTATCAATTTCTTATTGTTGTTAAAAGACTATTTTTTATTACCAATTTTGTTCTTACTTCTGAATACTGGCTGAAAACGATATGAAAAATAATAATATTATTTATGATTTTTTTTACTTTTAAGTCGATTTAATTTTTATAGAATTTATTAAATTTTTGTTTTTTTTTTCAAATAATTTTCATGTAAAGAATACGAACAAAAACTAAACTTAACTAAACTAAAAATCACTCAGGCTTAAAGTCATATTTATTTAGACGCCCCATAACATTGTCTTTGTGTATGGTTAAAATAAAATTTAGAAGTAAAAAAAAAATGATTTGGTATATGCTTAAAATTATTATTTAAATTTTATTAAATCGTGTGATTATCTGGAATCAAAGATAGTCGAGTTCAATTTTTTTTCCACTAAAGCCAGTTTTTGTAAAGCCATACTAAAAGATCCCAAAATATTTTTTTTCTTTTCAGATCCTCAAAATTACTTCTTTACGCCATCAAGTCCAGCTCAAAGTCGCTTTGTGCCATCTTATCAAAATAACCGACCTCAATCCTATCTAAGTGGATCAAGGAATTCATTAACAAATGCAGCATCAACGTATCCCGAACAATTGCTATATCTTAATAATGACGAACCATCAGCACCTCAGTCACCACAGTTGACGACCGGGTTTTCCCCATTTGCCCAACATCCACCGGTAAGTTTAACATTCCTAGATACTTTCAGTTTTCTCTTTACAACCAAATATAAAAGATGCGCGTTGAGGATGAACACCATACCACGTGCGAATATCAATTACAAAATTTAATAGATTTATGATTTAATTATTTATGTACCCATTTATGTGTGACTATAATCAATTCAAATTTGAAAGTTGGAAAAATTATTAAATTTATGTATATATTTCCGGAAAAAGAAATCATGTTTTGGTGTTTTTTTTTAAATTCAACGTCTTTTAATAGGGAATACCTCATGTACCTTAAACGATGGCCATGTTCCCCCAGTGTGTCAGACTCAAACCGACTAAACCCTCTCGATCTTTAGGCGATCCAACTTTTTTCTTGCATAACATCAGGGTGGTGCCGATGTACCTAGCCTCTATGGAGCTCTTGTCTTTTATGGCCGTAATAGAGTTATGTTCTGTTCTCTCCTTTTCATCTTTAGCACTTTTTCAATGCAGGATTCCAGTTTTCTTCATTCGTATGAATAATCTCTATCTTTTTATTTTTATTTTTTTTTATTCATTATTCTCATTTTACAATCTATTTCTACATTTATAATATACTATCTTTTTCATCAAAATGTATAGTAGATAGTAAGTAAAATATAATAGGTAGTGGCATTTATATTTAAAAAAAATAGAGTTAATACCACTTCATGGTAACAATTTATTGTGGGGTGAACAATTTTAAATGAAAGAGTGAAAAGTATAAAACAAATGAATATCTTAGAATAACTAATTAAGGGAAAGAAAAATTAAAGTGTGAGAGCAAATTAAGAAAAAGCAATTACATCATTACTGAGAAGTTACGTCAACGTTATTGATACGTGACTAAGCTAGTTATCCGTTTCATGAGAAAATAAGCCATTTTAGTGCCATTTGTTAGGGCATATTTTGGCATATTTCAATATAAATGCATATATTTGCATATTTTGTCAAAAATTCATGTATCAAACATATAATAATTGTTTGTACTTTATTGAGCGCATTTGAGCAAATGAGTCCAGCAACCAATTTTAAATCCAAGTCATAAACAAAAAACATCGCAATCACGAAGTAAACCTATTTGTTTTCAGAGCATACCAATATGTATCTATCTATAGGTATCGAAAGGATTTTATCCAGTATGTTGAAAAAAAAAAAATGCTGGAATTTGCTACCTACATAATATGTACATCCGCAATATGCAATGCGATGCGACTCAATAAAAAAACCATTAGTGGCACCGACGCGCGCCGGCGCGTGCTACAATTTTTCTTTGCTACGAGTACCTACTATTTCTTTAACCCTTGAAGGTCTATTGGAAATATAGTAGAATTTCGGAAAGATGAATGAATAAAAAGCAGGCCCTATTCATCTTTTCGGAATGTTCATCTTTTGGAATAGGTACTTAGTTTTGGATTAGATGTCTTTCAACACTTTGCACTTTTCTCTACATAAATTCACTTCATACTGATGCAAACAAGCGAAATGAAATGCAAAAATGCAAAATGAAGCAGACAATAATAACAGTTTTCCAAAGAATAAAGGTTGTATAAATCTACTACGAATAACTAAAACACGAATAGAGAAGAGAGAAAAATTATGAGTAGAGCATTCAGCTTTTCGAGTATTCAAAAATCAACCCGTTCATCTTTTAGAATACTGCAATGGTGAAAAAATTCCGTTCATCTTTCTGGATAAATAGATCATCTTTTATAGTTCATCTTTCCGAGACTTCTTTTATGGTCTATTTTATTTATTTGACTTTGCAGTGAAGGAGGTTTTGCATCTATTCTTTGGTTCTTGTTGCTTACTTGATTCATTTATTGCTATAAAATGCATTTTCATAAGCATAGTTAAAAATGTATAAGGTATATTTTAAGGGTATAAAATGCACTTTTTAGAGCATATTATAAGCGCTTAAAATTGATCTTATAGGGTACATTTTTGGTGGCCCTAGTTATAAGTAAGGATAGAAATTAAAATTTTAAGTTCTGGCTTGTAGGCGCACGACTTTATATTGATGCGTTGAGAGATTAGCATCAACTATAAAGACAAGTTCTTGATCTGCAGATGATTCTGCTAACTTCCGGCAAAAAGACTCGTGGGCTCTTTTTAAGGTCGTACCTCTTGTGGGAGAAGAAACAGACAGTTCCTTTAAAATCGCAGCCAAATATTTTAATTGATTAATTCGCGCGAGTTAATTAATATTTTATTTCAATGCGATATTCTAGTTTTCGAGATTTTGATCTGCGAGATTTTGATATTGCGAGTTTTCGATATACGAGAATTTGTAATTGCGAGATTCCGATAATGCGAAATTGTGATAATGCAAGATTTTGTTATGCGAGATTTTGAAAACGAGATTTTAAAATACGGTCAATCGTACCCAACCCATTAAATACTATGTATGTATGTATATTACACAAGACTGCTATTAATAAGCGCGAGTTTCATAATAAGCAAGATTTTGAAAATAAGCGAGATTTTGATAATGCGAGTTTATGATAATGCGAATTTTTGATAAAGCGAGAATTTCAAATGCGAGATTTTGAAAATGCGAGATTTCATTATTCGTGATTTATTAAAAAAATGCGAGATTTTGTTATTAGAGATTTTGGTTTGCGGTCAATCGTGCCGCTCCCTTTTAACAACAACTTTGAGATAGTAAACCGTTGCTCCAACATGATTATTTTAGACCATTCTTTTTGGGCTTTATAAAAGAAGTATTTTGTTAATAGAATATCAGGTGTTTGTAACCACATTTGATATTTCGAAAAATCAATTTTGCTTACCTAGACCTATGACCGTATGGTCACCTACAGTAGAACTATAGAATAATGTCATGAGTGTATTATACCCACACAGTTAAAATCAATAAATCAATAATTCAAACAATTATTATAGCCCTATTCGGACAAATCTGATTAACGCTGATTTTTGCAGCCTTTTATTAGTAAAGGTGCCCTTGCGTGTTCACAGTGTTTCGCGCCGAGATCACTGCCGCGATAATATCGGCGTTACCCACCAGATATTAGTGTTGGGGGTTATTCATGCGGAAAATAACATCGTAGATGATGTTCCATAAGTTGGGTCCTCGGATAGAGCCTTCGTACAAGGTACCTCTATTATCTCATATATAAACTCTTTAACTCGGGGATAACTCACAACTATACGTATAAGGTATGGTGGTACGGGTTATTGACACATTGAACATTTATTGGAAAAATAAACTTGAATATTGTCTTCTAATAACTCAACTTATTTATACAGAACACAGTGTGAATGACAAAAATGTGTGTAAAGTACGCCCTGGTTATTCGACTTGTACGAACATAAAGGCATTCCTGATGCATGGATGAGTGTTATTAGTAAATAATTGTTACATGATTGCTCAGAGTTTTATTTGCAGCAACACCTTACCATCTCCAAATAATCAACCAACCCTTAAATTGCATCATGTCCAACTGTAATCACAATCAAAATGCATTTAGCGCTTGTTTGCCATGCTCGCTTTGCTGCAATAAACCAAATTTTTTTGTTCGTTTCCTTTTCTTACTTAAATGAAGCCGTCTGAGGTAAATCGTTAAATTGATTACGACATTTGAATTGACTCATAGACATACTTATACATATGTACATACATGTGTATGTAGGTAGGTATAACACTGGTGTACTCGTAGTGTTTGTGTATTTAAAAGCTTGTCGAAGGTGAGAACGCCTTTGCACAGAGAAATTACAAAAGATTCTGTTATTAAGTGATTTTTCATTCATTAACGTTTGCTACCGATAGTCATGCACAACTACGCCAACCGATATTGCGTAAGAATGCAACAATTAATGTACGCTTTGTCTGCATTCTGACGCGTGTAGGTCTCTATATTATGTATATGAATAGGGCAAGCAACAAAGAGAAGATGTAGGAGAATTGCACATCCTACTGAATTCGTAGTGCTCAATTTAATGCGGAGGATTACGTTGCACGAGTGAAATTGTAATTTGTGTGACAAATGTCGAATGCGTGAATTTAGCCACAATGACGGCAGCCTCGTCACGAGAAAGTCAATTTGAGAAGTATTTATAAAGACTAGCTGATGTACCCGCTTCGCAGTCCATACAAAAATATTCTCTTTATCTGGATTTGTGTTTGTAGTAAATCAAGTAATGAATAGCTTTTCCTTTGATTCATGTTTCCATTTGAGTGCTCTGCAATTTTGGCAAATTGAGCCTTATATCCTAACTGGATCATCAATATATTTCATTTCGTGGTTGTAATTAAACGCAGATCGCTCTTTTAAGAACCATAATGTCGATTTATCTTGTCTAATAAAATGTGTTCGTGCTGCGCAACTGGTAGTTGCAGTTTCTTGGGTGCATTGTTTTTCAGTGCGGATATGCGTGTCGATCTGTCTAAGGGAGTTTCTAAAGCAGCACGTGAGCGTTCCATCATTTGAGAAAGGCGTTACTCCCATTGCTCAGATTCTTGTTGCAATGCTAAACGTTTATTCTTCGCTTTTGAAGCAGATCGCCCATATGTATTGGTTACATGTTTGTTTTAGTAGAACCCGAATAGGTATGTGTTATCTGTCAATTTTCGAAGAGTGGGGGTGAAATTCTCCCAAAGACAGGAAGATTACGAATAAGTAAACGAACGCATTAAGCACCAAAAAATTAAAAATGTATGTGAATTGACAGATTTGACAGTTTTCGTATATGTATTACACCAAAGAAATTACTTGTGGTAAAATTCGTAGCATGGGGAAATTTCTTACTCTCTCGTGAGCACTCGCTTCTACGAAAAACTACGAAATTTTTGCGTACGCGAACGGATTTTCGTTGCTTTTCGTTACCTGGAACCTATCAGATGAGAAGTCGACATGCCATACACTGAGCCACTGCCCAACTTAAAACTGATCATCCAATTTGGCATATGTATCTCTGGTAACAGTTTTGAAACGCACAAATCTCAGTACAAACATCAAGCGGTTAGACATATTAATGTCAAAAAATCATCATCTATACATTTTTCGAGTTGCTCGTGTGGTCCAAACTATGACAGTCCTCGTAACTTGGTTATGGGAAAATCGGGATCATCGCACAAGATTCATCTTCTGACCAAGTGAATTGGATTATTGGATGCTGGCAAAAGACAGCTGGAAGTAGATTGATGAGCACAACGCAACCGAAATGTAGCTGCGGCTCTATGTGGGTGCATCAAAGTCTTCAATCCGTTGCCTTTTTCAAACGCAATTTCACAACTCGACTGCGTTGGGCAAACATTCACCCCTATCATTAAATCCACCGGGGGGAATGATTCACGAAAATCGGTATCATTGAATCCGTTCGAAGAGAATCGTCCACTTGTTGGTAATGTAAACAACTTTTCACTTGATCATTGAAAACGAACGGATTGAATCTCTCCATACAAAGTTTGACGTTTCAGATCATCGAGAAAATCGTTGCGGATCTGGTGCTTTTGCTGTGGGGTTTGCTAGCATTTTTTTTTACTGCCAAAAACTTTGAACGTTGAAAGTGCAGAAACAAACAAATATGTAGAATCAAAAACAGTGCGGCATAACATCCACCATTGAATCGATCTTGTTTTCGGCCAAAACCAAACGGGACAGAATACAATGCAATGCAATGCAAGTGGGATAGAATTCCAATCTTCTCTGGTATGGTCACAAATCGGGAAGGACAAGTGTGTATAAATGTTC
This sequence comes from Brachyopa scutellaris, assembly GCA_949775065.1. Taxonomy (NCBI): domain Eukaryota; kingdom Metazoa; phylum Arthropoda; class Insecta; order Diptera; family Syrphidae; genus Brachyopa; species Brachyopa scutellaris. The sequence goes on along the minus strand of OX459112.1, from coordinate 133,050,912 downwards.
AAGTCTGGACTCGACGCGTATCGTCAAAAGTCGCCAAAGTTATGTAAAGGGAATCAAGTTGTCGTATAACTCCGCTTTTCGTAAGATCAGCCCCAAGAGTAGTTTGAAGATGAAGGGGCTAGAAAAGACAGCAGAAGTTCAAAAGAATGGTACTGGCACAGAGTTGACCTGGTTACTGCCAAAAACTTTGAACGTTGAAAGTGCAGAAACAAACAAATGATGAACTAACTTCAGGCATACGTAGAATAATACACAGATCATTATAATAATAATAAATGTAAATACAAGAAACGTTGAACTTTATAAATAAAATAAATGAAACATGACATTGAAATGCAAAATATTCCAAAACAAAAGCTTAAAGTAAAACCGAAAAGTATTTATTTGTTATTTTTTATTGCTTAGATTTTTATTTTCACACCACAATCGCGTTTGTCAAGTGTCAAATCAGAAAACAGCTGATTTCGAAAACATAGGGGTGATTGTCTGGAATACCCCCTCCACTCAAATAACCGTCATTCTATGGTGTTTAAATATACAAGGCGTGGAGGTTACTTGATAGACCATTTTCATCATCTGAGCACAGATCTTCTAAGTAATCGAGCAGCAGCTTTCTGGAACATATGTACATATCTGACTTTTAAAAAAAATTTAATGAAAACACATTTTCCAGCAAAGGAATCATGTTGCAGCAAAAAACATCAAAAATTATAATATTAGGTTCTATATTCCTTTCTATATATTTTTCTTAGCCGCATCGGTGGTCTATTGCATTTGCATGTATCAAAAGCTAGAGTACCACGCAAAGGATGTGGGATCGATTCCCTCCCACCCTTGGTTGGTTACTTAGAGAAAAACTCAGAGTACAATGGATCGCAAATTGTTCGAGTATTTGGAATGCTAATAGAAAACTGGGTCTAACGATATCTGCAGAAATTGCAGGGACGAGGAGGAAAGTGAATCAATCCGACATCTTCTTTGCTATTGCAGCCTACTCAAAGATATCGGATCTTCTGGAATTCAAAAAAAAAAAAAAAAAAAATCACAAACTGATTTAGGAGTTGTTTAAAAGAGAATTATTTTCTAAACCATAAAGGGATTCCCAATGAATCTTCGGTTGTCCCTCCAAACCGAACCTATCCTAGTTCCAATGTTGGTAATCCTTCTCTGTGCATAGCCATAATTTTAATGACATAGTTCAAATGCATTTTTGAAGTATTGTACACATCTGAAATGGTTTGACTTCTTCAAAAGAACAGTCCCCCATGAACTTTTGAGCTCCATATTAAAGGATAGGCTCTGCAATTTTCCGAAATATTTTTGGTAGTGGCTGAGCAAACTTTACATGACCTGGTCACCACTCCTTTAAATTATCATTTTTGATTTTCCAGGTTCACAAATAGATTCGAAGATCTACAGTTCGTTGCAAGTCTTCAGTAATCAGTTGCATCCCCTCTATAGTGTCAGCCAGGAAGCTCGATATTACTAGTTATACACTGGTCCCTCGCTTTGCGCGACTTCTTTTTGCGCGGTTTCACTTTTGCGCGAAATGCATTTGCCTACCAAAATTCGATTTGTGCGGCTCAAATAAATGCTTACATTTCATTTTTCAAGAACGCAACACCCTAAATTACATGAAACTCATACTTCGCTTTGCGCGAGATTTTTCATTCCCCTAACCCCTGCGCAAAGCGAGGGACTAGTGTATTACCGCACCTCCGTCGTTCTTCTAGTATAAGCTCTTTTTGGAGTTAAACGCTATATGGGAAGTCTACAAAGAAAGAAATCGACATGAAACGAATATTGCGGAGAGGTGTAATATTACATCTCGGAATATCGCAACACAGAAGGTATCGCCATTGGCGGGTATCTTCAGCCCCAAACAGGCATTAAGGCTAAGCAAAGAGCAGTTGAAAAATAAAATAGCTTGTAGCTATAAAATAATAAAGAAGCGCAAAACGTTACTGTTTGCAGTCTATTAAACCTAGAGCAACTTTTGTAGGGTCGTTACATAGACAATTTATTAGTGTTTATCACAGCTGAAAACTATTGACATCCGTGCTTTAATTTTTTTTAATTTATTTTACTAATTTGTATGAAATTCGCATTTATCTCGGGAAAGTGTGCTAATAATTTTGTTTGTTTTTATGACATTCTAGACCTAGAGCAAAGCCACATATTGTCTCCTTGGCCTCGTCGAGTTCGGTTTAGATTTACTGAGGGATGTTACCCCAAGAGCAAATATTGCCGCATTGTTTTCGAGACAAATATAGTTTCCTGAACAATCTGGGCTCAAATCATAAGCTCTCAGCGGGGTAAACATTGACATAATCCCGACACTTAATCGACCACACTCGTATAGGCGTTATGGCATTTTAGTTTTTTAAAGAATAGCCAATGGTTGACCTTTGCGCTTCATTACAAGAGAATTAAAGGAAGCAATAAACACCGCTTGTGAGCCCAATCTTTAAGACCCACACAGGTCATGGAATTGTTAACAGATAGACCGAGTCGGAGATATTCATCAGCGTGTGCTAAGTCTATCCAAATAGTCATATATTTGCGCAGATCAAAGAGGCAACTTAACTCCATACCGTTTGATATTGAACGAAATGCTCCCGGAAGAGTCTGTAGTTCAGCCATAGCCAACCACCACCACACGATCTGTTGACCTTTTGTCATGAATCTCATTTATGGTCGATAATCTGTTGAATGAATGTTTTTCTTTTTGTTTTTTGTTTTTTTCTTTTGTGGATGGATGAATATTTAATTTGTATTTCGAAGGCGATGAAAAAATCAAACACGTCACTCGAACTCTGGTCAATAGGACCAGCTCCTTTGAGTCACTATGTAACATTTGATGGTCTGACAAGCGGACAGATGGATATTCATTGATTAAAAGCGGTTTTCTTTGCCGTTTGCATTGCCGGTTGCATAAGGAGATACTGATGATCGTTTGGGTTGTTTACTACATTTACGCGTACGTGTTTTTATATTTTTAGTCTTAAATGGTTTTTAAAATTAATAGAAAGTCTTCGAAATCCTGATACGAGTACAATTCAATGGACCTCACTCGTAATTCCATAGTTTTGAGGGTTCCGTATCTGTACACAGATAAAGAAATGGAAACCTTATAAGTTCGCCCTAACTCTAAAATGTCGGTCACGATAACAACCTCAAGAACCCTTCCATCTAGAAACTTGAAAATTCGCACAATTATACATTACGGTGGTCCACATATTTGAGATTACTTATCACTCAAAAATATTATGAAACAATTGGACAGGGTGGCGAAATGCAAACTCCAAGAAAAATATACCGAAAAATATGTCATGTTGCAAATCGTTCGAAAGCGCTAGAAGCAAGGATTTCAAAAGATTTTTTTTTTTAATTTTTTCCTTAAGAAATTTTGGGAGTCATTGCCGAAAATGTGTAAAAAAATACCATACCCCGCCGTATCACCGAAATAACTATTATTAAACGAAAACTATAGCGATATGGTCAGAACGATTCGCGCCAATTTCGCGACCGATATACTCGAAAAATACCGAACCGTATGGAAATGATCACTATTCTTGCTTTATATTTGGATCTATTTTCGTGATCCAAAAATTAGTTCTCACGTTCATTTGTGAATGTCGCTGTATTATCGACGATTGTCAACGGTACACGTTGCCAGATTAGAAAAGGAAATATAATTGGCAATTCAAATATTTTTAAATGCTCCTAATGATATGTTAGCGATGTGATAGTAAAATTACAGCTACTAAATTTTATTCTCATTTGGTATCTGTTAATCAAAATACACAGTTTTCTCCTTAAAAAATAAAACAAGCTCATTAAACTTTCATTTAAAAGAAAATATTAACTCGGATGACAACTTCGCGCTCAATGTCTGTGTCTGTGCTAAAAAGCTGTGTAATAAAATGTCAAGTTCGCGCTAAATGTCCGTGTCTGCGCTAATAAACTGTGTAAAGTGATTTGGTTTATTTTATTATTCTGATCTGATCTGGATCAAGTGAGCACCGTGGTGAAGTGGTAAGTGCGTTGGGCTACTACGGAATGCTGCCCGGGTTCAATCCCAGCCCAGGTCCAACGCTTAACATTTTTTCACGGTGCCACCTCTTTCGAATGTCTCACAAGCAATCAAAGAGTATCATTTGTCAATGAGCTTTTCAACTCGCCATTCGGAGTCGACAAAAAACTGTAGGTCCCTTCCATTCGTGCAAAAATATAACACATACGCACACCTAAATGGTTTCGAGAAGCAGGCCCAGGTTCACCCCGAGCTGTAGCACCTTAAATAAAATAAATAAATCTGGATCAGATCACGGGCATGTTAAAATACGGCTATTATAAGGGTGGCTGTGGCTTAGTGGTAGTAGTCATCACTTGCCATGCTGAAAGTTCACGGTTCGGGTGTTTATGACCTCTTTAGCCCATGTAAATTTTATAAAGAAATAGACTATCCCAAATAGCCCTAATATATAAAATAATAAAATAAGAAAAATAATTTAGTCGATTTAGTGTGACTCTTTCTTTTACAATTATTCCATCTCTTTGCCTCAAACTGTTTATTCAAATAAAAAAAAATCACGAACCCGGCACTTCAACTCTGATTACAACTGTATGTAATTAAAAAAAACAAGGTGAATTCTGTTTGTTTTAACAGCGCCATCAAAATATTAATTTGCATTAACCTCGGCCATCCAACGATTTCCTTCGGTCAAAGCATGAAAAACTCTTCTTCTTCTGATGTGATAATTTCCCCTAACGTGATTATTTCTGTGAGAAGGTACTTAAAATAAACACTTGACCTAGACCTCATTAATTCGTTTATACTCTTCGTGACATCAAAATTAGAAGACCTGAAAGTGGGAACATTTAAGCCAGAAGTATTTTGGAAACCTACTCTAATTTAACCACACAAACGCATCTAATTGAGTGTTATTACATTTCACCTCGATTTCTGTTTTTTGTATATTAAATGGGAGTGCGACCTCAACGAATGAACATATAGATTTTTTTTATGGTGTCAATAAATGTTGTTTCTTTCTCCGTAATAAAGAAAACTTTTCCCGATTAAAATTAATAAAAATGAGTGAAATGAGAAAATATCGAATCAAGGCGAGTAGAATTACATATAGGTACATATGTCATTAGCGGTAATTATATGATTACAGCTTCCATGTCTGAGCATTTCTAACTTATATCCAATCTTGTTGTACGAGAAATTATTAAGACATTTGGTGTTAAATTGAAGTTAAGTTAAGTAGATAGGGCAAGAAGAGAACCCGCATCCAGTCAATGAAGAATCCATAACCCCTCTCTGTTTTGAAGAGGTCGGCTCAGCTATGAAAAAGCTGAAGAACAACAAGGCCGCCCGGTCTACCAGCAGAGCTTTTCAAACATGGTGGTGATGCTTTGGTAGGGTGCATGCACCAAGTCATCAACCAAGTATGGGTGGAGGAAGCCATGCCCGATGACTGGAATATCAGCTCTATATGCCCCATCTTCAAGAAAGGCGATCCTATATCTTGTAAGAACTACCGAGGCATATCCCTGCTTAATGACGCATATAAGATCCTATCCAACGTACTGTGTGAACGTCTGAAACCTTTCTGCAGCACACTAATCGGCACGTCACAGTGTGGCTTCCGGCCCGGCTGATCGACAATCGACCAAATTTTCACACTAAGAAAACAACAAATTTCAAGTCGAGACTCACCATCTCTTCATCGACCCCAAAGCCGCATATGATAGCATTCATCGTCTTGAGCTCTACAAGGCGATTGCCGAATTCGGGATCTAACTATGCCGCGTGACGCTGGAAATGTATGTACAATCGAATCAGCTTAAACGAAATGACGAAAAATTTTGGTTTTTATTTCAATCAACTGGGTTTTTCATTTAAGCAGACTTCGGATAGGGCAACAGAAAAATGTGTCATTTAAACAAACATAGAATATTTTGTCAAGAAATACCGACAATTAGAATTTAATAACCTTTTTCGCCGTCTTATTATAAAATAAGTAAAATTGCAAACAAATGTTTTGACGAGGAGTAGCAGATAAAATCGTTTGCAATTAAAAAATTAACATCTTTTTTTTCTAAAACATTTTCATTTTTTTTATTGAAGCGGAGCCTTTTCTAAGAAAAGTTTTGTAAATGTTAAAGAGTTATTTTTGTCAGTTAGAACCCAGCTCTAGAATTATCGAAAAGTCGATTTTTTTCTTAATTGTCCCCTAAGACCTCAAAAATGATGCCCCAAAAGATCATGGTCGGGAAAAATCTCTAAGTACTTGGTGCAGCCATCGCAGATTTAAGGTATTGCAAAATTTCCTCATGATTTTATATATTTGGCTTCAGCAGTCCTAGGTAGAACCAAGCCTAGCTTGATTTTATACAAATCAAAATTTCAAACGCGTGTATCTCAAAACTGCATTTTTTAAGTTTGCCGCAAACATAACTCAGTCAATTTGCAACCGATTTACTTGAAATATTGAATATGTCTGGAAAAATACATTGTCTATGGAAGTACGTAGGAGTTTTTTTTATATTGCATAATTCATTTGTTATTAACAATTATCTGATGATTTTTTAGTCAATTTTTTTACTTTCCACTTTGGAATTGCGCCAAAAATCAATATGTGCATCGAAAAAAACCTACGTACTTCTATAGAAGTTATTATATGAAATCAAGAAAAAGAAATTGGCTTATTATAATTCAAAAATTACAGAAGCTGTTTGTCCGGCCGTGGACACTGAAAAAAAACGGAGACGCCATTGGAAAAACGTTGCACAGCCGCCATTTTGAAATTAATCGCTTCAAACAAAATTTTGTATACAGCCACTGATATGTATAACAAATACTCCTTATTGAAATCGTGATTTATTTTGTAGTATTTCTGAAATTTCAATTTTTTCGGCCTCTAGAGCGGCCTACCCCTTAAGCTGATTTCCATAAAGCGGAGTGGCTTGTATGAAATTTGTGAACAAGTACACGGCGACAGAATGAATTTTTCATATAAGTTGGTTTTTCAATTAGCCGAGTTTTAAATAAGCGGGCTCAACTGTAATGTACTCTAAGGGTATTTCTCTGCATTGAATGCCATTTTGTGCGAATACTTAATTCTCAGTTATCCGGGCTTTACATGCTGAATTCCATCAGGCTTTACACATGCATACATACATATGTATATATCACCATTTCGCTATGTGTTTATTAGTATTTGTACCTTATGTGTGTATATTTTATGAATTGTTGCTAATGAATTTTATTTATTTTTGTTTTATTAACATAATCAATAATATAGTAAATAATAATAATAGAAAGGAATTCGTTTATCCAGGTCTTTTTCGATTTTCCGTGATGACCTCGGTCCCGACCATCCCGGTTAATCGGCTCTCCACTGTATTTGTATTTTGTTTTTCTTTTGCCGTGATTGAAATACCAATTTTGGTACGATCATTTTAATTTTATTCAATTTCATACATCACGATACCACCTGACTTTGCTGCACTTAAAAAATAATTAAAGTGGTTTCCAAAAAAGACTGCTTAACCTTGTCGATAAAAGATTAAAGCAATCAGTTCAAAATGCAGGAGTTTTACTATAGCATGAGTATAAGAACGCTGCTCTTCGAATAACAAATTTATTCAGTGATTTTCTCATGGTTTCGCTTTTATACTGATCGTACGCAATTTTGTTTTACTTGTTTTGGGGAAAAAAGTCGAAAATAAGAAAAAAAAAAAAAACATTTTGATTTGATTGTTTAATTCCTCCAGAAAATATCATTATAATTATTGGAGTGTGAGAAGAGAAGTACAATCGAGAAGTTGTTGACTCCAATGTCAGGTTAGTATCTATGAATGAACAACACACAGTCACTTTTAAACACCTGCTAAATAAGCACAACCGACAACATATTATAGATACGAAAACATTTATATGAATAATACATGGGAGTGTGTGTGTGATTGTGAGATGTTGTTCAACCTATATATATAGCGTAGTGAATAAAGATTGAGTATCTTTATATTTATTGTCCTCTTTTATAATCGACGTCAACTAGAATATTAACTTAAATAATATGTTTTAGTACATATGTATGTACAATGTACATATATTACCGTTAGCAGCGGTATCTTAGGGTAGTACATCTGATTGTGCGCACAAACTTATCTAGCAAGGTCATGTACATACATACAACATACATACATACTCATGTATTTTGTTGTACCTTAAAATCAACCTCTTCAAAGCTCAAAATAATCAACTGGATTTATACTATGTATTAGACTAAGAGAACCGTGGTGTTGTGGTAAATGCGTTGGAATACTACGCAGTACTGGCAGGGTTAAGTCCCAGCAAACAGCTAAAAAGTTTTTTCAGGGTGCCATCTCTTTCGAATATCTGACAGCAACTCGCCGTTCGGAGTCGGCAAAAAAATACTGTAGGTCCGTCCCCTCCATTCCTGCAAAATATAACACGCAACCACCAATGGTTGCGAGAAGTAGGCCCTGGTTCCCACCGAACTTTAAGACAGATAAGACTAAGAGCCCACAGCAATTTTCGGGTGTGAATATCAGGGGCACTATTGTACTAAAGAACCCCAGTTTAATGCATTTTTTTGTCTTTTGGAGTATGGCGAGTAGGCACTTTAGTGACAAGAAACTTAAGTTAAAAGCAGTCACCAAGTCAGTATCGAAAATCTGAAATTAACAGGCCGTCTCCACGAGCTAAAATTTATAGCAAGATAATTAGCACGCTATGAAAATAGCTAATGGAGATGGCAAATAGCAAGATCATTGAGATAGCAAGCTATCCATAGCAGGATATCTAGCAAGCTAAGGATATCTTGCTAATTTTTGACATTTTAGTGAAATTGGTTGGTTGACCGACTGGAAGAGTTTCCATGTTTGTGTGAATTATAGAAGTGCTGAGTACAGGCGGTAGGAATTAAAAAAAAAAATTAAATATCAAGCTATAATTTGGCCAAACACAAATTTGACAGTTCTCTTTTTTATAGCTTGCTATGAAATCCTGCTATTCGCTATAGCACGTGGAGACGCGGTGTTAAAGCGGGAAGAGGCGTAGGAAATGTTCCATAGTGTCGTCGCCTTCTCCACAGTAGTCGCCGACAGAGGTGTCACATAAACCTGAGCACACGAACGCCAGTAGGTTCTCTCCCGTCTTTTCTGTTGAGGCATAGTAAAAACGATTTCTTACAGAAAGACGGGTTCCATTTGTTTGGCCTGCCTGCCTGTTGTTCAGTGGAAACCCAAAAGTCACTGCAAGCACCTACTGTAGACGACGATAGAACTACAAATTAATGATTTTTTTTCCTTTTATAGTGGCATGATTCCTTCCTTAGACCCGAATTTCGAAATTCTTGGTCAATATAGCTTTCAATTTATTTTATAGCGGGCTGTTGCCGTTAGTATTTCATATTAATTTTACACACCCTTATATAGTATCTACTATCAATAAATAGTTACTTAACGAATTCTATTACAGCAAGTCTAATTCCAATTGAAAACGAAATCTACTAACTCTGACTTGTCACTTGACTGACAATGCGGCATTCGATTGCCGCGCTCTAACACCTTTTAGTGCTAAATTTATTAAAGTGCGCAATTTCGTTATTAGACCGAAACGAAATAGAGCATTATAACGATATAAAAAAGAATAATTCGTAAAACATGTAATCAAATAAGTGCACCTTTCACATTTTCGCACGTAGGTACTTTAGCTATTTTAACGTGCGGATAACAACAGTCGGTTTAAAAGGTATGATTTCGCTTGCAGTTAAAGTTTATATGATCTGAATAGGAAAAAAGGACATTAACAGTGGACAGAAGTTTAAGACAAGGTGATCTAATCTACATTTTTACATGTTAAAGTATTGTTGAGAATAATTTGGTAATAAGAATATATGGAGAAATACTCACTAACTTAAGGCTTGCCTATGACATTGCTCTCTATGCTGAGTCCACGGAAAATCTTAAAAAGAAAACGTTGAATTTCAAATCAACTAGCTAAAAACGAAACTTTTCTTTTTGGAAGCGGACAGCTTGTATGTACCTAGAAGTCTTTGTATACTTAGGATACAAAAAAGTAATGCAAAGGATAAAGACAAACGAATAACCAATGGCTGGAAGCAATTCTGGAATCTGAAAAGAATTTCCGAATACAATAGGAGATTATTATGTTGAACTGAAACTGGTGTAGCAAGCCTGGAAGAAAACAGATGTACGAAACAATTACGGACTGGGTTCCGAGAGATGGCAAACGAGGACAAGGCCATTGAAATGTTGGCGTGATTAACTATGAAAATGCTGCCAAAAGTAGGAGAAGGCTTATGCCCACGAGGCTCAGTGATTACAAACTTAAAGTGATTTCAAACTTAAAGTTAATACTTAATATATTATTCATTATTGATAAAGTGTTAACAGTACATTTCAGTTCATTATTATAAGTATTATAAGTATTACAAGTTAATTGCTGAATTTTACTATCGTCACTCCCTATTTTCTTTCTTTGCAAATCTCATTTGTTAATATACATACAATGAAATAATGTTTTTGTAATAACTTTACTCGTTTGAACCGTCTCAAAAGTTTTATTACTGATGAACAATATTCAGTTGATAATCTTTCGATCAGTTTTGGAATCATTGAAATATATATGTGTCTGTCCCTCTATCTGTCTGTCTCTCTATCTGCCTGTCTTTGTCTTTGTTTGTCTGTCTGTCTATCTATCTGTCTGTCTGTCTGTCTGTCTGTCCGTCCGCCTGGCTATATGCCTCTCTATCTATCTAACTATCTGTCTGTCTGCCTGTCTATCTAACTATCTGTCTGTCTATCCATCTATGTATATGTCTGTCTGTTTCTCTGTAAATCTGTCTGTCCACTAAAACCACCTCCTGATTGTGATCCCTGGCCTGTCTGTTTGCCTGTCTGTCTTTCTGTCTGTGTCTGTCTATATTAACTCACCAAAATGATTCACATTCACATTTCACCTGAAATTAAGAAATTTTGTATGACAGGTACCAAACCACCGGTTGTTGAGTAACCACACTGATATATTCTATTTTGTTTTATATGTACATACTCTGAAAATTTTACCGAAATCGGTTGGGTAGTTTCCGACGGTATAAAAGAAAAACATACATATGTACATATGTACATATAAATATAGATCTATTTACTTGACTCCAGCGCCACCTATCGGGTCCAAATTTTATTATATAGTTTTCTCTTTTGGCAATGAACCGACATATATTGTGAATATGAGCCTTTTTGGGTCATAAATATAGAAGTTGTTAATAAATTGACTCCACCGCCACTTATCAGGTCCAGATTTTATAATTTTCTCTTTTGGTACTGAACCGATATATGTTGTGAATATGAGCCCATTAATATAGAAGTTGTTAATTACTTGACTCCAGCGCCACCTAGCGGGATGAAAAATACTTTACGATGATTTCTCATATATTTTTGATTAGCTATTTACCTTTTCTCCTTTGAAGATATCCTTCTCTATCCAAATTGTTTCATTATTGACATGACATCTTGTTATTTTTGACATTTTCAATGAAATTTGCTTGTAATGAAAGTACATACAAGTGACAAGTTGAATCGAAAATAAATAGGCCAATTTAATATTACAAGTTATCACAATCAAACATCCATCTGTCCAAATGAAAGATGCAAGTGAAGCACATGTGCATCCGCTTGCAAGTACATACATCCATCGTCACTACGATACTGATCCGACACACGCGCATCCGTTTCGCACCTTTGCAAGCACCTTCCTACTGCACACCTGATCCGGGCGCATGGAAATATAGGGTATCTGCATGGGAACTTCAGATCAGCATATTTGGTAGTTTTAGAACCGAAATAATAATTATTGTACGCGTTAGAATTTAGTCTTGTTGGTACGCTCGAAGAGAATAAATTATTTTTTATAACGATCTCATTGTGTTATTATTCGAACCAGTGGCGGTTCGGTGAAATTAATTTTTTTGATAATCGAGGATACAAAATCCTTTACTTACAGAGTAATATTTTCATGGTGCGCTATGGTTTTTAACTTTTTTTTTATAATACCATGTCTACAGATCTGTAGGTTCTTTTAGACTACACTGTCAACAAAAAAAAATGGAATGAGTTCCATTGACAGGCGATTGAAGAATTGATGTCGATACATATACTCCACCAACACTAATCTATTGCTTGTATATATTTGTAACTAGTTTTGTTTTTTTTTTTATAATTTCCCGATCCAGTATTTCTGCAACTTAACCGCAGCTACCACATTGGTAGGTTACCCACCCAACCTACAAGTGCTTAGTCACCTAAGAAATATCCGTATGAGCGAAATATACTACCTGAAATCTACACTTGCATCTAAATTAAGCGTGCAAGTGGGTAGTGGGAGTGTATTACTCGATTTTGTGGTAATTAAAAGGTCGCCTTCATTCTAATGTGGAACAGATACACATCTTCCACAATTGTTGTTGTTCCTTGTTTGGCCGCTGCAAGATTCTCTCAGTAAGGCGTGCTTCAATTCACTTCATCGACCTCGCAAGACTACTTTTGGTGAGAGAATCAAATGCGGCAACCACCACCACTTTTGATGTTGGATATATTTTGTGTACCACGGTGTGGGGTGTGGAGGCGATATTGTGGCGGAACAGGTTGGTTTTTGCACTAATTTTATGATATTGTATTGTTTTTCAGTTGAATTTTCCATTATAGAGCAGTTGCTGTTGAGTAATTCTGTGCTGTCGTGTCTTATAAGATAACGCGCCGTGTCTTTTGGTGGCACAACGTATGATGGATTGAATGCGAGTAAATTGAAATGAGTTCACCTGCTTGTAGCAGAGAGCGAGATGACAATCATTTTCACGTCAAAATAATGAAAACAATTAGGTCGAACGTTTTTGTTTTCATCTCGGTTGGGGTAGGGTATGGCTTGACTAGGTGATGGAACTATGGCTTTGTAGACGATGCGGTTTATGATGAGAGTTGAAGAATAGACACAGATGTCTATGCTATACATATTACTTAACATTAACTTTGAATTGTTTCACTTTTACTGCTTTGTTTGTTTGTGGTATTTCGAAAAAAGTGTAATTATTTGTGTGAGAAATCTGCAACATGGGGCAGTGACATTGAGTTTTATGTTTATGAGCAGTTTAATAGCAGTGAAGGTATTGCAAGTTCTTCTACGTTGGATTGTAACTTAACCAAGACAAGATTATGTCATGTGAATTTAGCTAAATCCCTACAAGGGTTCTTATAGAAAGAAAAGATTCACTGATACTTGTAAAGAATCTAATCAAAGTCATAAGTGTCAGCTCAGAATCGTTTTAATGTCTAATTTGCAAAGAAACCATCACTCTGATTCTTTTATTATGTCCGCAATTTTTGTTTTATTCGAAAAAATATCGATGCGAGAAGGTAATACAGTAAACCTTGTAAATAGTGGAATGTTTCGGTTCACTTTTTATTCCAACCCGCTCATTTGAAACTCGGTTAATTGAAAAACCCGCTTATATTTAAAATATATTCTGTCCCCGTGTACTTTTTCACAAATTTCATACAAACTTCTCCGCTTTTTTGAAACCGGCTCAAGTGAAAAATTCTTAAACACTTACAACTTTTCATAGAATGGCTCCGTTTAAATGAAAATATGTATATAAAAAAATAAATATTTTACAAAAAAATGAAACAAACGATTTTATCTGCTATTCCTCGTCAATACATTGATTTGCAATTTTACTTGTTTTAAAACATGTCGGTGAAAAAGGTAATTAAATTCTACTTTTTTTAGTTTTATTTCAATTATCCGAATCCCTTTAAAATTTTTTTTTTTTTCAGTTATCCGAATTTCGCTTAGGTAAATGAAAACCCCGGTTAATTGCAATAAAAACTTAGGTTTTCCTTATTTCATATGGTTCCCATATAAAATTCAAGAATAGGACGGGGGTGGGATAAGTATTATTTTATTTTATAAATTAAAGCAACAAAAAAAAAATCAGTTCATTTACGAGAAATGTAAATGCAATGAAGTACGAGAAACAAAACGCACTAAATATTTGAATGCGTCTGTTGACAGGGGAAATTTACATTATTCGGCGTTGGCAAAGACATATGTATGTATATAAATACATAGATGCTGTCGATGACGTAGTGTTCCTTAAACATCGATAGTCAAGACTTGCAATAGTTCACGATAGTTTACGGAAAACATTCGATAGTATCGATAGTTATCGATTGGTTTTATGAAGGAATAAAAACAACGCTTGTTAAAGTGTATGCATGCATGTATGTATGTACGGTGATCAAATTTAGTTTAAATCAAAAATACCATCGTTTTGTTTTTGAAATAAGAGTTTATTTAAAATTTTGGTCTTTAACCTGTTGCGGCGTTCAGTTATTATTTGGCAAGCTTTCGAAATTATTTTCTCAAAGAAACATTTCCGCAACTTCCTTAAGCCTTGTCTCTGACTTCTAATATTTTACTCATTATTTATTATTATTTATTTATTCATTCATTTCTATTTAACAAAATACTTCTAGATTTTAAAATCTAATAATAAGTATCAAGATAGCATTTACAAAGCTTAAGTTAAAATTAAAAATAAAAATTTTAAAAATTAATGTTAAAGATATAAAGAAAATGCCAGAGAAAAAAAAAAGCAAGAATAAAGAAGAAAAGATAAACAAATGGCAAAATAATAAAAAAAAAAAGCTATGATAATTAGGCTTAGGATAAGGGAATAGATATTATGTGGCTTCAATTAGTGTTTGATATGTGAGAAAATAACCTCCTCCGAAATTCGGTCGATGAGCTTATTCTCTGCAACTCAACCGGAAGTCTATTCCACAGTCGAGTTGCTGTTACAAAGAAAGATCGCTCAGCAATAGTGTGTGCGAATCGAGGTATGATTAAACGTAGACCCCTACCGGATTGGGCAAATCGTAGCATTTCGTTCAGATACACAGGACAATGGTTATGAATAATTGCATGGAGTTTGAGCAAGTTACGAAAGTCATAGTAATCATTTAGACAGATGCCTAAAAGAGAATTTTTGAAATATGAGACACTGGTATATCTCGGAATGCTATAAATAAATCTGAGACAGTCATTGAATGCTACATTTATTTTGCGTTTGCATTCGTAGTCTAATGTGGCATATACAGAGCAGTTAAACAAAAAATAGGGCATAATAAGGGTTTTAACTAGACGCAGTCTCATGTTCGGTGGAAGGAGACAGGCAGAGCATCTTAAGCTGCGCAAACCAGAGTATATTTTCCCAATTGTTGTCGAAATGGCGTCGCAGCAGCTTAACTTGTTGTTTAACGTAAAACCCAGATATTTAACTTTATCAACGTATGGAATAATTTCACCGTTAAGAACAATGCAGGGAAATTCTGAAGCCTCCAATTCTCTTCTTGAGCATAACATTGCTAGAGTCTTAGAGGGGTTAAGTTTAAGTTTGTTGAGATCAGACCAGAGTTGAATTCTTGCTAGATCTTCATTCATCCTTGCCACTGGATCTTCCATCAGCCCTACCGAACGACAAAGGTAAATCAGGACGTCGTCTGCATACATTTGTATATTGCAGGAACTTACAGAATCCGGGAGATCATTAATATACAATGAAAATAGTAGTGGTCCCAGTACTGAGCCTTGTGGGACCCCTGTATTTATAATAACTGGTCTGGAAGTTCCGCTGTCAGTATTTACTTCTTGAACCCTGTCTCTGAGATAGTTGTACAGCAAACGAAGAGCAGTACTAGAGAAATTGAATTTATTCCTCAATTTTGATAAAAGAATTGCGTGATCAATACTATCGAAAGCCTTCGAAAAGTCCAACAACAACAATAGACCAATTTTGTCTGAATCAAACTCCATCCGTAAATCGGTAGTGACTTTAATGACTACTGATTCACAGCTATGTTTGTTTCGAAAGCCTGATTGCCAGACAGAGATCATATTGTTGTTATTTAAGTAGATAAGCATTTGACTATGAATAAGTTTTTCAAAAACTTTCGATAGATAGGGCAGAAGGCTTATCGGCCTGAAGTCTGCTGGAATGGTAGGACTCGCTTTTTTTGAAATAGGTATAATTTTAGCTACCTTCCAGTGTAACGTAAAAGTACTACTACAAATGCACACATTAAAAATATGTAGTACATATCTTGCGATTATAGGCCAAATAAGTTTAATAAACTTTGGTGACATATTATCAGGGCCTACGGCATCGGATTTGACAGAGCGAACGGCATTTGAAACAACTTCCATATCAATACAGTTGAAAGAAAATGATTCGTTTGAAATATGGTTATCCGAAGTGACTACATGCATCAAAGAACTGACGGAACTTGGGACAAAGTGCGATATCATAACGTCGGGACTAAGGGAACACTTCGACATGTTTTTGATCATAATTTCGTAATTTATAAAAAAAATAATCCAAATATGATGTGACCCGTGTGCCGTGTGTCAGCTTTTCCCATTATACACTGTGTGCTGGAGAGTACAATAAAATAATGTATTT
The DNA here is from genome assembly GCA_949775065.1 of Brachyopa scutellaris. Taxonomy (NCBI): domain Eukaryota; kingdom Metazoa; phylum Arthropoda; class Insecta; order Diptera; family Syrphidae; genus Brachyopa; species Brachyopa scutellaris. The sequence goes on along the minus strand of OX459112.1, from coordinate 133,034,332 downwards.
AGCGGTTTACAATATGTAAATAGAAACTTATGCATTAATTCTGGTTACTTGCGATAGTTCCCAAAACCATCGATGTTTTCGATAGTCATTCACTATCGATAAGTATCGATAGACTATCGATGTTTAAGGAACAGTACGATGGCGATATCTGCTCAAAGAGGTGAACGGGTTTTCGGCTAAATCTGTCCATTACAGAAAGGGTCCAAAAGGTCATATTTTTCAAAAAGGGTCAAATTTCTATGATTTTCAAAAAAGCGGGTCCTGGAGTCCGTGCCATCAAAAAAGGTTCAATTTGACCCTAAAGGGTCCAAATATAACCCTGCTGTACTACCCACAAATAATTAACAATAAACAGCTTTCTAGTGGAATGGAAGGCCACTTGTCTGTGAATTCAATGTTAAGTCCGTTCTAATCGGGTTTCAGAGCAGTGTGCCACTGCCAAGACAAATAATAAATTACATTCTCTCCGAGCGCCCTCTCCGTTCATATCCCGGCGACGACGACGCACATAGATCGGTTTCTAGGAATTAGTCGGCCAAAATTATTTTATGTTTTATTTCAGTAATAAACAGCACTAGATTGAATAATCGGGTATTTTAGACCCCAAACTGTTTTTTGCTTTTGTTTTAAAATTTGAAAATTTATGTTTCAGGTATTTTTTGTCTTCATCTGAGTTCTCGTAACACACTAACAAATAATTTTCCAAGTATTCCAATTTTTCGTTTAGTGTTTGAAAATTGTTCTCATTCATCTTACCAAATAGATATATATATATATATATATATGTACATATCTACTAGCTGACCCGTACTCGCCTTGCTTCGCCCGCCTCCCATGTTTTTTCTGATTTTCAAAACTTGGCCTACATATTTCCTCGTATTTAAATGCTTTTTGTGGTAAGTCCAAATGATTTTTCAAAGCTGAAGTGTTAAAAAAAACATGCTTCTAACATACCAGGAAATCGGAAACTGACTGGTACCTACCTTGTATCACAAATTATTCTGTTACTAGCTGTTGCCTGCCCGGCGTTGCCCGTGCTTTAAATCAGTAGTAGATTGTAGTATAGTTGTTTGATTGTAGTATGATAGAAAGGAAGTAGTAGGAAGCGATATTATTTAAATTAAGATTCTAAAGAATTCTGAAATCAATACATTATAATCTGAACTTAGTGGCTGTTCCCTATAGATGAAACGATTACATAAAAAATTAATGGAAATGTAGTATACCTGTGTACAAACACATCTACACACATATATACCTACATAATATGTATTTTATGGGCATCAAATAATGGTACTTTCTGGTTTCTTATATCTAAGAGTTGTACTTAATGTTCATAGTTAAAGTAACATTATGTAAACGCCGAAGATATTAGGCTTTGATGTAAGCAATAATCGTAGAGTAACTGGTAAGGTTTGTCTAAAATCACCAACTATTTACTGATTTTAAAACTCAGCAACGCCTACCTACCCCTACTACAATATACATATGTATTTGTGAATTGAAATAAAAGGTGAAACTTTATTCTAAGGTATCCACTGACTCAACGACTTAACCTTATGGTAACCAAATACCGCTGTAAAGTGACAAAAAGAAAGAAAGTAAAACGAATCGTACATTTCCCCCATTCCGCCGGTCTAAATCCGCGCGCTGATGAAGCAGAAATACAACTAACTAAAGTCGGTAGCAAATATCAGCAAAATCATCCCCCCTCTACACAATCCTACAAAGCATTAATATTAACACGAACAACCCTCTCTCAACAGAATGACGATGAATGGCAATGGTTTACCCATCATTCAATGCGCGTATGGGTAGAAAGAAAATAAGAAATAAGGGATAGCGATGGATTTGTGGCGAAGAGAAGAGTATAACATCTACAAAAACAACCCTCTCCCAACAGAGTGCTGATCAATGACAATGGTTTACCCATCATTCAATGCGCGTATGGGTAGAAAAAAAATAAAGAATAAGCGATAGCGATGGATTTGTGGCGAAGAGAAGAGCATAACATCTACAAAAACAACCCTCTCCCAACAGAGTGCTGATCAATGGCAATGGTTTACCCATCATTCAATGCGCGTATGGGTAGAAAGAAAATAAAGAATAAGCGATAGCGATGGATTTGTGGCGAAGAGAAGAGCATAACATCTACAAAAACAACCCTCTCCCAACAGAGTGACGATCAATGACAATGGTGTACCCAAAAATAATGGCCAAATAATAAAAGCGGAAATTGGAATAACTCGAATTATGGAATCAAGGAATTGTATGTTTTGTTTAAAAAGTAGCCTAATCTCTAATCCAGGAAGTAGACTATCTATTCACGAAAGTTTCATTCAAGTCTGTTAAACCGTTAAGGTGTTATAGAGCAACAAACATCCAAACATCCAAACATCCAAACATCCAAACATCCAAACATCCAAACTTTCACATTTATATATTAGTAGGATAGGATAGGATAGGATAGGATTAGTAGGATAGGAGTAGGATTAGTAGGATTATAAGAAACCTACCTGGTTTATCCATATTCATCACTTTAACCTATGCACTGCACTGTATAACATGAAATATTCACTTTCTTTCGCTATGAGCGTCGGCCAGCGCCACCGATAACAAAACGTGTACAGCTTGCGCGACGATTAAGTTCCGGCCTGTGAGGTGCCCGCGCCGCAGAGGGAGCCGTAGACGGGCGGATATTATCTGATGGGGTACCTGTTGTAAGTTAACTTTGAAAAATTGACTTTTGGCCCCCTAATACCTAAAAATCGACCTATGTGCGACGTGACGTAGTAAACGGTATTAAGGTCACTGTGAATGGTATCAACGAAGAACTCGGCCATTCCGTTAACAGGATATGCAGTAGATGATTGACATGAAATGTGCAGTGAACAAATTTACTGGTAAAATGAAGTCGCGGAAATTCAGTGAACGTGATCGGAGTAGGAGATTCTCCACTTAGTAGAAACATAAAATGGGTGAAGGTGATACTCATGATATTTTTTGTGACTGATTTTGAGGTGGCCGAAGGCAAGAATTAAAATGAAGTTTCAAAGAAAAGTAGCACAGCTAACGAGCTGGACTTCTATTTTAAAACAGTTCGGCTTGATCAGAATAGTGATCCTTGGGCTCGGTGATCAGCAATACCAATACAATACCCAATTTTGTCTAGATTTTCCAAGAAGCAGGCGTCGTTTACGAAAAGAAACGTAATCGTTTATTACCTTTCAATCTAAAAAAAAATTGATTTCATCTACCATAATTTGCCTTCAGTAAACTTTCAGTACTAAATAGCTTAATCTACTTTTATTAAAAAAACTCCTTGTTTATTCTGAAAAGTAAACCTTTTAAACTTTATTTTTGGATATATTTTTTTTTTCCTAGCTTTTTGGTAGTTTAAGGGTGTTTTGGAGATGTACTGCTCAAATACATCCTGTAAGCAGCCCTTACACGGTCAATAGTAATGTCAATACCAGTATTGTCATTAGGTACATTCAAAATGTATTCATCATTACTCTATCAATATTTTTGAACCTTACACGGTCAATAATAATGGCATCTCTGCTTTGATACTGCTCGGTTGTTCGAAGAGAAGAAAAGTGATTGCACATTAATTTCAGTCATGAATCCATGTAAGAAAGCATTGCTTTGCTATAATTTTTAGCATTTTCCGTTAAGAAAAGTGTTAATCGACGACGGTGGGTAAATTCGTAGTTACTAAATCATGAAAAGTATTTGGATTTAGTTTTGCCGAAAGAAATAAGTGCCACGGAAATAGAAGACTACCGTAACTACTTCCGCATGAATGAAGAATCATTTAACACACTGCTTCAAAAGATCGAACCACTATTGCAAAGAAAGAATACTACGATATTTATCCGTAGAGGACATGTTGAAAATAACGTTTAGGCACCTAGCTTCCGGGAGAAACTTTGAAGATCTTAAGTTCTCCGTTGCTACATATGTCTCTCAATAAGTTATGCCATAGTTGAAACATACCAAGCACTTATGTATACATACCTTTAATAACGATGTAAGAAATTCTTTACCCGCTTTGATCTTGCTACCATTTATAAGGCGTACATATGTACGTCCCAAGCTCAAGCCCAATGCTCAAACTAGTCAGATGCTTCAAAAACATCACTGCACCTAATCAATAGGATACAAAAACGGGTGATAAAAGTTATAGGGGATAGAAACATCACTGGGTCAATTGACTCCCTTGAACACCGTCAATGTAATTCGTCGTAATTCTACATGTACTTCATACTTCATACATTTCTTTGACTTTAGCTATTTTATAAAATCATAGTGTTTTCTCATTCTAATTTAACGTAGTTCGCTGGTAAAAATCTTTTCGATATATAAGCGATCAACAGGATCGAATACTCCCTCTTTTTCTGTTGATCACGCATTAAGCATAAAATGATTGGATTAGTGTGTAAGTTTCCTAGTGTATAAGTCGGAAATTTGAATAAAGTGGAGTACATTGAATAACCCTTCTATTACCTTAGGGTCTTTTTGTGACCCAAAACGACTTTTAAGTAGAAAAATAGGTGGTTATAGTTTTTTTTAAATTTTTTTTCTCGTTACTCAGTGCATGAATTCGTGTATATTTTAAGGAAAAATAATTGTTTATCCTGTACGTGTTATGTTGAGATCCCCCGGTAGGTGTATACACGCATTACCTTACGGGTCATCAAATGACCCATGAACATTTTAAATGTGATTTAACTTAAAATCAGTCAACTGTTAGTGTTTTTGGTCGCCAGGCGGCTGTTTACGGCACCATTCTTTTTGTTGAGCGTAATCACACCAGTTTAGTGTATAAACGCGTCGCGTGCGCCAGCCGAAAACATTATAACGTCGCGCATGGGTATCACACAGTTTTCTGTTCAGCGTAACTCAGTTGTGGCCGATACATTCAATAATTCGGTTGACTAATATAGAAGGAAAAGGGGTGGGTAAAACTGATTTTCATGAAATGGATACAATTGAATTTAATGCTTATTTAGGCATATTGATTCTTATCAGTAAGTTATATAAAAATATAAAGCATGATTCCCTTTGCTTTCATACGACGGAACTGTAAGAATCCTATGGAATGAAATACGCGGTCGCTCAATTTTTAGAGCCGTTATGCCTCTGAACGATTCATTGAAATATGTCGTTTCGTTGCATTTGATGAGAGAGAAAATCGAAGATTATAAGCTTGCGCCTATTCGGAACATTTATGAAAAATGAGAAAAATGAAAATCTGTAGTTCTTATACGTTCCTTATGAAAATATTACCGTCGACGAGCAATTGATCCCTTCTAGAGTTAGGTGCCCATTCAAAGTGTAGATGCCAAGAAAGCCCAGAAAATACGGAATCAAAGCATGGGTTTGCTTGCAATAATTATTCTTTTTTTAAAAATAGTGTTTTCCAGTAGAAAGATATAACTATGTATATCACATCTCTGTAACTAAAGTTATGTAAATTGTGCGATAACACATTGTAAATTATGAACGAAATAAAAAAAAAAAAAATATATATCGAATGGGTTTCCTTTCAACTTCCAAGTACACCTTGGGAAAGTTTCAAGAAATGCACTTATCGTGGAAGGAACGCAACCACAGATATTTTTTTACAACCCATAAGTTGGCAATGGTACTACAGGACATAATGGATATAACAGCGGACTGGTTCAGCAGATGGGGAATTCAAGTCAACGAAGATAAAACAATACAAGTCATCTATACCACCAAAAGAACCTTTAGCCCTCAAGCCATTTACTTAAACAATAAGCAAATCCCGATCCACAATCATGCGAAATACCTCGGAGCTCATATAGACAACAAATTGACATGGAAACATCACATAATACAAAAACGAAACCAAATCAAAATCAAATTTGGACAACTGTACTGGCTCCTGAAAAGAAATTCAAAACTATCAATTGACAACAAGCTGTTAATATACAAGACCATAATCAAACCAATCTGGACATACGGAATACAAATATGGGGCACCGCCAGTACATCAAATGTAGCCATTATTCAAAGACTCCAAAACAAAATCCTTCGGACAATCACAGATGCTCCCTGGTACATATCAAATGACAGTATACATCGTGACCTTGGCATACCTTGAATAAACGAAGAAATAAAGAATATGAGCACACAACACATAAGAAAGTTGTCCACGCACACCAACAGCGACCTACAAGCTTTACCCTACCAAGAAACCATCATAAGAAGACGACTTAAGAGACGCAGACCCGTAGACCTTCAACAGCGATAATCGAAGAACCACAAAAATCATATCAAAAAAAAAAAAAAAAAAAAAAAATTAAATATATATATATATAAAAATATTATATATACATATTCTTATAAAATCAAACAAAAGTTTCAAGATAATGATCTTATTTTTGTATTGTTGTGTCCCGTGAAATGCATGTAAATGTAAATGTACAATCAATTACTGGATGTCCTATGAAGGACAGATGTAAATCTTTAACTGGGAAATAAAAAAAAAAAAAAAAAGAAAACAAATCGTTGGCCAGTGGATTTTTTTTTAGTAATTTCATTGACATCTCTGGATTCTCTGGCGCATATGTGTTATGGACTCAGGTTCATCCGCAATAAAAAAAATTGCATAACCGTCGCTTGTTTTTGCAAAAATTCGGTAAAAGTCTTGTCGAAAATGTATTGCTTGACGGTGTCGTTTACCTAAGGCAGCATCTTCTGCATGAAGAAACTGAAACATCAAAGTCAAACCCACCAAAGAAAAACTTCCGAACGAAAGCGCTGCATCTTTTGTCCACCGAAACCTGACCGAAAGACATTTAACACCTGCTTTGTCTGCTATAAATCAGTATGTCTACAATATGGCCCTACTATCAAGGTAACTACGACTTTTAGTAACCAGCAGAGGCCAGAAGGAGATTTATTTGTACATAAAGTATGTATATTTCTTCTTTAATGTATTTAAATCAAAGGAGTCATTTTATGACCCGAAAGGTAATAAGTGTAATTTTTTTTTAAGGTAACAGAAGGGATAAAGTTGACTGCCTCTTTTAATAATTGAATCGCAGACTAACTTTAATCAAACACAATCCACACACGTCCAGCCCAACTTCGGACATAGAGTAAAATATAGTGATCCTTTCTTTAACCGCTCAACTCGACTGTCGAATGCTTTACCAAACACGATTTTTCCCTCCCCTTGCGAGTACAAACAATCAAGACCAATACACATCGGTATCTCGTCTGTTATTCTCATTAATTTTTCAGTATGGCCCGCGCTGTGCAAAACATTTTAAGGGTTTTCATACTAATAATAATAATATAAAAAACAATAAGTAAATATGTACGTACTTCAGGAATATATAAAGGTTAGTACATATTTGTTCTTTTTTACCATATGTAGAAAAACATACATACCTATTTGGTCTTCGAAAATCTCAATGAACGTACGCAGGACATCACTTTCTTCAACACAAACACTTTGCGGCGATTCCACGTTATCACTTTCCATACATAAAATAGGTGTTACTGCACTGGCTGCACTAAGTCAAATGAATAATGATGAAGTAATGACGAAAACACATTACACGATCAATACTTATGACGTATTGATGCTTTGAAATCAGAAAATCCGGATTTTTCTGCCCATCATTCCAAGTAGTGACAATACTATCCACCTTACACGATCAATATTAATGTCAGTGCTTGGATGTATTGACATTATTATTGAACGTGTAAGGGCCGCTGTAGAGTTGAGGAATCTTATGAGGTTACAGAATTCTATGTCGGAAATTTCTGAGACGTCTTTGAGAAAGTATCTGTCGAGTGCGAGCTATCTAACTCAAGCTAGTTCTGGACATTCACAGAGAAAGTGAAATACGCCTTCCTCCGCAGACGCACTTTCGCAGCTGCGATAGTGGGAGTCAAATTGCTTACCTTATCTGCGAGCATGCGGATTTAATTTTGTAATTTTTTTTCACGCGCACTACTCGTATCATGACGTAAAAATTTCGCGATTTAACTCGCTCTGCAAGTTACATCCATCAAACAAATCTTTTTCGATTATTAATTAAGTGCATTTAAATTGCCATCGTTTTAATTTGCCGAAGATAGGGTAAATTTGGTTGAATGGATACCAATGAGGTAGTTGGTCAACAAAATTGACAAGAATAAGTCAAAGTGTATATTTCCAATCCGTCATTGGATGTCGTCTTATTTATTGAAGAGGTTTCAAGTTATGTAATTAATATTTCCACCGCTTTATACTATGTGTGTACATACATACAAACAACAGTACATCTATTAACTGATGACAACCGGCTCGACACCTCGATAATTTAATAAAATAATATTGACCCACATTGTTGACACTAAACGTTATTATTTCGAAAATCCCACAACATATGAGTTGGCATATATTAACTGATTGAAAACATGGCTAAAATGTGCATGTCACTGAACGTGCGATGAGTAATCGGACTTTTCGATTTATGCGAATGCCAGTAATTTATGCTAATAAGAAGTTTTGTAATTATCTTGTTTTGTTATAAACTAATTTTAGTACATAATGTAGGTATGTGTTATTTAAATATCTGAACTGTTTTCTATTTTCAGCTTCAACAGACGACTAGAAACCCAGACTACTATGATATTTCGCCACGACCATTTGGTGTACCGACCGGGTCCCAAGGCTTTACTAGACCGAAAGCGCTTCGACAGAGCAGTAGTAGTGGTACAGGTTTTGTTCCGCTGACTCGAAACAATGTACCCCATCAGCAAACACAGTTTTTGGCGCATTTCAATGAACAGGTAAGTTTCAATAAAGTTTTGTTTATGGATGAACTAGACTTAGAATCTGAAAAGGAGCGATATAAGGAGAGCTTATTTTAGACTGTTCCAAATCCCGGGAGCCCGGGACATGAAAAAATGTGCAAATGGAGAGAGAGAGAGAGCAACAAAATATTTGCTCTCATTTGTTGCCTGTAAATGGCAATTACGAAACATTTTATCCTATTTTAACTTAGGGGAGGACGGGGCCGGTTATAACAGGGGTAGGTTGTAACATCATAGAGTCTAATACACAGAAGTGTTTGTATTTACATATTCTACAAGAAAATAAAACTCATGCATGTTGTATATGCAGTTGTCAAAACTGATATACTCTAAGAGCCCACAGTAAATTTTGGACGTGAGAGGCAACCACATGAATTGTGCTTACATATGTAGCTACTCGTATGATGCCAAAAATTTCAAATATGCCAGTCTGGCAGCACATAATGGTAGCTAAAGGGTGTAATTTAAATGTATATCAAAAATCGCTATTATTCAGAACAGGAACTATTAGTAAATAAGCACTCAGCGCCAATACATGTATCCGAGACGTTTGAGGTGTAGCCAAGACTCTGCCAGACGCGACGGAAGTGCATAAGAATTCCAAATTTTCAATTTATATCAATTCTCTTTTTGCACTTAATTTCAAACGCTCACCTACTGCTTTTGCGGATGATGTAGGTTTCTCATATAGTTCAGATAGTCGCCTAGACCTGATTTCCGAATTAAATATAGACCTCCATCTTCTAAGAGTCTGGTTTTGCACTTGGTTATCAGTGCCAAGACTAAGATTATGTCTTTAAGTTTGTCATCTATACCGGATATTGAAGTTAATGTCTATTTTCACTCACCAGAGTGCACAAAATTTAAACTTCCTATCTGAAATTGTAGGCCTGGCTTATCTTCTCCTACCTTTGATGATAGCATTAGCTGCAGTGATAAATGCTTCTTGATCGAGAACGTCAGTGAATTCAAATACCTGGGGCTTATTATTGACTCCAAAATGAGATTCCGTCGTTTTGGACACCCCTAAAAGATCCATTGAAATCGCTAATCAATATTCGTTACATATTTCCTAGCTATAGCCAAAACAGCACTTCAAATCCAACATCAAGAATCACCTCGTTTCGATATGTCTTTCATTTTACTAGGGAACTTCCATATAGAAATGGCCTATTAAAAGGCTATTGGAAAATTCATTGATCGATCTGAGGCAGACATTGCATTAGTAAATAGTGGTGTTCTCGCTCAAGGTTCCTTCAATGCTTTTATTTCGGGTAAGATTTACTAGGAAACATTTTACAAATATCTTTGCTGAAGTAATTTTTTTTTCTTTTTCTGCATCTCCAGAAGGTTGCATGTCTTGTTAGGTGCAGCTATACAAGTACTTCATTTTCAAGGATTTAAGAAAGAAGAAAATGTGTAAATACATGATTTAGAAGTTGATGTTGAAATAATTGAAAGTCAAGCAATCGAACGTGATATAGTTCTTATAAAATAAAAACTTTGAGAAGCTGTCATGGTAAAACAGCAGAATATTGGATGAAATATGTTGAGATGATTGACTTACGGAACGATCTTTCAAGAAGTATTCGAACTGGAGATTTGGACCTACATATATCTTCACTCCTTTAATCAATTGGCTGCCTACTTCTTTATGTTAAATCACTGCAATTATGCCAGATGGACCATAAAGTTGATAGATATTTTATCGAAAGTAAAAGAGACCCATCCCGATCTCATAGAAAATGTTGACAAATTTGGATTTGGTGTGAAAAGAACCAGTAAACATTTTTCTATGTCAACTGTGGATCTAATTTTGGAACAGACTATAAATGCCGATGCTTCAAATAGATTAACTGGTGTTGCCTCTTTTACCATCTCGATATATTGTATGCGCGACAAAAATGGGCCAAAACACTCACGGACAGAACTGCGAATCTTTCATCATTATACACTTTGCTGGCGATATCGCGAAAAGACGATGTCACTCGTGATTTAAAACCTGGAAAAATAAGAAGATTTGCAGAAAACTTTAAAATTGTGAGGGAAGAAATTGTAATTCATTTACAAATAACGCCAATGGTAACTATCTTTTTATTATACACTAGCTGTTGCCTGCCCGGCATCGGCCGTGCTAAAAATCAGTGGCGTCATTTGATTGTAGTATGATAGAAAGGAAGTAGTAGGAAGCGATATTATTTAAATTAAGATTCTAAAGAATTCTGAAGCCAATACGTTATTATCTGAACTAAGTGGTTGTTCCCTATAGATGAAACGATTGCATAAAAAATTGATGGAAATGTAATATACCTGTGTACAAACACGTCTACACACATATGTACATAGTATGTATTTTATGAGCATCAAATAATGGTACTTTCTGGTTTCTTGTCTCTAATAGTTGTACTTAATGTTCATATTTAAAGTACAATAGCATTATGTAAACGCCAAAGATATTAGGCTTTGTTGTAAGCATTGATCGTGGAGTAACTGGTGAGGTTTGTCTGAAATCACCAACTATTTACTAATTTTAAGTCTCAACATCGCCTGCCTACCCCTACTACAATATATGTATTTGTGAATTGAATTAAGGTAACCAAATACCGCTGTAAAGTGACAAAAAAAAGAAAGTAAAAAAAATCGTGAATTTCCCCCTTTCTGCAGATCTAGATCCGCACGCTGATGAAGCAGAAACACAACTAACTAAAGTCGGTAGCAAATATCAGCAAAATCATCCCTCCTCTACTTTGAGTCACAATCCCAAAAAGGAGCATTAATTATTAACACGAACAACCCTCTCTCAACAGAATGACGATCAATGGCAATGGCTTACCGCTCCATTCATGACCAAGTAATAAAAGCGGAAATTGGAATAACTCGAATCAAGGAATTGTATGTTTTGTTTAAAAAGTAGCCTAATCTCTAATCCAGGAAGTAGACTATCTATTCACGAAAGTTTCATTCAAGTCTGTTAAACCGTTAAGGTGTTATAGAGCAACAAACATCCAAACATCCAAACATCCGAATATCCAAACATCCAAACATCCAAACATCCAAACATCCAAACTTTCACATTTATATATTAGTAGGAAGGATAGGATAGGATAGGATATGTACTGAAAAATCTGTTTCAAAGGAAATGGAAAAGTTTTTGCTAACAGTTCGAGAAAATGTTGTGTATAAAAGAGATAGATTTGTCTGTGAATGTAGAAAGGATGAAATGAGATTTGAAAAATCCATTTCAAGAACTGAAATTAAAAATTTTTTTCTGAACATAAAACGCAAAGAAAATCAGGAAATGTGAAGATATCTGAACTGAAAATGGAAAGAAACCTGATTTAGCGAATTTTGTTCATAGCCTCCCAAAATTCAGTAGACATTAAGGAAATTCTCAAATATCCGCTCACACCTGTACTTGGTCATTTAGATGGGTCACTAATAAAAACAGATAAATCGGCATTTCAAAGACGTATTGAAAAACCTGCGGATAGCATTCCACTAAATCAAATCGATGCTTTTGTTGTAGATGGTTTCTTTTTCTTGCACACTCTAGGAGAGTTTTGATTTTATGAATTGATTTTATGAAAAGCGAATCAGCTCATCCAAAACCAGATGGATTGAGTTTTTAATTGAAGAATGGCGCGAAAAAGAGTACTGGTCAAATACTAATGAGAAATTAATAATTGTGACAAAGAAAGAAAAATGTTTTCTATTCGAGACTCTAAATGAGAATATTTTACGAAGTGAAATTAAAGAACTAGAAAGTTTTCAGGAAGCAGATACCCATATGATGCTGGAACTTTCATTCTTGCCAAGGGACTGCTCAGTTGTTCTTAAATGCTCAGATACGGATGCACTGATCATAAAAGACTTTGTAATCTACCTAACCTGAAAAACAGTGTCAAGGTTTGGACGGAAGTTGGAACATTATCCAAAAACACTTTAACATACATTTATATAAACGCACTATATGAACAAATGGGACCAACGCTTTGCGCTGCATTGCCAAGTTTTCACAGCTTTACTGGATGTGATTACACTCCATCCTTTTTCAAAAAAGGAAAAATTAGGCCATATAGCATTTAAGTAGTAGTAGTAGTATTGAATTTAGTTCATCATTAATTGTTTGTACCAATTACAATTTTTACTAATTCAATTTAGCAATGGCAAAAGCCGTCAGCCAGATTGACAATTTTATTTTAATTTTTGCTAATTTCATTAAATTCATTATTTTTAATTACACTTGTTGAAATATATTTTTATCTTTAGGATAGCAATTTTAATGATTTGCTAACATAAAAAAAAGAAAATACGTAATTTACAATGATTTGTAAGATATAACAACTAAGAAATGATTTGGGTTTTGTAGCGATGTATGTAGTACAACATACATATATATTTTGGCAATTTTTATATGTGTTATATGTTTTTTTTATAGCATTTTAAAAAACAGCCCGAACCTTCAGTCTGCATTTGCCAGACTTGGATGTGGCACAGATCTTGCTGAAGAAGGTGTCAATATAATAGAAACCTTTGTCTGTGCAATGTATAAAACACAATCTTCAGAAGTGGATGAAGCTAGATACGAGATTTTTTATAAATCCTGTATCGAAAAGGATTTTTAAAAATTTAAAAAGTAATTCATATTAATTTAAATAGATATATCCTGTAGGGTGTAATTCTGAAAAAAAAATGATCCGAGTTTTGAAGGAAGTTTATTTTCTCCAAATAGATCATCGTTATTAGAGCAGATATACAGAAGTAATTACATATATTATACATGGAAAAATGCGGTAGCAAATCAGCCAATCACAATACCACCAGTATTAAATGGCTGGATCTTGAAGGATAACAATAATAATATGTTCCAATATACATATGTATGTAAGTGGTTCGACGGAAATGTGACGTCTAACAAAAAATGACATTTTGAAAAAAAAAAGAAATTAATCTGAAAGTGAAGATGAAATTCTTTGCTCCGATTCATCAGATGAGTCCGATGAGTTTTTAACTATGAAATGTAGTTTTATTAATATTTATTCCAGCATGTATATTTTTTATCTTGGGTGCGTCGGGCAAGAACTTGGCGACAAGTAAAACGTCTTCGACTTATGTGTTTATGTTTCTGGTACAACATTGTATGCTTTGGAGGAGTTTTGTGTGGTTGCATCAATTATTTCAGACTGAGTTACAAGTTTTGTGTTTATAGTTAGAAAACATACCTTAAGCGATCATCGATCCTAAGGATTCATCTGGAAAGGACTTGGCGACAAGTAAAACGTCTTGGAGTTATATATTTGTCCCGCGTGTGCTTGACCTTGTTTTTTAACTATCTTTATCTTGTCGACCATAAAAATGCAAAGGCCAGTTCAGATTCTCTGTGGCATTGTGCAGATCTCTTTTGGGAATATCTTAAGACATTATTTTGTCCATTGTGGTCTCCATAAATTCCAAATCCCCCTGCTCAACTAGCTGGAGTATAATTCCATAGCATAATGCATCCTATTCCATATTTTACTGTTGGGAAAATATTGTTCACTTTCAGCCCTGTATTAGATTCTCTCCAGAAAAGTGCTTTACTACCTGAACCAAATACTTTTATTTATTTATTTATTTAATTATTTATTTTCATCAAATGAGAACATCTACTATTCTCGCTAGATTACCTAATACAATATATATATATACATACTTAAAAACTACCACCAAAACCTAAAGCCAAAATAAGTTTACTCCTAAACGACTCCTTACTTAAATGGAAATCTAGTAAACTACTATAATTATTAGACTCTCTAAGACATCTAGTAATAGGTTCATTGCAACCATAATTAACTCTATGAAATGGAACATAAAATAGAAGACGGTTTCTAAGCACTCTAGATGGAGCATAGAATCCAATTAATGATAATAATGAGGGGCAATCGATATGACTGTTTATTAAGTCACGAACAAACATAATTGACAAAAAATTGTCTACGCTTGAACAGTGGTAGGATACCAAATAATTTACATCGAGTCTCATACGAAGGCATTTCAGTATTCCAGCTTAATCTACGCACGGCAACCCTAGTAAAGCGTTTTTGGATCTTCTCAATTCTACTGGAATGGACTTCATAAAATGAATTTCATATTATACTACAGTATTCGAGATTGGATCTGACAAATGCAAAGAAAAGACAATTAAGCGTGCGCGGATCGTTAAAGTCTTAAGAGTTTCGCAAAATAAAACCCAGCATTGAATTACCTTTAGCAACCAAAAACTCGATATGCCTGCAGAAACTCAGTTTTTTGTCAAATATGACTCCCAGGTCTTTTTTGAAGGAGATAATAGATAATGGGATATTATCGATCACGTACGTAAATAACACCGGGGACAGGTTACGACAAAAATAAAGACTTTGACATTTAGAGACGTTGAGGTGAAGGTCATTAATATGACACCACATAGAATGTCTCTCAAGATCTTCTTGTAGAAGAAGACAATCATGCTCAGAATTAATAGATCGGAACAATTTTAAATCATCTGCAAACATAAGACATTGGGAATATAAAAACAAGTCGGGAATATCATTAATAAATAACAGAAAAGGCAAAGGGCCCAGATGGCTACCCTGAGGAACTCCAGATGTAACGTAAACAGATGACAAATATATATCGTTAATGCGAACATACTGTAAAAGACTCGAATGAAACCTAAACCGGCTCAGTTTGGAAATCAAAATTTTGTAATTAATACGGTCAAACGCCTTAGCGAAGTCAGTATAAATTACATCACTCTGTAGGCCTTTCTCCAAGTCATTTAGGACTGAATAACAAAATATTGAGAGATTAGAAGAAGTAGACCTACTAGCTACAAAGGCATGTTGCAATGGAGAGATAAGTTCCTTTAACAGAGGCGTTAGTTTCTCATAGACTAGTTTTTCAAACCGTTTAGATATGGTTGAAATTTTGCAAATAGGACGATAATTAGTAATATCATGTCTAGAACCTGATTTATAGATGGGTGTTAAAAACGAATTCTTCCAAACCTTCAAAAAATTTCCAGTCTGCAGAGACAAATTAAACATTAAAGAAAGAGGCACAGATAACACATAGGAACACTTCTGAAGTATAATTGGAGGAATGCCATCCATACCAGGATTTTTATCCAATTTTAATAGTGAGAGGGCAAGCTGAACTTCATGAATAGAGCACTCTAAATCACCAACATTTAATTGACTAAACGACATAGAGGTAGCATTTGAAACTATAGATGGGATAGAACCACTTCAATATACAGATTGGAAGTGACTAGCAAACATATTTTCGATTTAGCGGTAAACATACCCTTTTCCTTAAAACACAGTGGCTCACTAATATATGTTTTGGCGAACTCCAAATGCACTTCTCTATTTACAGCAGAAATGTATGGTTTTTCAAGTGCTACTCTTCCATACGACCGTGACAACCGTGGCCGTGGTGGTTAGTGCGTTGGACTACTACGCATGCTGCTCGGGTTCAATTCCCAGCGCGGGTCCAACACCTAAAAAAAGTTTTTCGCGGTTGCCACCTCTTTCGAATGTCTGACAAGCAATCAAATAGTATCATTTGTCATGAGAAGCTTCTCAACTCGCCGTTCGGAGTCGGCAAAAAACTGTAGGTTCCATTCGTGAAAAAAAAAAATAACACGCACACACAAATGGTTGCAAGAAAGCTAGGCTTGGTTCTGTATAGGACTGCAGACGCCGTATATTTATTTTTTTATTTTTTTTACTCTTCCTACACGGTTTTTAATGAGGCGGGTTTCTCGATAATCATAGCAACTTTTAAAGTTAACTTTGGGATGCTGGCCTTTGGATTGGACTTAGTTTCGCGGAAAATAAATCGTTCATCATGTGTCGATATGATCTTTTCCTTCTACTTCCATCTGTTTTAGGTAGGGTATCTTCGTATATGCATTTTTAATTTTCTGAACTATAGAATTTCACAGATTTTTCGCAAAGAATTACCTTCTGGCGACAAGTTTTTTGGTGAAATGTCTGCCTGTTTCTTTTTGTTTTCCATGAACTTAAAATAAAACGGCTAACACAGCTTATGAATTTCTCACATACAAAATTGCACTACTAATGATCAAGAAGATCCTTCCCTACTTTTTCTATGTTAAATGTCGATTTTTAATTTAAATGTCATATTCCGTGTCATTTTCATACGCGTATTCATGCATAACGCTCTATTTTGTGTGCTGAAATTCAGTGCTTTCCACATTTTTATTTGTAAAGGGTTTTTCAATAAGAACGCTACAAAAGTGTTTTTTAAATAAAACAAAAACGGTTTTGGATATCAATGAAATTCTTTATTCCTGTGAAAGTACGTTCGATGCCATTATGTATGGAACTCAATTTCTTTTGCAGGGCCACCACGGGCACGCTTGCAGAAGTCCAGACGCTGAACCCAATTTCCGACGGTTTTCAAGCATAAATCGGCCGATACTGCTGCAATTTCACGTTCGATATTCGTACGAAGCTCATCAATCGTCGCTGGCTTGTTGGCATAGACCATAGACTTGACGAAGCCCCACAGGAAATAGTCTAACGGCGTCAAGTCGCACGACCGAGGCGGCCAAGCGACTGGACCATTTCGTGAGATAACATGTTCTCCAAACTTGGTTTCCAATAAATTGATTGTGACATTCGCTGTGTGGCTTGTGGCGCCGTCCTGTTGGAACCACATGTCCTCCAAGTCCATATCATCCAATTGGGGCCAAAAATATTCGGTTGTCATTGAACGGTAGCGATTCCCATTCACAGTAACGTGCCGGTCTTGATCATCACGGAAGAAGTACGGCCCAATGACGCCGCCGGCCCATAAACCACACCAAACCGTAATTTTTTTGGGATGCAATGATGACTCATGGAGTACGTGTGGATTGCTGCCTGACCAATACCGCATATTTTGTTTATTGACGAAGCCATTCAGCCAGAAATGAGCCTCATCGCTGAAGATGATTTTTCGATGAAAATCCGAATCATTTTCAAGTTGTTGCTCAGCCCAATTCACGAACATACGACACTTCTGGTGGTCAAGCGGCTTCAGTTCTTGCGTCAATTTAATCGTGTAAGGATGTAGGCCAAGATCTTTTCGCAAAATTCGCCACAACGACGTCACAGAGATGCCCAACGCTTGAGAACGACGTGTGAGAGACACATTTGGGCTTTCTTCAACTGAAGCCTCAGCGGCAGCAATATTCTCGACACTACGGGCACTTCTTTGTCTCACTGGCACGGGAACATTTTGTACTGTGCCTGTGGATCAGGGCTGCCGTTTTGAAATTTCGAATGGGAGTATTTTAGACGTTTACAGGGGAGTATTTTGTGTCTAAGGGGAGTACAGAAAAAAAAACGATACAAATCCAACATCAAAAACAACCATTAGAATGTTAAAGCTCTAAAACTCAATTGTTTTATTTGTACTGCAGCTTCAAGATTTTTTTCAAAAAAGGTCACATTTTTCAATAAATAGCAAAGCAACAGAAAAATAAAATTCTTGATCATCGTGGATAGTTTTTTAGGTTAATGAATTCCAAAAACATTTAAAAAAAATATTGTATAAAATATAACAGTAAGAAATTCAAGCATTAAAATAACTGTCTTGGGTTTTACCTATCAAACTGTAACTCAGTACTTCGTACAACCTCATCGGCTTTACATATCTTCGAAAATTCTATTATGCATAGAATTTATCACTTCTCCATCGATCTCGATTCATGCTTGGGCTATTTGTGTTTTAAGCTCTTTCACATTCCTGTACTGCCTCCCATTTAAATCTTTCTAGCCATGTTTTCGATTGGTTTCAGATTAGGACTACATGATGGCCATGGCAAACACCTTGTTCCGCTGACTTCCAACTATTCGCGGACTATTTTTGCAGTGTGAATTGTCTTGTTGGAAATAAAGTTTCCACCCACCGGAATTTTTCCAAATTCGTCTAGAGCATATTTGAGCATCTCTGACCATTCATTTTGGGTGGTAGCCATATCGAAGTGATTTTTCCATGATACCCAAAAGGATCCCAAACCATCGCACTTCCATCTCCGGAGTGCCGCGTAATTTTCACTGCTTTTTCGTCTCGCAAATGACGCCAATAAAAACTTTAACCATTGGGACAGTTTGCTTCAACACTTGCTGTACTCTTCTTAGAGTTAGGTACTAGAAGTCTTACTTGCGCCTTACCTGACCGGCATTCGGCATGTTACGCTTGACTTTGCGTGAAATAGCTTGGTCGACCGGATCACCTAGCAGAGTTATAATCTTCACCCAAATTGGGAAAATTACACCCAACGGAAACAGATCGTCCTTCCTTCGACGCAATTGACCGCTTTCCGTGCTCTCTTTGTATAGCAATAACTTCAATCCTTCAATCGTCAATTGGGTTCCGCGGGGCATGGCTAGGTTGGATTAGGTTAGGTTGTAAGGACTTATGAGGCACCATAATGGGCCCATCGCGATCTGCTGGAACCATCGGATGATGGTACCTAAACCAAACATTTCCGTCAAAACATTTAATTTCCCGGCAAAATTTTAAGATTTTATTGTGGCCAGCCTCTTCCAGTGTGTTAAAGAAGTTATTCCCTAAAAAATTCTTTCGAGAACGAGCCTGACAATTACAACGAATGTGTTCAATATCCTTTAATATACTTACATTATGTCCTATACCAATGGGGCTTGGCTAAATCAAGATTGAATAATTATTATCATTTCGAATTACGAAGAGTGCGAGTCATCTGTGAAATTACAGTTACTATATTTTAAATATATATATATATATACTTATCAATAATCTGAAATATTGTAAGATAAACACAATCTCCTTATATTTAAGTATTTTGCCTTTTGTGCATGGCTTCTTTAGTTGTTAGCAGTTCAGACTGTATATCAAATTGAACATTTTGATAATGTCTGTCTTTATACTTATTTCGGCCACTGTATTTCGTTATCGTGTTAGTATTTTGATAAAGTACTATTCAATAAAGAAAAGGTACTCAAAGTTCTACTTGTTTTAAAAAATTTAAATATTTTATAGGGGAGTACAATAAGGACGAGGGGAGCACGGGAGTACAGTGTTTGAGAGTAATACGAATACTCCCTTAGTACTCACTTCGGCAGCCCTGCTGTGGATTCAAATTTTTCCACTAAACGCTCAATTGTTGATCTGCTAGGACGATTATGACGACCATAAATTGGACGTAGCGCTCTTAACGTTGAGGCCACTGACTCCGAATTTTGGTAGTAAATTTTAATAATTTCGACTCGTTGTTGGCTCGTATATCTTTCCATCATGAAATGGCAAACCTTACTGAAGAGAAATGGCAAAAGAGCGGCAAGAAATATGGCGTCGTTTGCTGTCCCTGTCTTTTGCAGCATCCCTGTTGAAAATATGTTGTATAAATAATTAAATAAAATACTTTTGGTTGGTTTTGTTTCTGATTATTACTATAAAAATATGTGTAATATGTATGAATTCTGTAAATAAATTATTTAGAAACATATTTCTTGATATTGAAAAAAGGAAAGATGATACAGTGAGCCGAGAAAGTATTCGTCTCTGCCCACTTCTGAATAAAACGCGTTAATTTGTCATTAAAATCAATAGTTAACAACATTATTTTTATTTTATTTTTATTACCATTGAGTTATCTCTACGAAAGCAGTGAAAACTCAACTGTCTCATTTTCGTTTTTATTCGTAACAGCACAGACATTCAAAATCCATAAGTTTTTCCGCCGAAAAAGTATTCGTCTTCACGCATTTAAAATGAATATACGATTAGCTAGTTTGCGGGATTTATTCGCTGCTTTTGAAGTCAAATTGCTCCGATCAGGACATGAGTAGTTGGAAGTTGGTTTTGGAAGTGCTCGTAGTGCATATCTTTTTCAGAAAAGTAAAACTAAAAGACATGGGTTGCAAAAATCATAAAACTACAAGAAAAGAACGAAAAATTATTATTAATCTATTAAATGAAA
This sequence comes from Brachyopa scutellaris, assembly GCA_949775065.1. Taxonomy (NCBI): domain Eukaryota; kingdom Metazoa; phylum Arthropoda; class Insecta; order Diptera; family Syrphidae; genus Brachyopa; species Brachyopa scutellaris. The sequence continues at coordinate 133,013,490 of OX459112.1, read as the reverse complement.
GTCAAAAGTACAAGGAAACAGCTGAAAGTGTAAATAGACCAATTACGACGATTAACAGTATCATTTATAAATAAAAAAAAAATAAAGAAATATGAAAATGCTCCAAGATCTGGGCGATCACAAAATTTGACGGAGAGGGAAAAAGCTAAATCGTCCGCAAAACTAAAAAAAACCCTATACATGAGTGTTCCAAAGATTGCTGCTGAGATAGAAGTTGAGATGGGGAAATCGTTTCTGATGATAGAGTGCGAAATGTCCTCCACCAAGCTGATTATCATGGTCGCGTGGCTCCCAAAAACCATTTATCAGGAAGGTAAATAACAGTTAGCGCCTGGAATATACTAAAACGTATAAAAACCATGATGAGCAGTTCTGGAAAAGATTGTTTTTTTACGGACGAAAGCAAGTTCAAGATTTTTCAATCGGATCGCAAAGTTTTAGTGAGGAGAAAACCAATAACTGAAATGGACGAAAATGCGACGCTGATACACTGCGAAGGGTCTCTTATGGTATGGGGCTGCATGTGCTCTAATGGAATGGGTGAGTTGTGCGTTTTTGATGGAACTATGGAGTACAAACAATATATTAACATTTTGAAGAATCATCTTCAAAAAAGTGTGGACAAAATGGGTATAAGTAGTTCCTATATACATATTTATCCCGGACAATGACCAACAACACACTGCGTACAATACACCTTCATATATGTATGTATGCAAGCTCCTCCGCAGTCACTAGATGTTAACCCTATTGAACATATCTTTGAGAAAAAAAAATCAGAACCAGGCGTATTCCCAATAAAAAGGACTTTAGATCTGCGCCTTATGAGGGATGGGCTTCTAATTCATTAAACGTCACGACAACCTTCGTTGGTTCAATTCTAATAAGATTGGAAGCAATTAATAAATGCAAGGGGGGATCCACAAAGCATTAATTTCATTTCATTATTATTTGTTTAGTTAATTTTTATTGACTAGACCTAACAGACGAATACTTTTTCGGTGCTGAATCAATATCCGAATTTTGTTTTTTCCTATTTTTTTTTCTATCAGTAAAGAATTCTTTAATTCTAAGTTTAAATTTAAACCATTTGAATTGAAGAACAAAATATATGCAAAATAAATGTTTTGTATTTATTCAAATAAGAAAAAAATCGTCGTTGTTGCAATAAGGTGGAGCAGACGAAAACTTTTTCGGCTCACTGTAGGTGTACGCTAAATTTTGAGAGCAACTGTATATCAACCAAAATGAAGTTGCAAACAACAAAACACTTCGTATGAATATGGTTTCCAATGGGATGAGTTGACGGATGGAAATCATGTAGGAAGTGTGGATGTTGGATGGGAGGTTTAGATTTTGGGGGTTGGATTTTCTCTTGCTAGAGTTCTCGTACGGGCACACTAGTCCTACATAATTACATTGACACTTGGAGTAAGATTTGCGTTTTGTGTTAAAGTTGTAGCTCCCTTCGCTTCCATTCTGGAGCAATAATTTTTTTTTCGAATTGTTTGTGGAAGAGATCATCTCAACTAACTGGAGTGGCTACGCACTATTCACAGACAGCTGACAGACATGAACTTTGAGTATATACCTATGCACTTATGTATCACCTTTTTGTAGCCACTCCCACTCCCTCTGCACATTTTTGTGTTAAATCACAATGACTTCCTTTCTGATGTTATCCCCATTTAATCTCGATGTAATCTTACCACGATATCTGTTCTTTCAATACTGCTGCGGAACAAATTACCGTCAACGTACACTGAAGTGTAAAACCAGCAAAAGCATTTAATTACATTGCCGCAGTCGCCGTCGTCCGCCAGTTCCTTTTGTCGTTAACCAGATGTGTCCAGCTGAATTGGCTACCCAGTCTAGTCGGCGCGATGCATTCAAATCAATTTGACGTGCAATTTCAGAGGCGGATTCATGGCTCAGTTTAAAACACGCGATCTGTCCGTTAACATGTGGTTTCTTTTAGTAAGAAAATTTACAATTTTTTTTTTCTATTCCGGACTGTAGTTTATCTATTAACATATGTACGTATGTACATACTATATACCTACCATACATATATATTATGTATGTGAAAATGAGGAAAAGTTCGTTAGAGAAATCGAGCTCAGCCAGTTAAGACAAAAAAAACAACAACAAACTAATCTTTGGCAGTTTTTATGTATCGCAATGTGCATATATGTATATACATATCATTCTTTGTGATTTCAACAAGACTTATGTGATCTTGGGAGAGTTTTCATAATTTAATGTTGATCCTTTAATCTGGACTGGCAAAGGGCAAAATCCTTCAACACGCTTTCTTAAAAGTCAATTCTTAATGGAAAACCCTCAACAACTGTGACATTTTAACGAAAACTTGACCCGTTTACAGAAGAAAAAAAAAATAGATTCTTAGACCTAACAGATCACGAGTCTACATCGCCAGAATCTCGACAATAAGTACGGGTTACTGGCCAATCGTAGCTTAGGTATTCCAATTAACTCCCACTGTCGCAGCTGCGAGAGTAAGTCTGCGGAGGAAAGCGTTTTTCACTTTCTCTGTGAATGTCCGGCACTAGCCAGAGCCAGGCAGCATACACTCGGCAGATACTTCCTTAAGGACGCTTGAGAAATTTCTGACATAGAACTCTGTAACCTCACTTAATTTACTTATAACAGTTCATGTTGTTATTTACATGTGTACTACTTAACCCTAGACCCGTGTATTGGGCACTGCGTACCCACAGGAAATCTCAAATCGATTTTTAACGCATTCGTTGGTGTAGGACATGCAAGAAAGAGATGATTTATTGGGCATACGATGCCCATGCATACGAAAATCAACTAGTTGAAATGGGCACTCAGTGCCCAGTGATTTTATTTGTTCCTATGAACATATTTTTAGTAAACGAAAGAGTTTACCACTGATTTTGGATGCTAAAAATATTCCGAAACTATTTTACAATGGAGGTTTATTTTTTGAAGTTTTACTGCATACTCTATGTATACCTACTAGTGAAAGTATTATCTGTTGTTTTACGGACGAAGGTGCTGATTTTGATTTTTTTGTAAGTAAATGCTGATAGGTAGACTTTTTTCTTTTGAATATTTTATTTGGTTTTTCTAGAAAAATGGATGGAAATCAAGTACTAGAACGTGTCGTAAATCTTGTGGTACAGCATTGAGTGATGCTGAACAGGAGTTTTTAGATACTATCTACATGAATTCGATCAACAAAGTGACTCATCGGAGGATTCTGAAAATTATGAAGCAGACAGGGGTTGTTGGTTGAGGCTTTGGTCCACCCCGGACTGTAGCGCCACCTAATTAAGTAAGTAGCATAGCATAGCATAGCATAGCATGGCAGACATAGGTGATGGAGACCTTTCGGATGTTGAGCCTTATTTTGTTTCCAATGTGTGATTTGCGTGAAGAACAAGTAGGCGATGATGTGCGACAAGATGGAGATATCTCTATGCAGATTGAATCTGGTGAGCGACGTCAGGAGAATTTTCAGGAGAATGAACCTATTGGGCCAAACAGAGGAATGCGCTTCAAAGCTAGGAACGACAGCACAGTACAGCACATATGTTAGTTGCCAAAAATGACAACTTCATTGTCGATTTATTGTACTTATGTTTTCCAAATTTTTTATAGCATTTTACAATAACTAATTGCCCTTTTACCGATTGAAGTTCGATCAGAGCACATCTTATAATTACTAGATAGACTCTGATTTCGATTTCTTCCATTTGGTAAAATTATCTCGTCGATTCACTTTTCAATTCGAGTAAAAAAAATATCAAATATACAATCACGGCTGATTTTGACATCTGTACACCGGTCTGTTCTACCTCAAGAGTAGGTGCAAGATTTTCTGTATGTTTCTGGATAACCTCACTGAACACAAAGCAGATCAGTTTCGGACAGAATTTTTTCTCACTGAACACATGACTTTGTACTTGTACTCGTGCCTAAGTACACGATAACTCAAAATTTTACAGTACACGGGTCGAGGGTTAATATGTTTATTGGTCATTATTGATTGGATATTTGTGAGGATTACGATATTGCAAAACAGATCTATGTATTTGCACTATCTCGCAGTGTATGTATGTTACCCATTACTCAATTTATTTATATTTTAAAAAACAACATCTTAATACAATGTTAAGTCCTGCAATGGCTCCAAAATGAAGCAAGCTTCGCGTATCGAATTTTCTGGATTCCTATTTTCAATATTGGAATAAACCTTCGAAGAACTGTAGTCATTTTAAAATGTCATTATATCAAACACAGTTGTAGGGTACTACAGAAGCATCAAGGTCTTGCTTCAGATGATAAAAAGTGATGTCGACATAGTCCAAAAGGTAGAACTTAATATGCTACTTATATACATATAGCTGAATGAATTAGGTTCTCTGACAAGCCCACCGAAGACGTCAGTCATCTCCTACAACAAATTTTGAATCCAGATAATTTTAAGAACATTGCCTTTTTATAACTAAGACAAGTTAAAGCCTTTAATCACTAAGCGAAACAAAAGTCCAGTTCCATTCAATATATCCCATATATCTCATCATTCTTTATCACATTTACATATTTATGGCTTTCGCGTAGCGTAATCTATCGTATAGTAGAAAATAATGAGTGATAGTCATGGAAATACTGTGAGTTGCCATTATGTTTGCGTTGAGTGTCTGACATGTTTCACTTATTCAATTTGTTAACTACCAGTTTATACAGCTACTACATATAAAACTAGTCTAAGGCAATAAATCCTTTTATATAAATGTTTATCTTGTTTGTAATAACAAATGGTCTGAGCAACAACAAATATTTATCACCCGTATTGACATCAGTTCAAATTACCATAAACAAATCCACGCGTCCTTATTAATTGAAGCGTCTACCCACAGCATCTGCATATTACCATGTTCTTCTCACCGTAGAGTGTGTGGCCATCGGCAACCATTTAGCCATAAATAAATCACTTCATAGATACCCGTTGTGAAGAGCGAGCCAATTCGCCAGTCGCCAATGCGTGGATTAATCAATTTTCATGTTTTGTTTTATATTTTTCATTACAGAATGTCCCCGTCAGTGCTCCATCTGCCACATCGAGTTTCCAATCGAACCGAATCAATGGCGGAGGTCGACCATTCGCTAGCAGCAGTAGTGGCAGTGCTGGCACTAGCAGTGCATTCACCAGAAACCGTCCGTTTGCCAGTAGCACATTCAATCGACAGCAACAGAATAAGCAGCCCACGAACTCCGACGATGAGTTAGTCACTCCGGTGCAGCAGCAATTACCATTTCGGAATACACGCACTCGATTCCAGCCGAATTCAGCAAAAACATCAACGACCACGTCGACATCGACAACGACATCAAAACCATCACGATTTAATCGATTCGGTTCGGCAAGGTCACCACCGTCAACAGCGACAGAAGTCAGGCAATCGGCACCCGCGACATCGTTGGCAGCATCATCCTCATCTTCACGCTTGCGACTCCCCACGGCGTCAGTGAATAAAACACTTTTCCAACCTCGTCGGCCTGTATTCATTAGTCGTGAGATAAATCGACCCTTCGGAGCCGGCGGTGAGCGAATTATAGTCAATCATAATGGCAGCGATAACAGTTCCCCCAATAACACCAATAGTCAGGAAGAGGATGACCTCGACGAATCAGAGGAAGACTCAGTGGCCGAGGAAATTCGTGAACAGAATCATGTTGGCTCCGGACCGAAGGAGGGTATTCTAGAGAAGCTTAGCCTACATGAGGCTGGTTCTTCAGTGCAATCATCGTCTTCTGCCGAACCACCGCCGGCATCATCGGGAGCATTGCCATCCACAATGGCAACCAGCCAGAAGGCACAGGATGATCATACAGTGATTCTTACTTCGAATTTTTACCTTCCTGGATCATTTGAGGATGATGACGAGGGAGAGGGCGGTGAAGATGAGGAAGAAGAGGAAGGCGATGATGCGGAACCTGTCAGTAAGGAAAATGATGAAGAGGTGACAACAGAGCCACCATCGGACTACGATTACGAGTATGACGATGTGATCACAACGATTCCGCCACCCACACTTACGGCAGAGGTGGACTCAACTGAACCACTGACAGAAGTTGAACCAGAGCTCGATACAAAGCCCAGTGCTGCTATTGAAGTGGATACACCCAAAGCTCTTGCTCCAGCTCTACCAATAGAATTGGCTACTGAATCACCACCAACAGTAAATGAGATCACAACTATGACACCACTAGAGTCTAGTGCCGAATACGATGATGACGATGACTATACAGATGGCTATGGCTCTGGAGCAGACGGATCGGGAGACTATATAGAAGAGCAGACAGCGATACCAAATAAAGAGGTTATCGGTCGAGAAGTGGTTTCAGTAGTGACCACGAAGAGTGTCATCAATGGTTCCACAGCAGTACCACAACCCGTGACACCTAGCACCACCCCAAGCAAGGAGGAGGAAATATATACTGAGAACAAGTCGACCCCTGCTAAGAAGGAAACGGAAGATTTGGCTGAGTCAGAGGATGATGAGCCACCAGAGGAATCCGCTGAGGAGCAAAGTGTGAATAATACTACCGAAAGCTATGTTGTTATCGCGTCTATACAAACCAGTCGCAGTATTAACGGTGCAAGATTTCTGCCCTTCCCGGCTATTGAGCAGGAAGAAACAAAGCAAACTCTTTCAGAACTGGAACGCAAAATACACGGCAAGAACACTCGCAAAAAGCCACAGCAGTCGACTAACGAGAGCAGTGAGACTCCTTCTAGTAATGAACTGCCTTTAGATGCAACCATCGCCAATGTCAGTAGCTCGAGTACAACTGAGGCCACGCCAATAGCAGAGAAAGAAGATATGCAAATGCCTGTAGAGACTACAACCGAGGCTACTAGTTCTACTACTGTCTCAAGATTTGCACCCAATATAAGGAAGTTCATGCCGAAGACATCGCCTAGACCCAGGATCAATATCGATGACATACCAATGGATGACTTAACTGGTCTTCTACCAGCGGGCTTCAAACCCCGTCCGTCATATAAAAATAAAAAGCTGACCAAACCAACTACTGTAGCACCAGCATATTCTTCAGAGGATAACCGGAAACCGCAAAGAAACTCAACCACCGGCCGATCGTACAAAAACTCTCCGAATGCGGCTCAAGACGTTGCCCTAGCTGGCCTTATTCCCAAGGGCTATAGAACAACCCATGCTCCCACGACAAACACTCACAAAGAAGGACCTCCCAAGAAGCTTGAAGACATTTTAAGCAAAATCAAATTCGAAGACAACCTAGATAAGCTTCTTCCTGCTGATTTCAAAGAGAAAGTCACAACCCCCAAATTGCCAGTTACATTCGTTGAAGACATATCTAAGTTTACGCCACCAGGTTTCAAGCATCCAGCTTCTACAACTATTAAACCGGTCATCAAGATCCAAGATGACATAAGTAAATTCCTTCCACCAGGCTACAAGCCTCCAGCTGAGGAAAAAACCCCAATTAAAGTGGCAATCGCGGATGATATAAGCAAATTCCTCCCACCAGGATTCAAGTTGGACACTGCACCAAAGGTTGAAGCCATCGACATATCGAAATTCTTGCCAAAGGACTTTAAACCTGTTGTCAAAGAGGAAGAGAAAGAAAGTATCCCCAAAAAGGTCGAATTTAAAGAAGTATCTGATTTGCTTCCACCTGGATTCACAGAGGCATCTTCAGCAGAGTTGACTACCACACAGAGTCCTGTCACTACGTCTACAGCGTCGTCAGGTTTAAAGGTTGTTTTCCCGAAAGGATTCAACAACAGACGGCCGGGACAACGAATAACAACTCCACGTACCAACTCAGCTGAAGGAGGAGGTGGTGGAGGAGGTTCGAATTCACCATCAATTGTCATCAAGAAGGGACCACCTATTCGTGTTACCACCGAGTTTACTGGCTGGCCAACGCCTTCTACCACTCCCATTTCAATAGAGAAACTTTTGGAACAAGCTCGAACTGCTACAATTGATATTTCCGATCTGCTACCGCAAACGACTACGACCTCAACAACTTCGACCAGCTCATCGACGACGACGACTCCAGAGCCACCAAAGCCCACAAAGCCGGGACACTGCAGATCTGATTGTGATCTTGCTGGTACTATTAAGATCATCGACGGAGTTACCTGGAAACCAGAGTTGCTTGATCACAATACAGCGGAATGGAAGAATCTCGCGCGAGAGGTCGAAGCACAGGTTTGTAATTTTGAAAAGGCACCATTACTGCCTAACCAAGTGTCGAAAGTAAAAAATGGGATTTCCTTTTTTTAGTACACAAGGTATAGGCTTAAATTGGTATGACTTTTTTCTTTGGAAGTCTGTCATTCTCAGTCGTGTTACTACTCATTTTACTCTTCCTCTGTCCACAGCTCAACGAAGTCTATAGCAATGCAGCACACCTAAGCCATTGGTACAAGAAAGTACGCATTGACAGCTTTAGCAAAGGCAGTGTTCTAGTCGACTACTTTGTAGAGCTGGGAAACATTACTCAGGATGTCAACACACTGGAAATTAAGAAATTATTCCATCAAGCGCTGACACAACCACCATTGCCAGTGGTGCCATTGCATAGAGAGGTGGATAACGAAACAGACAGCGACGATGATGAGAATTTCAAGGAGGGCAAGGGTGAGAAACTAATCAAAGAAACTTATTTGATGGGAAGGTTTGTTGTTGACCCGGCGTCAACAGATTTTATTGGTAAGTAGCAAACGATTGAGTACCTTCTCTTATGGAATTTCGTTTATACGTTTTTTTTTTCTTCAGTAATACCAAAATCATTCGCACCAACGGTTGAGTTTGCAGAAGATGAAGCGCTGATACCACATTGGGCCATCGTGCTCATCGTCATTGGTGTCGGCTCATTGTGTTTTGTTGTGATATTTGGAGTCACTGTGGTAAGTTGAAGTTTTAATTAAATTGTAGTTTTAAGTTTTATTGTAATTTTTCAAATATTACACTTGAGCTCACTCACAATTTTTTCCAGTAAACTGCTTTTTGTTTTTATGAGTAGAAGACATTTCTAGAATATATGTATTTGTTTGGTCTATTTATCTTTTAATATAATTGTAAATACGTAGTTATATAAAAGAAATTGATATCAATTACTAAATAACATTCTATATCACATGGGCCTCTATTGTGAGTGTCGATCAACGATCGATTAGCGACAACTATTGATCGTCGATTGCCGAATTTGGTATTGTGTATTGTGATTGTGATCAATATTTGTGACAATCGCTTGTAGTCGATCACAAATTTCTGGTCGATCTTTTTGTTTGAGAAATATGGAAAAGTTTTGTGTATGAAATGATATTCTTCTATATAATGAAAATGAAATGATGATCGTTGGTAAGCGCAAATCTTGGGAACGGCCAGACCGATTTGGCTCATTTTTCTTCTCAAATGTTCGATATAGTCCGAATGAGGTCCTAACGGAGAGAACAATTCGATAGGTGGCGCTGACGTCAACTTATTAACATATTCTATTTTTATTGACCAAATGGACTCATATTCAGAACATATGTTGGTTTGGTGCTAAAAGAGAAAACAACAAAATATGGACCCGATAAGTGGTGCTGTAGTCAAGTTATTAGAAAATTCAATACTCATAGAAACACAGACAAAAAAAAAATATAAAAAAAATTGATGCAAGCCATACGAAGCAATCAAAACTGGTTTGGTGGTGCGATGATTCTTCTGGCAGATGATTTTCGCCAAACATTGCCAGTGGTTCCACGGTCAACACCAGCAGATGAAATTAATGCATGTTTGAAGTCGTACGTTTTGTGGAAACACGTCAAGACACTCAAACTAAGTATAAACATGCGTGTTGAGTTGCAGAATGACCAATCTGGAGAAATATTTTCAATACAATTGTTGGACATTGGCAATGGGAAAACCCCAATTGACATATTGACTGGTTGTATTACATTCCCCGTCGATTTTTGCCAGTTCACCGAATCAAACACCAAACTCATACAAAAGGTGTTCCCAAATATTGATCGAAATTGCAAAAATCATGTTTGGTTGAGCGAACGTGCTATATTAGCTTCGAAACACATTGATGTGAACGAATTGAATTTCAAGATTCAAAGTGAAATTAGTGGTGAATTGATGACGTACAAATCGGTGGATTCCATTACTAGCCAAGATGATGTTGTCAACTATCCAACGGAATTTTTAAACTCGCTTGATTTGCTCGAATTGCGGCCGAATAATCTTTAATTGAAAGTGGGATCGGTAATCACTATGTTGCGAAATATAAATCAACCACGTCTTTGTAATGGCACCCGGCTTGCGGTGAGGAAATTAATAAATAACGTCATCGAAGCAACAATTCTTAAAGGAAAATACAAAGGAGAAGACGTTTTGATACCACGCATCACAATGATTCCGACCGACATGCCATTCGACTTTAAACGCTTGCAGTTTCCGGTGCGACTTGCATTTGCAATTACAATTACATTACAATTAATATTGATATGATAATTCAAATGTAGGGCGAAGCAGGTTACAAAGAAAAAGCAATTGGAGCTTCTGGTTTTATGAAAGCAATTCCTGAGGTCACGAAGGGAGTTTGTGCAAAAACCCAACCAGATAGACGATGGAGAAAGATAATTAATAAACTTATTTTCTTTAGTTTCATATCGCAATATGATGAAATAAAATGAAATAAAATGAAATAAGTGGCAGTTTCAATTAATTTGTATTTGCTTTATTCTACAAATTATGAGGACATGGATTTGAAAATGTTATTCTAGATATCTAGAACTTTATCGTTTCCAAAAAGTCCTTCGCCATAATATGGTGCATTCTCTTATTCATCGACCATGGCTAAACCATAACTCAATTGAACTCCTTTATTTTAAATTACTTCTAATCCAAATAGATGCGAGTAAAAGGTCTGTTTTGTAACACGCTAGTTTTTGTAAATTTTCATAGAATCATTACAGTTTCATGGTATTAAATTTTTTTACTCTTATTTGGCTCTCAGCTTGCGATGTATTTTACGCTACACCTTTTCGTTGGGATGTGCTGTTCAATACGGTGGGCACCGTAGCGCAAGTGGTTGGTGCGTCGGATTACTGAACCAGCGGTCTTGGGTTCGAATCCCGTCGCAAACACCTAAATGTTTTTCACAGTGCCCACGTCTTTCGAATGTCTGACAAGCATCAAAGAGTATCATTTGTCACGATTGAGCTTCTCAACTCGCCGTTCGGAGTCGGCAAAAAACTGCAGGTCCCTTCCATTCGTGCACAAATATAACACGCACACACAAATGGTAGCGAGAAGCAGGCCCAGGTTCACCTCGAGCTGTAGCGCCAACTAAGTAAGTAAGTAAGTAAGTGCTGTTCAATTCTGTCAAAATGTCATAATCTTCATTGTTAGTGGAAATAAAAACGAATTGAAAGGTTTGAACAAGTGTTGTTTCAAAAGCGTTTGGTAACTTTTGTTCAAGTTGTCTATCTTTGAGAGGATTTCTCTCTCATTTAGAGGATTCTACTATTTGACAGGTCAGAAAGTTACCAAACAGAATTATAAAAACAATAGCCAAACAACTGTCAAAAGTATGATGTATTCACAATATTCACAATTTTATTAAAAATAATCTATTCTTCTATCTATTGAGTTACACAATACCAAAGCCAAAATCAATCGACGCAATCGACTATTGTCGTGACGATCGTTGATCGACACTCACAATAGGGGCAATAATGTACTAAAAAAAACTAAAAATAAGGGAAAATATATTTATAGACTACGTTACGTAATACATTTTTTAGTGTAATCTTGTTAAGATTGAAGTCAAGAATGTTTACATTTAAAACATAGAGTTTGCTCACGCGGTTAATTGGCTCTTGCATCCTGTAATTTGTTCTATGATGAGGTACATATAGTAACTATACTACGCAGGTAATGCGATCGGGATCGTCCCAATGTTTAATCCTAAACAGGATAATAAGTCAGGTGCATCAATCAGACCTGAGATCAGTTGATGCATAAAAATGATATCGCACATTGAAAATAGAATTGGCACTATACAAAATTGTCCACTTTTGAGTTAGAGCGACATCTTACTTACTTACTCACTTAGGTGGCGCTACAGTCCGAGGTGAACCAAGGCCTCAACCTACAACCTCTTCCAGTTAGCCCGGTCCTTAGCTAAACGCCTCCAGTTGCGCACTTCAAGTTGGTTGAGGTCTTGTTCTACTTGTGCGCGCCACCTTAGGCGAGGTCGTCCTCTGCTGCGATGACCTTCCGGGTAAGAGTCGAATATTCTCCGAGCCGGAGCGTGGATGTCCATACGCTCTACATGTCGTAGCCATCTTAAACGCCCAATGTACAGTTTTTTGACCAAGTTAATGTCGTTATACAGCTCGTACAGTTCGTGGCTGAATCTTGTCCTCCAGAACCCGTCAACGCAAACGGGACCGAATATCTTATTATTATTATTGTTGAAGGGTGAGATGCACCGCGACCTTAAGATCTATTGTGCCCCCTACAAGTCCTAGACGAAGGAACATCCCTCTCGTCATTATTCCTATTGGAATCGGTTAGAGAGAGCTTCGCTCACACCTAGCCCAGGTGAGAATTCCATAGGTCACAGCACCTCATCCAGACCAATTTCCCTGAGAAATCGCAGCAGGATTTTGGGTGCTATGAGTGGTAGATCCTCTGCTGTAACTTGGTACTTACCCAAGCACTTGAATCTTTTCTGGGTTAATGCCCCACATTCCACCAGTATGTGTTCTGGAGTTTCGCTGGACTCATCGCAAAATCTGCATGAGTCCTCATCTGATAGACCTAGCTTCCTGAGATGTCCCCTGAGTTTACAATGCCCAGTAAGAAACGCAGTCAGGATGCGGAGTTTGTTTTTGTCAAGGCTGATGCAAGCTTCGAATCTCTTCAGGTTGTAATTACCGAGCAGTTTCTTTGCCTGTCTTAGACCCTGAGTTCTTGTCCAGGACTTAGCCCTGTTTGTCTTCTCCAGTGATCGGAGCTCCTCTTTTATTGTATGTTCCCCTATGCCGCAGAAGGGTTCAGGACCCACAAATGGTGTGGCAGCCCCTTTCCTGGCAAGTTTGTCCGCCTCTTCATTACCTTCTATCCCCAGGTGTCCTGGTACCCAGTATATGGTGACGTTGTTTCGTTCGCCCAGTCTATTTAGTTTGTCTAGGCATTCCCAGACAATTCTAGATTTGATGATCTGGGTTCCTATTGCCTTGATAGCTGCTTGGCTATCTGACATTATTGCAATGTCGCATCTATTGTAGAGCTTATCGAGATTGAGTTGGGCACATCTGTCGATAGCACAGATTTCAGCTTGAAAAATGCTGGTGTAGCTGCCCATGGGTTCGAATAGTTTAGTTCCGGGCCCAGACACTCCTGCCCCCGTTCCTTCCTTAGTTCTTGAACCATCCGTGTACCATTTGATGGTGTGCGGACTTAGCCCATAGATTCTAGATTCGTTGCTCCAGTCTTTCTTGTTGCTGAGTTTGATATGAAAGTTTTTCTCCCAGCTGAATTTTCTAATCCCGTCGTCTCTAGGAAGGGCTAGAAGGGGAAGCTTATTGGCCATTGCATGATGGTCTTTATGGCTGATGCATTTTCCTTTTCCTATTCCTTCTTTGGCCATTCTTAGAAACGTCCTATTTGCGGTTTCATTCACTACCAGATGCAATGGAGTAAGCTCCAATAACACCTCCAGTGCTGCAGTTGGACAGGTTCTCATTGCACCCGTCATGCATACGCATGCTAGTCTCTGCACTTTATTTAGTGTATTTCTCGTAGTTGTCAGACTGGTTCTTTTTGCCCATGCTATTGCCCCATAGGTGATCACAGGTCTCACCATGCTAATATACATCCATCTGAGAATATGAGGTCGACAGCCCCATGATTTGCCGGCTATGCTTTTACATATCATGAGTGCACGAGTCGCTCTCTTGGTAACCTCTTCTGTGTGCTTCTTCCAGTTCAGTTTACTGTCAAGGTACACTCCTAGGTATTTGACTTCTAGCACAGGAGTAATGACTGATCCTGAGAGGGTAATAGTCTTCATGTGCGGAAGCTTCCTCTTTCTTGTGAAGGGTACTAGCGTTGCCTTGGCCGGATTGATGTTAAGTCCCGCTATATTGCACCATTCTTTTGTCACTATAAGCCCTTTTTGTATTATATCACATAAGGTTTCCTCGTATTTCCCTCTAGCGATTAGGACAATGTCATCAGCGTAAGCTTGACAGTCTATGCCGAGGTTGGTCAGTTTTTCAAGGAGTTCGTCCACGACGAGACTCCAGAGCAGCGGTGATAGTACTCCCCCCTGCGGGCAACCCTTAGTGGTATTTATTTTGATGGTGTGTAGTGTCGTGCAAGTTTCCGCCGATCTTGTGCTCAGTAACTCGCGTACCCATCTTATGATAGTGTCGTCAACGCCTTTCCTGCTCAAGGAGCGTCCAACCGCTTCATGTGAAGTGTTATCAAAGGCTCCTTCAATGTCTAGAAAAGCGCAGAGTACAGTCTCCTTAGTGTCCAGTGCACCTTGGATTATAGTATTTAGTTGATATAGAGCAGTCTCTGTTGATCTGCCTGCTCTATACGCGTGCTGAGAGTGATGTAAGGGGGATCTGTGGAGAATCTCCTCCCTTATATAGTTACCGAATATCTTACAAAGGATTTTTCTCTCGAAGCGACCAAGGATATCTTCATCCGCTTTCGATAAAGTCCATGCTTCAGCTCCATATAGCAAGACTAGGGTGATAAGGGTCTTATATAGAGTCTCCTTAGTCGATCGAGAAAGGACTTTACTACTCAATTGCCTTCTTAGCCCAAAGAAACAGCGGTTGGCAAGAGTAATCCTTCGTTTGATTTCCGACGAGATGTCATTTTTTGAAGTTATGGCAGAGCCGAGGTAGACAAAGTCCTTAATTACCTCGAAGTTGTAGCTGTCTATTGTGACATTCTGTCCAATTCGTCGATGTTGGGTGTCCCTTTTTGTCGACAGCATATATTTTGTTTTGCCCTCGTTTACGGCTAAACCCATTTTAGCCGCTTCCATTTCTATACTCGCGAACGCACAGGTGACAGCTCGCCGTGATCTGCCAATGATGTCAATTTCATCGGCGTATGGAAGTAGTTGAACGGACTTTTGAAAGATCGTTCCTTGTGTGTTGGCTTGTGAGTTTCGAACAATTCTTTCAAGTATGATGTTGAAGAAGTCGCATGACAGCGCGTCACCTTGTCTGAATCCTTTTTTGACATTGAAGGTCTCGGTGAGGTCATTACCGACCTTGAGGGAGCAGCGAGCTTTCTCCATTGTCATCCTGCACAGACGGATGAGTTTGGCAGGGATGTCAAAACTAGACATGGCTCTATACAGTTCATTCCTCAATATGCTATCATAGGCGGCCTTGAAATCGATGAGCAGGTGGTGGGTATCGACTTGGACTTCTTGGGTTTTTTCCAGGATCTGCCTGAGTGTGAAAATTTGGTCTATGGTGGACTTTCCTGGCCTGAAACCGCACTGATAGGGACCAATCAGGTTGTTGACGAAAGGCTTCAGGTGTTCACACAGTATGACAGGATCTTGTAGGCGATATTGAGGAGACTGATGCCTCTGTATATGGAGCAGTTGAGGGGGTCTCCTTTCTTGTGGACCGGGCAGACGATGCTGAGATTCCATTCATCTGGCATACTTTCATCTGACCAAACCTTGGAGATGAGTTGGTGTATGCTCACTACCCAGTCGTCACCAGCTGCTTTAAATAGCTCTGCGGGTAGACCATCAGGTCCAGCAGCCTTGTTGGACTTTAGCTTGGATATTGCTATCCGCACTTCGTTTTGATCAAGTGGATGGGGGTTTTGGCTATCATCATCTAAATTAAACGGTACATTCTGCCTAACAGCGGAGTATTGGTCTTCTCGGCCATTATACAGTCTGCAGAAGTAGTCTTTCCATATTCTCAGCACCGACTGTGTTTCCACTACAATTTCCATCCGCGTCTCTACAGGTTTCTGTACGTGATTTATTTTGCTGGCACAATTTTTTTTACCCTCTGGTAAAACTTCCGTACATTGTTCCTGGAGTATGATCTCTCTCTATATCCTCGAATGCACGCTTCTCGTGCCTTTTTTTTCCTTTTTAGAAGCCGATGTTCTTCCCGTCTCTTCTGCTCGTAGATCATGCGAGCAGATCTAGTCCTTCTTTGCAGCGCCGCTTTACACGCTTGTTGTTTTTCCGCGTTAGCTAGTCTGCACTCTTCATCAAACCAGGGGTTTCATGGTGGTGGTCGTGTGAAACCCAGCACATCATTCGCGGCACTTATGATGGCTTGCTGCTGCGGTAGGACTCGTAGCGAGAAATCGGGATATGCGTTCTCTGTAGGCTCTGGCGGTGTCTTGCGATTGTAGTTTTTCGACATTATACTTTCTCACAGTATTTCGTTGTTGTGGCGCTGTGAATATCCGCATTCGTACCTTGGCTACAACAAGGTAGTGGTCCGAGCCAATGTTGGTCGTCCGGAAGGTTCCGACATCCAGGATACTGGAGGCGTGTCTGGTGTCGATCGCAATGTGGTCGATTTGGTTGATGGTTAGTCGATCCGGAGACCACCATGTTCCCTTATGGATATTGAGATGTGGAAACTGTATGCTTGCTATACTGACACTTCGCCCCGCAGCAAAGTCAATCAGCCTTAGTGGTGTCGTGTAGGCTGTGCCTTCCAACCGTCCTACCAAAGATGTCCTCTCTTCCTATCTTGGCGTTAAAATCGCCCAATACGATTTTAACATCATGCTTAGGGCATTGCTCGTAGGTTTTGTCGAGGAGCTCGTAGAAACTATCTTTGGTAGCTTCGTCTTTTTCTTCTGTGGGGGCGTGAGCGCATATTAGGCTAATGTTGGCGAATTTTGCCTTGACAAGAATTGTCATAAGACGCTCGCTCACGTGCCGAAAGCTCAGGACTTCTTGCCTAAGTCTGCTGCGTATGACAAATCCGCATCCGAATAAGCGCTGTTTATTTTCTGTATAGCAATCACCGTAGTAGATGTCGCAGTTTCTCATTTTTTCTCTGCCTGGCCCATCCCATCGCACTTCCTGGATGGCGGTTATATCCACTTTATAGCAGTCTAGGGCCTCTTCCAGTTGTTCGGGTGCACCGTCACCGTTCAGTGAACGAACATTCCAGGTGCAGATCCGAACGTCATTGTCCTTTTTTCGTTTAGCGTGGTTGTCAACAGTAGATCCGTCCTCTTCCGAGCGAGACCTAGGTTCCGATATGTACCACGTATCTTTTGCAAAGACACTCATTCTGATACTTCGTCTAATTTCCACAAGAGGTCACCAGTGTCACTTATTAGTTTGACGTAAATCACTCGGTCGGTAATCGATAAAACGGCATTAATCGTTTAGTGCCGATTTTCTTCAAAAAAAAAAAAAAAAAACAGTGATTTGATATTCAGTGAAATTAATTAACAGGCGCTTTTGGTTTAGAGCCACTCTTTTAATAACATTTTCTTAAAGTTTTAAAAAAAAAGACAAAGACCTCCGCTGCATGGAAGTGCATAAGGAACATTAACATGTCATTGCAGTTATTTTTTTAAAATCATTTATTAAAATAATCGTACAAGATTTTGAGAAAAATTGAGATCAGGGCTACTATTGTGTCGTACTTTTCAGTTAGTTTCCCTACTTTCCTTGCCAACTCATCGGCAAACTCGTTGCTTTCTACAGCAAACTGACCAGGCACCCAACAAAGCCTTACCTTGTTCTGCATAATGCCCTTAGCATTATTCGGCAGTTCCTGTCTATTCGTTGCATTATCAGGACCACTGGAGTCCTAAGTATGGCTAGAACTTCTGCCTGAAAGAGGCTGAAGGCATCCGGGAGTCTTAAGGATACTTTTAGCCCTGTGTTCATGCAAAATATACCAGTCCCCGTTTATTTAACAGTTTTAGATCCGCCCGGGAAGACTGCAGTGTCTGTAGGCCGAGTTACTATTATTCGTCCACTCTTCCCGTACAGGGTTTTGTTGGTTTTGCCATAGCCGGGTAAAAATAGAAAAAAAACAAAAAAAAAACAACAAAACCAAAGGAAACAACTTTCTTTTCTGTCATCACGATTGAAAAATAGAAAAGACATACAAATTAGAATCGTTGCAAACTTACTTTTATATTTTTTTTATCAGAACAGTAAGTCCTATCCACTAAACCAAAGGAATGAATAGAAAAGACACAGAAAAAAACTATTCAAAATAGAACAAAAAGAAACAAAAAAAAAAAAAAAGTGCCCCGCCAGGAGACGAACCGGGAACCTATAAGACGAGAAGCCGACATACTATACACTGAGCTACTACCCATTTTAGAAAAAGGGTATCCAATTTGTTATATATTTCTCTGGTAACACTTTTTTAGCGCACATTTTTCAGTACAAACATCAAGCGGTTAGACATATTAATGTCACAAGTGGTTCTAACATTTATTTTTTGTTTATTGCCATTGTTATAAAAACGGCTCCATAAGAAAATGCGTAAAAGTATTAATCAAAAACTGATACTATACGAATACCGAACTTTTTCAAACCGCCTCCTTTTTCTTATTATATCCGTTATTTTTTTTGTAATCTTAAAATACCATTTTACAAAAAGATAGTGATATTATACTTTGGCCAAGAAACATAACTTTAAAAAAAAAATTCTTAGAGCTATCGACCATTGAAGTTAGTCCGAAACTTTAATCGGCCATATCTCAAAACTATGTTTTTTGTAGCCAAAGGTTGCATTCGCAACAGATTCATCCGATCAAATATGGAGAGGGGTTAAAAGAATTGTCCAAAGGAAGTCGTTTTAATGCGAAACGAATGAAGCTTCGCTGGATGGCTTCAATATGAGTATTGAGATTTTTCTGATAAGGTGTCCATACCTGCGAAGCATATGTGAGGTGAGGACGGACAAGACTGTTAAATAGTGTGAGAGTGACATAAGGATTTTCAAATTCTTTCTTTTAACAAAACCTAATATTGAGTTTGATTTATTCACAATGTGTTTGAGTTTGATTTATTCACAATGTGGTTTAAATACTCTTTGAAATCAAGCTTAGGACTGAAATGAACACCGAGGTCTTTAAAACTATAGACCCGACAGAGAGAGTGATTCGATTTCAAGTAATTAAATAGAGTCTGTACTGTACCCATTTCCTAGAGAATGTCATGGACTGACACTTGAGTGGGTTAAGGACTAAACAATTTTTGCAGCACCAGGTACCGAAGTTATCAATATCTGATTGCAGAAGTCTACAATCATTTATGGTTGTAATTGCTTTACTGATCTTCATGTCGTCACGTTGATATGTTTTATGATTGATGGAAAATCATTGATAACAAGAACGAGACATACATAATAGAATAATGATCTAAAAACGTATCACTTTTTTTTTATTTGTATTTCATTTTGGTTTCTTACAACAATAGGTCCGTTCGCGTACCCTCCCAAAACAACGAAAATCCACGAAAAATAACGAAAAACAGCGAAAACCCGTTCGCGTACGCAAAAATTTCCTAGTTTTTCATAGAAGAGAGTGCTCACGAGAGAGTAAGAAATTTCTCCATGCTACGAATCTTAGTCCAAGAAATTTCTTTGGGGTATATTATAAAAACTGTCAAATCTGTCAAATCACATACATTCTTCATTTTTTGGTGCTTAATGCGTTCGATTATTTTTTCTTGATTTTTCTGTCTTTGAGAGAATTTTACCCGCACTCTTCGAGATTTGACAGAAAGGCCATATTTAGTGCAAAAAGTGCGCGAACGCAGTGGCGGATTAAATGAATAGAGCGCCCTAGGCAAAGCATCTCATCGGCCCCCTTCTGGCAGCCAGCCTAAAAAAATATTAATATTTGATAAAAAACAAAAATAGAGTTTTGAATGTTAGTACAAAATGTGTTAGTTCATATGTATGTATGTACGTATATTTATTATGAACTTAACATTCAAGAAAAAGTGTTAAAAAAATATACATTTTTGGCTTGCAAAATTATCAATAATATCATCATAGTTTAAAGAAAGCAATAAGTGGAATTCGATGATCAGTATTGCCGAAGAATTTAATCTTTTTCCAGCTATGGTCGCTCGAAGACAATTTTTTACCCATTTAAGACAGGGAAAACTCCTCTCACCACTGTAATTGCTGATTGCTGAATACTAAAGGCTATATCTATATTGGGGTAGATTGTCTCAAGTTCTTCTTTTGGGCGAAGAGACAGGAGAGTTTTTTTTTAATATTGTAAAAATAATGGAACCATTTCGTTCATATCACTTTTGAACAAGAGGAGTTTTTTTTTACCTAGTGCTAGTTTAGAAGATGAAACCGTACAAGAAACGGGAATCGATTTTGTTGCATACTTCAGAATTGAAGAATCTTTTTATTTTTTATTGGTTATTTTTCAAGAGTTTCGCGCGTGTGTCTCTTTGTAAAAAACATCGGGCAGGCGCCCCTTGTAACCTCGCGCCCATAGGCAACTGCTTAGTTTGCCTTAAGGTTAATCCGCCACTTCGCGAACGGACCTAATACTTAAAGGAAAAAGAGAGAAACGATGGGCCATTCATTAGTTAATTTATCGCTCTTTTCAAACTCCAAAGACAAACTCTTGAATAAGCTAGCTTGAACTACCGGCGGCGTGTCTCAAAATCAGCGTGCTACTAAGAATTATTATCTATTGATAATTGCTCATAATGCATATGCACAAAATGTTTTATAGTGTTACAAAAATCGAGATGTTGCGTGTATCAAGGGTTGCGATTACCGAGTTCGTAATGTATGTCGAAAGTAATAATGGAAATAATGTGAGGTTTAAAAACAGCAATTTTGGGACTACTTTTAATTTTTATTTTCGGGCCATTTTTAATTCTGGTCAAAGAGCCTAAGATTAAAATGCCAAACAGAATTCTAAACACATTCTCAACAATAAATGTAACTTGCGTTACTTTTCTGTTATTACAATAACTACATTAATAGAATGCCTTCAATGAAGAAGTATGCACTATTGCCCACAATAAGTAAGAAATAATACCACATTTATGAAGTGAGGTAATTTCGCCACTGAAAACACAACTACATTGTCAAAAATGTCATTTGTGCTCTCATTTCAGATTTGTGTTCTGATTATGGTTCTATTTTTAGCTTTCTCTGTTTGCTTCTCTTTCGCTGTGTCGGTTGTTTGACGGCCTACCTTTTGCGTCGAAACAATGAAAACATTCATAAAATACACCAAGGCGATAGCTAAGTAACTATCGCGGGATCACTATCGCCAAGAGGGTAGTTTTTGAGAGATTTTCTTGTTGCGTGAAGTAAACACACATAGTTGAGTAGTCGATATCATTTGGACGAGAGAGGATTTTTATTCTTATGTGAAGCATAGCTATCGATAACGATATCGAAAAGGATGTCGACTGTTTAACGTGATGAGGGCCCTGTTTTCTACCACAGTACACGTATCTAAGGTAGTATATTGCGCACCTGTCAAAAATGGCGGACATCTGTGACTCTTTTCTATGCGATTTAATTCAAATTCATTGTTTAACATAGGTTTTTTTTTATAAAATTGTTTTATTCGTTTATCTTTTCATTTTTCTTGAGTTTTCTATAATTATTGTTCAGATATTTCAATCGGTAATTTTTTCTAGTCACAGGTCTTTTTATTATTGTTCACACAACATTCGTATACGGCGCAACACATTTTGTAAAGTTTTGACAAAAAAGTTAACTAAACAATATTGAAAATAAAAAAAACGAAAATAACATGCAAATAAAGTTCGCGGGTGTCACAGTTGGCGGCCATCTTCTTGAATTTTTAACAGGTGCACGAACTTGAACGAAAATTAACACTCTGAGTATACTACAGTACTACCCCGCTAATTCGAACATTCGGTCATTCGAACGCTCCACTAATTCGAACACCTATTCGTTTACATTACGTATCTTGTAATTCGAACACTTGCGAAAATTGGTACTCTGCAATTCGAACATTCTCCGTAGTTTCTTAACTGAATGATTTTACAGTTTCAGAGTTATAACTTATAAATACATATGTACCTATACCTAGATACGTTCCACTATATATGTGGAATAACTTCACATGTGGAGATTTTTCCCTTCACCTTCCGCGTCTATTGAACATTAGGTAAAATAACGATAAGGTAATTGAAAAACTGGATTCGGGTAGTTTCAGTAAAAAATCGAAATTATTTTTAATTATGTCCCTATGATGCTCCTTTAAATAAAATAATATTTATAAAAGAATTTTTTTAACCATATTTTAATTTAATTTTTTTATTTTTTTTTTTTTGAAGAGAGAAACTTTCCGATTATTTATGGAGAATGACTTAATTTAAATGACTGGCTTGGCAGTAGCACATCCTGTAAACCTTATTTCGCAGCATATTTTCCATGGTTCCGGGATCTATTTCACATATACAATACATAGCTCGATAATATTATGCTGAAGTGCCTACATCGTGTCTTGATTGTCACCATATCACCGAAATATGTCCAACGGCGCGTCAAGTCGCAGCACTTCGGAGGCCAAGCACCATCACTTTAACGGCTGATGGGACGAACACTTATGCATATGTATATACATACATAGGTATAACAACAATACAATCTCAAGAAATGTCTGCACTAGCTTGCGATACAGGAGGCACAAATAGTGTATTATTTCAATCAAAATTGCTTTTTAAAATTCTAAAACCACCCTCAGCAATCACTTAGGAAATTAGTTTTCAATATTTCCCAACGTTGTTCAAGCGAAAATCGATTATCTCACACTGCGGGGATATGATATTGTGTCTCTGTAATTTTTTTTAAGCGCGAAAAAACTGCGAATGTCAAAATAACAGGTAATTTCAGAAGAAACCAGCAGGTACATATTCATACATTCATACATACATATATTATACTGCCTTCGAACGCTGCTTACAGTAATATACGGATATAAGAAAACTCCATATAAGAAAAAAAACGCTTATAAGAAACGCAAACGAATTCTCCATGTCTTTTCCTATATTATTCCATACAAAATAAAACTGATATAAGAAAAACGTTTATAAGAAAAAAACTGATATAAGAAAGTTTTTCCAAACACCAAAATCTATAAATACATAGAAAACGAAACGCTCTTAAGAAATTTTCCCATAACAATAATTTTTGTTCAAACATCAAATGTGTGTAGCAATTTAGACATTTGCAAATTTGTGTTTCAATTTTTTTTTTGATTATTATCTTCCACGCTAGCGTTTTCTTGTCTTGATTGTTTTTCCATTCGGCCCCAATACAGTACTACCTCGCTAATTCGAATACTCGGTCATTCGAACGCTCCACTAATTCGAACACCTATCTGTTTAAATTACGTATCTTGGAATTCGAACACTTGCGAAAATTGGTACTCTGTAATTCGAATTTTCTCCGTAGTTTCTTAGCTGAATGATTTAACAGTTTCAGAATTATAAGTAACATATTATCCTAGAAATATTAGGAGAAAACATTTATAAAGATAAAGACGTGTCGATTCCATTTCAGTAGGCTGTAAGCTGAGTTTTATTTGAGACAAAAATATTGTAGGCATGCCTGCAGGTAGCATTTTTGTGTCAACTGGCTTTGTGAATGGTTTGTTATTTTAATAAATTACGATTTTAAGTTATATTTCAAGCATTTTTGTCAGACAAGCATGAACCGTCTTCAAAAGCACCACAAGATTTTCTATTTTATTACTTAAAACCGCTTTACACTGATTTTGTATCCGAAATATTGACTACGAAGAAAGTATCCATTAATTCGAAAACCTCCGAGGTTCGAACTCGGGTAGGTCTCTAATAGTTCAAATTACCGAGGTAGTGCTGTATCTAAAACTCAGAGAAACACAGTCTCGCTTAAAGGTAAAATCGAAATTTCAGGAGAAATTGTGTGTAAAAAAAAAAATTGCAAAAAATTCAAAATTTCACAGCACTTTATTCAAAATTATCGAAAATGCTGAAAACATAGTGATATATGAATTTTCGTTCCAAAATTTTAACACAAAAAGAAAGGAAAATATTCAACACTAAATCAAACGATGGCTATAATGTAGGTTAGGTAGATAAGTATGGCGTATCTTGCCAAATATAAACCAGCGCATGTTCGCCGATTTGTTGCCACAGCCTAGTTTGGTAAATTCATTTTGTTTTGTGGATTGACTATTCAAAATCATCCTGTGGATTTGAAGAATCCTATGAGGTTATAGATTTCTATGTCGGAAATTTCGGAAACGTCTTTGAGGAGTATAAGCTGTATGGCCTTACCTACGAGTATGGGCTCCGGTTGAGCAGTAACCTGTACTTATTGCTACGATTCTGGCGATCTCGACTCGTAATCTGTAGATTGGGTCTGGGGATCCATTTTTGTAGTAAACGAGCCAAGTCTTCCTTAAAATGAAACATTTGTTGATGGTCACAGCGCTGGCTTAAGCGTCGGTTAAGTAAACCGTTGGATTAAAAATAAACTTCACCTAAGAAGTTTTCGTTTTCACAGTCAATATTTAAGGATGGTTTAGTTAAGCCAATAATTGAGTATCATTGTGCATCATTTATGGTAATTTTTTTATTGTGTTATTGTGATTGAACACGAAATGTCCAGCGAAATGCAGAACGGGTAGTGTCCTTAAAAAAAAAAACGAAAATACAAATGCAAATTTTCACTGTAAAAACTAAATTTGTGTTGATTCAGAGAATATCATCGGTTCGACATTAAAGTTGGCACTGTGAAAATGGGCATAAGGTTAGTATTGGAATACAATGTCCGTTTTGGCTCTGCCTACAAATAGCCATTCTTTTGTCCACGTCCATAGCATCAGTTTCAGGCAAAAATAAGTCAGTAGACATCGTTCGGTAATGCAATCCATTCACTGAAAACGGTCGCCCCAGCAACATGTTCGAAAAAGGATGGCCCAATGTCAACCGCCAACCCAAGAACCAGATTGTGAATGGAGAGGTTGTTTCACTATTTCTCTTGGGTTTTCGCTGCCATTTTGTGTAAAAAATTATGATGTTTTTCATTCATTTCCAGCACCCAATTTTCACTATTTCAACACGTTGTGCGAGTGTGTAATAATTCATATTTTAATAGCCTCCTATGTAGTTTTTACTTTTCAAAAGTTATCGCAATGACAGTTGAATATTGACAGTTCAACATTGGCGCCTCTTGACATATGTATATTGTTAGCAAAACTAACAAATATTGGAATACCTACTCGTAGTTACAGAGCTGCGATGAAGATTGAATGTTTTTTATACCGTTTATCCCATGTGGGACATTTCTAAACAAAACGGGATAGGATATTATTATCATTATTTCCACGCTTGCATATAATTTACGTATAATACGTATAAATACTATCTAAGATAGGATTCCGAGCAATACCGGACATGTAAATATACATCTGTTCATTCATGGCTAGAATCATTTTCATTTTAAAGACTAACATATTCAAATAATCCTTGCATATGTGTCTTCCTACCACCACGTAGTGTGTGATTTCTAAGGTATCTCGAACTTCACCAACGTCGGATATACGACCTGATTTTGTGAAGAAGACAAAGGTGAGTTATTTTTCTTGTTAATGAAATTTTCATGGCTGCACATTCTTTGGCAAATGCTATCACTTCTGTGGTCTAAAATGCAATAAGAACTGATCGAGAATAATTAAGAAAATAAGGCATCGCCCCACTACATTCACTTATAAGATTTTTACTATTGAGCTTAAAAAAGAAAACTCATGGTAAAGGGTATTGGATTGGTGACATTAACGGAGTTTTACCCCACAAAAAAATTTAGGTAATGCACAAAATGCTTATTTATTTTGAAAGCGTTAATTTGGTAAGAATCCGGCATCATAACAAATCTGTCAAATCATTGCATAATGACGATGGGAACTACTCTTACATAATTATTAAAGTACGGAGCTCATGATATAGTCATCGATGACACTTTTTAACACGAATGATGTCCGAAGTAAACACCTATTGCAGGGTTGACACGAAAACAAATACTATGTAGGAAAATGGCTATATCTGCAGATGGATAAACTACTATTGGACTGTTGCATGACGAGGAAGACAAGAGTGACCAAATTACTTAATATCGCAAGATGTTATTGGGAGTTGAAATTAATTCGTAGCATGACCTACGCCATCTCTCGTAAAACACTATGAATTAACTCTAACTCCCAGTATAAGACCAACAAAAAAAGCTTGTTTTTGCAGAATATTTGTACTACATTGAAATAACTATCATCCTACATAGTTTCCATATAAAAAAAACATATGCACACATTGCTGCTGATATCCTTCCTCCAGCTACGTCAAATTTATTGATACGAGTACACTAATACATACTTAAACATACATATACACATATAATTTACTGTTATGTGCAATAGCATGCAGAATACATCTAGTTTTTTTCTTTTTTAGTTATTGAATCGACAACATCGCTCTAAGAAGACACCGATTCCACTCACAGCTGACATGATGAACGACTTAAAGGTGAACCACATGGGCGGATCTGATAACTATGGAGTCGATGACTTTTATAATATCGACGATGCTTGGAATGATACCAAACAGCCAATAAAACCAAAGGTAAATATACATTGTGGTGCAAAAGACTATAAACATAACCATGAACTTGAAGCTTAAGTTTTTAAGACTAAAGTCATGACTCTATCCAACTTCTTTTCATTATCCTATCTACAATATACTTTTCCCTTATAAAAAAAATTTAACCCCGCTTGTTTTCCTCCTAACAGCGCTTCACAAATTCAGTGCACGGCAGCAGTGCGTCAAATATTTACGACAGTTGGCGTTCGACCAGACACGGGGATTACTACTATGACTCACAAAATTACCCACCCCAGGGTAAAGGTGAGCAATATCCTCCCGATGCATTCGCCGACGTACACCAAATGTATACGTACAATCATCCTAGATCAAGATATCAAAGGGACTATGATCCTGATTTTTAGAAGATCCTTCTAGTTGCAAAACCAATCTGTTGTATCTAAGTCTATCTATAGTAATTATTTCTTTTTTTAATTTCTAAAAATATCTATTCTAAGAAAAGGGATATCTGAGAATGTACGCGACTATGATTTTCCTATAATAATGTGTGATCAGTGTGAACAAACAAATAAATGCACTTTTAAAAGAAAATAGTGCGACTACTCGTTAACAAATAAAGCTAGTTATTCTAATTTAATTAATTTTTTTTTTTTTTTATTTAAAAAAAATATGATATCGTAATTAACTGCCGTATCGAGCGTATTTTGAAATTCTCTCTCGTTGCTAGTGCCTTGAAAAATACTCCAAGATTTACAATAAAGTGTATAATAATCCACAAACTCCACTCGATTATAAGGGTTATAGAGTTTGAATAAAATTTGTATTAATATAAATAAAATCATATGCATACATAATTTATTTAAGCTAATTATTGTGACAATTGTAAAATTTCCATTTAAGATTGAAATTTTTGTATTTTTGTAAACAGTATAGCAATTTAATTTTTTTTTTACTAAAAAAACATAAAAAACATATTTCTTTTCATTATGAATATTCACTGTTAAATGAGTGAGTAAATAAATGAGTGAAAAATAAATTAAATAAAATGATTATAGTTACAAAGGAAAATTTGGTATTCATTGAGGATTTAATGGATTAGTAGAAGAATTTTAATGCGCAGACAACTACTCGTGTTTGGGAGAACTTATTTTGCTCCTCAGTAGAGAATTAACCAGGCACAAAAACCCGCCAAAATGGATGGTGATGTAAAGGAACATAAGCCAGTACATAGCGTTGCCATCTGTCCGGGTTTTCCCGGACATGTACTCTTTTTTGGCTCTGCGGGGAACGTCCGGGATAGTTTTTCTAAATTGTCCGGGTTTTTCCAGGTTTTGCATTATTCATCAATTAAAATATTTGGCTGTATCTATAATTTATTACTAAAAGAAAAATTCTATTATGTAATGTGTGTCCCAAAATTTTCGCAAGATTCAATTTTTTTGCCATTTAAAGGGCTAAATTGTGGTCAACAAAAAAAAAAGATAGCATGACGGCATGACAACTGACAAGGTTTTTGGAGTAACTATATGAAAGAACAAAGCATTTTCATTATTGAGCAATATTTTAGAAATAATGAAGGTTTAGCAACTATAGTTCGCAATTTTCATACAAAATATTGTAAAAATTCAAAAATTCTCTTCAACAAGTCGTTCAATACAAAACCTCAAAGCAGTTTGTGAGAGCGTTGCTGAGAGTCCAGGAACATCAATTTGCCACCGGAACCAAGTATGTGGCATTTCGAGAAACTCTCTACAGCGTATTCTCATGAAAGATTTGCACCTTCATGCAAATAAAATGCCTACTGACCACGCACAGCGAAGATAGTTCATTGAGTAGATTATGGACCAAAAACAAGGGAATGCTGACTTTTCAAACGAAATTATCTTCAACAATGTGGCTCATTTTCATCTTTATGGCATGTGAATCATCAAAATTGTCGAATTTGTGATTCAGAAAATCTACGAATGATTGTTGAGAAACAACGTGTCACTGTTTGGTGCGGATTTTTGGGCTGAAGGCATCAACGAACCATTCTTTTTTGAAAATGCGGCTGGTCTGGTCAGGCAATAACAGTTAATGGTACTCGCCATCGCGATATAACTATCCACATTCCCCATGCCACACAAGCCGTGTAACAATTCAATTACTACATAAATCATAAGTGATGGTCGTGTAATTTCCCGTTCTGGTGATCAAAATTATCCGCCCAGATTATGCGATTCAACAACGTTGGATTTTTTTTCTATTTTCTTTGAGGTTTTTTGAAGTCTAAGGTCTATGGCAACAAACCCACGACCAACCGCGAACCAAATATAAAGTGTGATCTAGATATTATTTAATATTTAAGACATGAAGTACTGTCTTTGTTTTGCGTTTTGGTCCTAGTTTTGTACTCTTTTTTGGATCCAATTTTGTCCGGGAATATCCAGGATTTTCATGCTCGTTAACTAGTTTCTTCAAAATATTTCTGGCAACCCTACAGTACACCAAAGTATTTACTCCAATTCCGAATGTCGTATTTCTTAGTCGTATTCGACTTCAGTCGAATGTTCTTATTCCGAAAGTCATCCTCCTATGCGAATATACTCGCATCTCGTAATTTATTGCCTTCTGTCAAAAAAAAAGCATCTCATTCGACTCTCGAAATTTTTGGTATTCCAAATCTCGTATTTTGCTCGTATTTGTGGTGTATATAGAACTCATTTGAATACAGGTCGATACCTACTTACAAACAAACAAAAGAACCGCTGTGTGTTCATCATGAATTCGTAAGTTAAACCGTAAACTTAAAACAAACTGAAGAAGCATGAATTACGTGACCGAAGGAAAGTCCAATCAGAAAAAATATAAAATTTCAGATTTACTTTTTAAGGTCCCTTATTTTCAACTACCAACTTAGAACTAACAGTAACTTATCACACTAATATTATAAATGCAAAAGTAACTCTGTCTGTCTGTCTGTTACCTTTTCACGTCTAAACCGCTGAACCAATCATAATGTAATTCGGTATAGAGATAGTCTGGAACCTGAGGAAGGACATAGGTAAAAAATGGCCGCTAGGTGGCGCTGGAGTCAAGTTATATACAACTTCTAAATTAATTGACTAAAATGACTCATATTCCCAATTTATGTTGGTATAGTGCCAAAAGAGAAAACTACAAAAGCTGGACCCAATAGATGGCGCTGGAGTTAAGTTATTAACAACTTCTACACTAATTGACCAAAATGACTCATAATCACAATTTATGTTGGTATAGTGCCGAAAGAGAAAACTACAAAATCGACCCAATAGATGGCGCTGGAGTTAAGTTATTAACAACTTCTACATTAATTGACCAAAATGACTCATATTCACAATTTATATTGGTATAGCGCATAAAGAAAAAATTAGAAAATCTGGATCCGATAGGTGGTGCTGGAAACAAAAAAAAAAGAAACAAAAAAATTCGGATCTTACGACCATGTTTCCTTCATGTTGAATGGTAAAGAGTTTTATCAAATTCTCAACTGCAAGACGGAAAAGGTAGGCCCCCATTAAACAATTGTTGCACCGAATAACCACCTGTGGTGAAAAGTGGAGTATATGTATGGACCTAGCACCTAGGCAATGGTTAGATGTACATATTATATACAAAGCTGAAACACATCCCCAATTCCGCCCTTCACCTAGAAAAGTTTATGGTGACAGTTTGATGGACTTTACATTTCATTTACCACGAGAAACGATAAACGCCATAAAATCTGAGGAAATCGACACAAGTAGTGCATGCAATGGTATGGTACGATACTGTTACATTCCAATGCTAAACCCCATATCTCACGTGTAACAGTACCAAAGCTCTTATATTTGGTATTGAAAATGTTTGCCCATCCACTGTTCTGTCCAATGTTTCAGTCAAACTGAAGTCATTTAGCTACAAGAAAGTCTTCCGATACCAAGCAAAATGCCATAAAATCCGTTGAATTCAGAAATTCTTCAAAACAAATAATACATTGGTCCCTCGCTTTGCGCGGGGGTTAGGGGAATGAAAACTCTCGCGCAATGCGAAATCGCGCAAAGCGAAGTATGAATTTAATGTAATTTAGGGGGTTGCGTTCCTTAAAAATGAACTGTTAGCGCCGCGCAAATCGAATTTTGGTAGACAAATGCATTTCGCGCAAAGGTGAAACCGCGCAAAAAGAAGTCGCGCAAAGCGAGGGACCAGTGTACTTGACGTTTGACATCGGAAGAGCGTTGTAGATGACAGCGCTTTGTATTTTGATTAAAGAGATATGTATAAAAAAGTATTATTAGCTTATAAGTGTTTGCTACTAAATCGAACATTTCATGTGGTACAACCAAATGATGGTAGAAAAATGATGCTGTTGTTTTTTTTCACACTTTGAACATTTAGTATGATTAAACAAGGTTTGTCAGATATGGCGGTTCTTTGTTCTACCCAGAACCACATTACTAGAGCAGCGTTTTTCCTATTAAGTAACGCGACTGTTTAAGTACACGGGCGAAGCCGGGCGGGATGGAACAGCTAGCTAGTAACTTATAGAACTTCCTCATAATATCTATTAGAAATGGAACTCGTACTAGTATCACAAAATTGGCAGCACAGTTCCTTTCCTATGATTATGTAAAAGCTTTATGAACTTTGTTATACGGTATATACCTACATATTCTATGATATTGTTAGTCGCTTATTAAAACCCCTTTGAAGTGGATGTGATCTGAGTTTTTGATTCTTTTTCCCAACAACATCAAATATTGTAATTTGTTTACAGCGACTGTGACTTGTTGTGCTGTAGTGTTGCCGTTGATTTTAGGTGCAAAAGAACTTATTGATGATCAAGGGCAAAGCATCTGCACTTGTTTACAAATTCTTCGACTTGTGGTGTAGCAGTCTGGGCATGATGCTAGATGTATGCATGTATATAAAATGCTGCTGGATTCACAAACTATAAATTTAACTCCTTTTCGCCAGAAAATACGACCCGATGCCATTCTTTATCCCACGGCACATGCTGCTTTGCAAAACTAAGGCGCTGATTTCGATGTGCTTCATTTAGTGGTGGTTTCTTCACAATTTTCAGGTGCTTTAAATGAGTGGCCTGCTGAATAATCCGATAAACAGTTGCTCTGCTGGCTTTTACTTCGGTTTCAACTCTGATTCAGCTCACTGATAGAATTGAATCGGAGTATGGCCCGTCGGTCTTGGGGTGTTGTAGCTACATAGAAATATTCATACGTATATTTGAATCTCATATCCATCTGTGGATAATTGCTTTTTAGATTCCTTCACAAATATACATAAATATGGTCATCAAAGAACAAATCAACATCTTTCGGGCATGGTTGTAATAAAGCTAAGATTGTACGATTGACGAAAAAGCGTAAATCTAGCGTCAATAGTTTTACGTCCGATTGATGTAGATTTGACAGAAGCGTAAAGAGATGTTTTCCCCGATGTACACGATTGACTTAAAAGCGTCAATTTTAGCAACGTCAACCAAAATATCGATTGACGCAAGTTTAAAAAAAGGGTAAACCGTCAGCCGTACAATCGGACCGTTTACACGTTTACTTACTTACTTAGGTTGCGCTACAGTCCGGGGTGGACCAAGGCCTCAACCTACAACCTCTTCCAGTTAGCCCGGTCCTTAGCTAAACGCCTCCAGTTGCGCACTTCAAGTTGGTTGAGATCTTGTTCTACTTGTGCGCGCCACCTTAGGCGAGGTCGTCCTCTGCTGCGCTGACCTTCCGGGTAAGAGTCGAATATTCTCCGAGCCGGAGCGTGGATGTCCATACGCTCTACATGTCGTAGCCATCTTAAACGCCCAATGTGCAGTTTTTTGACCAAGTTAATGTCGTTATACAGCTCGTACAGTTCGTGGCTGAATCTTGTCCTCCAGAACCCGTCAACGCAAACGGGACCGAATATCTTACAAAGCATTTTTCTCTCGAAGCGACCAATGATGTCTTCATCCGCTTTCGATAAAGTCCATGCTTCAGCTCCATATAGCAAGACTGGGATAATGAGGGTCTTATATAG
The DNA here is from genome assembly GCA_949775065.1 of Brachyopa scutellaris. Lineage (NCBI taxonomy): Eukaryota > Metazoa > Arthropoda > Insecta > Diptera > Syrphidae > Brachyopa > Brachyopa scutellaris. The sequence continues at coordinate 132,980,745 of OX459112.1, read as the reverse complement.
ATTCTCCTTAGTCGATAGAGAAAGGACTTTACTATTCAATTGCCTTCCTAGCCCAAAGAAACAGCGGTTGGCAGAGCTGAGGTAGACAAAGTCCTTTACTACCTCGAAGTTGTAGCTGTCTAATTGAAAAAAGAGCACCAGCTTTGTATCTATGTACGTACTTGCAGCATTCTATAAGCAGCAATTGGAAGAGAAGGCAGAATAAAATTCTCGCGCTGTACCAAAAAGCGACAAATATGGGGAGCACACAACAGTTTGTTAAATCATTTCCGTGATATCGAGAATCAAAAACATTTGTATAAAAACTTTCAGAGGATGAATGAAACTACTTTCAATGAATTTAATTATTCTGGGAGACTTGAATATTGATATTTTGGAAAGCTCTGACGTCGTTTCTAACTATTTGGCTCTACTTGCCTCGCACGGATTATTTTACTTTATAAATGTACCAGCTTTCGGTAAGACGACATTTATGGCCGTTTGTGTGTATCTTTGATTTCAATATCACAGAGCACTCCATGATGGGTTTATTGATAAATACAATTAAGAACATTAAACCCTTCGTTTCTGTCTCTGTTGCCAAAAGAACTAAAATTGATTTTTCTAAATTAAAAATAAAACTCTTTCTTGAATATTGGCATTTGGTTTATTTGGAAAGTGATGTCTCAAAGGCGTATGATATATTTATTGAGAACGTAAAGAAACTTATTTTGGAATCCAGTTATACTGTTTCAAGTTATTTAAAACCTAAAAATTTTAAACCCTGGAGAAATTCCTATATTTTGAAAAAGATTAATTTGAAAAATAAATTAAGAATTAAATGTGCCAGGCACCCTCTGAATGGAAACTTAAAAAGAAGATTTAAAAAAATGTGCTACGAACTTAGGAAAGAAGTCCCACTCTGTCATTTTACAGAATGAACCTTTTGCGAGCTCAGGGCAATCTCAAAAATGAATGGAGATTAGTAAACAATCTATTAAATAAACCAGTTCCTTCAAGAAAGGATATTACTATAAAAATTAATGAAAATGTGGTGACAGATAAAGCTGCTATTGCTGAGAAATTCAGTGAATACTTTGCCCATGCTCCTGATTCATTGCAGTCCTCTTTTACTCCGACCAGTGCCGCTTGCAGTTCATCGACTATATGTGGCGATCCTTTGATCCACAATTCATTTTTCTTTGAACCCATAACTGCTTTTGAGCTCTGTAAAAGTATAGGTACTTTGAAAAATGCAAACTCATGTGGAGCTGATGGAATTTTAAATAACGTGCTAAAATCTATAGTTTGCTTTGTTGTTGATGTTTTGGCCTATATATTTAACCAAAGCATACTCTCAGGCAAATTTCCGGATGAATTAAAATGGGCTGATGTTGTCCTAATTTTTAAGAAACGAGCAGCGAGTAAAAAAAACTATAGACCTATTTCGCTTCTTTATTCTATCAGCAAAATCTTTGAAAAGGCTGTAAAAAAAGAATAGTTGAATTTCTGAATAAAGACGAATTTTTTAATCCATCACAATTTGGATTTCAGAAAGGCAAATCGACGGAAAATGCCATTCTGAAGTTCTGCTCTGAAATTTTCGTGAGCTTAGATAAGAAAAAGATGACAGCTGGGCTATTTATCGATATCACCAAAGCGTTTGATATGGTTAACCATGAAATACTTGTACGCAAAATTAAAAATGCTGGCATAAGGGGTTTTATAAGTAACTGGTTCAGGTCCTACCTAGAAAATAGATCAGTAAGAGTAAAAATTGATGAAGTGAGGAGTGGTTTCCAATTCACCAATATTGGTGTTCCCCAAGGCTCAGTACTGTGACCAATACTATTTCTTATTTATATATACTCATTGCTTAGATTAAAATTTTACTCGAAACTAACTGCCTTTGCTGATGATATTGGATGTGCCTATGGTACTGACAGCCCTTTAGACTTAGTTTGCCAAATTAATCATGATTTGAATATTTTAAGATTATGGTTTGCAGAGCAGAAGCTTGTTATAAGCTCTAAAACCAAAATAATGTACTTAAGTCTCTCATCTCAGAGCTCGTTTGAACTGGATGTTTTCTTTCATGAGCCAGAGTGTCAAAAATTTAAATTGCTAAATTGCTTTTGTTAGACAAATTTACCTACCTTAACATACATATCCAATTCAGACTGCAGTGATAATTGTTTTAAGATTGAAAAAGTTGAAGTTTTTCAGTACTTAGGTCTTCAAATTGACTCTAGGATGGCTTTTAGTAATCATACTAATACTTTAATAAAGTACTTCCGTTTCACACTTCGACATTTTTACTATCTTCAAAACGTCTGCTCATCTGATCTTCTTTTAAAAATTTATTATGGAATCTTTCATTCTAAATTGCAATACGGATAAGCATGTTGGGGTGGTTCTTACTTTAATAAAATTCAACCAATCTTAACACTGCAAAAATATATTATAAGAAAAATAAGCCGAAGACATCGATTAGAAAATAGCCTTCCACTTTTTCTACAACTGAAAATTCTTCCTGTTCGTTACTTATATTGCTATAAAGTCCTTAAAGTTTTTTTCATGCGTTCCAGCAATTTGAATTTCCGAGTCTTGGACAATCATAACCTTCGTGGTAACTCGCAATACCTCGTTTCCATTCCTAACTTCCGCACTACTGCATTTCGAAATTTGTATACAGTTGTAGCACCTCGCTTATTTAATAAACTACCTATAGTGATAGAACAATCATATTACCAGGTATCTATCTATACATATAATAAAACTGTAGATTAAAATCTGTTTGTTCGCGCATCACGTTAGAAATACTGGACGGATTTTGATGTAACATTGACATAGTGATTGCTCATGTTCTTGGACCATAGCATTTATACTTTTTATCCCGGAAAACGGCATGGTTTTAGGAAACTATTGAAAAAACTGCATATGTGAAAGGAAAATTAAAATTATTCAGCCCTAACTCAATAATGGCTTATCGGATTGAAATACAAAAAAATAGGTGAATTTAGTATATTTTCCCCTGATTCATTTGATGTATAAAACATCCTTCTGCGCTGTCCTGAAGCTGAGAAATGTTCAAAGCAATTATTCAAAGCAACACCCACAATTTTCTTTCAGTGGAGACCACTGCCAGCAGCCGTGCAGCAGTGCCTATCGTTGCAATAGTGTGTGTGTAAGTATATATGCGCACTCTGACGTTATCATTTGTTTTGCACTTCAATGGACTACAATCATTATAAGAATTTGCGGCCCTCACACTCAACTAATCTTAACAAATGAGGTGTCAAAAGAAAGAGAATTTTCTAGAGCAGTGAATTGCATTTTCAATTTATAAATATTATTAACGAATTTAAAAAAAATACCAAAAAAATGAACTCCTATTGTTTATATTTGCTATATGGAAATCTGGGAAGCATTTGTTGATCATAAGTACGAAGCCAAGGTTATATTGCTCTTGGTTGTAGCGTCGCGTCGTCAGTAGTAACGATAGTTGTTACGTTATTGCCCGGTCAGTGGTAAAAGTTCTCATGTAGTGTTTAAAATAGCCAATTACGCACCACTAAAAGTTCAGTTTGCAACATTCCCCGTAATAGTAATAAAGCTTGAGTTTTCCGTGACTGTTTTGTGTATGGGTGTGTGATGAATGCTCTATGGCACACCGTAAGGTAGCAGAAGTCGTTAACATAACCTTACAGGATATATGTATGCCAAAATGATAGACCAATGGGCGGAATTATAGTGCTATTTTGCGGAGACTTTAGCCAAACGTTAACAGTAGTGTCACGAGGCATAGGAGCTGACGAAGTATTATAAAAGTCTGTCTGAAAAAGCCCGCAGAATAATTTGTGATCGTACCAGTCTATTAGAGCCTCTAATTTCCTGGTATATTAGAAAGTTAAAAAATGTTTTCTTAAACTTCGGCAAGACATAAGTCAAGTTTTGCAAATTAGTACAAAAATGCAGGCGGGCGAAGCGAGGCGAGCACGGGTCAGCTAGTTTTTAATAAACTTCTAAAAAGTTGGCTATATAATTTTGATTTCGAGAGTATAGAATTGATTTCCCCGGTTGTGACTTAATTGCTTGTCTCTGAGGTTCTGGTGTACATGTACATGTACATGTACATGTATATAGATTTTATATTTCTCTCTTACTAAAACTCGGGTATTTGAAATCATTTTGTTTATACAAAATATAACTATATTCTATCTCTCTTTAAACTTTCCTTGCTATATTTGGGTCGTAGTTTTACATACGGTGGATTGGTCTGGTGACAAGCTGTCACCAAAATCAGCAACCTCAAAGATATGACCAAAGTACAGAGAATAGCTTGCACTGGAACAACCAGTTCGATGAGAACAACACCAACAGCGGGACTGAAAGCAATTTTTAACCTGTTGCCTCTGGATCTCTATATGCAGGAGACCGCAGCAAAAAACGTTCTCAGGTTAAGAAAGGATATCATTATTTACATTGATAGCCAGGCGGCCATAAAAGCAATAGCTGCTACACAAATAACATCGAAGCTTGTAAAGTGTTGCCGCGAAGAGCTGAAGGTTATCGGCACGCAGCACAATGTAAAACTCTGCTGGGTCGCTGGGCACAGAGGGATACCACGCAATGAAGCTGCGGATGAATTGGCTAGAAAGGGCTCAGCCCTAGATAGAGAACAGGCAGATAGGACGGTCAAACCTCCACTCTGCAACCTTCGTGCCAAAATTGAACAGACATCAGAAACTAAAGCAAACAACAGGTGGAAAACACTAACCACCTGCGAGGTATCAAGAACACGGTGGCCAGAATACGACAAAGCTAGAACAAGAAAACTCCTGCAAGAAGACAGGAAGTCGGTGTCTTTGCTCATAGGAGTGCTAACTGGGCACAACGCTCTAAGATACCACATGAAGCAATTGAGACTGAACGATGATGACATCTGCAGAGTATGCGGTGATGAAGAGGCACATGAGGACACAACCCATTTCCTCTGTCATTGTCCTAACCTCTGTCAACTGAGAAATAGAACCCTGGGCAAATTCTTCTTCGAAGATATCGACAAGCTATCAGATGGATTACCTTCTAACCTGCTGAAATTCGCCAAGGCTTCGGGATGGCTGCAACTGAGACAATAATACCACGGGTGGAAACGCACTATGGGTATCACAATGGGTCCACAAAGACCTAAGTGTGATGGGAATGTAACCATTCTCATCAGCCCGCTAACCTAACCTAACCTAACTAAACACAAAGATTTTTAAGTTGAAACGTCAGTTGTTTCATCGATTTATTAATGAAATTTTTTGATTCCTTAAAATACTACCAATTTTTTCTTCGCCTTCCTTCAGAAAAAATGTATTTATTGATTCAGCAAGCTTTGTTTTTCCGCACTTTAATCCTTTAGCGATTTCTGAATCAGAAGCAACTGCCTTTATAAGAGCAATGACTGACGTAACTAACACAAAAGGTAAATTATGCTGAACTAAAAACATTATGACCCTTAATTCGGCGATTTTAATTTTTGTATTTTTTTTTTTTTTTTAAAGCTTTTCTACATCGGCTACAGAAGGCTGACACTTCAGAATTTCGATGCACTTTAGATGACTTTTCGATTCTTCATGTCTTTCCAAATTTGTGAAATTGTTATCTAATATTACACTGCGCCTGCAGTACGACTGTATAATGTTATTACGTCCACTCTTCTATTCCATCCAATTGAATTTTGAGAACCAAGCTGACCGAAAGGTCTGTTTTTTCTTTTGGTATTTTTTTTTTACTGATATTTCACCATCATCACTATTTAAAATTTGGTTTTCAACACTTACAGCCGGAGAAAAACGTTTTCTGCATTGCGCACTTGTTGATGGTCCTTCCTCTTAAGCTTGGCCAGCGGCTGGCAGAATGTCTTTTGTTTCCAGTTTAATCACAAATCTATAACAGATACATATAACACATTTATAAATGGTTCAAATTATTTTTTTTAAACTAACTGTACCATTTCGATTACTACGCAATGCAACAAGCCACAGAGCAGAGATAAACAGACGAAAACTATAATAACAGTGATTGAGCTAAAAATCGAATGACAGCTGGAAGATACGGTACGGGTGTGTTCGCAAATAGGTTTCAACTTCATCGGTAAAGGCAGACACACAATATTTTTAAAAATATGAATAACAAGCATTTACCATTTATTATTATTCGCATTGAAAGTTTAATTTTGTACTTTGAGCAGTATCATTTACTTTTGGCCAGTACGGAGTACGGAATGATAAATAGCAGTATAATACTACTATTGCAGTACTTTCGGCAGCAGCGTTTCTAGCGTTCCCCACCGAAAATCATGTGTCCGCGAACGTGATTATAACGCAAGGACACACTCCACAGTTTACATTTTTGTTTCGTTTATTTGCAAAATGTAAAATGTTTGCCATACGTAAATGTGTTTTGTCCATTTGAGAGAGAGCAATATTCTATTGCAGTTACGAAAATTGGTGTCCTTGTCCAGTTATGGGAGAGTCCGGTTATGGGAGAATTTTAAACATGAAAAATCGTATATTTATTTCCGTTCTTTGAAATCTGTCCGGCTATGAGAGGTGTCCCTCAGAAGAGAGTACACTGTATATAATTAATTCATCTTTCTCCGTCGCTCTTGCTCTCTTAAATAATTACGAATAGACCTCGAAAGAAGACTGAAAGAAGAAAACTGCACTGCGATTGATTTTAAAGTCTTGTTCAATTCACTAATTAATAAAAAAAAACGATTTTCGCAAAGATATTGTTGATATTGCTCAGCACTTAGAGCACGTTAAGATATATATATATTTTGGGCTTAAAAGATGCGTTTTTTGAAGCTCTAAAAACTGAAATAAATTTCAATAAATAGAGGAGAAGTTATCTGATTTTGGGTTCAAAATCAAATGATTGAGTTTATTGGTTTTCACATTGAAAATTAAATATTTTTTAATGCACGAATTTGCTCCACATCAAATAAACAAAATAAAATTACCAAAACCCGTTCAGTCGTTTGCTGTGTAGGATCATGCAAAGGAATTTTCACTTTGTTTTATATTATTAGGGATATACATAGATGCAAGTGAAAAATATTGTTTATCAAAAAATTACCCGGGTATGAAACTGACAAAAAAGTGAGCTGAGGACATTTTTTGCAATTGCAATTGTATTCGAATATACATAATTAACTTTCAAGTAAGGTGGTTTACTACACTTCAGGCATAGATATGTGTCCAAAAATTAAAACAACAAGCAGAAAATGTGCTCTGGAGATAAGTGCAAAGTTGGTCTATATGCTATGCTACTATGCATTTTTTGAAACGTTTTTTAAACTACTATGGATTTTTTTTAACACTGAACTAAGTTAAGTTGATGAAATTAAGTCACTTTGTTATTATATACATATTAATATTATTTATTATCTTAGAAAATAAGCATTGTTTTAAAAAAAAGGTAAGTACATACATATATATTTTTAAACATATTCTCCGAATGTCCTCATATGAGGACATCCCCTAACTCCGCACTCGAACCTCGATTTTTTTGTTTGCTTAAAAAAATTATCCTGATTATGTACTGACTCCAAAAACACATTCTGATCAACATTTTTTAATTATATAATTATAAGGTAATTTGTTAAAATATAGTTTGTGCCATACATGGCATATCATGAATTTAGGAATCATAAAATTCTTCCAGAGCAATTTTTAAAGACAAACTGCACTACCGCACCTATTTCATTCGTACAAACGTCCTATCTGCAGTTTCCTCCACCACAAGGTGCAGTGGAGTAAGCTCCAGAGTAGGTATTGGGTCACTTTAGACTGGGAATTCTGAGCCAGAGCGAGAGGGAAGATGTTTGTGTGAGAGTGAGCGAGAGGGAAGATATTTGTTTACATTAGAAGGGGTATCAGGTTACATTTTTGTTTACATAAGCGTGGGAAAATATTTAATTGCCCATTAAAGTGTCATGGAATGTGATTGATGTTTGCCGCTTCCGGTTTTTGTTTACATAAAGTTTTTATTTTTTGTTTTTGTTTACATAAAGAATGTATCGTGTTACATTTTTTTTTATTTATGTCTATCTGTCTGTATATACATGTATATACATATATACATATGTATGTGTGTATGTGTGTGTGTGTGTATGCTTGTACATATGTATGTGTATATGTATTTGGATATGATGTGGCGCCATATGAGTCATCTTCAAAGCAGTCGCGTGTCATATATGTATGTATGTACATATGTATATCGGTGTTTTTGTTTTGTTTATTGGACGAAGGAAGTAAAAAGCGTCAGAGGGAGAGGAAAGATATGCGGCTGTTTACGTTTGTGGGCGAAGGGGGAAAAATGATGAGAGGGGGGTGAACGATTTCCTGGGTCTACTCATCCAGATCAGATTGTTTATTTTGGGCAGCTGGGGGAACTCAATGGTGAGAGGGGGATGAGAGGGGGTGAACGGTTTCTCGGATCTATTTATCCAGATCAGATTGTTTATTTTGGTTGTTGTCTGAAATAGGTACATTTTTGTTTTTCATTGCCGATTCTGGCACAGGGAGTCAGCAAGTGACGTCATCAAGAAGATATAGGGCTACATTTTTTGGGTGAAATCAGGGAATTCAGAGAAATTAGTGTGTACTTAGTGTACTTAGTGTTGTACTTATACTGTACCTAGTGTGTACTTAGTGTGTATCAGAGAGTACTTAGTGTGTACTTAGTGTACTTAGTGTGTACTTAATGTACTTAGTGTGTATCAGAGAGTACTTAGTGTTTGTGTATACATACGTATGTATGTGTATATGTGTTTGCATAAGATCTGGCAGTATATGAGTCATCTTCAAAGCAGTCGCGTGTCATATATGTATGTACATATGTATATAGGTGTTTTTGTTTTGTTTATTGGACGAATGAAGTAAAAAGCGAAAAGGAAATTCTGAGTCAAAGGGAGAAGAGGGATATACGAATAGGGAAACAATGCTGAAGGGGATGTGAATGGTTTCTCAGGCCTACTCATCCAGATAAGATTGTTTATTTTGACTGTTGGTTGAAATGGTTAGTAGTTTTGACTATATTGTTTCAAGGAAAATTGTTTTTGTTGGATGGATGAAGTAAAAAGCGGAAAGAAAAATTCTGAGTCAGAGGGAGAGGAAAGATGTGCGACTGATTTATATTCGTTGACTGATGTGGAACAATGATTAGGGATGAGAGTGGGTGAATCGTTTCCTGGGTATGGTTTCCAAGGTCTACGCATTCAGATCAGATTGTTTATTTTAGCTTTTGACTGAAATGGGTAGTAGTGCTGACTGTAATATTTCAAGGACAATTGTTTTTATTGGACGAAGAAGTAAAAAGCACTAAGCCAGAGCGAGAAAGAAGAAGTATATTTGCAGGCAGATGGGAAACAATGATGAGAGAAGGAAGAGAGGGGGTGAACGATTTCCAAGGTCTACTCATCCAGATCAGATTGTTTATATTCGCTGATGGAGGGGAAACAATGATTAAAGGGGGTGATCGGTTGCCAAGGTCTACTCATCCAGTTGGAATATTCATTTTTCGACATGCTTAAAAGTCTTGGTCTCATTATCTTTCGACCATATTTATGGAATTTGCTGACCGAGGGCTAGTGGAATATTCAAGATCAACAAGTTATTGTTTTGGCTCATAATGGTCAAGCGTATGATCATCTAGTATTCAAGACCAATGTGTATGTATATGTTTCCGCGCTTTCATAAAAAAACTATTTGTATATGTATCAAATAAAAAAAAAATAAAGGAATAGAGCAAGAGGTCAACACATCGCTGACATCGATTTCAAACCATATCGTTTCGAATCATCATCATTATTATCATCAGAGACTAAGAAGCAGAAAGAAACAAATGTAAATTACCTAACAGAAGTTGAAAGAAGATAAAAAAAAAATGTTATTATGATATGTGAACAATGTTGGAGTGTTTCTTATTCATTAGTTTGTATGATGAGGATAAAAGATTTGTTGTTCGTGTAAATAAAAAATAAAGAAACTTTTAATCAAGGCGCACTCAAAGCTTTGAGATCCTACTCTTTGCACTCAAGGTAAAGTGCTGCTTCAATGAGTTGAGCTAGATTAAGGTTCTACCAAAGATTATCAGATTATTTACTTTGATTGTTGGCTGAAATGGGAAGTAGTGCTGACTATAATGTTTCAAAAAAAAAATTGTTTTGATTGAACGAAGGAAGTGAAAAGCACGGAGTCAGAAAATGAGGAGAGATATACGAATAGGTAACAATGCTGAGAGTGGGTGAACGGTTTCCAGGGTCTTCTCATTCAGATCAGATTATTTATTTTGGTTGTTGTGGCAAATACATCAATGAGGTAAACCACTGTTTAACTGATTCCAATTGTAGAATGACGTCAGTTGTCTTTGCTAAAATGGATCAGAATGGAGCTAAACGAAATTCTAGTCTGAAGGATTTCATTCCTAAGAAACTACTGTATACAGTTTTTAGAAATCCCTTCAAATCATCATCACCATCATCATCGTAATCATCAGAAACTAAGCAGAAAGAAACAAATATTAAGTATCAGAAGCTCGAAGAAGATTAATAAAAAATGTTTATTATGATAATGTAAACAATGTTGGAGTGTTTCCTATTCATTCTTTTGTATGATGAGAATTGAAGATTTGTTGATCGTGTAAATAAAAAACAAAGAAACTTTTTTTTTTAAATAACTGTGTTTTATTTATTATTCAATATTAATCAAATCAATATATCCATCCTTTTCTCTTATAATTCTACATTTAATTTTTTCATTAACCAGTGGTCCATAAATTCTTCTTTTATTAATTAGTCCAAATCAATAATCCCTCTTTATTGTTAGGCAAACAAACAAGGTATTCTATACCTGTTGATACGATGACAGTACACTCTAAGACTTTTTTCTTTTTCATAGTGCTTTCGCAAAGTTCTTTTTCCTGACGGATACAAATATGTTGTTTATTTATTATTTTATACAAAAGATTGGTGGAGGAATATTAATGTTTCGACATGTTTAAAAGTCTTGGTCTCTTTATCTTTCGACCATATTTTTTTTTTTTATGGAATATGTTGTTTATTTATCTTTCATTTTTCTATGGAATATATCTATGTTGTTGTTATTGTTGTTGTTGTTATTGTTGTTGTCTTTGCTATTGCTCTCGTTCGCTGACTATGATATTTCTATACAAAAATTGATGGAGGAATATTCATGTTTCGACATGTTTAAAAGTTTTGCCATTATTGGTTTGTAGATTTTTTTTTAACTTTCGATTGAAACTATCAAAATTGATCTCAAAGCGTCTGTAACAATTTGTGTTGCCTTATTCTTCAAAGGAACTGTCCATGCATACTTGGAGAAGGTATTGATTAATGTTAATAAGTAATTATTTCCATTATTTTGATTGCTGTACGGTATCATTTTTCAAATCTGCTTGCCACAGGTCACCTAGCCCTTAACAACAACCGTCGCCTGATGAAATTTCTTCGTGCGGGCTTGTGTAATTCCTCAACAACATTCCTCTTACACATACCGAAATAGAATGAATAAAAGATCAAAAAAAAAAAATGTACATTAAAATATGTGTATTTTATTTTATTTAAATTCATCATAAAATTACATCAACTTCTTCATTCTAATGATTAAAACTATGCATACATAAATTCGTGGGATCGATTAAGTGAAAAAAGTCGCCCACCTATTGATAAATTCTTTAGTTCAATTAGTATTTCTAGTTGTACTGAAGAATAATATTATTTTGCAAAGACGGTATGGCAAACAATTAAATGTGAACGTCTTTTAGATTATTTAGAGTTATGTTTGAAAACTGATGTCTTATTTCTAGCCGATATATTTGAGAATTTAAGAAAAGTTTGTAGAAATATCTATGGGCTGGATCCCTGTCAATACTATACAGCATCTGGCTTATCATGGGATGTTATGTTAAAAGTAACAAAGATAAAACTTAAATTACTTACTGATATAAATATGTTTCCTTTTTTACAAAGTGATATCAGAGGGTGGTCTTGTACAAAATTGTTGCAGACACTCCAAAGCCAATAATAAATATATGAGTGACTTTAAAAGTGAAATGCCTTCTGAATACATGACGTATTTGGATGCGAATAATTTATATGGTTGGGCAATGTCTCAAAGTCTACCATATGGTAAATTTGAATGGATGGAAAGTGATAATTTCAATGTTTTCAATACATCATCAAACTCTCATTTTGGTTACATTTTAGAAGTTGACTTGGAATATCCAGAACATTTTCGTGATGAGCATAGTGATTTCTTATTTTGTGCAGAGAATAAAAAAAAAGCCCAAACGCGAAATTTAGTAAACTCATAGCAGACTGAACCCATAAAACAAAGTATATTATAAATCATAGAAATCTTCAACAATGAGTTAAGCACAGAATGAACATTTTAAAAATACATAGAATTTTAAGTTTCAAGCAATCATGTTGGTTAAAACAATACATCGATTTAAATACACATCACCGTAAATTGGCTAAAAATGAATTTGAAAAGAATTTCTTTAAATTATTAAATAATGCTGTTTATGGTAAAACGATGGAAAATGTTGATAAACGAAAAGATATAAAGATAGTAACAAATTGGGAAAGTTGTGGAAAACATTTAGGAGCTCGAGCTTGGATAGCAAAACCAAACTTTCATAGTTCTACTCAATTTACAGACAATATGGTTGCAATTCAAATGAGTCGCGTTCATGTAACTTACAACAAACCGATTTATTTAGGTTTTACTGTACTTGATTTATCAAAATGGAAGATGTATGATTTTTATTATGAATACATGAAACCAAAGTATGGTGACAATTTAACTTAAAATTATATGGATACTGATTCTTCATATATTCTATTAAAACTGGAGATTTCTATAAAGATATACTGGATGATATTGATATGAAATTTGATACAACAGATTATCCTACTGATAATAGATATAATATTCCAAATAAAAATAAAAAGATAATCGGGATGATGAAAGATGAGATGAATGGTAAAATTATTAGAGAATTCGTTGGGCTTCGATCTAAAATGTATTCAATAGATATCGAAAAAGTAAACAAATTTAAAAAAGCTAAAGGTGTAAAGAAAACAGTATTAGATGATATGAATATTGAAGATTATAGAGATTGTTTATATAAAAATAAACGTTTCTATGGATATATGTTTATAATTAGGTCAAAGATTCATAACATATATACACAATGTGTTAATAAACTAGCACTAAGTTATATTGATGATAAGAGATATATTATGGAAAATGGTGTTAGTACACTTGCATGGCTGGTAATCTGTATCGAAAGTACACTCCAAGGAAATCGGGGTTTATTTTCCAAAATCTGCTATATTTGTTACTGGGCGATTAGGTAACAAGTTCAGTAGTTTTGTGAATCTTATGGCTAATGACAAAGCACCAAATCCGTTTTTGTATGGTTGTAGAGCCCATTACCTTCTGGAATTTTTACTGCTTCCATAGCTTCTTTTTGCTGAATAAATTAATTTGTTTCTCTTGGAGGAGCGATTTCGTCTTCTTATATTAGCAGTAGTATTAGCACTTGTATTTTTTTATTTTTGATGCCCAAGTTAAATTAGATCCCGCGTTCATCATTATCATATTTGTCATCACTAGACTATTTAATCTTTCGGAAAAGGAAGAATGTTATGCTATTACCCTCTGCCGGGCCTTCTCAGTAAGAACTTTATTAGTAATATGTTGACCAGGTATGTTTTTACTATAAGCATATGCCACATTGTGTTCACGGCAGACCTCATCCAACTGATTGATTCCACGATCTCCCTTAGCAAGACGGTCTGTTAATTTAGTCCCAGGACCACAGAAAGTACATGACGGAAATTGTGTTTTGAATGGTAATTTATTTAATAATGAATTTACCAGTCCATATCCTTCGGATTAATGTTTTCGACTGACCAGATATACTCGATATTCTATCGTTTTATAGCACTTTCTTGTTACGGCTGCAGTCTCTGCATTAACCGAAATATAAATATCTACGACAACTTGTAAAATCCATTCATGGAATACAATGAGTTTTCAAATTATTGTGAAATTATTGCACCTTCCGAAGCAAAACGAAACTCAGTGTTTATATTTGATGATGAAGCTTGTGATAAACAAAACAACATTCGAGAATATGTTTGTATGGGATGACACAACGATATGGATAGTTTCTACTTATGTCAATTTTATACACGCATACCAAAACATTTGTTTCGGGACAACGCAAACTACATAGTCATTTTCAAGCAAGACGAGCTAAATCTGAATCTGATCATATAAATTCCGATACGACATTCAATCAGTTTAAAGAACCATGCACAAACTGTTGGAAAGATGCATTATTTCTGGTGGTCATCAACGACCTCCCACTAGTCTTCAAATATTCTGAGTGTCTTCTTTTTGCCGATACTCTTAGATTATTTCGCTCCATTAAATCTGAATATAATTACGATTTATTATATCAAGATGTCGCCGCGGTCAATGATTGATGTGAGCGGAATCACCTCCTTCTAAACGTTTCTTATTGTCCTGCTTACTGCAATCCGCTATCCGCTAACTGATATCCGCTAACTGCTATCTGTAACCGACCGGTTAGCAACCGCCCTGTTTGGAACCGACCTGTTTGGAACCGATCTGTTTGAAACCGACCTGTTTGGAACCGACCTGTTTAGAAGCGGCGACCTTAAGGTGTATTGTGCCCCCTATCAGTCATAGACGCGCATGCCACATATTCGTATGTATGTCTCTACATATGTATATCGGTGTTTTTGTTTTGTTTATTGGATGAAGGAAGTAAAACGGGGTGTGAGTAATTAGTTGTGGCGCCATATGAGTGAGAGCGAGAGGAAAGATGTGCGAGTGGTTTATATTTGTTGGTGGAGAGGGAAACAATGGTGAGAGGGGGGTGAATGATTTCCTGGGTCTGGTTTCCTGGGTCTATTTCAGTCTACAACCAAAATAAACAAGCTGATCTGAATGAATATTACTTACAGTATACAGTCATCAGAAAAAGTATCATGGAAATAGAGAAATGCTTAGAGTGTACTGTCCAAAGAACAACATGCGATATCTTGCTCGCTTGCCCAACAATAAAGAAGAGTTATTGATTTGGACTAAATATAAAAAAAAGAATTTATGGACCATTGGATTAAATTTTGATATTAGCGATGTAGTGACCTTTTGCTAAAATTATTTATCTGACACACACACACAGTTCTTAATGAATAAACAGAAATATATAAACAATGGTCTTGAATACCTGATGATCATACGCTTGACCATTATCAGCCAAAACAATAATTATTGATCATGAATATCCCACTCAGAATAAACTATCTGATCTGGATGAGTACACGTTTCAGCCAACAGCCAAAATAAACAATCTGATCTGAATGAGTACACCCAGGAAACCAGACCCAGGAAATCATTCACCCCCCTCTCACCATTGTTTCCCTCTCCACCAACAAATATAAACCACTCGCACATCTTTCCTCTCGCTCTCACTCATATGGCGCCACAACTAATTACTCACACCCCGTTTTACTTCCTTCATCCAATAAACAAAACAAAAACACCGATATACATATGTACAGACATACATACGAATATGTGGCATGCGCGTCTATGACTGATAGGGGGCACAATACACCTTAAGGTCGCCGCTTCTAAACAGGTCGGTTCCAAACAGGTCGGTTTCAAACAGATCGGTTCCAAACAGGTCGGTTCCAAACAGGGCGGTTGCTAACCGGTCGGTTACAGATAGCAGTTAGCGGATATCAGTTAGCGGATAGCGGATTGCAGTAAGCAGGACAATAAGAAACGTTTAGAAGGAGGTGATTCCGCTCACATCAATCATTGACCGCGGCGACATCTTGATATAATAAATCGTAATTATATTCAGATTTAATGGAGCGAAATAATCTAAGAGTATCGGCAAAAAGAAGACACTCAGAATATTTGAAGACTAGTGGGAGGTCGTTGATGACCACCAGAAATAATGCATCTTTCCAACAGTTTGTGCATGGTTCTTTAAACTGATTGAATGTCGTATCGGAATTTATATGATCAGATTCAGATTTAGCTCGTCTTGCTTGAAAATGACTATGTAGTTTGCGTTGTCCCGAAACAAATGTTTTGGTATGCGTGTATAAAATTGACATAAGTAGAAACTATCCATATCGTTGTGTCATCCCATACAAACATATTCTCGAATGTTGTTTTGTTTATCACAAGCTTCATCATCAAATATAAACACTGAGTTTCGTTTTGCTTCGGAAGGTGCAATAATTTCACAATAATTTGAAAACTCATTGTATTCCATGAATGGATTTTACAAGTTGTCGTAGATATTTATATTTCGGTTAATGCAGAGACTGCAGCCGTAACAAGAAAGTGCTATAAAACGATAGAATATCGAGTATATCTGGTCAGTCGAAAACATTAATCCGAAGGATATGGACTGGTAAATTCATTATTAAATAAATTACCATTCAAAACACAATTTCCGTCATGTACTTTCTGTGGTCCTGGGACTAAATTAACAGACCGTCTTGCTAAGGGAGATCGTGGAATCAATCAGTTGGATGAGGTCTGCCGTGAACACAATGTGGCATATGCTTATAGTAAAAACATACCTGGTCAACATATTACTAATAAAGTTCTTACTGAGAAGGCCCGGCAGAGGGTAATAGCATAACATTCTTCCTTTTCCGAAAGATTAAATAGTCTAGTGATGACAAATATGATAATGATGAACGCGGGATCTAATTTAACTTGGGCATCAAAAATAAAAAAATACAAGTGCTAATACTACTGCTAATATAAGAAGACGAAATCGCTCCTCCAAGAGAAACAAATTAATTTATTCAGCAAAAAGAAGCTATGGAAGCAGTAAAAATTCCAGAAGGTAATGGGCTCTACAACCATACAAAAACGGATTTGGTGCTTTGTCATTAGCCATAAGATTCACAAAACTACTGAACTTGTTACCTAATCGCCCAGTAACAAATATAGCAGATTTTGGAAAATAAACCCCGATTTCCTTGGAGTGTACTTTCGATACAGATTACCAGCCATGCAAGTGTACTAACACCATTTTCCATAATATATCTCTTATCATCAATATAACTTAGTGCTAGTTTATTAACACATTGTGTATATATGTTATGAATCTTTGACCTAATTATAAACATATATCCATAGAAACGTTTATTTTTATATAAACAATCTCTATAATCTTCAATATTCATATCATCTAATACTGTTTTCTTTACACCTTTAGCTTTTTTAAATTTGTTTACTTTTTCGATATCTATTGAATACATTTTAGATCGAAGCCCAACGAATTCTCTAATAATTTTACCATTCATCTCATCTTTCATCATCCCGATTATCTTTTTATTTTTATTTGGAATATTATATCTATTATCAGTAGGATAATCTGTTGTATCAAATTTCATATCAATATCATCCAGTATATCTTTATAGAAATCTCCAGTTTTAATAGAATATATGAAGAATCAGTATCCATATAATTTTAAGTTAAATTGTCACCATACTTTGGTTTCATGTATTCATAATAAAAATCATACATCTTCCATTTTGATAAATCAAGTACAGTAAAACCTAAATAAATCGGTTTGTTGTAAGTTACATGAACGCGACTCATTTGAATTGCAACCATATTGTCTGTAAATTGAGTAGAACTATGAAAGTTTGGTTTTGCTATCCAAGCTCGAGCTCCTAAATGTTTTCCACAACTTTCCCAATTTGTTACTATCTTTATATCTTTTCGTTTATCAACATTTTCCATCGTTTTACCATAAACAGCATTATTTAATAATTTAAAGAAATTCTTTTCAAATTCATTTTTAGCCAATTTACGGTGATGTGTATTTAAATCGATGTATTGTTTTAACCAACATGATTGCTTGAAACTTAAAATTCTATGTATTTTTAAAATGTTCATTCTGTGCTTAACTCATTGTTGAAGATTTCTATGATTTATAATATACTTTGTTTTATGGGTTCAGTCTGCTATGAGTTTACTAAATTTCGCGTTTGGGCTTTTTTTTTATTCTCTGCACAAAATAAGAAATCACTATGCTCATCACGAAAATGTTCTGGATATTCCAAGTCAACTTCTAAAATGTAACCAAAATGAGAGTTTGATGATGTATTGAAAACATTGAAATTATCACTTTCCATCCATTCAAATTTACCATATGGTAGACTTTGAGACATTGCCCAACCATATAAATTATTCGCATCCAAATACGTCATGTATTCAGAAGGCATTTCACTTTTAAAGTCACTCATATATTTATTATTGGCTTTGGAGTGTCTGCAACAATTTTGTACAAGACCACCCTCTGATATCACTTTGTAAAAAAGGAAACATATTTATATCAGTAAGTAATTTAAGTTTTATCTTTGTTACTTTTAACATAACATCCCATGATAAGCCAGATGCTGTATAGTATTGACAGGGATCCAGCCCATAGATATTTCTACAAACTTTTCTTAAATTCTCAAATATATCGGCTAGAAATAAGACATCAGTTTTCAAACATAACTCTAAATAATCTAAAAGACGTTCACATTTAATTGTTTGCCATACCGTCTTTGCAAAATAATATTATTCTTCAGTACAACTAGAAATACTAATTGAACTAAAGAATTTATCAATAGGTGGGCGACTTTTTTCACTTAATCGATCCCACGAATTTATGTATGCATAGTTTTAATCATTAGAATGAAGAAGTTGATGTAATTTTATGATGAATTTAAATAAAATAAAATACACATATTTTAATGTACATTTTTTTTTTTTGATCTTTTATTCATTCTATTTCGGTATGTGTAAGAGGAATGTTGTTGAGGAATTACACAAGCCCGCACGAAGAAATTTCATCAGGCGACGGTTGTTGTTAAGGGCTAGGTGACCTGTGGCAAGCAGATTTGAAAAATGATACCGTACAGCAATCAAAATAATGGAAATAATTACTTATTAACATTAATCAATACCTTCTCCAAGTATGCATGGACAGTTCCTTTGAAGAATAAGGCAACACAAATTGTTACAGACGCTTTGAGATCAATTTTGATAGTTTCAATCGAAAGTTAAAAAAAAATCTACAAACCAATAATGGCAAAACTTTTAAACATGTCGAAACATGAATATTCCTCCATCAATTTTTGTATAGAAATATCATAGTCAGCGAACGAGAGCAATAGCAAAGACAACAACAATAACAACAACAACAATAACAACAACATAGATATATTCCATAGAAAAATGAAAGATAAATAAACAACATATTCCATAAAAAAAAAAAATATGGTCGAAAGATAAAGAGACCAAGACTTTTAAACATGTCGAAACATTAATATTCCTCCACCAATCTTTTGTATAAAATAATAAATAAACAACATATTTGTATCCGTCAGGAAAAAGAACTTTGCGAAAGCACTATGAAAAAGAAAAAAGTCTTAGAGTGTACTGTCATCGTATCAACAGGTATAGAATACCTTGTTTGTTTGCCTAACAATAAAGAGGGATTATTGATTTGGACTAATTAATAAAAGAAGAATTTATGGACCACTGGTTAATGAAAAAATTAAATGTAGAATTATAAGAGAAAAGGATGGATATATTGATTTGATTAATATTGAATAATAAATAAAACACAGTTATTTAAAAAAAAAAGTTTCTTTGTTTTTTATTTACACGATCAACAAATCTTCAATTCTCATCATACAAAAGAATGAATAGGAAACACTCCAACATTGTTTACATTATCATAATAAACATTTTTTATTAATCTTCTTCGAGCTTCTGATACTTAATATTTGTTTCTTTCTGCTTAGTTTCTGATGATTACGATGATGATGGTGATGATGATTTGAAGGGATTTCTAAAAACTGTATACAGTAGTTTCTTAGGAATGAAATCCTTCAGACTAGAATTTCGTTTAGCTCCATTCTGATCCATTTTAGCAAAGACAACTGACGTCATTCTACAATTGGAATCAGTTAAACAGTGGTTTACCTCATTGATGTATTTGCCACAACAATCAAAATAAATAATCTGATCTGAATGAGAAGACCCTGGAAACCGTTCACCCACTCTCAGCATTGTTACCTATTCGTATATCTCTCCTCATTTTCTGACTCCGTGCTTTTC
Source organism: Brachyopa scutellaris (assembly GCA_949775065.1). Lineage (NCBI taxonomy): Eukaryota > Metazoa > Arthropoda > Insecta > Diptera > Syrphidae > Brachyopa > Brachyopa scutellaris. Next base: position 132,960,492 of record OX459112.1, on the reverse strand, counting down.
ACTTCCTTCGTTCAATCAAAACAATTTTTTTTTGAAACATTATAGTCAGCACTACTTCCCATTTCAGCCAACAATCAAAGTAAATAATCTGATAATCTTTGGTAGAACCTTAATCTAGCTCAACTCATTGAAGCAGCACTTTACCTTGAGTGCAAAGAGTAGGATCTCAAAGCTTTGAGTGCGCCTTGATTAAAAGTTTCTTTATTTTTTATTTACACGAACAACAAATCTTTTATCCTCATCATACAAACTAATGAATAAGAAACACTCCAACATTGTTCACATATCATAATAACATTTTTTTTTTATCTTCTTTCAACTTCTGTTAGGTAATTTACATTTGTTTCTTTCTGCTTCTTAGTCTCTGATGATAATAATGATGATGATTCGAAACGATATGGTTTGAAATCGATGTCAGCGATGTGTTGACCTCTTGCTCTATTCCTTTATTTTTTTTTTATTTGATACATATACAAATAGTTTTTTTATGAAAGCGCGGAAACATATACATACACATTGGTCTTGAATACTAGATGATCATACGCTTGACCATTATGAGCCAAAACAATAACTTGTTGATCTTGAATATTCCACTAGCCCTCGGTCAGCAAATTCCATAAATATGGTCGAAAGATAATGAGACCAAGACTTTTAAGCATGTCGAAAAATGAATATTCCAACTGGATGAGTAGACCTTGGCAACCGATCACCCCCTTTAATCATTGTTTCCCCTCCATCAGCGAATATAAACAATCTGATCTGGATGAGTAGACCTTGGAAATCGTTCACCCCCTCTCTTCCTTCTCTCATCATTGTTTCCCATCTGCCTGCAAATATACTTCTTCTTTCTCGCTCTGGCTTAGTGCTTTTTACTTCTTCGTCCAATAAAAACAATTGTCCTTGAAATATTACAGTCAGCACTACTACCCATTTCAGTCAAAAGCTAAAATAAACAATCTGATCTGAATGCGTAGACCTTGGAAACCATACCCAGGAAACGATTCACCCACTCTCATCCCTAATCATTGTTCCACATCAGTCAACGAATATAAATCAGTCGCACATCTTTCCTCTCCCTCTGACTCAGAATTTTTCTTTCCGCTTTTTACTTCATCCATCCAACAAAAACAATTTTCCTTGAAACAATATAGTCAAAACTACTAACCATTTCAACCAACAGTCAAAATAAACAATCTTATCTGGATGAGTAGGCCTGAGAAACCATTCACATCCCCTTCAGCATTGTTTCCCTATTCGTATATCCCTCTTCTCCCTTTGACTCAGAATTTCCTTTTCGCTTTTTACTTCATTCGTCCAATAAACAAAACAAAAACACCTATATACATATGTACATACATATATGACACGCGACTGCTTTGAAGATGACTCATATACTGCCAGATCTTATGCAAACACATATACACATACATACGTATGTATACACAAACACTAAGTACTCTCTGATACACACTAAGTACATTAAGTACACACTAAGTACACTAAGTACACACTAAGTACTCTCTGATACACACTAAGTACACACTAGGTACAGTATAAGTACAACACTAAGTACACTAAGTACACACTAATTTCTCTGAATTCCCTGATTTCACCCAAAAAATGTAGCCCTATATCTTCTTGATGACGTCACTTGCTGACTCCCTGTGCCAGAATCGGCAATGAAAAACAAAAATGTACCTATTTCAGACAACAACCAAAATAAACAATCTGATCTGGATAAATAGATCCGAGAAACCGTTCACCCCCTCTCATCCCCCTCTCACCATTGAGTTCCCCCAGCTGCCCAAAATAAACAATCTGATCTGGATGAGTAGACCCAGGAAATCGTTCACCCCCCTCTCATCATTTTTCCCCCTTCGCCCACAAACGTAAACAGCCGCATATCTTTCCTCTCCCTCTGACGCTTTTTACTTCCTTCGTCCAATAAACAAAACAAAAACACCGATATACATATGTACATACATACATATATGACACGCGACTGCTTTGAAGATGACTCATATGGCGCCACATCATATCCAAATACATATACACATACATATGTACAAGCATACACACACACACACATACACACATACATATGTATATATGTATATACATGTATATACAGACAGATAGACATAAATAAAAAAAAATGTAACACGATACATTCTTTATGTAAACAAAAACAAAAAATAAAAACTTTATGTAAACAAAAACCGGAAGCGGCAAACATCAATCACATTCCATGACACTTTAATGGGCAATTAAATATTTTCCCACGCTTATGTAAACAAAAATGTAACCTGATACCCCTTCTAATGTAAACAAATATCTTCCCTCTCGCTCACTCTCACACAAACATCTTCCCTCTCGCTCTGGCTCAGAATTCCCAGTCTAAAGTGACCCAATACCTACTCTCCAGTAAGCGGCTCAGGAGCTGCAGTCGCGCATGACCCCATTGCACCTGTTATACATACATATGCCAGTCTCTGTACATTGTCCAGTATATTTCCATAGCTGTAAGACTGATTCTTTTCACCCGACTAGGCAAAAGGAAGGGTCACAGGCTGGGTTTGTTTGTTTGTTTTTGCCCATACTATTCGCTTTCTCGGTAGCTACCCCTGTATGCTTTTTCCAGGTAAGCTTCTTTCTCAAGGCCGATGTCTCTATTCCAATAAATGCTGATATTTGGGTACTTTGCAGCTAATGGTAAAACATAACATGCAAAGAAATTCGTCTGTTCTACCTGCTCTACCTCTTCTGTTCGGTGAGACCTCAACATTGTATTTGATCGGGAGGAGAGATATTTTTTAAAATATTGGTAGTTTTACTTTCATTTTCATCAGATACATACTTTGTTCGTAGCAGCATTAGAGTCGTCCTTTAAAAAAGGGCATCCAATTTCCATGAAATTTTCATTTTTGCCCTTTAAAAATACCTGCATATTTAGCACCAAATTATGCTTATTACAGCGGTAAGTCAACCATAACCCTAAGCTATGGCTGGTTAGGGTATATTATTAAGTTACTTACAATAATTTTGTAGTACTCGAAGTTGCCGCGAATAATTATTACCAATTACTACCAATTGTTAATTCAGGCGCAAAATCAATCAACATATGAAAGCGAAGGAGTACCTACCAAAACGTATCAGAACATAGAATCCAGTTGCTCGAATCAGCTTATTTAAAATGTCTGCACCTGACTCCGCATTAAAATACACACTTCTGTCATTTTATTACATTAGCCTCAGCTTTGGCTATGCAGTATTTTCACTCAATCAGCGTAATGAAATAATTAAATCGTCCAAAAAAGTGATCATTTACACCTCGCTGTTCTTGGGAGCTTGTTCGATGTTATTTATTTGCTACATGCTGAACGCAACGGTAAACATTAAACAAGTATTTGCGACACAGGAGCTTGGTATAGAGTTGCACATCCCGACTTACTTCTGGGCTTTTTCGGCATCAGTGTTAACCCAAGTGCTGTTCTATATGAAAATGAGGGAACGCCGTGAACTATGCTCACTATTCCAACAATTTCAACAACTATACTCAAATGTGAGAGAACTGTTGCAACACAATGTACTCCGCCGGAAACACTTGGGCCTGCTTCTGTGGTTAATTTGTGATCGTTCTTTTGTTATTGTCACGTCAATTTACTTCACTATAGTGGACATTTCGGACCTATCTTTGGCACTCAGGATGTTCTACGAAGGAACTGCAATAATGGAAAACTCAATTGTCAGACTTTTTGAATTCGGACACATTTTAAGTGCAGTTCTGCTAAACGGTATTTGTGAAGGCATCGCTGAGAGCCTAGCGAATAACACTGAAGCATGGCAAACGGGAGTCCCTATCGAAATCAAGCGATATGAGACAATTCTTAAGTGCCGTTCGTATTTATTTCAAGTGTATGAAGTGAAAAATAAATTCAACAACCATTTCGCTCGATGTATCTTCTTGTACTACGTGTTAACCTTTTTGGATCTCCTTGCTAGTTTTTATCTTTGCTTCGACAAGACATACGCAATAACATCTCATCCTATTGTATATGTGTTTTTTTGCCTGTTTTTGATTAGATTGCATATTTTTGCCCATACTTCAGAAATTTTAAAAAAGACCTTTGGTCGGGCTGTGGATAGTGCTTTTCTCATTGCAATTAAACGAAGGAGTGCGATGCGGGTAAGTTGAAGGTTAATATTAAAACAATAAATAAATGTTGTTGCTCCCAACAGACAGACGAGTATCTTCTACAATTGTTTGACAATAATATGGACTATAAGGACGCATTCGGTTTATTTAAGGTTAACCGTGTGCTTACGTTTTCGATGTTTGCCGCTGTAGCTTCATATATAATAGTTCTGGTTCAATTTAATATCGAAAAAAATAAGCATTAAATTTACTAAGTCGTAGCTATAAGTCTTAATAATAAATTATATTTGTAGAAACGAGTATTTATTCTTGATTCTTTATTTTTGTCTAAATGGGTTACAGGGGAATATTTTACAAATACTTTAAAATGGAAGGACAGCCGAAATACGGTATGACTCGGCATGCACCGAGGTCCCCAATTCATCCGCCGTCAAATGAAATAAGAAAACTCACTCGAACCAGCAATGATCAGTCCAAGGATCAAATTAACTATTACGTAGATCTAAATCATTACTAGCACGAACGAGCTCCTTACCGTCTCGCTGCCAGAACCAGAGTGAGTTAACACTTTACGATTTTACGTTTTTACGATTTTTATTGAACAAAATATATATACAATTGTCTTAATATAAACTTACAGCTATAAGATACATTGATAATACAAATTTGTTGGCACACTGGGGGCCTCACCTTATACATTGACTTAAAATAAAAAATATAATTATATATTGTACATGTAAACTTAAAATTAAAAGTCGGTTGACTTAGATATCCTCGGTGTGTTCCGTCCCGGTTGTTAGTGGCGAGTTTGGTGTGGGTTGTGAGGGGGGTTGGCGTTTAGCCACGGCGGTGGGCTGACCCTGGGTCAGCGTAGAATACAACTGCTTCCTTGTTGTCGATTGGACTGATGTCTTCATTCAGGGTGTCCAGCGCGCTGAGGTACCACGGCTGGGGTAGTCGCTGTTGGGTTGTCATCCTTCTTATTAGCTGGTTCGGGTGGTTGGCTGCGCTTCCTACTAGCTTCTTAGCCAAAAGTAGTAGGTACTTGTCGATTGGTATTATCTTCGCTTCTGAATATAGATGGTCATTCCTGCAGTATTTTTGAAGCTGTCGGTCGAAGAATAGTCCGGTGCAGATCCTCAGTATCTTCCTTTCAAAAACTTGGAGTTGTCTCATGGCTGTCTTCGAGATGGAGAACCAGACGGGAAAGCTGTATCTGATGACTGGTCTCAGTGAGTTTACACTGGAGATTCTTCTCCCTTTTATACTTCCAAAACCATACAGTGTTGTCAGTTGTCACTTATCCATAATTGTGGTAGATCTACCACACTTTTGAGTGTTTTCCAAATCAACCACATCTACCACAGAACGCAAAAATTCTACCTCATTTTGAAATTCTGTCCTGCCCATATTCTACTAACAACCAATTCCACTGTTCCTTTGGAAAATATGTGTATAAATGTTTCCTACCTGTTTCGCAAATTCAAAACATACACATTTTCAATGAATTTTTCACTCATTTGTGTGGAAACGCTTTCCCACATCCTCATCCGCATATCATTTGATGCAATGTACATTGTACATACATACATACATAATGTATGTACTAATGTCAATTTTATCAAAACTACAACCACTTTTTTAAATCTACCATATTTTTTGTCCAATCTATCACTTTTTTTCAAAATCCAGCAGCAACTGATAGCTATACCGAATGTATGCTTTTCAACAAAGTTTTTAAGTTCTCAGTAAATAGTTTTAGCATTAATGATACACTCTGTTTGACAGAAAACAATACATTTGATTTAACAAGAAAGGATACATTTTTATATTGCTTCATTAAAGTAAAAAATTAAGTAACATTAAGTTATATTTGTTAAAAGTAAAAATTAAATAACATTAAAATATATTTGTTAAAAAGTAAACAGTTCATTACATTATATTAAAGTACATAAAAAACTTTAAAATAAAAGATACATTAAATTATAATATATTGCAGGACCAAAATTTTTATTTCGTTTATAATTAACAATGTGTTATCGCACAATTTACAAAGTTTGGTATACAGAGATGTGATATGTAGTTATATCTTTCTACTGGAGAATTTATTTTACATTTATAAGAAATATTATTTCAATCAAAAAACATATATTGATGAAATAACGGAAAAACCTCAAATTTAAGTAAAAAAATAAATAAATAAAAAAAAAAATAAAAATATTTAATCATTTATATATGTACATAGGAATTCAAAATTACGTGTGAATAACAAATAAAAAATAATAAATAAAAAATAATAAAAAATAAATAATTAATAATAAAAAATCATTAATCAATAATAAATAATAAATAATAAATAATAAATAATAAATAATAAATAATAAATAATAAATAATAAATAATAAATAATAAATAATAAATAATAAATAATAAATAATAAATAATAAATAATAAATAATAAATAATAAATAATGAATAATAAATAATAAATAATAAATAATAAAAGTTAACACGATCGGCTATCCATGCGCCGTACAAAAAAGTGCAAGCGATGCACACGCGCATCCGCTATGCACCTCAACCAGACTTAACCTGAGTTGCACGCGCATCCGCTATGCACCTCAACTGGAAGTAACCTGGGTTCAAGGTTAATGGATTGCAACGGGCTGTGTGAGAACTGCAACGCAGCGAATTAGGTTAAGTGAATTATTGTATCTAGAATTAAGTTGATTTTGGGGCATTCAAATCTGGACAGCCAAGGAATACAGAGCTATTATAACGTGGTACAAGTGTCGTTTTATTTAAGACTATCTGTTGGTGCACGAATTAATTCGTGCAGATAGCATTTTTTTTATACAGAATTCCACCGAGAAGTTTTACTGGCGCCCGAGCAGGGACCTGACAAAAAAGTCAGTGTCTTAGGAAAAATATATGTATTGACGAGAAAATAAAAAAGTGAAAATTGTGTGAAAAAAAAAAAGAAAGAAATTGCCATGTGCATTAACCATAAATAAAGAATTAAATTTGTGTAACTGGAAAAATAAAAAGGAAAGAGAGAAATAGCTGTGTGCAAATAAAAATTTCAAATAAAAAGGTGTTGTGTAACTGAAAAAAGGAATCGAAAGAAATTGCTAAAGGAATTGCTATGTGCATTAACCCAAAATAGAAAAGTGAAAATGTGTAATTGAAGAAAAAAGGCAAGAAATTTAGTATGTGCATAAAACCAAACAAAAAGTGAGATCAGTAGAAAAATCCTATATAAAAGAAAACCCAAAAAAAAAAAAGGACTGAAAGTGGAAGTGCTTGAAATTAAAATTTCAATTTAATACCCAAGAGGAGAGAGCAGTGAAGGTGAACCCAAAAAGACGATTAAGGAGGAAAGAACCTTGCCATCAAACGAGCAGAAAAATGCAGGCTATATATTTTGGATTTTAGTAAGAATTGTTAAGGAAATATTCATTAATATAAATATATTACTTTTTTTTTGAAAGAACAACTTGACGAATAGGTCGCTAGTCGAGAAATGTACAATTAAACAAAGAATTAAGACTATTTTACGCTTAATTTAAAGTGGTACATATTTAAATAAAAGTAATAAACTATACTAAAACTAAAACAAGAAAATAAAATAAAAGAAACATATTAGGTTAGCTTAAAATCTATGCCTAGGGGCCAACTCTCGAGAAAAAAGGGGCCGGCTCACTAAAGAATAAATTAAATTTTATCATCCGTGGTGAAGATCTTCGTACCTTAGTAGGTCGCTGCAATTATCCTTGCATTAACGACTAAACCGGAATCATACGAACCTTACGAACGGAGGTGACTACCCCGAAACTTTAATGAAGAGAGCGCTTAGCAGGCATCCAGGGAAACTTTTTGAAAAATAAAACAAAATAGAAAAAACTACTAAAGAATAAATAATTCGAACAAGAAAAGATCGAGCAAGAAAACTGTAAGACCCACTTCTGTCGTTACCGATTTCTTGCGAATAAGAATTCGTTTAAAACTTTAAATTTACAAAGGCATTTCCATCACACTCTCAAGTACTATGGACGAACTTAAGAACTCAGTGACGCAACTCACAGGTGCGGTCAACTCCGTCCTGGAACAACTAAGGGGATTAGAAGGCCGAATAGGTAGGATTGAACAATCTCACACCCAAGATGCAACCAGGTCTGTTAACAGCCAGTTGGAAACCATAACGAACCGAATTCTGGCCCTAGAAAAATCAGGGTCAGCAGATATCTCCGTTCCGCAGGATAGAGCCACTGCGCGGGCCGACGTGCGAACAGGACTTAAAGGATATCTCGAAACTTCCGGATTCCGTCAAGGAACTCCAGACCTTCGACGGAAATCCCGTTCACTACGTCTCTTGGGTCCATAGCGTCGAGACCGTGTTGAAGGACTACGAAATAGTCCGTCGTAAGCCCATCTACAGGGCAATCCTTCAACATATTCGCCAGAAGATCAGAGGCAAGGCAGACTCTGCCTTGGTCTCGTACAATGTGTTCGATAATGACTGGGTGGAGATGAAGAGGGTTCTCTCTCTCCATTATGCCGATAAAAGGGACATCCGAACCCTCGAGCATCAATTGAACCAGTTAACGCAGGGTAACTCCCGCGTCGACGATTTCTATGCAACCGTGAATCATCAGTTTTCCTTAATCCTTAGCAAGATTAGGGCTGAAGTTTATTCCACCGAGACAATGAATGCCTTGGTCGAAACATATAGGAATCGTGCATTAGATGTATTCATACGCGGATTAAATATGGATCTTTCGAGACTTTTGATAATTCAGAGGCCAAGGACTCTGCCCGAGGCATACTCGGCCTGTCTAGAGATGCAGAACCTAAACTTCCGAAGTAACTCGGTTCATGTAAAAGCGCCTAATACCATAAGCTCGCCGGTGAATCACAGTTTCAGGGATAATGTAGGACACTTCAAAAGCCAAAATAAAAAAAAAAAAACAAAAAAATAAAAAAAGGGGGATGGTTCCCTATACATGTAAACTAGAATTAAGTTGCATTTTTATATTCATAACCTATTCATTCATTCATTCATTCATTCATTCATAACATAACTAATTTTTTCCTCTTTAGACTTAAGTTCATATTAGTATATCCGATTTGAAATTAATAAAGTAACGAAATTGTATTGCAGTCTAGTTTTTTTAGTTCCTGTTCAAACCTTGCATATTTTCGCTTATAAATCGCCAATCGTGACAGTGAGGGAAGGCAACGCCTGGGTGACAAACGGCTATTTCAAACTCATCCACATAATCGACTTAAAACGATACAACACACTTATCGAACAAAACAAACAACAAATAACGAAACACATAGCAGACCAAGAGATGCGCCTGGTTCTAAACTACCACCTGAACCAAGTAAAAGACCGAATAAGGGAACTGGGTGATCCAAGGACGAGAAAGACTAGGTCCATCAACTGGATAGGAACAGCCTGGAAATGGTTGGCTGGCTCTCCTGACGCAACTGACTGGGACAAACTTTTACAAACACAGACGGACATAGTGGAGAACAATAATAACCAATATAAGATTAACGAAGAATTTTTCGACAAGACACATGAGGTCATGGACAAGGTTAATAAGATAATCGACCGATATAACAACGCCTTACAGAAGGGGGAAACAGAAAGACTTAGACACGACTTACTGAATAGGGTACTTATACTGAAAGAAGGAATAAATGAAATAATTAGGGCTTGCCAAATGGCTAAGACAGGAATAGTCAACAGCAACATATTAGACTCAGAGGAGATAAACACCATTATAAACGAGCTGGAAACTCTACCTTACCAAAATGTCGTAGAGGCTGTGGAGTATGGGCGACCCTCAGTATATAGCAATGCCACCCTATTATTATATGTCCTGTCAATTCCGAAGGTCGCAACTAAAATTTTCCATTCAGTAACCGCTCGCGCCGCAATCAAAGATGGAAAACAATTAGACTTAGACTACACGAGACTACTAATTAACCATGACGAGACTTACGGACTGAAGGGTGATTGCCTCCATATAGGAAATACATCAGTGTGCGAAGAAAGCGTATTACAGAAATTACCAGAGGACTCGTGTCTACCCAAGATCCTCAAGGGTGGTGCCGCGGTATGCGACTTCAAAAGCACCAACGACGAGATCGTCGAATTGATTGGAGAGAATACGATTTTTGTAACAAATTTTAATGGGTCACTTTTAAATAAAAATTCCTCAATCCCTCTAGAAGGTACATATCTCATCCAATTGGACAATGACACAGTCAGCATCAAGGACCAAACATACACCAGTGGGTCAGCAACGAGTTTGCAAGCACTTCCTGCCGTCTTGGCCAACGTAACCAGCAAAGGGACCAAGCCTAACCTGGAATATTTACACGAAATCAGCGCCAAAAATATAGAACGTATTGAAATCCTAAAAAACAATCTAAACTCTTCTATCATTACAGAAATCATTATTGGCGTAGCTATATTTATCTGCATTTGTCTTCTATGGAAAAAGATCTATGGGAGAGCCAACATTCCAGAGCTTCATCTGTCCTTTCGTCGGAAGCGCATCCCTCGCCCAGCTCAACGTAAAGTTCATCAACCCAATAGTAACCCAAGTTGTCCCACTTGCTCAACGAACGATCTGCGGGACGCAGATATTTGAAGGGGCAGCAGTTAACACGATCGGCTATCCATGCGCCGTACAAAAAAGTGCAAACGATGCACACGCGCATCCGCTATGCACCTCAACCAGACGTAACCTGAGTTACACGCGCATCCGCTATGCACCTCAACTGGAAGTAACCTGGGTTCAAGGTTAATGGATTGCAACGGGCTGTGTGAGAACTGCAACGCAGCGAATTAGGTTAAGTGAATTATTGTATCTAGAATTAAGTTGATTTTGGGGCATTCAAATCTGGACAGCCAAGGAATACAGAGCTATTATAACGTGGTACAAGTGTCGTTTTATTTAAGACTATCTGTTGGTGCACGAATTAATTCGTGCAGATAGCATTTTTTTTATACAGAATTCCACCGAGAAGTTTTACTTAAATAATAAATAATAAATAATAAATAATAAATAATAAATAATAAATAATAAATAATAAATAATAAATAATAAATAATAAATAATAAATAATAAATAATAAATAATAAATAATAAATCTAATATATAAAAATCTCATGTCACGGTGTCTGTAATCGAACTCCTCCGAAACGGCTCGACCGATTTTTATGAAATTTTTTTTGTATATTTGGTAAGCATGAAAGTTCTTTGCTAAGTATATTTCATCCCGCTAGGTGGCGCTGGAGTCAAGTTATTAACAACTTCTATATTTATGGAACAAAAATGCTCATATTCAAAATATATCTTGGTTCAGTGCCAAAAGAGGAAATTGTAAGATCTGGACCCGCTACGTAGCGCTGGAGTCAAGTTATTAGATCTACATTTATATAAAATAAAAATGAATGTATGTATGTTCGCCTTTTATAGACTAGGAAACTACCCAACCGATTTTGGTAAAATTTTTAGCGTACGATTTAATATAGAAAACAACATAGCATCAGTGCGGTTACTCAACAACCGATGGTTTCGGTACCTGTCATACAAAATTTAATTTCAGGTGAAATGTAAATCATTTTGGTCAATTAAAATAGACAGAAATAGATAGATAGATAGATAGATAGACAAACAGAAATACAGACAGACAGACAGACAGGCAGACAGACAGACAGACAGACAGACAGACAGATAGACAGACAGAGAGACAGACAGACAGGCAGACAGATAGACAGACAGAGAGACAGATAGATAGACAGACAGGCAGACAGATGAACAGACAGACAGACAGACAAATAGACAGACAGGCAGACAGACAGACAAACAGACAGACAGATAGACAGAAAAACAGGACATGACAGATAGATAGATAGATAGATAGATAGATAGATAGATAGATAGATAGGTAGATAGATGGATAGATAGATAGATAGATAGATAGATAGATAGATAGTTAGATAGATAGATTAGATAGATAGACAGACAGACAGATAGAGAAAAAAATGGAAATCGAAGTTGAAAATAGAGCAGCAGTGATTGCTTCCTACTATGTACTTCCTTTCTATCATACCCAAATAACTATGTGCCCGAGCAAATTTTGAAAAGATAGGTGGAGCGAAGCGCACCGGGTTACAGCTAGTAATAAATAATAAATAATTAATAATAAATAATAAATAATAAATAATAAATAATAAATAATAAATAATAAATAATAAATAATAAATAATAAATAATAAATAATAAATAATAAATAATAAATAATAAATAATAAATAATAAATAATAAATAATAAATAATAAATAATAAATAATAAATAATAAATAATAAATAATAAATAATAAATAATAAATAATAAATAATAAATAATAAATAATAAATAATAAATAATAAATAATAAATAATAAATAATAAATAATAAATAATAAATAATAAATAATAAATAATAAATAATAAATAATAAATAATAAATAATAAATAATAAATAATAAATAATAAATAATAAATAATAAATAATAAATAATAAATAATAAATAATAAATAATAAATAATAAATAATAAATAATAAATAGTAAATAATAAATAATAAATAGTAAATAATAAATAATAAATAATAAATAATAAATATTTTTTTTTTTCTTTTTATTATTATTAGAGTAAGTGCGGCAAATATGGCCCACCCTTAACTTTTTTGGACATAATACAGACAATTTAACTTCAATTCCTTTATTTTATTTTCTTAAATTTTTAGAAATTATTTCTCTTTTAGTCTGTCTTAACATAAAATATAAAAAAACATCTTAACAAAAAGATATAAATAAAAAATTAGAGGAACTTCAAAAATAACTTTTTAAAAAAGTGCGGCTAATATGGCCCACTCATATAAAATCATGTTTTGTCATTATACGAACTGCAGAATTCGAAAATAAAATATCTGTTCTCGTTGCCAGAACAATATTTATGGGCCCACATTGTACACACAACACATTGCACCCATGCTTCTCCCCCCTTATCTTTAGAAAATATACTCAAGCAATAAATGTATTTATCAGGACTTGCATCAGATAAGTCACCTGGAATGAAAATGTCCTCACTTTCTGATGAAGTAAGTTCTTCAGCACGTTGATTTTTCTTTCTGCGCGGTATTGTTGCCAATTTGATCCAGGCCATACTACAGAAATCTATGGTGGGCCATATTACCCACATAAGGCTTTTTCACTTTTCTTTTAATCTAAACACATTTTTTCAACTATTTTTGAGGTTTTGATTTCATACGAAGAATTAAAAATGTCAACATCACACAATCATAAAATGAAATATTAATATTTACGCAAAATTTGATGTAAAAACACTTAAGAAAACTTACCAAAAAACTACAACGCAAAGTGCAAAAACATAGCCACGTGTTTTACCGCTCACATATATAAGCCAGACTAATCAAATTACAGTGAGTCCAAGCCAGTTGGAATATGTTTGAAATGGGTGCACAGTGGGGTTTCTATCCTTTTTCAGTAGCGAGATATTACGGTGGGCCGTATTACCCACATGGGCCATATTAGCCGCACTTACTCTATTATTATTATTTATTAATTCTCAAAAAGTTACAATGTTTTTACAAAGTATATCTGCAAAGCCGTATGGGCTAAAAAAAAAAAAAATTGCTCGCAGTTTAAAAAGAATTCTTTAGTTTTTTTCAAAAAGGTTGGTTTTGGTACATTACTAAAATCTACAGGTAATTCGTTGAATATTGTAGGAACTGCTACTTCGTATTTCCGGCGTCCGTACTCATTGCAGTATCTGGGGATAGAGTATCTGTTTTGATGTCGTCTTCTTGTGTTTACAATTTGCTGTGTAGGGATTTTATAGGCGGTGTCATCTTTAAATTGTGATACTACCACCAGCTTATGAAGATTTTCGATGTTTAACAGTCTTGCGCTGCTATCCATTTGTTGCCAGTTGATATTGTGTTGGCGTAGCTTTACTCGATACACCATTTTCTGTATTCTGGTTACCGTCGCTTTAAGATTTTGTTGTTGCGGTGCATTTCCCCATGCGAGTATACCATATCTCAAGTGCGATTCAACAAGTCCATAATAGCATTGGTATAGGACATCTGGCGTGCATCTGTAACTCAGGTGAAATAACGCGTATGCAGATTGTCGAAGTTTTGTTGTTAGTGCTTGTATGTGGAAGCTCCATTTTAAATTGTAGTCTACAATTACTCCAAGATACTTGTATGTGGACACGTTGTCGATTGTTGTTGAGCAATCGTCCTCGTTTTGTATGTGTAACTGGTTTAATGCCGTATGTAAACATTCATTACTGTGTACTTTAATGTTAATTTTATGTCTAACAACATGTGGTGGTCGGATGTGCATTACTTTAGTCTTTTTTGCGTTTATAACAAGTCCATGATCGTGGCACCATGCTGAGACTGCGTTGAACTCATCTTGCATCATCTTTTCGGCTGCTTCGACGTTTTTATGGCTTACAACAATAGCTGTGTCATCAGCGTAAGCAAATCCTGTACTTTTCTTTAGGACTCATAGCAAATCATTTATGTATATTATAAAAATGAGAGGGCCTAATAACTAATAACTAATAACTAATAACTAATAACTAATAACTAATAACTAATAACTAATAACTAATAACTAATAACTAATAACTAATAACTAATAACTAATAACTAATAACTAATAACTAATAACTAATAACTAATAACTAATAACTAATAACTAATAACTAATAACTAATAACTAATAACTAATAACTAATAACTAATAACTAATAACTAATAACTAATAACTAATAAATAATAAATAATAAATAATAAATAATAAATAATAAATAATAAATAATAAATAATAAATAATAAATAATAAATTATAAATAATAAATAATAAATAATAAATAATAAATAATAAATAATAAATAATAAATAATAAATAATTAATAATAAATAATAAATAATAAATAATAAATAATAAATAATAAATAATAAATAATAAATAATAAATAATAAATAATAAATAATAAATAATAAATAATAAATAATAAATAATAAATAATAAATAATAAATAATAAATAATAAATAATAAATAATAAATAATAAATAATAAATAATAAATAATAAATAATAAATAATAAATAATAAATAATAAATAATAAATAATAAATAATAAATAATAAATAATAAATAATAAATAATAACTAATAACTAATAACTAATAACTAATAACTAATAACTAATAAATAATAAATAATAAATAATAAATAATAAATAATAAATTATAAATAATAAATAATAAATAATAAATAATAAATAATAAATAATAAATAATAAATAATAAATAATAAATAATAAATAATAAATAATAAATAATAAATAATAATAATAATAATAAATAAATATATATTCATATATAAATAACAAATAAATAAATTAACATAATCTCTATATATAAAACAGTTCACTGACTGAATGACAGACAACGCCCAGACGAAACCGCTAGACCTAAAGGGCTGAAATTTGGACAGGGCATTCCTATAGTGACATAGACATCCGCTAACGGAGGATTTTTTGAAATTCCATCTCTAAGTGGGTGAATTCGTAAAAATAAAGTTCTTTAATATATAAATTCAAAATTCTGTCATTGCACAGCCCTCACTCATCAATTGCTTATTTGATTCAAAACCAAAGAAAATAGTTTTAGGAAATTCTTTTAGGATTAATTTAAATCATCCTTCTGCGCTATCCTGGAGCTGAGCTATGCTCAAAACAATTCATGAAATCATCGCCAACGATTTCCCATCAGTGAAACCGATGCCAACAGCTATGCAGCAGTGGGCCACGTCATAGTGTGTAGGTATAGAGACTTTTGAAATTTGAATTTCTGCCCATTGACTGAAATAGCATTCTATCACAGATAATATAGTTACATAGATATCGCACGCAGAGTAAAAACAAATGACCACATTTTTAGCGACAAAAATTACTCGCAACCTGAGGAAGGATCTATGTATACTATATTATCTGTGATTCTATTCTATCGATGTTTTGTGATTGTAAAAGCAAATTCAAATTTTAAAAAAATTGCACGGGCAATGCCGGGCGGGTAACTGCTAAAAGTAGTAAAGATAACGGAAATCCACCATCTTGGGCGGCGTCCGCCATATTGAATTTAAAATAACGTAATATCGTATTGTGCTCTACTCATCAAGCCCTTTCATTTGATACCACTATCAATGCGGTTATAAAGACAAGTCGGGTAAAAAAGAAAAGAAAACGGAGAAAAAAAAGAAGAGGTAGTCCGCTATTTTGCTTGGTGCGCCCGCCATAATGAATTGTTCTGTGACGTCACATAGCCTAGGACACTCTCCGCATAAAGACGAATTGTTGAAATCGGTTCCATAGTTTAGGCTGTACGAGGTGACATCCTTACATACATACAAACAAACAAACAAACAAACCCAGCCTGTTAAAATCATAACCCTTCCTCTGCGTAGTCGGGTAAAAAGGACAAAAAGTCAAATTTAGTTTAAAATTTCAATCATGAAAAAAGTTCGTATTTTTTACCTTTATTTGAGATAACTGCCCCTAAATGTCGTTGCATGGAGTTGGTCAGGTTTTCACACATTTCTGCCGTTATCGACCTCCATGATTGCTGCACAAAGATCTTTTCTGTTTTTTGATTTACAACAAGCAACATCCTTCTTTACGTCGCATAAAAGGTTCTCAATCCGGTTGAGATTTGAAAACGCCACTACCTAGCAAGTTTGCTAGTATGATTTCCTCCATGATTTTGATCTATAGATGTTGATCCATTATTTTTTGAATCAGTAGATGCGACCAACACCATAAAACGAAAAGCATGCCCAAACTAGATCCTCCATGTTTTATTGTCTTTATTGTAAATTGTGGATTATATTCGGTATTTGAAGGCCTTCTTACATACAAACACATACAGATGACAGGCCACTTAAGATGTTATTTCGAAACTATCAAGGCAATAAAAAACAGTCTAAACAGAAAAAAAAAAAAAAAATAAAAATTATGCTTTGATTTACACTTATTTTTTGGACCGTAACTATGTTACATATAGGTAGTGGAATTATTTGGTTTTTGGTGGATGTGATCGTTATTGTAAGTGAAACTTGCTTCATGCATTCGTTATTGAGAGGAGTAGGAAAATGGTGTGAAAAGAAATTAAGAAATAAGTAACAAAAGTTAATTTTCGGTATGGTTAAAAACGTTTGTTTGAGTTACATATTGGAATGATAAGAGTGACGTATTTTTGATTATTTATTGAAAGGCCTAAGCGGGGTCCGTGGACCACAGGGAGAATCGCTGATCTATGTATTACCTGCTTTCCGCCATACTATACCATACAAGACTAGTGCATTTTTTGAACATTGAACCGTTTATTAAGTTGGTGAAGTAAAGTCATTTTGTTATTATATATTAATACAGTGGACGTCCAGTATTACGAATTATATAATGCACAGTCATTCGTTATATCGAAAAATTCGTTATATCGAACGTCTTTTTTGTTGCCAATTAATACTAGAATATAAAAAGCAAGTGATTTTTCCAATGAAATCTATGTATTTATATATACATATATAGTCCAGTGCAATTAGTCATTATAAATGAAAAATGACGGAGCCCAGTTATAGTGAATGGATTTGAATGATTTTTTTTTGTTGGATTTATAATACCATAAGCTAAAAATTTTACTCATTAAAAATTACCGCATTTTTTAAGATCCGTAAATTTAAGCAAAAAATCAAAATTTCAAAACAAAAAATCAAAATTCAAATTTTTTTTCTTACTATACAGGGTATTTTCTTACTATACAAATATTTTTGGATCAGAGTAAGTGGTTCATGCTGTGAAAAAAATCGTATGGGAGGGGGGGTTTATCTTGAACACCCACTGAGCTAGATGGTGTTTAAAAAAGATCATTGAAGTAGGTACCAACAGTTATTCCAGTACAACTTCTAGTGTATTAAACTTAGAGCAACCAAGGTAGGATTGTTTCATAGGCAATTGATTAGTGCTTACCACAGTTGAAAACTATTACCATCCTTAATTTCGTTTTCGAGATATTGGTCTTCAAACATGGATTTTTATCAAATTTTAGTGAAAATCTTATTGTGTGCTTATAATTTTTTTTATTAAAATGATTTTCATGTGCCATTACATCACCTATAAATTCACCATACAAAGTTTTTACCTGGAGCTTACAGTTTTCCTGGTGTTAAGTTAATTTTGTCACAAGAACCTGTAAAAGGAATGTACTATACAAGGAATAGTAGCATGTAGCATCATTTACATGGGACAGGTCTTAAAAAAAAAAAAAACATTAGCGGAAGGTTTCAAAAGGTAAACATTTTACTTTATAGTATAAGAGATTCAAAAAAATCCGAAACATCTAAATCCATTCACTATAACTGGGTTCCGAGGTATAAACCTAATTGCACTGGACTAATTAGAAAATAGAAATTAATTAATAAGGTTTTGGTAAACAAAACAATTATGATTTGGAAAAGAAATCTTTAATATTAGTTTGCCTTTTGGTTCCCTTCAAGCTTTTTTGAACCGCTTCCTCTAGCATTTCTCTTAATAAAAGTGTTTTTGAGTAGTCGATATTGTTTTGAACTGACCACTGTATGCATTTATTGAAGCTATTCATTGCTTCTGAATGTTTAATTTTTTCATCAGTGCGCCACTCGAAATACTTCGCGAAATGAAAGGCGTTGTACGTAAAAAACGTAAAAACCCAACAAACTGAAACAGTTCATTTTCCTTTAAAATTACATTTATGTATGTACAGTATATATGTACATGTTAGCATAACTGATCATTACCAGGAATTAACAAAAAAAAAAAAAAAAAAAAAAAAAATAGATACACTGGTCCCTCGCTTTGCGCGGTGGTTATGGGAATAAAAAGTCTAGTGCAAAGCGAAATCGCGCAAAGCGAAGTATGAATTTCATATAATTTAGGGTGTTGCGTTGCTGAAAAATGAAATGTAAGCATTTATTTAAGCCTCGCGAGTTTTAATCGAGTTTTGGTAGGCAAATGCATTTCGCGCAAAAAGAAGTTGCGCAAAGCGACGGACCAGTGTACACTCAAGAGATGTTACTAGCCGAAGCAGAAGTAAGGATATATACAAAATATGACAATATCCGAGAAAAGTAAACTTGCACCTACAGGAATTTGCAAGGCATTCGTTATATCGAGCGTAAAATTTTTAAACCATTCGTTGTATAGAACCATTAATGGGAAATAAAAATTCATTCGTTATACTGGAAATTCGTTATATCGAGCATTCGTAATACTAAACGTCCACTGTATTATTTATTATTTTAAAAAATAAACATTGTTTAAAAAAAAGTTATATATTTTTACACATATTCTCCGAATGTCCTCTAACTCTGCACTGGAACCTTTTTTGTTTGATTAATTTCCGAAGCTAATTTTAAGGCATGCTGCTGAATTTCATCAAATTTGAGTAGGTATTCCTTGCCTTCGGGGAATAAAGGTTATTACAGTCATCTGTATTTGGGTAATTTCAACACATTCAGTTCATTAAGTGAAAATATTAAAGAAAAATACAACAGCCAAGAATAGTAGTGTAAGTTTAGAAGTGAGCTGAGCTCCTAAAAAAGGTTCCGATATATTGTTTTTAGTTTAGTTGTTTAGTTTAGAAACGGTCCAGGCTTTTATCACCACAGATTTCAGTTTTTTTTCGTTCTAGACTATTGAGTTGCCTCTAAGTCTAAGTGAAGTTTGTCCTTTAGAAGTACTTGCATATTTAACACCAAATTATGCTTATTACAGCGGTAAGTCAACCATAAACCTAAATTGTGGCTGGGTATACAATGAAGTTGCTGACAGTAAATTTGTAACATTTGAAGTTGGTGCGACTAATTATTAATAATTACTAAGTTAATTCAGGCACAAAATCAATCAACATATAAAAGCGAAGGAGTACCTACCAAAGCGTCTCAGAAAATAAAATCTAGTTGCTGGAATCAGCTAATCAAAATGTCTGCACCAAGCTCCGCATTAAAATACACACTTCTGGCATTTTATTACATTAGCCTCAGCTTTGGCTGTGCGGTGTTTTCGCTCAATCAACGTAATGAAATAATTGAAGCGTCCAAAAAAGTAATAATTTACACCTCGTTGTCCTTGGGAGCTAGTTCGATATTATTCATTTCCTACGTGGTGCACGCAACGGTAAAAATTAAATCAGTATTTGCGGCGCAGACGCTCGGTATAGAGTTGCATATACCGATCTACTTCTGGGCTTTTTCTGCATCAGTGTTAGCCCAAGTGCTGTTCTGTATGAAAATGAGGGAACGCCGTGAACTATGTTCACTTTTTCAACAATTTCAACAACTATACTCAAACGTGAGAGAGCTGTTGCAACACAATATACTCCGCCGGAAACAGTTAGGCCTGCTTCTGTGGTTAATTTGTGATCGTTCTTTTGTTATTGTCACGGCAATCTACTTTATTGCAGTGGATAGGACGGAGACATCTGTGGCATTTAGGATGTTCTACGAAGTAACTGCAATAATGGAAAACTCAATTATCAGACTTTTTGAATTCGGACACATTTTAAGTGCAGTTCTGCTAAGCGCTATTTGTGAAGGCATCGCTGAGAGCCTAGCGAATAACACTGAACGCCATGCTTCAGTCATGGGAGTTCCTATCGAAATCAAGCGATATGAGACGATTCTTAAGTGCCGTTCGTATTTATTTCAAGTGTACGCAATGAAAAATAAATTCAACAATCATTTCGCTCGATGTATCTTCTTGTACTACGTGCTGACATTTTTGGATCTCCTTGTTAGTTTTTATCTTTGCTTCGACAAGACATACCCAACCACATCTCATCCTATTTTATATGCGATTTTTGGCCTGTTTTTGATTAGATTGCATATTTTTGCCCATACTTCAGAAATGTTAAAAAAGGCCTTCGGTCAGGCTGTTGATAGTGCTTTTCTCATTGCTATTAAACAAAGCAGTGCTATGCGGGTATGTTGAACATTAATATTGAAACAATGAACAATGTTGTTGCTCCCAACAGATAGACGAGTATCTTCTACAATTGTTTGGCAATAATATGGACTATAAGGACGCATTCGGTTTATTCAGGGTTAACCGTGTGCTTACGTTTTCGATGTTTGCCGCTGCAGCTTCATATATAATACTTCTGGTTCAATTTAATTTCGAAAAAAAATAAGCATTAAATTTACTAAGTCATATATAGTACATTAGTCTTAATAATAAATTGTATTTATGTTAGTATTAAATTCATCTTACCTGTAATCAAGATTTAAGATTAGATAAGATTAATCAATTCATGTACTTATTTCTTTACAAAATTAAATACCTACCACACAAAATAAAATGTACTGTCCAGCGCTGGCCTTTTTTTGAAACAAATTTTTTATTTATGATTTCCTCTCGATAGTATAAGCTAAATTATTCTTATCGAAGATTAATTAAAAAAAATTTTTTTATTTATGACGAGAAGCCTCTTTCTTTATTGGAATCAAAAATGTAACTGAACTTAAAACTAAACGTTAACTCTAACAATTGTTCTCATCTCTAATGTGGGAAAGAATTTGGGAACGTGATGGAATGTGGTGCAGGTGGATGGTGTCGGCTGGAGCATGTTCGGGCAACCGTGGGATACGTGTGGGATGTGCATGAGATGCAGTGGTTGGTATTGGATGATATGAAAGAATTTGTTGAGGTGCCGTTAACTCTTCCGCTTTTAAAATCAAACGTCCTCGTTTGACCTTAAAATAAAGGTATTTCATTAATTTTTAACGGTCTTGGTGGTGTTTGTTGGCTTGAAGTTTCAATTTCTTATACTGTAGATTGTTCTGGAAATGGCCCTGGAATCGTCGGTTACTCATGAATTTCTTTAGTGACTCTGATGACAGGTGATCTTTTAACCCAAAAGATCTTATGTAAAATGACCAGGATGAGAATGATAATTATTGTTGTAAGTCCGAAATTTGTTAGGACATTTGTTTGGGTTTTGTCGTCTAACAGCTTGATGTTATCAGTATTTTTAATATGAAGTTCGTTAAGCACTTCCAATGAAAGGAACTCTTCGAAATTTTGGGCAGCTGACGATGGTTGTGATAAGGCGGGTAAAGGTTTAAAGTTTGATGCTGTGCTAGATACATATGTTTTGTATGCGATGATTACCGTTGCGTTTAAAATTTTGATAATAAATGTACCTTTCAGGTTTAGGACGTCATCGTTAGTCAGGAGGGTTTCGTTGAAGTAATTTTAAAGTAGTATGCCTGGAAGGATTTCTTCTACGGTCGGGATGTGTTGATTATTGATTTTGGTGCAGTTTGCTGGGGTACTTTTGAGGATGTTAGGAATACATGGTGATTTACTTGTATTAACTATACTATTTCTATTTCTACAACCTACTGATAATCTATTATAATTCTTACAGTCTATAATTATTCCAAACATATCGTTATTACATTTCTCTTATGCCCGGTTTCACAGTTGGAGCTTAAGTCGTAAAAGAACGCGGAACTTAATTTTTGGCTTAAGTTTTTCGGGTTTCACAGTCATTCAAAATATTTGGCTTAGCTAAGTCACAGATTTAGTGTCATTGTGAACTACAACATTTATGATGAAAACTGATTAAATGTCAAACGAAATTTAATTTTCATTTTCGTGTCAAGTGATTTAAAAAAAAATAAAACCATACGAATCGGGAGACAAGAAGAAGAAGAAGAAGCATACAATATTTCCAGGAATAAAAGAAATAAAAATATACATATGTAGGTACATTATAGGGTAGGGTGGGGCAGATTCGACATATTTTCAGTAGATTCCCTATAACTTTTTATAAAATGAATATTATATATGGGTGGGGCACATTCGTCTTTCTAGTGGGGCACTTTCGACACGAATTCAAATGACACAAAAAGAAGAGCAAACTTATAGGGAACTATTTTATTTATTTAAATACATAAATCAATCTTATCTCTGCAAAACATAAAAAAATCCATGAGATACTCCAGAAATGAGTGTTAAAATTAAACTAAAAATCACATTCAGTTTTCATACGAATATATGAAATAAGATCACAAAGTAGAATAAAGAAAAAGGCATTGAATTTTTTAAGAAACGATTAATACAAACAAGAAAAAAATAATTGCACGTTGTAACTGCTCATGTCAACGTCTTTTGTCATTTGTCGTAGGTGCCCCACATAGTTTCGTCGAAAGTGCCCCATGCTTTGTTTTTATAAAAAATATTATTTTTTAAGAAACTTATAAAGACAACTCAAGGAAAAGTTATAAAAATCTTAAGTTAATAATATACACTTAACTTTCATCTCATCCTTGTGTAGAAAACTACACAAAAACAATCTTTTTTCTTACTTTTTTCAAAAACCACTAATTGATAACTTCTGTAATTTTCTGACTTTGTTAACAATCTTATATTACAATAAAAAAACGTTTTTCCCCACGAAAAAAATGTTCATGACGGTTGTTATTGCTAAAATTACATTGTCTACCTTCTTGTGTAGATTTCTACACATATGGAAACTTACTGCATTTCATATAAAATTTCATTTGCATTGGATCTTTTCGCAAGTGAACAACGTTCGAATATATATTGTGAATTCAATTGTTATCAAAAAGAACCATGTCGGGACCAAGAATGTTGGAAATGGAAGCATGTTTGAATGAAAGTTATGGTGATGATAGTGATATATGTATCTGGAGACAGAGATGACGAATTTGTGCCAGAAGATAACGATGACTTACTATGTACATATATTCATATGATAGAGATTCTGATGTTACAAAGGTAGTGAGTGAATCAAATGAAAAATACATCAGTTGTTGAAGGTGAAAATATGGATACATTGCTTGTTTCGAAAGATGGGATTGTGTGGCAACCACAACCAGTTGGGCATCAAACTAGAAGATTCGAAATGAAAATATGATTTCTCTTCGTCCTGAATATCCAAGATGCTGCTTTATTTTTCTTCCCACCACACATTGAAAGTATAACTTTGAAAGATTCTAATGTGTATTCACAAGATAAATACGGTAAGGTTTTCAAGCTAATCGTTTCGAAAATGTTGCAAGCACAACACTGACAACATAGAACTTGTTTCGTTCATTGGACGGAAAATCAAATGTACTGTATTGCAAAGTACAATGCATAACTCTATTGAAATTGGATCTGGTGAAAAATTAAAAACAGAGTATTACAATAAAGCAAAAGGATTGTTCATATACACTGTCTTTTCATCTTTTCTTTTCATTCGATTAACAATTACATATGTACATCAGCGCTGCCGAAGGTGATACTATAGTATCCTTTTGATACTATTTCAGAGCTGGTGATACTGTGATACCCAAAGCTTAATAATGATACTAATCAAAACAAAAATAAAATGTGTTTATTTTGCACAATCCTATTTCAAAAAATAAATTGCATATCCTTAATCCAGAACCGCGCAAGTATTTTGTTCGCTGTTCTATATTGCCTTGGTTTATTGGCTTCTTACACTCTACGTTCGCAGCGCTTTGGTTCTTTTCCAAAATTGGGCGAAACCATGAATCAACTCAAAACGACAAAGCAAACGGCTTTGCTTGCATCGCTGTGTTTACGCGAAAGAAAGAAACATAGTTATTTCAAGCATCAATTCAATTCAATTCAACTTTATTGAGACAATTTCAAAACATATTTACAATTCTTCCTTATTTTATAATTTTGGCCGACTCTGAAAGTATGTCTGGCTCGCTCAATAATTACATACATGGTAAATCGTTGTTATGATTTAAATCTTAATCTAAATTCTATAAAAGAATGGAATACAATTTTAAGGTGTATGCTTGCTCCCGACATACAACATCAACTTAGCTTCTATTGGGTTTTTCTAAATACTAAAATTTAAAATAAACTTAAGCCTAAAAATTAAAACTAAATAGGATCCAAAAGTGGATAAGTAAATAAATATACTATCAATGATAAATAATTCAACTCATTTATTAAAATTTGCTTTACCATAATAATTTTTTTTTTTTTCTTACGGACACAAAACTTTGAATCTCCTTAATGAGTTATATAAGACTATATAGACAAAAAGAGATAAAAGCATTGTTAACGTTGGTCTTTGTAAGGTTCAAAATCGTTCTATCCTCTTAGATTGGTTGGCATCGCTTTATCGTAAAAAGGCATAGCTAAGTTTCTATTTGCATCTGGTCTTAATTGGGAAGCAGACGCACTGTGCAGACAATTAAACGGTGAAAGGTAATAGTTATCATGAATACTTTCGTTGCTATTTGAATCGAATAGAGAACTTACTAAAGGGTTAGGGTGTGAACCAAGACGTTCTAAACTTTTTAACAGAAGGGCGGTTTGGTAAATCAATAGTGGTGTAATGGTGGAAGAGGGAACTATAACTGGGTTAGGAAGGATAAAGCTAACGGGATTCTTGTCGTGCTCTATTGGAACTTCCGTTACACAGCCCATAAACGTAGATAAAATCTGCGTATTCTTAGTTTTTAAAATATGCCACTTCAAACCGTTTCTAAACAACTGTTGCGTAACCTCGGCTTCAAAAATTAAGCTGATGAATTGAATTTTGTTTTCTAATCTTTAATACAATTGTTCTAAGGTAAATATTACAACTAGTCCTACATACTCGAACCTACATAACTTTTTCTGAGATTTTAAACGAAAAAATTATGAATTAGTTGGAAAAGTGCACTGATTGTGTACAAAAACTCATATTTTCCTATTTAATTTGCTGCAGTTTTTTCCAAGTATCATTAAATCTGTGGATTTTTCAGCATACTTATCACAGATTTTGTTTTACCATTATTTCGGCCATAAGAAAATTTTTGGTAGAAAAGCGACCTGAAAGTGAAAAAAATTTGTATGGGCAAGATAAATAAAATCGACTTAAAAATAAAATATTTGGAAAGCTAAAAAAGGTATAAATTTTATTTAAACGCAGTTAAAAAGAATGTTATTTCTTCTAAAATGAAAGCCCTAAATAAAGTTTCTGTAGTAATTATTAGCAAAGATATATGTAAACATATGTGTTAGTATGGATCAAGGTACCCCAAAGTAGGTATTTTATTATATTCTCGATAAATGATGTCCACATTGAAGATAGACCCTTGCTGTGGAACAATGTTTTTCTTAGATTATACCCAAAAATCATTTTTCAAAGCCTTAACATTTTACTTGGGAACACCCTGTACCTATATTTTTAAAAAGACGAAAATGTGTGCATTATTTTTATGATACCCTTCGGTTGAAAATGATACCCAAAAATTGTAAATTCTGATACTCTTGAAAATTGGAAAACGACAGCACTGATGTACATATCTAGGCGATGTAGCTACAGTTGCCAAAATGGTTTCTTGATACAGCTGTAAAAGAAAAACAAATGGATGGCCAATGGCTGTATTTGCAAAATATGGTTGATATTTCTAATATGAATTCCTTAATTATTTTCAAGGAAGTGCACTTAAATTGGCAATCAACACAAAAAATTGCAATACGAAAGTAAACTAAGAATTCACTTGCAAAACCACATACGGCAGCTAGGAGAGGAAGACCGGCATTATCAGCATCTTTGCTGGCAAACGTTTCAGGAGAAAGTTTACCAGCACAATCTTAAAAGTATACTTCTGCATCATCTTCATCATCTTCATTAAATCCATCAAAACGATCACGACGCGTTCTACTACAAATAAAAGGCAGTACAAGATGTCACGTTTACTATGAAGAACATTCCACCAAACATAATATATTATATGAGCCAATTTGTTGTTTTTGCACAAAAGCTGATTGTAAAAACTAACTTAATCTTTATAAAATGCATTCAAGAAAACTAATTTGAATTTATTTTCACTGGTTTCTTTAGAATTAAATTATAAAGAAAATTTTTTTGGTTGATTTTAACCAAAAAAAAAGATCAAACTCATGGGAAACACACTTAAATCTCATATGTGTAGAAAACCACACAAGGGTAGACAACGTAATTTTTTTTGAGGATGAGATGAAGGTTAAACTTGAATTGGACTTCCATTAAATTCTGTTATCAAAAAGTTAAATATCGCTTACCTCGTGCCCAAGTAAAGTTGCACAAAATCACTCAAATATCAAAAAACCGTTCTAGACACCACAACTGTTGAAAGAGAATTTCGAAAAATCGTGTGCGATAGGAGAGAAATAAAAATTAACTGTGTTTTAACCATTGCAAAAGTCAAATGTGCCCCCATCGTCGAAAGTGCCCCACCCTACCCTAATGGTTCACGTTAGAAGGGAAACAAATATTGGACATCAAACTTTTATAGGTAAGACTAGCTGTCCCGCCCGGCTTCGCCCGAGTCGAAAAAATATAGTATTACTTACAATACATATATGTACATCGTCATTTAGTTCGAAGAATCGGACGCTGTGTCTGTCTGTCTATCTGTTCGAATGTCAATCTATCCATCTATCTGTCTGTCTGTCTGTCTTACTTAGTTACTTAGTTTGGCGCTACAGCTCGAGGTGAACCTAGGCCTGCTTTTCGCAACCATTTGTGTGTGCGTGTTATATTTTTGCACGAATGGAAGGTACCTACAGTTTTTTGCCGACTCCGAACGGCGAGTTGAGAAGCTCAATCGTGACAAATGATACTCCTTGATGCTTGTCAGACATTCGAAAGAGGTGGGCACTGTGAAAAACTATTAGGTGTTTGCGGCGGGATTCGAACCCAAGACCGCTGGCTCAGTAGTCCGACGCACTAACCACTTGCGCTACGGTGCCCACTGTCTGTCTATCTATATTAATTGATATTAATTGTCTATCTATATTATATACTATACAAAGAATTCTCAAGCCTACCAAGCCTACGGTCGACCCGTTCCGGAGGAGTTCGATTACAAACACCGTGACATAAGATTTTTATATATTAGATGAAGCTGATTTCTTCACAAGATTTCGGATGTCAAAGAAATTTTCGATTTGTGTCCTGGAACAAAAAAGTCTAACATTGAACATTGATACATGTGATAAAATGAAAGCCAAACAAATTAAAAATACAACATAATATTTTGCCAAATAAAATAAAGCGAAATAGTGAATACAGAATATTTTATGGCGAAATTATTATAGGCAAATAAACTGATAGCTGCCGTAAATTCAGTGCACTAGGTCTCCTTTATTGAAAAAAATCGAAAATTTCCCTAAATACTGTTTTTTAATAATTAAGTATACTTTATTTGATTAAATATTACTCATCCAATGGATTGCCTTTTCATTTTAACCATTCGATCACTTGAATAGTAATTCAAAACTAGTTTGGCCTGACATGCTCGGTTTGGCCTAGGCCAATCTAGTTTATCCTAGGCCAAACTAGTTTATCCTGACATGACTAGGCCAAACTAGTTTGGCCTGAAATCGGGTTTGGCCGGTAACATATACAATCCACAAGTGTGGAATCTAAGTATTTGTAGTTTGAATAAATGACATTTCGCAAGAAAGTGGCATTTGTAAGAGTGTTTTTATGTTTGCAATAATTTAAATAATATTGCGAATAAATTAAATTAAAAATCGGCCTGTAATAGGCAAAGGATGTTAATGAGCTGGAATATGAAGTTTTACTTCATTGTGTGCATTAGTTTTTGTGTTTGTCTAATCGTAAGATTGACAGGTAACAGCGTCACACTGAGATTTATATATTAACTAGCTGTCCCGCCCGGCTTCGCCCGTGTCTAAAAAATATAGTGTTACTTTCAATACATACATTGTCATTTAGTTTGAAGAATCAAAGACAATGCGAACGCACCCCAAGGTTTGCAATCTACCAATGTATACAATCCACAAGTGTGTACTGACATTTACAAAAAAAAAAGGCATTTGTTAAAGTATATTTATTTTTGCATTTATTTAAATAATATATCCAATAAATTAATTTAAAAATCGGCCTATAATAGGCAGAGGATGTTATTGAACTGGAATACGAAGTTTTACTTCATTGTGTGGATTAGTTTTTATGTTTGTCGATTTGTAAGATTGACAGGTAATGTGTCACACTGAGATTTATATATTAATAAGATAAGATAAGATAAGATGGACTGCTAGTGAAATGTCATTTTCATACATCGTCTGCGGACAATTTGGTTCCAACTTCCAACATAACTAGCGCCACGTGTTTCGTAGGGACAGCAATGTGAAACAATAATCCGTCATTATTTTACGTAGAAACTGAGGCCATCCATCTATTGCTGTATATTTGAGTTACTGCGAAAATACGTTAAATTTTAAATTGTTGCCGCGTTGGTACCAACAGATGCCACTACCAAAATTTTCAATGCAAAATTTGAAAATAGCCGTTATAGTAACTTCGGGTATTGTGGAATATGCGGATTATGTTTGTTCATTACTCATCACATCAGTGCATCACTATTCACTCTATCTGCTCCATCAATTTTATTTCCTCTAGATATTTCGAGTCGCCTTTTCTTAATTTCATTTTTGTCCCTCTATTTCTAGGTTATGACGCTTC
Source organism: Brachyopa scutellaris (assembly GCA_949775065.1). Lineage (NCBI taxonomy): Eukaryota > Metazoa > Arthropoda > Insecta > Diptera > Syrphidae > Brachyopa > Brachyopa scutellaris. The sequence goes on along the minus strand of OX459112.1, from coordinate 132,930,681 downwards.
ATTTTATCAGTCTGTTGGTCCAAAAATTATGTTCAAACGGTGCTTGTTTTCCTTTCCAAGCTCTACGGACTCAGATAATTGTTTGGCTATATCATTCAATGTGACCTCCTGTACATTCATTTGTCTGTTAAGGTTATTATCAGCTCTTCCAACGCTATATCTAGGTTTTAGTTTAATCCGCGGACCTTGAGAAGTGGAAGGTTCACTGGGAATTAAGCACCTACTTTTGATCTCCCTTTTGTTGTAAGCAAGTTATCTCCTTATATTAATTTTCCAATCCAATCAAATCTATGTATATAAACGAGACATTATACACTTCCCTACCTTTTCCCAGCCTGTTGCATCTTTGATTGGAGGACCTTCACTATTTAAACGTTTCGTGACATCACTCACTCTTCTACATGTGACTTGTCCCCCTTTATAAAACCTTTAGCCAGTTCCAAATGTTCCTCCATGTATTTAAGGAGTACCTATCTTTTCTTGTCGCAAATTCTTATGTTTTCCCCTATAAATAAAAATTCTTGAAGCAAACCAATTATTTTTTACTTACATTTTTGCAGACCATTACGACCACGCAATTTCACAACTAAAAACAAAGTGAATTCAATTCACTTCAAAACAGTTTCTATGGAATGTAGGACACCAAAATATTCACTTTCGAACATACAATCCACAATTTATAATTTCATTCGGAATACAGAACACCTAATTTCACTTTTCTGGTTGAATTCACTTAAAGTGATATGCAGAACAGGTCGGATAATATGTCAATCAGGCAGGTTCAAGAATTCGAGTGAATTCAAATCGATATAGAATTTTCAAATCGAGTGAAATTGATTTTCGTGTTCTAGATTTCGATCGATTTGATGAGTTCTAAATCGTCTTCGAAACGATTTCGAATCAGCTGATTTCTGTCATTCTGTGTAATTGTGAAATTGTGCATTTATTTTTTTTTTTCCAAATTTGTTTTTTAACACGTTCGCGGACACATGATTTTCTGTTGGGAACGCTAGAATTTTGAGAGATATTTTAGATTATTTTGTGCGAATATTTTATAAGGGTAAAAATGATTCCGCAGGTCACAGTGAAGTTAAAATTTGTCTCCGGTAGGATAATAATGCTGGAATATGGAAATATACTGTAATTCTCCTCAGAGTATCCCGTCTTGTCCTAAAAGACCTAAAATTATTTGACGGTATATGCCGCCATGACCCGCTACTTTCCTCAACCACTGACGGCATATGAAGTCTTGTCCGCGAACGTGTTAAGTGAAAATGAGTGGAATTATTTTAGTGATTTTATTGTGCAACGTAATTTATTATAAAATTCACGATATTGAAGCCTCAATCTCCGCAGTGCAAACCGAATTCGGTGAAGAATCATCTTTGATAGACGATAGTCCTGGCAAAATTCACAAATTAATCACAATTCACAATAAATAAATAATTTTAAACAAATTCTCAGCAATTTACTTGCATTTTTGTTTCAAAATCCAAAGGCAAAAATTAATAATTATTTCAGTTGGTCGATTTCACACCTTTTCTTTCTGACGATTTCAATTCGACACCAAAACAGTAAAATCGAAATCTAGAAAACCGGTAACATGATTTGAATTCACTTAGAAAAAAGTGAAATTGAATTCGATAGCCGTGAAACCTGGAACACCAAAAATCGATTTTGGTCGATTTCAATTTCGATATCGAGTGAAAGCGAAATTCAGAACCTGGCTGAATGGCTGAATATTTCATCATATAAAATTCACGTAGAAACCAGCGCTGTTTGTGGTGATTTATATATTTAGGGTTCTCACCTTAGATATTGACTCTACATTGCAATTATAATAGATGGCACTTTAGAACAAACAATCTTTGTCTGTGCTACAGGTCGACCACCCAAGACACAGGAAAAACTAAATTCTTGTAGTTAATAATCCGCACAAATGTTCGCCGCAGTTTAAATAGTTTCTCAATAGATGGCTAGAATTTTGTACTAAAGATATGTCGTAACGTAACGGGAAATACTCTCCTAGTACAAACATTAGAAAATTCAGTAGTCTGGACACATTTGCAGCTATATGTATTTTTAGCCAGTTACAGAACCGATTGACGAATGTGTGGCAGTCCATTCAGCTAAGATTCAAACCATACATTAATTTAACACATCTTCAAATGTTCCTTTGTAAGAATATTTGTTTTGCCTTCTGTCATTATTCTTTTTCTTGTTTTTTGAACAACAGCTGTTTAAATAATTTCAAATAATTTGGTAACTGCTTTCTGCATCAAAGAAGATTTTTGTAAAACATTTTAAAACGTAAATAGAACGTAGAAAAACCAGAACAAAATTTGGGTGTTAATCTCAGTAGGTGACCCTACGAAAGTAATTAAAACACCATCGAATATTACGTTGCTCAGAGATTTCTCAAAGAAAAATGAATGAGTTAAATGACAGACAACGCAAACGTGTAGGGTAAAGGCACTAGTATCCGGACACTTAACACATTTGTTATCTTTGAGATTCGTCGACTTATTATGAAAGCTTCGAAATATTGTAATACTGCATCTGAAGGCTTGTTTAATTTTTGATAGCACAAAATAAACAAATTTTGCAAATTTAAAATAATAATTATTTAGAATATAAAAATCTAAAAAAAGTCGATTTGCACTAGTATCCGGACAGCAAAATTTAGTTTCCGGACAATTTTATTTTAGTATCCGGACACGACAATTTTGTACGAATTTACAGTTCTTTTTCGTCTTTATGAAATGAAACATGGTTATTTTTTGAAAAAATATAACTGAAATATTTTTTTCTTTTTTTGAATAGTGTACAAGGAAAAAAAACAAAAATAAACAATACAACAACTCAGTTTGGTACCTTTAAAGTTTAAAGGGTAAACAATTTTTTTTTTTAATAAAAGTTATAACTAAACAATAAAAAAAATAAAGACACACTAACAGCTCATGCTTATAAAAAAAAATTAATACCTAATACATAAATACTTCAGTTCACTTGTCATTAAAACAATAACAAATGAGGACTTAGGTATGTTTATTTAAAAAAAAATAATAATTAGGTTACTTCAAAAACAGCTTGCTAAAAAAAATTCAATATGTTTTTTTAAAATTCACAGAATAAAAAACAAAAATAAACTCTATACCTACATATCTTATTTCTTATACATAGGTATCTTAATATTAATTGTTGTTGCTATCACAGCTATGTTTGCAATTATAGTCTTTTTTCGATGCAAATTCATATCCGTGGTCGCCGTGGCCGTGGTGGTTACTGCGTTGGACTACCACGCAATGCTGTCCGGGTTCAATCCCAACCCGGGTCCAACACCTTAAAGTTTTTTTCATGATGCCACCTCTTTCGAATGTCTGACAAGCAATCAAAGAGTATCATTTGTCACGATTGAGCTTCTCAACTCGCCGTTCGGAGTCGGCAAACAACTGTAGGTCCCTTCCATTCGTGCAAAAATATAAAACGCACACACAAATGTTTGCGAGAAGCAGGCCCCGGTTTACCTCGAGCTGCAGCGCCAACTAAGTAAGTAAGTAATTCATATCCTAAATCTGCCATTGAAGGTCAGCTGAGATGAAACCATCTGGCACGATGTTTTTTAGGCTTTCTTCTTTGATATCACTTTGCAGCTCGTCGAAGCACTTCTGATGTGGGTTGTGTTCGGTGGGAATGCGTACAAAACTTAAGCTGAATCTAATTTTTCAGTACCCGGACACATGCATTTTAACTTAGGTAACCTTGTCCGAATACTGAAACATCGAGAGAGAAATGCAATTCTCTTTCATTAAAACACAAAATATATTTCTAACTACCATTTAAGAGCCTAAAAAAGAGATTTTTCCTTTACCCTCATATTTTCAGTATCCGGACACTGTCCGGGAACTAAAAAAGTCTTAAATTTTAGTTTTAGTATTCGGACACTAAAAAATATTATAAAAATAAAAAACTTTTTTACCATTTTTTTTATCAATTATCAAAATTTATCATATTTATTAAAAACTAACAATTTTCTCTTGTAAAAAATTAATAAATGGATTTTAATTTACTTACTTTTTGCAAATGCTTCCACTATTGTTTTTCTTAAACAAAACCACTTCACAACCTCACCCTCTTATATCGGACATTTAACTTAGGTATATCTCCTAATCCATTCATGTTATCTGCTTGAAACTTTGCATATATTTGAGTAATATATCAGAGAATGTGTATTTGTTGTTTTATTCGCATTCATTAGTATGATGTACCTATCAATCGCATGAAAATCACAAAGTGTCTGGACACTAACACTGTCCGGATACTAGTGCCTTTACTCTATCACTCTATTTGGTGCAGCTCCGACACCAACAACAAAGGTGAGTTACTTTTTGACTATTTTCTTAATACAAGCCTCACCTACTGCAACAAAGGTTGCACACCAACTCTTATTACCTGTAATAGAGTAGACAGGAAGTTCTAGATATTACACTTGTATCTGATAATATCTCCCAATCGATCTACAACTGGAAAGCTTCAGCTGAGCATTCGTTCTCAGATCATCGATACATCCAATTCTCATTAGACGACCATCCCCTAGGCAAACCAGAGTTTCGAAACTACCGAAAGACCGACTGGGCTGAATACAGGGAAACCCTTGACTGCATTGTAGGAAAACTTACTTCCGCCTACAATAAGGCATTAGATGTAGCATGCCCTACAATAAGACCAAAGAGGAAATCAATACCACCATGGTGGAGCTCCGAAATTAGCGGCACAAGAAAACGCTGCAGACTGCTATTCAACATGGCCAAATTCACAAAAAGTGCCCTAGATTGGAACTCTTATATGGAGACACACGCAGTATTCAAAAGTACTCTTAGAAAAGCCAAACGGAAATCTTGGAGACTTTTCTGCGAGAACTTCTCGGAAGCTTCAAGGCTACGAAAAATATTCTCCACCAATCCAACTCCTGGCTATCTAATGAAACCAGATGGCTCTTGGACCTCTTCAAGCGAAGAAACAATAGACCTACTACTGGTAGACATTTTCCTGGTAGCTTCTCCCCTTCACTTAGTAATTCATCTAATAGTACACAACCTACTCAACTAACACAAAATAACATGTGTAGATAGAATAGAATACAATTCTTATTTTAGAGTTCTTTCTAGGATACTTTTTTCAATCCTCTACAACTATAATATCTATGATAATATATAACAAAATTAGTAATAAATATAAAGTGTAAGAAAGGGAAAAGTACAAGCAAAAACCCTTCTATGACTCTTAAACCTAGTATTGCAGTCATCTCGTGGATTTCCAGGATTAACCTTTCAAGAATAAGTGTATTAATAAATTTAATTCAGATAAACTAAGTTGACTTACAAGCTCATTTTCAGAAAAAGAACATTTTTCAAAGAAACTTATTTTAGATTTAGTAATCAGGAAATGTAGTAAGGTGACATTGGCTTTTTCATTAAGTTTTCTAGTTGAATAGTGCCATGGCAGGTTGAGCATAATTTTGAATAATTTATTTTGACATCTTTGTAACTTCAATTTATGAGTTTTTGCGCAATCGTACTAGACAGGGGCTCCAAAAAGAATGGCTTGGAATATAGTTTTGACGATTATTTATTTATTGTCAACATTGAGATTTGAGTTTCTGCAGATCAAGGGATAGAGGACTCTTATCAGTTTATTTATTTGTGGTTGATACGTGGTTCTGAAAGGTGAGTTTACTATCTAGAACTAAGCCCAGATATTTGCAACTATTTGACCAGTCTACTTATGTTTATCCACAGAACATAATATTAATTTGACGTTACGCCGTGAAAACCAAATTGCTTGCGTTTTTTGAGCATTAGGCTGCGGTTCTGGTTCAAGCGAATTTTACTCGCACGAACTTAGCGAATGTAAGCGAATAAACTCGCGCACATTCGCGCGAACAGAGTGGTTCCGGTGCAAGCGAGTTTACTCAAGCGAAGTAAGCGAATTTACTTATCGAAATAGTCGTATGAAGTGGGAACGAAACATTTATCTGAAGTACTGCTAAGTAGTCGTGTTTTGAAGTTTTGTGATTTGGAAAAGATTTATCATGTTATTGTCGCTTTGTGAAGAACAATTATTGTTAGAAAATAGCTTCTTGAAGTACAAATACATTAACAAGCGCTGTGAAACTAATCTTATTTTTAAGGAAAGACTGGAATGTGGAGAATTTCACAATCTACACAATTCGTTGATCAAAGACGAACAATTTTTTTTGAACATTATAGAATAACCAGATGCCTTTCACTATATTTTAACAAGTATAGAACCCACAATAGAGAAAATGTCAACAATAAGTAAAACTATAGAGTGCACTTTTGGACATATAACCAGCAAATGGCGAATATTAGGGAAGGCAATTGAGATAAATGTTGAAACTGCTAAAGCCATCACAAAATGTGTCTGCCTTCTTCATAATATTATATGTAGGTATGTAATTGATAAGGAAGGTATCGATAAATAAATTTTATTAGACACTATGAATTCCATAGTAACTGGAACAGAAGCGCAAGCGCAGAGAGCTAACAAAAATCGATCTTCTTTAAATGCATTGCGAGTAGGTACGTGACTTATATAAAAATTTTTTTTTTTTTTGTACACCCATAACGGTGCTCGATTTCTAACTTCATAGAATAATTTTTCCGAATCCAATTTTGCATACAAATCAGTACACAACTAAGCAGTAAATCACAAATCCTACTTAAAAACATATCTTGAATTCGCTTTGCTCGCACGAGTAAAATAGAAATGAAAGTATCGAAAATTTTACACACATAGATCAGCGTCGCCCCCCATACTACAATTGTACTTTTTGGGTACAAATTTGGGAACTGAGTACGGTACTACTTTTATGGTGAGACGTACTACTATTTTATTATTATTTATTTTCATTCCGACTATTTGTGTCATGAATATAGACGGTGGCTACACGGTCAACGGAAACGTTTTGAAAACAGAACACACAACCTCCGTGCTCCGTCCTACACAGAGAACTATATTTTTGAGTTTTCCGTGATGTGAACCCTCCGACGGTCGGAAAAAAATGAAAAAATGTATGAAAAATGAAACGCTTTGAGAAAAGAACATGCATCTTCCACCGAGAATTCATATTGAAAGTGGATTTTCGGTATGCTTTTGCTGAAATCAACCCTTCTCGTTTTAACTCACATAAAATATACCTGTCTCACTGAAAAGAATCGGTATGGAATTGATCGTGTAGCCAGCCACATAGACTTCAAAAATTTAGCCGGCTTTGGAGCTGCATAAAAATGTAATTTTTGACATTTGTATATATCCATGAAGGAGTGAGAGAACGGACTGGAGCTTCGTGTTTGTTTCGGTTTTCTTGGTGGACAAATCTAGCACACTAGTGGACATAGCAAAAAGTTAAAATCTTATCCACATGTACAAACGTCAAAAATTAGCCAGTGGACACAATTTTAACGCGATTGCCACACAGCCTTGTTTTGGTTTCAGTTTCAGTCGCATTTTAAATATATATTTTCGCCACATTTTTTTTTACAATTTTCCGTTGAACATAAAGGCAATAAAGGATATTTTTTTATAAAATAGAAAAGGTGAAATTTCTATTTACATCTTACATATTGCCTGTTTTAAGTGATTTATCTTCATTTCTGGTATTGTAGGATAAAAGACATTCTTTCAAATCAATATACCCTGAAAACATTTCATTAAAAACTGCAAATGAAGTTGTATCTAATTATAGACTCTTGGCCGTAAATACATCTGCTGCGGTTAAAAGTAGTAATTTTAATAGATTTTTGTACTACTTTTAGTAAATTTTGTGCACTGGAACCACAACATAGAAAATGCGTACTTTTGAATGATTTTAGCGAACTTTGCGATGAGTAATATTCGCTTACATTCGCTGGCACCGGAACCGCAGCCTAAAGCTTGATTATCCACCTGTGAAAGTATTCCTGAGCAGGTTGTAGAATGTGATAAACGTCAAGAAATAAAGTCCCAGATGCGAAAACAGCAGTATCATCTGCAAACATGGCTAGCTTTACGTTATTGCCTAAACGTGGTTGTCAGATACGTAGATGTTGAATAAGGTAGGGCCAAGAATGGAGCCTTGAGGTACGCCATGTTCAATACATCTAACCGATGACTTACAATTTTTTATTTTGACCACAAACTTTCTATCGCTAAGAAAACTTTGAATTATTTTAATTATCATGATTGGAAAATCAAGTTTATAGAGCTTATGGATCAATGCATCATGCCAAACTGTATCAAAAGCTTTTTCAATATCTAATAAAACGAGTCCTATAAATTCTTTCAATCCAAATTGTTCTCGGACGTGATTTTTGATTCGGACTATCTGATGGTTTGTGTTGTGTCCACTTCTAAAACCGAACTGAAAGTTTAGTAATATATTTTTTTTAAGGTCTTATCTACTTTATCATTAATTATTTTTTCTAAAAGCTTGCTTATGCAACTAAGCAAGCTAATTGGTTTATAGCTTTCAGGACTTTCTTTGGGCTTACCAGGTTTAGCAATGGGGCTGACCATTGCCGTCTTCCATGGAACTGGGAAATAACACATTTTGACACATAGGTTATAAACGTTAAATAATTAATGCCAACAGGAGGAATAGCCTGAAGCAACTTGTTGCTGATTTTATCCAGTCCAGTTGATTTTTAAGACTTAGATGCTTTAACCAATTCTTTAACTTTAGTGGAATTCACTAGAAAAGTATCATTTAAAATAACTGGTGTATGTAATACTTCGGATTTAGTATTAGATACTTCCGCGGTACGATACGGTGTGGTTTTTGGAAAATGTTGTGGCCATGAAGTTAGCCTTTTCTTATGTGGTGAGGTAGAGATCGTTTTGTATCTTAAGTGGTGGAATATTCGAACCTCTTTTCTTCAGAATTTTAGACACTTTCCAGAAGGGTTTACTTGATTTGTCAAATGAGGAGAGAAGTGTTTTCCAGTGTGTGTTTTTATAGGCTGCGATTTCGTCACTGATAGCTTTGTTTAGAAACTTCGTACTTTCGAGATAGTCTGGTCACAAAGGACAAACTGCTTTGGGCACTACGCAGCTTCCAACTATACAAATCTTCGGGACCTGATGGCATAATACCTGCTAAATTTCAGTCGGCAACTGACATAATTCTGCCTTGACTGAAAACTATACTCACGTTTTGTATAAACAATACTTACATTCCCAAATTATGGTTGGAAGTCAAAGTAGTATTCATTCCCAAAGCGGGAAAAAGCTCTCACGCTAGTCCAAAATATCTCAGACTTAAAAACTTTAGAAAGACTAATCGATACCCACCTTCGCAGCAGCATCAAATTAAGAATCCCAACATGCTCACTGTAAGGGTAAATCAGTGGAAACTGCACTGCACTCCCTAGTACGCACCATTGAGAAGACGATATACTGCAAAGAATACACAATGGTTGTCTTCTTGGACATAGAAGATGCCTTCAATAATGTTAAATCAGAGGCTATGGTAGATGCCCTTTCAAAGCTCAAGGTCGAGAACTCGCTTCGCAAATTGATCAAAGTAAAGTAGTCGAATTATCAACACTAAGCTATGCGAGTCCTCTTCCAGGAGATTTGTCAGCAGAGGTACCCCCCCAAGGTGGTGTCCTATTCCCCCTTTTGCTACTCCTGGAAAGCGTGGGATGCAAAGTAATCGCATATGCTGATGACGTGGCTATAGCTACTTCCGGCAAGCATCTTCACACGATCAATGAACTCGTGCAAATCGCACTAAATGAGCTCTCGAAATGGAGTTAGTTCTTTTTACTAGGAAATACAAAATCCATCAGATAGATGGTATTTCAATGTTTCCAAAAAATCCATTCGGAATTAATTTATTCCTTCTCGCAACATCTTGAACGCTTATAATGTTCCAAACCCAAGTAGGATGGTAGGAACTGTCTTGATAACCAGTTCCTAGTGGTGGACAAATGCCATTGTAATATCCTGCAGGATATGTTAAGCAATATTGAAAGCCTATGATTACATCCTCTTTGTGTAAAAAAGTAATTAATATTATTGTTATTTTTTTCATTAATTTTCTCTATAATGTATTATGTTTCTAAAAGTTCTTGCTTCATACTTTAATATGCTAAAAAAACAACCATATTTTTCAAGTTTCTGTAAAAAAAACCAAGTAGGAACTCAACATTGGGCATTTGTCATAGAAACATTCACTAAAGTTCAGTATGAGCATCGTGCTGAACCCCAGGGTAGGGATTAAGGTTTAAATAGCTAGCGCAGGAATCCTCCTGAGAGTTTACTTCTGCACCTATTTCAATGATTCCAATACTGATCGAATGCTTATCAACTGAATTCATCCGTAATACGAATTTTGAAATGGTACAAATGAGTAAAAGATAACAAAAAAACATTATTTCAACGAATATTAACAAATGAGGTGTTCAAAGAAAGAGAATGTCCTAGAGCAGTGACGAATTGCACTCTCATTTTATAAATACTAACAATTTGTTTACACTTAATCTTAATATTTAACAGGATTACCATCACGAAAAGAAGCTTTAATTTTTTGCCATAAGGTGCCAGTAGGAAAGTACTTATTTCATTCTTAAACCATAAACAGTTGTAGGGTTTCGACATGCGAGATTTCTCGCACTGGACACTAGTTATAATTAATTGTAAGAAATTACTCGGATTCTTAAGTTATCAGTTTATTACATACTTGGGGAGGGCGACCTGAGTGCTGTAGAGGATTCTTCTGGTAGTGAAAAAGAAGATAATCTGGAGAAATATGATGTGGAAACTGATACCCAGACGATCCATATGATAATGTGGCTGAAAAAACCAGTTGCTATCAGCAAAACTTATTCCGTCGCTTTTGCAATAAATATATATTGCGCTTATTTGCAGAATCAGCATTTAATACGGTGTTGATCCTGTGCCGTACCACGGATCGGTTGTTTTAATAAATATTCTTAAAACGAAGAATCTGTCTCTTTTATTCACACATAGGTGTTTTTTTTATATATATATAATGTACATATAAATAAATCGAGCATTGCCAGTGGTCCTCGTTAACCTTATAGGGACACTCTCGCAACTTGTGGAACCCTGACTAGTATATTCTAGGCCAAATCGGTTTATCCCACGCATGTCCTGATATGCAATATCCCCAAGATCATTGGTATCACAATGGGTCTCTTTAGGCCTAAGTGTGCTGGTTATCGTTACTGATAGCCACTAAACCGTTTTGTGGAGAGACAATAACATTGTCAGATTAGCATCAAAATATTATATGTTCGTTGGAATTGAGTAACCTATCCATTCATCGAGGTAAAGCATTTCGTTACCATCGAAAGAAAAAGAAGTACCTTAAAGTTGATTGTCCACAAATCATATGTGAATATAATAGCCACATAGGTGAATTCGATCTAATGGCTGGTCTTAGTGATCGATATCATATTCGACTCAAGACTAGAAAATGGCTGCTACTAATTCATACATTTTGTACTGTCGCATCGAAGCTGAAAAATCTCATGATGATTCAAATTATACAGAGGGAAAGTTGCTGAAGCTGCCTGAATTTCGTGAAGTTATAGCTGCAGGTTTTGTGTCTTATAAGGAAATACGTTCAGTTGACCAGCTTTCCACACAAGAGAAAGAGCACAGCACTAGCTCTGGCATAAGCAAGAAGTCAAAACGCCCATTTGCTGATATAAGGTATGACAATAACGACCACTTTTCAATATGGCTTGACAATGATGGAGCTTAAAAAATGCAAACTTTGCCGATATCGCAAGAACATTGCAGTTTCTCGAAATGCGATCTCCATTAGTGCTGTTCTAACTCAATTTTTTTTTTCGCTTAAACGGACAAGGCTGCCCTGAGGCGGCCTTCCTATTTGTTTATCAGGTGGCCAAATTAATAATTTTTTTTTTACTTTCTCATTAAATTCGTGCTTCTTTAACCGACATCTAGGCTTAACAAAAATTTTGGTTTACCTTCCGTCATTATTTTAATTTTGCCTGTTAGAGGGTTAAGTCAAGTTATGTTTTTTCTTAGCAAGAAACTTAATAAAGCAAAACAGCTTAAGTTTCTAATTTCTGAATTTGCAATTAATTACCAAACAAATTACTTCAAACTATAGAAGAAGTGGAAGAAATAGAGAAAACCCTCATCTCGGTGAAAAAATGTAAGCGATATAGTAATCACCTGATTTCCCAGACGAATTTAAAACTTCAAACGCGTCTCCTGAAATGTATGGAAAATCGACCTTGTGACCACACATATCTATTATTCCTTTATATATTTTAAGGATTTGTTTTGGTTGCCTTTAGTTTTTGTATGCATTTGTAAGTTTAGGTGGGCATGCCTTATGCTTTAATTTAACTTATTTGTGGTTTCTTTTTTAAGGAATGAAAGGTTTTTAAAAATATGTAATAATGGAAAAATAAAAAATAAAATATGTAAAATGGGAAAGGTCAGCAAAATGGGCTAAAAATAAACGTGAGTTCTATTTTGCTTTCACGATTAAGCAATGATCTTTTTCTAGGAGAAATTTTATAGAATATAGAGTTAAGGAGAATACGTATCAGATAAAAAAATCGGAGCGTGCCGTGCTGGATGTGCTCGAGATCTATGTATGTACATTAGGTATGTTATCATTGCATTGATCACATCATGGTGCGATTATTTAGTTACGAAAACTTCTTTCTCAACAGCTCTGTCCTTGATTTGCAGATAACTGACCATTGCATGACGTATTTAAGCATTGACTCAGTTCAGATACAAGCTCTAAAATCTTGCCTAAATGTTCATCCGTCGTTATTACTGACTATGTGGCACTTAATAATCTACTTCGTTATGAATGTTGGGAAAACATATTTAGTGAAAGCGATCCTTCCAGTTCTTACCGTACCTTTGTTGATATCTTAAACATGTATGTCAACCAGTGTTCGAAAAAAGTAGAGAAAAGTGAGACTAAACCTTGGATAACTACTGAGCTACTTCTCAAAATTTAAGAGAAGAACAAACTTTACAAAAAAAAAAAAAATTAAATATCCGCTAAATGTTAGAATTACTACTGCGTACAAACAATTATGTAAAGATATTTCTAAAAATGTTGTGCAGTGTAAAAACAATTATTATTTGAATAAGTTTCGAGAGGTGAAAGGGGACTCGAAGAAGGAATGGAAATTGGTGAAAGAAATACAGAATAAATCAGACGAGAGCATACAAGTTCATAGCATAAAAGACAGAAATGGTATTTCGAGTGATCCCAAGGATTTAGCTAATAAATTTAATGATTTCTTTGTATCTGTTGGTAGTAAGGTGGTGTCGGATAGTTGTGCTGCTGTTACTGAATGCGAATGCTTTGCTAATGATGTGTCTTTCTCTCGGAGTTTTTATGTGGACCCTATAACTTCTTTTGAGCTGTAAAGAATTATTATCTCTCTCAAAAACTCGAATTCGAAAACAACGAAGTGCTTTTCTAATAATTTTGTTAAGAAAATATCATTGAACATTTGTGACATTTTATGTCATATTTTTAACAAAAGTATTTCCAGTGGTGTTTTCCCAGATGAGCGAAGGGGATAAAACATCAATAAATAATTACAGGCCTATTTCCTTGCTTTCAGTATTTTCTAAATTTTTTGAAAAAGCTATTAAGAATAGAATGATAAAATTTTTAGAAAAAAACAAATTTTTTAGTGAGTGCCAATTTGGATTTCGTGCTAATTTTTCAACAGAAGGAGCTCTCTTAAACTTCTGCACAAATATATACAATAGTATTAATAACAAGAACTTAACTGCGGCTCTGTTTATCGACATAACAAAAGCTTTTGATACCGTCGATCACGAAATTCTTTTGGACAAACTGTACAAATGTGGTTTTAGGGGTACGATGCATAATTGGTTCCGTTCTTACTTATCTAATTGAGGGCAAAGAGTTAAAATTAATGGTCAACTCAGTTCTACTAGTAGTATCTCCATAGGAGTTCCTCAAGGTTCGGTGCTTGGTCCAATACTTTTTTTCATCTTTATTAACTCGCTTTTTCTACAAAATTATCGTAGCAAAGTTAATGCGTTTGCTGACGATATGGCATGTGCTTTTCATAGTGACTCTGCTTTGAACCTCACTGTCGACATAAACCATGACTTGGAAGTCTTGAGCCACTGGTTCAAACAGCATAAGCTGGTAATTAGTGACAAGACTTAAATTATGTTTTTCAATGTGTGTGGAAAGGAAGTTGATTTTGGAACATTAATTTTTCATTGTGCAAGCTGCAACAAATATAAACACAGTAGGGAAATTTGTAAATCGGAAGCAGGCTCACAGACATTTTTTGTGTCACGTACATGTTCTGATAAATGTTTCAGTATTGAGAGTGTTAAATCATTTAAGTATCTTGGTGTTCTACTTGACTGGAGGATGAGTTGGTCTGGTCATACCAGTGCACTTAAGAAGTATCTTAGGGCTGCCACAAGGCAAATATACTTTTTAAAGTCTTCTTCTTAAGTGTATTTATTATGGGTTAGTACATTCTAAGCTTGAATACGGCATAGTTTCCTGGGGTGGTACACACAACAACAAACTGTACCTACTTCTTATTTCTCAAAAACATGTTATTCGTCTTATTTGTAAAAAAAAGTCGTTATCGTAGTAGTTTAATACTTTTCCAAAGCCTTAAAATACTTCCTCTGAAACACTTGTATTTTTACAAAGTTTTAAAGATATTTTTCGCCAGATCTGGATATCAATTAAACAGATGCTCTTCTAGCTATAACCTTAGAATAAATAATTTAAACCTTGCATTAGTACCACAGCACAAATTGCAAATTTTTTTTAATTTTTTTACGTCTAGGAGCAACTTTTCAACAGCTTACCAAATAACATTAGAATCATAAGAAACGAATCCATTTTTCTAAAAAAAGTAAAACTATGGCTTTTAGACAAACATTATAAAGATATCTCTGACTTAGTAAGTGTAGCTGTGTAATTTAATTTTGACTTTTTTTTATTATATCATGTACCATAAATAAAAAAAAAAACAATGTAAATGAAAGCATTTAAGTATATAAACCTTGTTTAGACCCCACTATATTTCATTCTTAATTTTATATTGTTTATAACTATGCTATGCTTCCTTCTTTCGCCTCTAGTTCCTTCTAAACTATAGATTGCAGTTTCTTCCATACAAAATGTATGGAAAATCGATTTGTCTAAATTTTCCAAATTTTTCTAGAAATTTTCCGGAATTTTTCTCCACAGTGCCCTTCCCCGGGCCAATACGAATCTATCAAGCCCAAAATCGTAAATATCAAACGATCCATTCTCAAGTTATGCGTGCACACACTGACGTCAGTCTATTTTATATATATAGATATATAGATTGAGTTTTGAACGATTTGTTGAAAAATATTTATTTTAGTTAAATTTGTGGGAAATATATATTTGAGACTTCAATATATCGACATGTCGTTGGAATACCACTTTTTGTGGTGGAAATTTCTTTGGTAGAGTTCAGTTGAAGCCTTAAGGTATCTCTCAGAAATACGATCAGGGGTTCAGCCGTCGGACTGTTGAAATTGGTATTGAAATCAGGATCATGGGTCAAAGATGATAGTCTTGTTCAAGTATAGAGCTGCACCATCTTTTGTGAATGGCAGAAGTACGAAGTGTATGAACTCACTGATTTTCTGCATGGGCTGATTTGGAGAGATGTGGACAACAACGGAAACTATGCTCTAGCCATTGGGAAGAACGTATTCAGCTGCACCTCGAATTGAGATACCCAATCCGTCTGTTTGACGATACTTGATTTCCATATTTGGAGTAATCACATGAGAACTGCATCCATTTTTATAAATGGCAACACCAGCAGCACGCATCTCCGGTCTCTTGTTTTGGAGCAATCAAAGTAGGAATACATGACCTCGTTATCGTTGATCCATGTTGAAGTCGTTGTAATGTACTTTGAGAGTACTTTGGCAGTTGATGGTTAATAATGAGATTTTATCCATGATAAAATCGGGGGTAAGTTCTTGACATGCACACAGAGGGTTTGTAGAAAGAAGTTGGAACTCATTGCTGATGGGAACCGTTGAAAGTGAATTCTTGCGTGCTTGATACTCTCTTCGATTTCAGGCACGCTGCTTCCAGTTGTCTAGACCAAGCGCACTGGCATCCGCGCTAGCTTGGTCCTTAAAGCGAAGGTTCGGTCTTCCTTGTCGTCTCGAACCTGGGGGCTGTGATTCGTAGATCCTCTTTGTTGGAGCAATGTTGTCCATTCGCTCGATGTGGCCGAGCCAGTGAGCCAACTCATAGAGTGCGCGGTTATATCTTCTCTTCCATTCGCCCTCCTCGCATACGGGACCGAATATACAACGTCACTCGTGGCAAAGCAACATAAGCAAGCTGTTGTGTATAAAAATCTAATGTTCCACCCGGTGATTTATGGGGTATCATAGCACAAGCTGGCGTAAGTGAGAAGTAGGAAATAGGTACTAAATCCCTGGGTATGTTCTTCTCTTGCATACATGGTGAAGTTTTGTCAAAACGTTATTCAAGGCTCACATTTTTATGATAGTGAAGTTCACGAATAAGTAACGTTTGGAACACGAATTTGACGACGTGACGTTCCTGCCGATATGTGTGGAAGAGTTGTAACAAATTGGCTCCAAAGACTCGATCGCTGCAAACGTGCAAATTAGATCGAATTCCATATTTAATTTTAATATGGGTACTTATTACACCTGTTATAAATTTCAGCCCCATATCTCAATCATTCTGTATTTTATTTGAATACAGAACTTGTATGTCCTTATTGAAAAACCCTTTGTGAGTAGTTTATAATCTCGAAATGTCGAAATTTCCTGTATAATCCTTGAGCAAAAACTTGACAGGGAACTACTCATTTTTGGTTGTCGCCATCACGTTTACGAACTGGCCCTAAAAGGAGTATTTGAGGTAAAAATCAGTCAAGCCGCTTTTCAAAAAATTCAGAGACAATTCGAAAAACGTCGATCCGGGTAAGATAAAGTGCTATAGAAAGAGCGCAGACAAGCACCTTACCGTTTTCAAAATTGAAGCTCTGCTGGAATTATTTCACGTTGAACTGACTAAAAATATAGTCAGAGATGCAGATGACTACCGTGAATTGATAGAGCTCTCTATCATGTTTTCAGAGGAGGATACAGGGCGAAATTCCGAGTAAGACCTCCAGGTTCAATGCACCAAGCTGTGTGACTACCGTGAATTGATAGAGCTCTCTATCACGTTTTTAGAGGAGGGTACAGGGCGAAAATTCCGAGTAAGGCCTCCAGGTGCAATGCACCAAGCTTCGTGGATAGCAAGAGCGAAATATGCCCTCAAAATATCGCTACTAGGCTCTCAGGTGCAAATAACTGGCAAGAAAAAGGTTGCTCTTTTAGAAGTCTGCTTGTTTATTTTGACAATCATGTTAAGCCATATGGCTTCAATGTATTTTGGCAGTAAAATCACCTCATCAAGATTTGTGCTTCTTGAAGACATTAAATGCTTATGGAAAGGTTGACAAAAGTATTTCAAAAGCAGCTCTACAGAATTTTAGCCAGCACCTGTGGTATCTAACGGACGAAGCAGCTATCCTAGCACTATTTGACTATGAGGTGGACATTGCAACAAAAGTTAAGATGGTGGCAAGTTTACCCAGGAAAATAATATATCTACACCTGGAAAACGATACATTCCATCGAAGGAAGAACTTTGCGGATCATTGTACGGTAAGTTTGACAAATAAATTGTGTACGTGTTTCTTAAGTTTTATGTCATCTCTTTTGATTCTGCGCGAGCTACGATTCTACTTCTCTTTATTTTTAATTGCAGAGAAAAACATCTATGATTTCATATCTGTTAAGAGCAAGAATTTGTTCCCTCGACTAAAAATTGATGACAGTTTTCTCATCGATTGTCCATCGTTATGGGAGACTAAAGACTCGTTTTTACAAGCCAAAAAAACTGTATCAACCCTGAGAGCAGTCAACGATGCAACCGAAAGGGCTGTAAAGTTGATGCAAGACTTCCATGGTTTCATTACGGTTGATGAGGAGCAAAAACAATATTTGATACGTTGTGTACAAGAGCACAGACAGATATACCCAGACTATAAAACAGAAACATTGAAAATAAAAAAAATTCATAATTGTTTTTTACAAATCAAAATATTAACAGACTAATGATTTGAACCAATTGGTGTTTTATTTTCCAATACTACATAAATTCTCAAACTATTCCATAGCACTTCAGTACAAATTCCCAAGTTTCAAGTTTGACATCAATTCGGCACGGGTTATCGTTATCCTATTGCAATAAAATTTCATAAACAAGTATTTAGGACTAAAAAGGAAAAAAAAAATAGAGGGCATGTGTCCTTGAGGAGGAAGTTCCCCCCTTATGTTGTGGGACACTCTTATGTACATATATCATCAACGCAAGTTTTTAATTTTCACGCAGTGCTTGGGTACTGAAGGATCCTATTCGTCAGTTAATAAGATACAACTTTGAAAACTAGAAAAGAAATAAAAAATTAGATTTGTCAACATCATAAAAAGATACTTTCTATTGAACATTTAAGGACGAAGACATTTCGGTTTACAGTTTATTTGCCCTAAGCCAAACCACACTCTATGCTCACTTTTTATGTAAATTTATCCATTTAACCCGTTAGTCTATATCATGGTTCATCGTGGTTTACAACCATATTCACTTAATCATTTGAATTAAACTACGTTGCATATTCGTACATATATGTACGTATGTAATAAAACCAAAACGATTTTGATTCCATATGATCTAGTAAATCAGAAAACGCACTAAAAACTAAACCATGGTCATATACTCGTACACCATATCGCCTACGTACAAATTCAATTCAAGAAAATCCATTACAACTGGCAGGAGTACTACATACATACATAATTGTACGTATGTGTTGTTTGGACTAAAGTAACCACAAGATGAGATACGTAAACTTAATTACTGCATGCAACATTTAACTCCACGTTACCCTACATTTCTCTATTATCCCGAAGCCAGGGTATCCATCCTGCTTGTAGCCTGCCTTTTGATTCATCTCCTATATAAATAGTTTAAGCGTCTTTATACAGTCACTTTAGTACGTTCTGTCGTCCATTGTAGACGTTGTGTGGAAGCGTCCGCGAGTATACACGAGTAATACTGTTTGAACTTCAGATAATAATTTTTTTCTGTTTTATAAAAGAATAAAAACTGCAGATAAAAAGATGAAACTAGCATATTGCATTTTAGTTTGTGCTTTCCTCAAAGTCGTGTGCTGTTCACAGGTAAAGACAGTGCTACTGTTCCAGGCAACAGTTTGGTGCTTACGGTGTATAGTACTTAAATCATTCATAATTATATTACTCTCTTTCAGAAGCAGACTAATCTAGTGGACGATGATAATTACTTTGATGTTCAGAGGGGTAAGTTCGTTTGTTTCTGTTTTTTCCTTATAACGTCAGCCATATGGATAACGGATTTCGAAGCAAAACATTTAAAGTTAAGTTTTATAACGATTGTGAATAGAGGAGGATTCAAATTCCAATTCCAGTTATAATCAGTGGAAAGTGTTAGAAACTGTTCGTAGCATATGTACATAAGTTTGTATGCGCGCAAGATATTAATTTTAATTTAAATCTAATCAAAATTTCTGAAATATTCTCTGCAACAATTTTGGATATAAACCTGATGCCTGCATCCCAAAAGATTAAGAATTGCATGCACAGCAGTTGAAGTTAAACAAACAACCAAGGTTACTGGATCCCACGAACAAAAGTTAATGGAATCTGGACAACAAATGTTCTGACTACCTTTAACAAGTGATGGGCAATTTGCAGATTTTGATCATTCTGAACCAAATACCAAAAAAATTTGATGTTCGAACGAATTTTAATTACGTTTTCGAAATAGTTTAATGAACTATAAAGTTTTGTACTGCACCAAAATTAAACTTCATCGATTAGGAGATACATTTTTTTAATCTTGCACTTATTAAGCTTCAATAGAATGAAGGGCGTATTTCAAGGTTTAACTCAGGTGAGAATGATATTAAATTAGAATGACTCGTTTTCACACAGATTAAACAGATTAACAGATTAAAAGGTGTGGTTTAAATTCAACTTAATTATTTCATTAGTAAAAAGAAGATGTTCAAGCTCACAAACTTCTACTAACACAGTTATTGCATGTTGCGATACATAATTTTCCTTCATAATATAGAACGGTGCCGTGACATAAGGTCATATGTATTTCAAAATTTGGCTCTATGCCGCTCTGTGAAAGCGTCCTAAGACCACCATTATGGCTTTGTCACTTTCAAATGGATTTTGTTTTCTCACCTGATTCAATTTCAAACGGCCAATTAACCATCTGTAAAAGTTAGACGAAAGCAGGATTATATAAAAAATAAAAAAATAAAAATAAATGTACGGCGTCAGCAGTCCTGTGCAGAACCAAGCCTAGCTTCTCGCAACCGTTTGTGTGTGCCTGTTATTTTTCAACGAAAGAAGGAGCAACTCTTTGATGGCTTGTTAGACATTCGAAAGAGGTGGCACCGTGAAAAAAAACTTTTAGGTGTTTCTGCTGTGATTGAATCCGGGCAGCATGCGTAGTAGTCCAACGCACTAACCACCACCGCCTCGGCGGCCACACAGGATTATATAACAACTGTAAATATGTATTTATTTTTAAATAAATACAGTTTATGAAAAGAAAATTAATTAATTTTAAACACTTTTAATAAAATACATTTGTGCTATTTTTGACAACTTGTCTACAAATTGGGCAGAGAATTTGATTGCTGTTATTTGTATAGTTCTCGGACAGCTGTGTAAAACAATTTAAATACAATTTAAAATGATTATATGGCTGCAAGAGAATGATGGGAATATTTTCGCAGCAAATAACGCAAAGAACTGGTACTTCATCTGCATTTAAATATTGTTGTTCCGAAAATGTTAACCTTCTTCTTCATTGTCAGTGATCTAATTTCGCAGCTTCTTCAGTAAGCAGGTTGTTGTACTCGTTGGTAAGTGGGTTGAGATAAGAAAGTCGTAGGTAAAATATGTACCTATTAGTATATACCAAAAATTTCGTTAAGAAAAACAAAAAAATATGTTTACCTTCTTCATGCATTGTCTATTGAAATACATTAGGGAGTCCTTAAAAATACTCTTCTCATTTTTTTAAGTAGTGCGGCCTTCGCTTCTGTATTCAGAACCTGTTAGTAACTTTGACGCTTTTCTCCTAACAGCTTGACAATTGTGAAACCAACATGTTGTACACTTTACCTCGGCAAAACGTTCTGTATTCTGTACGATGTTTCCCAAAACTTTCACGTAATCCGTTACATACGAATTCGGGTGGAATTTGAGCAAATTGGCTTTAATGTATTGAAAAATATTTACTTATTTTTTTTTTTAAATAAATATCATATACATATGTACATACAGTGAAACATAGCAAACTAACGACGGTTTCTCATAAAATAAAATAAAAAACTTAAATTATTTTCAAAACTAACAAATTCGTTAGACTTTAGGGTTAAATAAAAAAATGAAATTAATTGTTGAATGCATAATTTTGGAGAAAACAAAAGCAAGTTCTTTAAAGAAGCATGTGATCAATTTTGTGAGTTAACCTTACACAAAGATTTTATATCGTATTAATATTTTATGTATCCTTCTTATGCGGCCGAAACACTTTTTACTCTTCTTGGCATAGAGTTAAATTAAAATTTGGAGACTGGAGACGTCACTCCATAGCATGAAATCCCTGACTTTCTAGCCAATATTTTGTGAGCTTGACTATGAGTTTCGGATCTCCTGTATACTCTTTGTACTTTTTGGCAAACGGTTTTCGGAAAGCCATATGCTATTTTGTTTTTGACCTTTGCTTTATCGTTTTCGTAGCATTCTTCTTGCTGTTTCAAGCTTAGCAACATAATTATGGTTTACTAACAATGCGTATTGAGCTTTAATAGCATTACCACACTCCAGAAACGAAAGTAAGCACGAGTTTTCTTGATGAAATTTTACACACGTCTTCAAGATATTATTGACAAGGACTATTTTTAAAAAAAAAATGTAGAGGAAATTGTAAGTGCTAAAGCATTCGTCATAAGCTATATTTCGTGCTACGCGATTTCGTCAAAAGTGATATGTCGTTAAGGTAATTTATATGTACTCAGTTGGTGCTTTGAGATTCGTTCGCTACAACCGATACTTCGTTATAAGCGATTTTCACTGTACGTACGGAATTTTTTTGTATGTAAGTGCTTACATTTTTCTACGTGTTTTTGTATGGGTTTTTTAAATTTGGGTTTTTAGTTAGAAAACATGGGTTTTTTTCCAAGCAACCATCTGACAACACCGATGGACACCTTATCAGAAAAATCTCAATACTCGTATTGAAGCCGTCCCTCGAAGCTTCATTCATTTCGCATTGAAATGTCTTCGCTGGGACAATCCTTTTAACCTTCCTCCATATTTATATCGGATAAAACTGTTGCAACCTTTGGCTCAAAGAACCGTCAATAATGATATCATTTTTATGCATCAACTGATCTCAGGTCTGATTGATGCACCTGACATATCTGTGGTCACAAACCATAACTGCCAAAGTCGATTTTGCACATTTTTCAGGAGTACAGTTAGAAGTCTTAAATCGGTCTTGTATTTCATAAATCGACTTAAGCTGTCAGGTTCTTGCTATGTTCAAAAAACCTAAGAGCCATTTTATTGCTAATATTCTACAAAAAAAATTGTCATAATTGCATTGTGAATCCAATGAAACTTATAACTCAATTTCGTCCTAACTCGACTTTGGCTGTTATGGTTTGTGACCACAGATATTATCCTGGTTAAGCTTAAACTTTCGTGGGGGATCGCATTACCTGCGTAGTATAGATTTACTGCATGTTTCGCATCTATAATCTATAATCTGATAGTTTTTAAAAAAAAGATCATCTCTGAAAGCAGAAATTAGCATAAGGTTTATGCCAACACGACCACCAACGCCTTGAAGGAGCAAATTAAGCACTGTAACTATGAAATTCAGCCAGCTTTGCATACAAAACTGTCATATGAATTTCGAAAAAGGAGTGCCAGCAAAGCTGTGGTGGCCATTTATCCGATATGCTATTCCAGACATAGCCCTATACTGTATACTTTTTAAAGTACAGTTTTTAATAAAAAACCTTTGTTTTCTATCAAAATGGCTTCTTGCGTAAATTTTGTGTCACTCTTTATATAAGAAATACGAGTTAATATGTAGGTATATAAGTACATCTGATGGCGTTGTTGTTTCAATATTTTAATTTTGTATACATCACAAAACTTGAATTACAAAAACAAGTATTTTATATAATTAATAATTTGTTTACCTTCAGCTCCCTCTAGCTACCCAAGTACAGAAAAGAACTACTTAAGGTAAGAAATAGCTTCGATTCAATAGAAAACAATTAAACCTATTTTTTTATTTAACTTCAGAATACTGGCCTTGACCGAGCGGAATATTATTCAATGTCTTTTTTGCAACTTTGTCCTCTTAAACAAGTATGTGATTGGAAGGAGTTATTTCAACAAGGACCGACTTCTACAGTGCTCATACTATTCACCTGAGAGGTGCCTCAGCTATTTCGAAAGCTATTTGAATGAAAACGAAAGCGACAAACACGACAAACACAAGAGGCAATTCGATGAAATCGACAAAACCGATCCTGGATTCAGTACTTTGAATCAAATCCATTGAACGAATGCCACTCCATATTTCTATAATATTGTGTATCACTTTCCAAAGTTAATGTAAAATTTATTTCAACTTGATTAAAATATTCTTACTTGAGTTTAAAGTCCAATGAAATATTGCTAAAACATAATTATTTATTTCACACAAATCACAGTAACATGCAGTCGGCCTTATGACTTTAAATGGCACAAAATGTGGAACTTAACTTTCGTGAATTATACGTCATTTGTACAATATTAAATATAAACTGAGTTAATTTGTAATCATTTCTTGTTACATTGTAAAAAAAATTATATAAAGATGCCTCAACATTTATTAGATCAGCCAGCGCTCCAATTGCGAAACACACTTTAGCTGTTATATGTTTATAATCATGTTTTTGGTCATAGTCTTACAGTAAAAGACAACGCTATGAGGAGTTGAAATACACCACGAAGATAATACTAGCTACATCAGTGTGTATAAGTGCTAAACATAGAAAACTATCGTTGCTATTTATTGTCCGATGGTTGGTTGGATGGGGGATATTTAGAGATTCTTCTCCAGGAACAATCACCCCAATTCTCAATGCCGTATTTCCTACTCGTATTCGACTTCAGTCGAATGTTCTTATTCCGAAAGGCGTACTATGCGAACATACTCGGATGTCTAATTGCCTTTTGTCAAAAGAAAAGCATCGCATTCGACTCTTGGTATTCCCAATCCCGTATTCTACTCGTATATGTGGCGCAGCGTTGCCGCTGGTAAGACTTAAAAAGTGTCCAAAAAGGTGTCCCGGATTAAAAAAAGAGTCCACATGCATAATTCGAATAGGATAATTCTATTTATCAAAGGAAAAAAATGCTTCTTTAAAATTTATGAAAAATACTATTTTTACTACATACGAGGGTGGGTCAATAAGTCCCTAAATATTAAAGCAGATGGCGTTGCCACCTCAAATCCAACGAATGTTTGCCTCGTTTCGTAACCGTGGACGAAACGTTGCTTCTTCACAGTCGAAACCGTGGACTTCTCCAGGTGAATCGAAGCCGAAGATGGCCAAGATGGGTCTGTCGGCCAAAAAGGACATCGATTACATTGAAAAGGTTAAAACGATCACTGATTTGAAGCAAAAACGACCACATTTGGCGAGGAAAAAGGACAACGCACCGGCCGGCGCGGCGCACAGATCCGCAGTCGCAATGGCAAAATTCCATGAATTAGGCTACGAATTGCTGCCTCATACAGCATATTCTCCAGATTTAGCCCCCTGCGACTATTTCCTGTTTCTAAACATAAAGAAACGGCTCGGCGCCGGCGGTAAGAGATTAGAGTCGAATGAAGAGGTCATCAATGAAACAAACGCCTATTTTGAGCGCCTCGTGAAATTGTATTATTTGGAGGGCATCAACAAATTGGAAAAATGTTGGACGAAGTGCATAGATCTAAAAGGAGACTTCTCGTATATTGACAAATAAAATTTTCTTTTGCCGAAAAGATTGTTCCTTATTTCAATGTTCAGTGACTTAATTGACCCACCCTCGTACGTCGTACATATAGTACATAAATGTATGTATGCTTTTATCTGTAATTTTCTGTTGACATGGTCATGTCTTCTATAATTTAATGGTAATTTTTAGTGGTTGTAAATTATTTAAATCGATTGAAAATATTTAAATAACGCAGACGCGCAAAAAGTAATTTGATGGTTTTTATTGAAATATTAGAAAAGCGTCCAAAAGTGTCCACGATTTTCAAAAAGCGTCCATTTTAGCTAATTATCAAAAAAAGGTGTCCAGGTGTCCCGATTGCTAAAAAGCGTCCAAATGGACACCTTAGCGTCCCAAAGGCAACGCTGATGTGGCGTATAATAGTCGAGAGCTCATTTCACTACGGGTCGTTGCAGTTTTTATTAAAAAAATGGAAATAAAACAAATTAATAATTTTACATTTGAAAATGTGTTTTTTAGATTTAGTTCGAACTAATACATGTTTATTAAAGTTTTTTATTACTATTCCATATTTATATACATTTGCAGGAAAGTGAAGAATCGTTGCCAAATGGAGTATCCTGAATCACCTGAAATGTACACAAACACATTGAATGATTAATTTATTTTGTTGTTTTTACATTTAAATTTTTGGTGTCGTTCCTTTAATTTTGTCCAGCAGTGTACACATTTACGCAAAATTAATTGAAAAAAAAAATAAATTAAAAAAACTTAGGTACCTAAAAATTTCAGCGCAAAAAGAAAAAAAAAATAGTCACTTGCCCTACTAGCTCACGCCTATTAGCAAGATTCACAAAATTACACTGAGCCAAAACCGGTTGGAATAATATATGTATGTATTTGAAAGGAATGCGCAGTGGGGTTTCTATGCTTTTTATGTAGATAGATATAACGGTGGACCATATTACATGCATGGGCTATATTTGCCGCACATACTCAAACATTTGAACATTTCTCTTTCCTCTAAAGAAAAAGTTTGTCTTCCATTTAAAAACTAAAATTATTTATAGTTATTTCTACGCCAGAAAAACACTCCTCGTCCGACATTTCATTTATTTTAGAATTGGTTTCTCTTTATCTTTCGTTTTGTCAAATGTGGAGTTAGCTGCGCTCAGCTTTTTACACGGAATTTTCAGTTACAGTTACGAAACAATTGCCCTAAATTGCCATATATTTCATTTTGTAGATTAGAAAGTCTGTTTAAAACCAAGGTCATTTAAAACTCAAAACATTTTGTAATGCAAAAAAATATAAGTTAATATTTTAATACTATGTTTATTTAGTTAGTTTATTTTGTTTAGCGGGTCGGGTACAATGGTAAGATATATGTATGTGCTAATTTTTAGTATGAAATTGTTTAAAACAATTTTTCTCCACACAGAGAGCAATGCCACCAAGCTCACAAATCTATCTAACACGCATATGAAATGTGACATTACCTGCATCTAAGAGGCTTCTCGATTCTTTGCGGAAAATGGGGCCCTTCAGCACTTGCTGAAATGGAACGCTTCTAATTAAAAGGTTGAAGTGTGTGCTTTCGTAGAAAGTGCCGGGCAACATTTCTTTGAAATGAAAGTAAATCATCTTCGGAACCGGCCGCGACTCTATACAGCTTCCAAGCGTTCACTGCTGTAAAAAGCGATCACCACCACTTCTTCCCTCTGATTTTTATTTTGTATGCGTTGACTGACTGGTCATGTCGGTCAACGCCCGCCATACCTTTATTGTAATTAGCAATGAGATTTGGATGCGGTATTAAAAGCTTTTTTTGTCATTGCGAATGACCAGCGTTTGATAAAATGCAATTGTTGTACAGTATCAAAGTTTGTCCCCATAGTAACCATACTGTTATCGTTCCACTTCACAAAAATAATTCGGTTGTTGACGTCGCAGGAATGCTCAAAGTGTCCTCGTTTCTCTTTCATGAAGTCCTTCTTTACCTTCAATGGGCATTTTTTTGTACGGTTCTCTCCTGCTGTACCAAGTTCCAGTAGCTCTAAATCCCTTTATTCTCTACAAACGCAATAGCTCATGAGAAGTGAAAAAGTAGTCAAAGTAAATTATGTGATCAGTAGGAACTCTAACGATCTTTAAAAGGTCAAGCACGACTCGAGATCCTAGTGGCATGTGTAAACTTTCTGTACATTTTCAGCACCACAGTATGTATCAAAATTGTACAAAGAATAGTTTCAAAAATTTCGACAGGTGATTTATTTTCCAAACAAGATCTCATGTTCCATTTGCTTTCTGTGAAGTTGTTTGTAGCATTCATGGCCATATCACCAGCTCTTTGAGACCAGCGTGGTTGAGATTGCGCCTGTTCAAGAATTGAAGCTCTGAGCAAGGATAAAGGACCATTCTAACAAAAAACAAAAAAAAAATGTCTTCTTATGTTCCCATTGTACCCAAGCGGGTACATCTAACTTCAATGTAACTTACTTCGGGTAACTATAATTTTTGTTTTTATTTTTTCACGTTTATCCGTTTTTGCGAGAATTCTCTAACTTTTTTGTTTCCGAAAAAAACCAACCTCAAGAAATCAGGGAAAGTGAAAGAAAGAAAATGTCCTTGTGGTTTTATTCTAATGAAAATTGCTCAAATGTGTTCCTAATATGTCAGGAAACAACAAAAATGCAAATCTCATAAATAAATAATATTTAGTTCAACGGTAAATAGATAGAATTCATGCATTTTTTGTACGCAAGCGGGTACAGTGGTAGTAAATGGGTTGTAAAGACAGACCTATGTAATGTTAGGTTTAACCATTTTCTTCGAATGGAACCACTGCTACTCATGGTGGGAAATAGCACTCCTCACTAAAATAGAATTTTTTACCTAAAATGCTATAAAAAAAATTAACACTAATCCAGAAATTGATATCCCATAGAGAGCTCCCAAAAATATATCCTATATCCATTAAAACTTCCAGCACCGACAAAAAAGGTAAGCAAAGGACTTTTCAAACTAACAACACTCAACACTCCCCTAGGCTGGAATGTCAAACATACATAAATATCAATCTCACAAGTTCATATAACTTTCTAATGCAATTCAAAAAAAAAGAAGACTGCTCCCTATTCGAATCAAGGGACTATTTCACCTTGATTTTGGTCCCTTTTTACCCAACAATTAACTTATCCCAAAACTGAAGACACAAGTAAAAAATTGAAGGTCCTTGGTTTTTTTTTTTTTTATTTTTCAAAATGAATAAATAATTATTTAAGTAAATTGCCAGTAATAGCGTTCTCCAACCCCATCATAACCCATCAAAAGGTTGACTTAACTTTACCCAATTTAAGTGATTATAACAGGAAAGGCGCGATGTGTTTTCTTCAAGGATTTATGTGAGTTTAGTATTTTTTTTCTCATTTGTAGAAGGTTAATGTAAAAATATAGGAAGGGAAATAGAAAAAGTTTTAACTAGCACGACCCGCGCATCGAAAAGTGATTGTTCTAAAGTTATACCTAAGCCTATAGGTTAGAATATAAATTGGCTTGACTGTTGGCTGATACTATGATGGTGTGTGTGTCAATGGTATAAATATGTACGTTCAAATGATGATTTTTGTATTAAAATAAAACCAAAGTTGTACACTTTTTTCTTCCGCAAATGGAAGGTACTCTTACACATATGACCCTTTTACGAGTTGTCAGCAGTTGTTCGGCAATAAGTTTCATTACGTCCGGAGGGATAAATCCTTATCGATTTGTGTTATCACCTTTTTTAGTACGAATTTATGGCGTTATGGAGCCCGTTTTGTGGGTTTGTGATTGGTTTTGGAAATTGAAGGAAAGAAGGTAATTGACTGTAAATATTGCAAGTGGTTGGAAGAGCCAAACACGACTAGTTATGGATCGATCTACTGAGACAATTATTGGTTTATTAAATCTGACTGAAAAATAAAAAAGTTTTCAAATCTGTAGTTGGCTCAATTGGATTAATTATCATTTTTTATGGGATTAAGAAGGCAATGTGGATTAGTAGTTTTCGAAGGAAAATATGTTAACCCTTTAACCACTAAGACCGTCTACAGAAGGTCATCACTGAAATCAAATTCTATTCCAATTTAACATTGGTTGAATTATTATCGTATCGAACGGTACCTGTTTGAAGTATAATAGATACAACCATTTCTGCCAAGAATTTTGTGAAAAACGACATGAAAATTGTTTGCGATTTTGATGCAAGTTTGAATAAAAAACTTGTAAAATCTTGAGCGCCTCCCCTTTTGGCCACGTTTTACTTGGATTATTGTAGTCAATAATAAAAATAAAATCTCCTTTACTGAGCGGTCCATTTGGTATGAAGAGAAAGATCTGGCAGATATTCGCGTAGCCAAGAGGTGTTGGCGTACTTCTCGGTGGCCAGCCAACTTCTTCTTATTGCGCGTCCATAATCCAGTGATTCCTCGCTCAAGCACTATCGGATAGAAGAACCGATAAACTAGTGATTAGGTGTAAGTGCTTTACTACTCTCACAATCAATTGGATTGATTGTGATCGCGAATTCACAATACTCTGTACCTCCATCATCATGCTGAATAAAAGTCGAATGCTTGTTTTACGGATCGCACGATGCGTTCCCAACTCTCACCTATGTGGGCAGCTGTTGGTTAGATAAAGTCCCATTGTAGTTCAATTTCGAATCCTTTGGCTAATGGATCCTTGTTCAAGTTTCGTATGGCTTGCTGCAACTATTAGAAAGGAATACACGCTTGCAGCATTCCTCGATATTGAAGATGCTTTTAATAATGTTGAGACACATGCGATTAAAAAAGCGCTTGATGATAACCACGTTGAACGCACCGTAACCAAACTCATAGTTAGCCTTCTTAGTAGTAGGCACATCATCGGTTAACTTGGTGGAACCCGTTAAAATGTGATCGCATCTAGAGGCACACCGCAAGGGGGAGGGGTCATATGAATTACTGATGGAATTAAGATACAGTGGAATAAAAGCAATAGCATATTCAGACGATGTGGTGCTCCTTGCCACGTGAACATTTTTAACCACTGTTAGTGAACTAGTTCAGAAAGCCTTACACACACCAAACGTTTGGACGAAACAATTCAGACTGGGGGTCAACCCTCAGAAGCCCTCAGGATATGCCAGTCAAAATATTGCAGGTCGAATGCATACGGACACATCAAAATACTTGTGACATCAACTCAGACTACACTGTCCCATACTTGGATTTTGAAAAACCCTTCACGTGGGATTTTCCAAGCAGAGAGCAGTTGGAGAGAAATGAAATACCACTGAGCGCTTAGTCCATCTATTCTATACCGATGGGTCAAAGATGGATATAGGTATTGGAGCATATTGCTCCTCGGAAGAACTATGAATAAGCAGCTCCATACGACTTCCAGAGCACAGCAGTGTTTTCCAAGCTGAGGTTCTCGCAGTGACAAAGGCTGCTAAATTGGTGTTAGTGATGACAATATCATGAGAGGATATCGATATTTACATTGACAGCCAGGCGGTCATAAAAGCAATATCTGCTACACAAATAACATCGAAGCTTATAAAGTATTGCCACGAAGAGCTGAAGGTTCTCGGCACGCAGCACAATGCAAAACTCTGCTGAGTCCCTGGTCACAGCTGGATACCAGACAACAAAGCCGCAGATGAACTGGCCAGAAAGGGCTCAGCCCTAGATAGAGAACAAGCAAACGGGGCTGTCAGACATCCACTCTGTAACCTTCGTGTCAAAATTGAACAAAAATCAGTAATTGAGGCAAACAACAAGTGGAGATCGTTATTCATCTGTCAGATATCAAGATGATTGTGGCCAGAATACGACAAAACAAGAACTAGGAAACTCTTACCAAAAGACAGAAAGTCGTTGTCAATACTAATAGAAGTGCTAACTGAATACAACACTCTAAGATACCACATGAAGAAGTAAGGACTGAATGATGGTTATGTATGCAGAGGATGTGGTGACGAAGAGGTACATGAGGATACAACCAATTTTCTCAGTCACTGGCTAACCACAGTCAACTGAGAAACAGAACTCTGGGCAAATTCTTCTTCGATCATATCGACGAGCTATCTGATGGATCACTATCTAACCTACTTGAGGTTGGAGGAAACCTAGACATTGACACCACGGGTAGGATCACACTCTGGGTATCACAATGGGTCCACATGGACCCAAGTATGATGAGGATGTAAACATTCTCATCAGCCCGCAAACCTAACCTAACCTAGGCATTCCTCCCTTGAAACAAATGTTTTGAAATCTAATACATAACTAGAATCGCTGGAAAGATTAGGGACAACCTCTATGTAAATTGCTCGAACAGTCAAGCAAGTAAGTAATATTTCCCATCTCTTCTCTAGATATCTTCCCACCTTAACATAAAGTGGGTTAAAATAATCCACTCCTGTGAAGGAGATTGGCCTCATAAAGGGTTGAAGGCACGCAAAAGGGTGGTGCTATGCGTGGAGGCCCTTTTATTTTTACAGTGTTGACAATTTTGTTGGACTTACTCTAAAACGCGTCTTAAACTTGGTATGACATAGCGCTGACGTAGCGTATTTACTACAGTTTCGCTGTACAGATGATGACAGGGTGATTTTTTAAGAGGTTGAGAACTTTTTTTAAAAAAAAAAACACAAAAAATTCGAAAAAATGAATGAAATATTTATTTGAATCGATAGTTTGAACCTTGCAATTTAATGTTTAAAGATAATTTCATGCAAATGTTGACCGCGGCTGCGTCTCAGGTAGCCCATCCGCTGAGTCCAATTTTGGCATACTCTTTCACACATATCGGCCGGTATCTCACGAATGAATGCATGGATGTTGGCTTCCAGTGCGTCAATCGAAGCGGGCTTGTCCCTATAGACATTAGCCTTGACATACCCCCACAAAAAATAATCTAATGGTGTCAAATCGCACGATCTAGGCGGCCAATTGACCGGCCCGAAACGTGAAATTAACTGTTCACCAAACTCGCCTCGCAATTGCGCCATTGTTTCGCGTGCTGTGTGGCATGTGGCACCGTCTTGTTGAAACCACATATCATGCAAGTCAAGAACTTCCATTTCGGGCAAAAAAAAGTTTGTTATCATCGCTCGGTAGCGTTCACCATTGACAGTAACGCTGCGATTCGCATCATCTTTGAAGAAATATGGCCCAATAATGCCGCCGGCCCATAAACCGCACCAAACAGTGGCTTTTTCGGGATGCATTGGTAGCTGTTGCAATGCTTCTGGCTGATCTTCACTCCAAATGCGGCAATTTTGCTTATTTACGTACCCATTCAACCAAAAAGAAGGTCGAGAATGCCGATCATAAAATGGAAGCAGCGCGCGATGAACATTTCGAACCGAGCACGAATTTTGATAGTAAAATTCAATAATTTGCAAGCGTTGTTCATTTGTAAGACGATCCATGGTTAAATTGCAAACCAAACTGAAGCTGTTTGACAGTGATACAAGGTACTAAACACACGTCAGCTGTCAAAACCAGTGTTGCCAAAACCAAACCAGCTAAAAAATCACCCTATATATGGTCTAGGTTTCTATAGATACTTTGATATCGGATCAACGTGTCCTCCGATGCGAATGACTCCGATCCACGTGGGCGATGATATTTTATATCTCAAATGAATCAGTGACAAATTTTCTAATTACACCAATTTTTTTTAATCTGATAAGTGATTATTAAGCTAGGGCTGTATAATTATAATTTTCCCTACATATATGTATATATGCAGTTTTTTGACTATTTTCTAAGAACCAGGATAAGCAAAGTAGACTGCGCAAAAAACCACATAGCCTATTTCCTTCCCGGAATCTTAAACAAAAAAAAAAAAAAAAATACGCGTAGAAAGCTGCGCGATAGGAGTGAAACTTGACTTCAAAAATACGATGTAGATCACTGTTCCGAACTCAAGTTGAAAATTCGTAAATTTTGTTGTAAGGTGGACTGTATACTTATTACAAAGAAGTAAAACACGTTAGGCGAACGTAATAATATTAAGTTTTATTCCTTTCTTTTTGATGATCAAATCGCAAGTGCTCGAATATAGGTTCTTCTTATTAGAATGAAATCTCTGTCAACTAAAGAAGTACAGCTGATTTATACATATGTATCTTCGAAGTCATTGACCCCCTTTACATAACAATGATTACTGATTACATAATATTCTTTCTCCTTTAAAGTTAACATTAATGCCCCATATAAGTTTCTTGTGGGGTGTGTGTGATGGCACATATAAATTACTTAAAGCGATCTCTCTCTCTCAATTTAACTCGGCCATCATTGATTTCTATAATGTCCTATAATGCGTTGGACCATATTAGTTGATTTATTATATGGCTCTAGCGGTTGCTAGACAGAGAGGGAGATCGCTTCGCAGAATCGATACTCGACACATTTTGACAGTTCTCGTTAAAGTTTAATTGTCGGTGGTTCGTCGCGAAATTTATGTTTCATATTAATTGTTACTAAACGTGCGCGAAATTATTATTTTGAATAATTGTGCATTGAAATTAGTTGCTGCCAATATATCTGGTCTTATTAATTATGCCAAATCGTTTCATATTGCAGCAACTAATCCACTGTACTAATTATTCCCTTCGTCGTCAATGTGCCGAGTTCCTCGATGTTTAATTTGTTTTTTAAGTGTTAAGTGTACAACTCGATTGATTCACAAGGTTAATAAAAGTTAGTAAAATAGTAAGAACATAAGTTTATTGTTGGGAACCAACAATCACTTAGCTTATTATTTGTCTTCTCAAACCCTTTCATTTGATACCCATATAATGAAGGTCGTGAGGCTAACGGTAGTCCGCCATCTTGGTGGACCACCATGTTGAATTTCGAATGACGTCACTAAGCATATTGTTTGTCTTGTCAAACCCTTTCATTTGATACCCATATTAAGAAAGTCGTGAAGATAACGGTAACCCGCCATATTGAATGTTTCTATGACGTCATATAACCTAAGATAGTCTCCGAGTCAAATCAAATCCAACGACACTCTATTTGTTGAAATCGGTTGAGGAGTTTAGGGTTTAGGCTGTAGCGGTAGCGATATCCACTTTCTTTTCCCCGCTCTCTACCATCGCTTATCCCACCGAATGCGTCCCCCACCACGAGCGCTCATTCTCCTCTGTGAATATTTTTTTTTACTTTTGTCAATAATTGTCATTTGTCATTGTCAATAAATGAGCACGCTGTTTTTTTTTTAATTATTTTATTTTTATACCCCTTTAAATTTCCCCTCTGTGAATATTTTCGTTTCAGTTGAGTTTCATTTTACTGCCCTGCCGCGACATAAGAAGTTTCACTTCAAAAAACCCCTACAGCCTACAGTTTTATTATATTTCTAGATATTCATATTATGTACCTATGTATGTACATTAGATACGTACAATTTCAAAATAGGATTAGTTGATTACAATTTGGTGGGTGAAGCTGCTGATTGAAGTTTGTGGAGAATTTATTCCAACCACAAGCAAACAAACACTACAATGCATTTTTTTCGAATGGTTGAAGGCTGTATAAAATTTACAATTCTTTCTTTCTGTCTGTTTGATTCCTTTTTTTGCGTGCTCGGGTTTTGACTACTTTAAACATGTGCGACTGTCGTTATATGTTTTTTTCCAATCGATTGAACGTTATGGGCATGCATGACTCCAATCATTTTCCCAACTTGCCAGAGCGAACCGTTAGATAAAAATTGTAGTTTTGTGTTTATTCGTTGCCATTATTGCTTTGAAGTTTATATACAAATCCGTTGCGGACAGAACGGAAACACTAAGTATAAATCAACCAAGTTGGAATAAATTGCTATTCAATGGAAGTATATGTATGTGTTGTCATGTCGCATGGATGTTTGATGGACGTACTTTTGTTTATTTTGATAGTTTTCAATGGCTTTCAACTTGAGTAGAAAAAGTTAAATTAAAACGAATTTAAATTTGTGATGGGTAGTTATCATTGGTTTCAGTATTTGATAATAATTAATGACATAATTATAAACATTGAAACATTTATGTTGTTGTTATTAAAACATTTAAAAATGTAGCTTACCGCAATACCTACATAGTATATCTATAGTCTATGCGGGTATCATCCCTGGAACTGAAATGAAAGGCGCCCCCATCCATATATGTCAAGCAGCACTGAATGCCTTTGGAGTCAAACAGGTAGGAGCTTAATCTGTCTGACTCCACATCAGTAGGTAAACTACACTGCTTCAATACCTCTTAGGACTTATCTAAAATAAATGAAGTCCAACTCTGGTGGCTATCAGGGCATAAGGGTATTGGTGGAAATGAAAAAGCCGATGAACTGGCATTCTTGCATTCTTGGTTTAGCTTAACCGTTCAGAACTATTTTGCAGTACTCCGAAGTCGAAAATCAACGTACAAAGGTTTGTTTGGATATGTTTATCCTACTGGGGGAATACTCATGGTCTTAGATAGGCTAAACAAATGATAAGAAGCTTCCAAAATAATTCAAAACTATTCCTGAAATTGAAAAGGGATTATAGGTATCAGAAGTTTAGTTAGCTAAAGCTATAAAGCGGGGCACTGCCAATCTCGACTCAAAATTATTCAGGAAACCGAATATTGCCCCTGAACGTCACCAACAAGAGATAGACAAACATTTTTGGAACACAACCTAATTGCCAAATTGTGATTTAAC
Organism: Brachyopa scutellaris; assembly: GCA_949775065.1. Classification (NCBI taxonomy): domain Eukaryota; kingdom Metazoa; phylum Arthropoda; class Insecta; order Diptera; family Syrphidae; genus Brachyopa; species Brachyopa scutellaris. The sequence goes on along the minus strand of OX459112.1, from coordinate 132,894,694 downwards.
GAACGAGATACGAAACACGTTCTTAATTGTGAACATTTTCATTTTCCTTTTTAAAACAATAAAGTTAATTCACCTTTTTTGAAACGTTCAATTTTGATTTTTTCGCCACACATCTACGTTGCCCACGCCACCCATTAGGAGCATTCCACGCCTCCACGGTTGGTAAGGGACAAATCGTACGCATTCGATAAGTTAAGATCTTAAATTAAAAACAAACCGAAATGTTTTCTTTCAAAGAATCTAGTTAATTAATTAAGTGTGATGGAGCCTTATCACAATTCGTTTGTTCGAGACATGGACAACCCTAGTCCACCATACTTTTCATTTTTTTAACTTTGTTGCACAGTTTTAGCAAAATTAATAATCTTTGTAAATTAAAAAAAATATTGTTAGGTAGACTTAGGGTCATGGTATAGTAAAACAATAAAAGTTTAAAAAAACAAAATGTAAAATGAAAATGAAATCGGGATTTTTACGAAATTCAGATACTAAGAATTGCTTTCGAATCATTTTTGAAATGCAAACTCAACACTCTGACTGTCTACTAAAGGGTGTTTTTCTGCATGTTACTTCATGATCATCAACTAATATTTGATGAAATTTTGGTGTTCTTGGAACAGGCTTTGCAGCTTTCTATTGATAGAAATTTTGAATTTTCTCAGTTATTTCTGATTCACAAAAGAAAGAAATCCTCGTATATGATTACGGTGACCATCCGTCCTTTATTTTAAAGGACAGTCCTTTATTTTTGACTTCTGCCCTGTATTTATTTTTAATAAAGGACGGGTTTTGTCCTTTATTTCTAATACTGTCCTTTAATTATATCGAACAAATTGCATTCATCAGAAACATCCGATATTTTGTGCAGGATATTAGAAAATTTTGATTTGAACCAAAAGATCATTGCAATTTGTACTGACAACACAAGCTGCAATTTCATTGGTGGATCGAGGCGAGGCAAGAACAATGTATTTCGTAACGATCAGGAGCGGCTTGGGAAAGAATTGCTGTAAACTGTGCAGCACATACAGTATGTCAAGAAAGTGTTTTGACAAATGAAAAAAAAAAAATGGTAATTTGGACAGTTTCTTTATAAAAAAAGAGCTTCTTTGATGTTTTAACTTAATTTTTTTAATTCCGTTTATTTTATTTATGTATCTTCTCACAAACAGTATTGAAAAAATAGTACATTTTGAAAATAATAACAAGAAACAACAAGAAAAATAAAAACTACACAAAAATTAAGTGTTTTTACATAATTTTTTTGAGTCGGTACTCGGAATGCGGTGTAAAAGTATATTCAGAACTCAAAGTGGAATTATGGGAACTGTTTGCACGGGACAAATAGTAAAAGAATAATTCGAATTTGTCCGACTGACTCCTTTATCGCGCGAGCCGTTTTGCATAATTCTGAATTCAGGTATAAACTTAAAAATCTGAATTTGGGAAAACTACACGTGTATCTCCATTTGAGAAAATACTCAGGGTCTTCATCAGGCTAAAAAGGCCATTCCTTCCAAAATAATTCCATAAAACACCTACTCCTCAGTAGATTTTATATCAAGAGATTAGTGGGATTTCTAACAGGGCATTGCCCTCTTCGATTATATCGTCTCTGCATGGAAGATGACGAAATATTCTATGTAACTGCGTGGCATTATGTACGCTTAGGAGACCACATTTCCACCAAGAAATCCTAACGCCCATGGGCAATGTTTATTGTATCATAGGATTCTAAATAAAAAAAAAATGATACTGGGTTCAATAGAATAATTTATAATAATATTTAAGCCATAGGTACTGATATTATTTATGTGTACATAAACATGTTATTTATTTATTATCATTATTTTTTTTTTTTTTTTTTTTTTTTTTTTTTTTATATTTATTAGGTCATACTATGCAATGTCTATTTAAGTTACGAAACTTGTTAGATTTATATATTAAATAAATAAATAAATAATTAGTCCAAGAGGTAAATCACATTTCGAATAGCGAGTATGTCATTGGTTGACGCATTTTTTAATTCATAATTTCGAAGGAGTTCTTTGTGTAGGGTACGCCGTCTGACCCCGAGAAGTGCCGGGCATTCACAAAAGACGTGCTCGGCTGTCTCGACCTCTTCTAAACAGAGTCGACAATCGGTCTCGCTAGACAGGCCTAACTAGTTCAGGTGGTATCGAAATTGACAATGACCGGAGAGGAAATTTGTTAGATACCCAATAACCTTCTTATTGTGGTTTAGAAGTTCCCTGCGATGGGTATAAGGCTTAACTAAAAGTTTGCCTTGCCTAAGCCCTGGGACATTTCTTCAATGAAAGAGTCGGAGATTGTGTTCCCATTTGTTAATTAAGGCTGAGATAGTTGCCCAGTTTATGCCGCAAAAGGGTTCTGGATCTGAGAATTCGGCAGTATAGCCTGAACGGGCCAGCTCATCCACAATCTCATTTCCTTCAATGCCTCTGTAATCAGGGACCCACCAAAGTTTGACCTTAATGTGAGTAGCTAGGGATTGGAGAGCATGGAAGCAGCACTTTTACAGTCTTAAGTCCACAGAATAGGAGTTCAAAGCTTTCAGTGCGGCTTGGCTGTCTGAAAATATATTTATGTTAGCTCCCTTGATGCTTCTCTATAGGCTCATCAAGGCGCAGATCTCAATGGCGTGGACATCAGCTTGAAACACGCTGAGGAATGATCCAACATGAACAGAGATTCTGGTGTTGGGCCTGAAGACCCCAGTGCCAACACCAGAGGCAATTTTCGATCCATCAGTGTACCATTCTAGACTTTTTGGGTTTAGAGTGGGTCCGCCGTTTGATCATGTGGTATGTTCCCCAATATGAACTTTGAATTTTCTGCCAAAGCAGTATTCACTTATCATAACGTCAGCGACAGTGCAGAGCATAACCTGGTCGGGAATGTTGTTGATAATATTTAGGTGACCCGTAGGATTACCTTTTTTGTACTTACGAATAAGTTGGAGTTTAATAGCGCTTCTAGCGGCTGACTTCCTAATGAAGATCTGTAGTGGCACCGGTTATACCAAGACACGCCATCCGTTGAAGCTTATCAAGCTTTTTGGCTGTGTATACGAAATGATGGGACTGACCATCGTAGTATACACCCAGTGTATAATTTTTGGGTTGAGATCCCTAGCTCTACCATACAATCGACGGCTTGCCTATAAGGCCCTAGTTGCACCGTATATTATAGAGTTGAGGTGAGAATTCCAGTTGAGGCGCATATTTAAGGTAACTTCCAGGTATTTGACATCGTTGGAATACTCAATTGTAGTGCCTTTCAGGATGATTGGACCTTAGTTAATAATCCTTCTCTTCGTGAAGGGTACTAGAACGGTTTTACAGGGGTCGACTGAGAGTCCTTCACTCTTGCACCGTTCTGAAACGATTTGTAGTGAACTTTGCATCACACTCGTGATCGTTGAATCGAATTTGCCACTCACTCTGATGGTTAGGTCATCAGCGTAGCCGATGGCTTCATAGCCCGAATTGCGTAGTTCAGCAAGCAAATCGTCGATAACGAGGGAACATAGCAAAGGGGTAAGGACCCATTGTGGGAAGCCTTTGATTGCTGTTACCGCCACCGATATATCACCTGAAGTGGATATTATAATATCATGGTCCTAATCTAGCTGTTGGTCGGTTCTTCGATCCCTCTATTTCCACGATAACATATGTACATACAGTACCCCGCCAAAAAATTATAAGCACGGTCGAAATGCTCTAATTTGAAAGCTGTCTTAACTTATATAATTTCCACATCAAAACAATGTTTTTATTTTACATCTTTGTTCCAGGTTTTTTATTTTATTTTGTAATTAGTAAATGTACGTAAGCTTAATATTTTGTCAAATTTCCTTTGTTGCAATTCATGTTTTATTACATCTTTGATGCCACTGTCATTCTTCCACACATCCTCAATAATTTCTTTAGTAGTGTTGAATTCATAACAGAATAAACTTTGGACTTTAATTAAAACCCAACAATTTTCGATAGGATTTAAGTCTGGAAAATTTCGGACCCAAGGAAGAATGTTAGCATTTTTTGAATTTATAATATTTAAATGTTTTTTTAAATGTAGCAAAGAGCGCTAGCCTGCATAAAGGTGTAGTCTGTTGGAGGAGACTGTTGACTTGGCAAATAAGACCAAAAACCCGTATTAAGTATTCGTACGTTGTAGTTCATTATTTTGTACTACTAGCTGACCACCGTCGAAAACGACGAACATTTTTACAGCGCTTAATGGGCAAATATATAATATTCAATGCCTACCTCTGAAGATAAATAATTCGCTTATGTGCTCGTATATTCCTTTCGCGTGCTTTTAAGTGCCGCGTCGTATAAACTGAGTTTGAATTCATAGAATAAGCTATAACGCAGAATTGAATTGGGAGAACTGAAAGGAAGAAAAAAAAAAAACAACAGCACCATCATCCATTAGGTTATTTTTTTCGACATTTCCTTTTGGTGCAAATCATGCTTTCGTTGTATGCGCGGCAGATTTTGAATTTGAAAACGATAGAAATCAAAACTCAATCAGTCTCATGTATTTATTGGCTGTAGCTAAATAAATATTTTTGAAAATTTCGTTACCTTTTTGAATAATTTGTTCCTCAAATTTATTTATAAGATGGATTGTTTTCTTTCTTAACCTAACCTAATTCATATGCATCCACTTTCATACCGAATTGTATTGCAAGAGGAGCAAAACATGGGAGAGTTTTATGTACATATGTACATGCAAACATGTTGACGTTCTTTTCACATTACATCGTAGTTCTTATTGCTATTTCACTTTTAAACAGTTACTATATGAAAATTGGTAATACTCAGTCGATCGGAGCAATATCAGAAAAATACCCAATTTTGGAAAAGCAGTTTAAAAGTCAAGTACCATTGTATTACTTTTTAGGTGAAAATCTGGTATGACATTTGATAGCATGTATCTAAGCTAACCTAAATATGAAATTTTAACAACATCGTTGGAGCCGTTTTCGAGACGATCCGCTTTTTATAAAATCGGTCCCAAATAAAGTATAGGTACCTAAAATTCCAAATTGGCCTTGTGGTATAGTCCCACAGACCCCAGATATGAAGTTTCATGCAAATCCGCCCAGCCGGCTCTAGTCCGAGATACAGCCGTGTTTACAGAATGAGCGTTACTGCTTTATTATATAGTACTAGTTAAACCCATGCTCGCCTTGCTTCGCATTCTAAGGGTTTTCTCATTCATACAAATATGCGCAGTGGGAGCGTAGAAACATCAAAGTATTTGTCTAAGTCCACAAAATTGTTTAGTAAACTTTGTTGATTAACAGCGTTTTATCAAAAACGTTTCAATGTGTAACTTTCAGCCCCTAACTGCAGATTTCATAGTTCTCAAAAACCGCACCGCCCCATAGCCCGTAAACACTTCCGCCTATACCAGATGTCATTGCAAAATTGTTACTCTAGGTCGGGTGCCACTACATTACTTAGGCGGGCTCAAGTTTCTTAGAAGAATAGTAGGTACACCCACTTTTAGTTTTAATTTATGTGATGGCAGCGAAAGCGAGAGTTTAAAAATTCGACCAGATATCTGGTTGTTACTTCTTGGTCCACAACCCGGGTGATTGAAATACATTCTGCACTTTGACCATCAGCACGTGAAAATATCTCGCTGTTAATTGCTGGAGCTTGATCATTCCGAGGCAACAAAATAGCTCGCTCACAAAGCTAAGAATTCTTACGGTTTTTTTAGTTGTGATGTATCACCTTAAACCTTGTGATAAATTTACTTTTCCATTTTCTTCCGGAAGCGTTCCTCCACCAATTTTAAATAACAAATCAGAGAAATGTTGTGCGTTCGGATGTGCCTCGTGGCACTACTGATAACGTTTGCCTAAAGTCTCGGCAAAATAGCACTGTAAACCAAACATCCCAGATGACTTCCACATAGCAAATACATATGAACCAAAATTAATTCTTAAAACAACAGAAGTTCACTTTGGGTAGAATATTTGTTTTTGATCGTGTTTTTTTTTAATTTATTAATAATATTTATAAACTGAAAATGCAATTCACTGCTCTAGAAAATTTTCTTTCTTTTGACACCTCATTTGTTAAGATTGGGTGAGCGTGAGAGCCGCAAATGGTGATAATGATTGTAGCACATTGAAGTACAAAGCATATGATCATGTTAGAGCGCGCACATATACTCACACACACACTATTGCAATTGAATAATTGTTTTGAACATTGCTCAGCTTCAGGATAACGCAGGAGGATGTTTTATATCTCAAATGAATCAGCGACAGATTTACTAATTTCACCTATTTTTTTGATTTTCAATCCGATAAGCCATTATTGAGTTAGGGCTGTATAATGATAATATTCCTCTCCGATATACAGTTATTTTGACTACTATGTAAGACCCAGTAGGCTGAGCAAAAAATTACATAGCTTGCGAACATTCCGGGTACTTAAGAATCATTTCAAAAAAAAGTTTCATCGAAATCTGTCCAGCGGTTTTCACACCATTAGGTAACCAACAGAAAAACCTCTACAGTTTTATAATATTTATAGATTATAGATTATAGATTATATAGATTATAGATTATAGATGATACTTTGCAAAAAAGATTTAAACCATTGCAGTGTTCATAATTTTTTGGCAGCGTACTGTACATACGTATATATTGTATCTAGAATGGATGTTTCGTATCCGGCAGACCATTTCAATGAAATGCCATAAATTCACTATACTCCTTGTCATTAAATGCAGATGTTGACTTTCATTTTCAGAACATGGAAAAAAAATAAGGTAATTTTTCCGGGTAATATCTGTTTCGATTATATCAAATTATCGACACATACTTACACGATTCATTTCATTCAGGAACAACCGCAGATTATTTCAAGTAAAATGGCATGACGCATGGTATGAGTCTTCTCTGAGCGGATGGCCACCACAAAAAAAAAAAAGAAACTAGCAGAAGCAGTGCAGAGCGTTCTGCAACGAAGGACACGCACAGCACACCCGAATTATTTCATTTTGTACATTCGCTATGACTGAATATTTTTTTCTTTTTTCTTTTTAATATTCTTCCAACATGTGCAGTATTTTAAATTTAAATCGAACTACGAGTACATGCAAAAGCTTCCGATAATATTCTGTCATAATATTTTGGTTTTATTCAGTGCATTTTATAGACGAGCTGCATCTCTGTTTGGACCTGGCCAATGCTGCATGTTCATGCCGTTCTGTATTTTGTGCATGATTCACGCCTGAATTATGCACACATATAAATTTTCCAGATATTGGCATTCAATTTATTACAATCCACCGGGTCAGATATATAGCGTGTCATCATGGGACACAATGATGGATTGACAATGATATTCCAAGTGCATTCGGTGGGTAAATGCTATTAAATCGTGCCGAAATCAATTTGAATATACCATATACAATCAATTTTGTGCCAACACCTTCAGAGTAAAAATATTACAAGCAATTTAAATTTTGTTAGTTTTTATTTTTATTTTTTTTTTAATATTAATTTAATATTTTAAAATTTATATTTATACATACACAATTGCATTGGGTGCTTTATTTTTTATTTTCTTTTCTTTATTGGTTTCAATACTGTACAATATTTGTGCTACCTAGGCGAACATTTTCAGTTTAATCATATTTATTAATTTATTATTTTCTAATAATTAAGTCTAAGTTTTTATATAAAAACATTTTTCTTTTTCGTTAGTACATATCTAAGTTTTTTTGTTTCTAGTTTTTATTTTTTTATTTATGGAACTTTGCTCTAAAGTTGTGATAACTTTTAAGTTAGAAACCTCTTGCATTTTTTTCTTCAAACACATCGTGCACATCAATTCTTCATTATTATACATTATAGAGGTTTCCAACCAAATTCAATCTCTTTATCCTGCATGAGTTCTCACATGCATCAGAAAAGTTTTTTTTTAAGTTTTCATTTCGACTTTTTCGCAACTTATTCCTGGAAGGGGGGGAGCAGAAACTTTTCCTGCAACATTTGGTTTACATGTTTGAAATAATGTGTTAAGTCACAGAAAAGGTAACGACAATTAAATTCCGCAACTTCACGTAAATGAAGAGTAATCTCAGTTATACATATTTCAGAACATTCTTTGAAAATATTATAATTGAAAAATGCCTTGCATTTCTTTTCTTCCTTCATAATTTAATTTTAATTTCATGCTGCATTGTGATAGCACAGTTTTACTGTCTGATATTATAGAAACAGCCAAGAAACCACATTCAGAAATTGACAGTCTGGCCAACAATAGGTTGCGGTTAGAACTTGTAAGCTGAGCCCTTTGACTTGTGTTTGCTCGCTCGCTCACTCTTACCCTGTGGGGTTTGATGTGTTAAATTATGTTGGTTTATTTGAAATTAACTGACTCTCTTAAAAGTGTTAATAGCAGCAGGTAAGGCGTTTTTAATATCCAGAGCGAATTAGAAACTGCAGGGTGGAATATTTTTTGGTTGTTTAATTCCAACTAAATTAACATAAAAGTACATACTCCTTCGTAAGGTAGATTAGTAGATATTAGGCTAGTGGTAGAAAGCTTAGCTGGGAGCTCAGGAAGAAACTGCATACACATAGACCGAATTTCCAGAAAATCATTGGGGTCCCATTTAACCCTTTCATGCCATAATTAATTTGGGCGGTGTTAAAATTGTTTTGAGGACATTGAGTTGTTGGTCGAGCCTTAAATATGAACCGATATCAAATTCAAGGTTCTATGTTTCCTGGTTTGACCGCTAGGAGGCGTTGACTCTAATCAATAAGTACGTGACTGAGCTCAATCTAATTTTTTATTTTTTTTGACTTAAGCTGTGATTTGAAATTGCCAAGCGACATAAACGTAGTTTCTTGCCTTCTCCAAATGGCGAGTTGTGCTGCTTCTCACGACAAATGATAGATCTGAAGGCTTGTTAGACATGCATTGTGAAAAAATGTATTGGTATTTGCTGGGATTGAACCCGGACAGCATGTGCAGTAGTCGAACGCACTAACCGCTGCGCCACGGCGTCCATAATAAAGTAAGTAGGTAAAACTATAAATTTTAAAATGTTAACAAGGGTGCAAAAAATTGCCTCTACTGGTGCTTCAGAAGCTATATGTTTCTCACCAACAACTGGGCTTGAAACTATTTTAAAATTGTTATCTCTAGTTTTAATAGTGCAAAAATTGCGTTTAGATTCTACACAAAAATACATATGGATGTGTATTCTAGCAAATACAGACAGTGGCACCGTAGTGGTTATTGCGTTGGACTCCTACGCATGCTGCCCGGTTTCAGTCCCAGCAAACAACCAAATGTGTTTTCACGATGTCACCTCTTCCGAATTTTTGACAAGCATTTGCGTTCGGTCTCTTATGGGTCTTTTCCATTTGTACAAAAATATAACACACACACACAAATGGTTACGAGAAGCAGGCCCTGGGTCACCCCAAACTGCTACCCCTCCTAAAGAAAAAGACCCCCAACATCGTTACCCAGTATGTTAACTTATAGAGAGAAATGGGTAATTCAGAGTTCAGACAGTCATGATAATGAAACTGCAATCAAATTCCCCGTAGCTTAGCAGACCTAGCTCTTTATCATTAATCGTTGTTCCTTAAAACAACGAAATAAAAAGAGGCAGCCTTCAGTTAAAATGAAGAGAATTGATAGAGCTGTCGATGCCAATTCAATCCCCTAAAACCCTAAGAATGGTTTTGAAATGCGGCGCTACCGTTAAAAAAAGTATAGCTATAAAAGTAAATGCATATTTCAGATTTTTTTCTTTTCAAATCAACCTAGTGACAATAAAATTAACACTGATTTAGGATTCTAGGTTCTTAATGGCTCGTATACGTACATACAGTGAAACAAAAAAAAAGTTGGACAGGAAGAGGATGCAATTAGAAAATTGAATAAAATCGCAACCCGTAAAGCTATTTATTTCAATGAAAGTGCAAATGAAACATAATTTTAAAAGCTTTCTAAATAGTTTAAATTCGTTTTTTTTTATTTAAAACACACAAAAAGAAAAAACCAGTAGTTTTCAAAACAAAAAAAAAAAAACTTGGACACTTATGGAATTCGTTATAAGAACCGAAAACATTAACAAAACTATACATTTTAATATTAAGTATAGTGGCCATTGGCTTTCAAAACAGCTTGTAGCCTTCTATTCATCGACATAACTAAATTGTTTGTTACATTGGGCGGTTAATTGGCCCATGTAACATGAAGGCCGCTTTTCATGACATATTTGCTGCATATTGGCCTTTCCCTCAATTTTTTCTCCATGTGCGCACTCAGGTGCTTTGTAGGGTTTAAATCCGGGCATTGTGGATGATGGTGAAGAAATTTGTTCACGTTTTAGAGCAACCATTCCCGTACAATATGGGACGCGTGCTTTGGGTCATTATCATAAGCAAAGCAATAACTATCGCTCATGCCTCGCTTAGTAGCCGTTTGGGGATGTTAAGGTAGTCTATTTTCTTCATATTACCTTCAACTAACACCATGTTACATACTCCACTCGAGCCCATTGCACTCCATACCATTGCACTGCCTTCATCGTGTTTAACAGTGGCATTTACATGCGCTGGATTTAAGGCTGTATCTCGTCTCATCCAAACAAATCGGCATCCATCAGACCCAAATATGTTGAATTTCGACTCGTCGCTGACAATTACCATGTTCCAGAACTCTAAAGGTTGACGGACATGCATTAGGGCATATTCCAGGTTTTTCTTAATGTTTCTTGCAGACATAAAGGGACTTGTTTCGGAGGGGTGTAGGCTCTCAAACCCATTGAATGTAATACATTTCTAACAGTCTGTGGGTGCACTTCTACAATTGCATTTTCCTGTAGGTCTCTAGCAATGTCTACCGCAGAAATTTTGGGATCTTTAACGACTAATCGAACAATTTTGCGTTATGTTTGAGGAGTCCAAATTTGTTTTGGTCGTCCAAGCCACAAGGTCAGGGATGGTGAACCTTTTTAGAGCCTCGTGCCATTTTAAAAAAAATAAATAATTTGAAGCGCCATTGGCAGGCCAGATCTAGTTTTCTAGTGACTACTAGGAACAAAAATAAATAATTATACACTGCGCGGCATTTTATTTGTTATCAATTTTTGAAATTAACAGTTTTTAATTCGTTTTAATAAAAGAAACAAATTTCAGATTAACAAAAAAATAGAGAAAGAAACAAAAACAAGAAAACAATGAACGAACTATTTTAGTGTGAATTTTGTTGTTGCAAACTCGAGGCCAAGTAGTTTACTTTAAGCAAAATGCAGGCTGAACTGGAATCATCTGACAAACGGTTTCTTAACGAATCTAATTTCATTTCTTAAAATAAAGACTCACACGCACAGGTAGACGAAAATATTGTCAAGATAGCAAACGTAAACTTTTTCAAGCAGCTACAGTGGCTTACAGTGAAAATGGCCCACCCCAAACTAAATACATTTTCTGAGAAAAATTCTAGGAAATCCATCGAAATTAATAGCGAAAATGGTCAACTTTAATTGACTGCTATATTCTTGTTTCAAAAGCAACGAACAATTTAAACATTTAATAATAAAAGCAACGAAAAAGAGGAAATGAGGGAGAAGAGAACGAAATTCATCTCACAGTGAAAATGGCCCAGATAGCAAAAGCTTCTCAAATAACTGTTTTTTTTTTTAACTTTTAGAACTGTAATTTTTTTTTATCTCCGTATTACTATTCCACATTAGAACGCAAGTGTCAGAAGTCGTTGACGCCCATGTAATTTATTCGTTTAGTTAACTTTTGCAAAATGCTCAATGCTCAATCAAGACAATGATCCGAAGCACCCGGCTGGAAGTATTAAGGACTAGATGTCGTACCATTGTCTAAGAGTGATCAGACCCCACCGCAATCACCGTATTTTATTATAGTTGAACATTTATGGCAAAAAATTGGAAATTGAAATTCGAAAATATGAAATTTTTGATGAATATTACCTTAAGAGAGTGTCATTGGAGGAATGGTGAAAATTAGTCCCGACTGTACCAACAAACTTGTAGAACTAGTTCCAAATCGTCTTAAATCAGTTACAAAACAAATAGTTTGCCCAAAACAGTACTAAATATTAAAATATTTACGCTTTTTTGACAAGTTTTAGAACTTAAATATTGCTGTGCCATTTTCACTGTGAGTTGAAATTTGATTTCTTATTTGTTTTTTCCTATTATTTTGATGTATTTGTAATTGAATGTTTGAAGTTTTTGGTGTTATGAAAGAAGAATATAAAAGTCAATTGAACCTGAACATTTTTAATTTTTACTTTTCTTGAGTTCGTGGAATTTTTCGATGAAGATAAGGTTGGTTCGAGGTGGGCCATTTTCACTGTGAGCCACTGTATATGTATGTGTCTGGAATTGAATTACAAGAATCCATTAATTTGGAATTGGCAGTCTGCGTTGTATTGCTTAACAGTCTTTCTAGTTCAATTGATTCCAACTCTTTCCTTGTTTCGACGAATTTTTGAGTCCATATCGAACTAGACCGGAATTCGTTAAGGTGCAATTGGATTTCTCAATTGGTGATGTGCTCATAATATTTCGTCGCATCGCGTTCGCCGAGCCTGCACTAGGTGTTTGCAAGAAACCATTTCATCAAGCACTCGCTGTGTGTAAACATTAAAAGGGTATTCATATCCCTTTAGCGTGTGTAGATTATAAAAAAAAAAAAAAAAAAAACTTGGATGGCATAATGCACTGTAGATCTAGGTTTTTTCCCAATTTTGGAAATTTCTCTCACACTTTTGGTTTTTTCCATAACTTTATTGGCAGTTCCTTCGTGTCAATGGATATTGCTTTTTATCATTTTTTTTTTTAATAAATCGGTACTGAAAATACGTCTTATCACTAAAAACAGAAAGATTAAACAGTGACTCTTAAAAGAACGTACAAAAACATGTTAAAATAGGGAAATGCGTCAATTTATTAGAATAAGGAAAAAACTGTACAAGTTTTTTTTTTGTTTCTACAAAATTACATTTTCGGTTTATTATTTGTTTTAAAATAACAGGAAATAATTTAGAAAAAGGATATAAAATTATTTGGAAAATATAAAGAATTTAGCTTCATTTGCAGTTTATTTGACTTCAATATTCCTACAAACTGCAAAAATATTCAAGTTACAATTGCAGTGTTGCTGCTGTCCAACTTTTTTTTGGTTCACTGTCGTTGACATTTTGAATATAATTTTCGTGCCCAGTGAACTTTATTTAAAAAAAAAATATATTTTGTATAAAAAAAAAAGCTTTTCTTAATTTATTAGAAACCGCCAATAATTTGATTTGGAAGAGTTAATGTACGTAACCACTTCCCCGAGTTCCACATTTTAATGTTTACGCCTATACCTCCCTACGTCACACAGGCAGATAAAAAAAACATTAAAAAAAGTGCACTCTGTGATTTGTTTATAACTTCTTTAGATTTCGAGAAATGTTTAAGAAACATGTAAAAATTAAAACAGAACATCTTAAAAAATCCTTAATTCTTAGTGTTAACATGCTTATTCCCTTATACGAGTACAATAAAAATGTCTAATGCAAACCTACACCATTATCATAATAAATTCTACTTTATTATACACAAACTGAAAAGTCGTAAATTGTTCACAAGTACAAACACAAACAGAAATACAAAGAACAACCAATCTATTCGTCTTCTTATTCGTATGTACATCCTGATTCGACATTGCGCGCCTTTGGGTTGACTGGCGGCGCGCGGGGTGTTTTGGAATCGTAAAAACCTCATTTCACATACTCAGCTCCATGCCTCATTTGACTCTTAGCCAAAATGACATCCTCCGCGTACTATATATCGGGTATACTTCTTCCCGTCGCATGATGCGTGTTGTGACAACTGCCACTGCCGTTCGTAATCGTTGACACTGTTGCCGCCGCCATGGCTGTAGCCTTATTTTTGGCACAGCTCGCATCATGGTAGATGTGTTCGCACAGCTTCGGCTCAGAATTGGAAAATTTATCCAGTATGCTTCCGCTGCTTCCACCGTCTTCGCCGTTCTCGCAGATCGTTAGATTCAAATCACTGTTCTTGCTGAACGATGTCGTTACGTGATGCGGTTGGTGTGGTGACGAAAAGGATTTCTGCATGGCATGTAAACTGCCGGAGCTTACGGTGCGTTCGAGTATCTCACCCCAGTACTTCTCGGAAAGCCCTTCGATATCGGGTCTCTGCATTATATGCTGTGGATGGTGGTGGTAATGCTGATGGCTGCGTTGGGAGAGTGAGTGCAGGTGGGGTGTGATACGACTCCCCCCACTACCACCGCTGTGTGGTGGTCGAGATGTGGGTGGCTCGGGTGGCATCGGTAACGTTGTTATGTCACATTCAGAGTTCATGTGACAGCAAGGGGACTTGCTGTCGGGTGCTTCTTCGGCGGGACACCACTGTAAAGATAGGAAAATTGAATCTGTTAATGCTTTTAAAATTTCTCTGTGGAACATAATAGTCATAGGTATACTATACACACCTAAAGAGATAAGAGTTTTGTTGGGGACATTTCTGAGGGATTAAAAAAAGAAACATTCCTTTGACACGTTTTAGGATCAAAGAGGAGAGGTCAAATTCAATTGCTTGAGATTGTGCCTTCTTCGCAAGGTGACATAATGGAATTATTAAACAAAGTAAAAGGATACACGTTTGGTGCTCGACGTTAGGGTGTACATTCTTTATTCTTTGGAGTTAAATAAGATTTTGCTATGTGTCTACATTTAATATGAACAACCGGAGAATGTTTTCTCGATAGCAAGCTTGATGAAGGTCAGAAGGGGTCGGTGTGCTGCTGAATGACCCTTGTTCGTTTGTTGATATTCTATTCTAACCTGAGGATGGAATAAGAATTTGCGTTGTGTTCGCTCTCAAATTGTTTTGATTAATCGTGAACTGGGAGCAAATTGCATATTGTACTGCTAAAAACCCTCTTTGGGATTTTCTTTCTTATACCTCGTTCTGTTGAAGGGCTTACTGAAAGGATGACATAATGGTAATTCAATGAAATTGAAGGAAAGTGACCCCAAGAAATAGGTGGCTTCTTATTTTCGGGCAGAGGCTACTTTATGTACATGGTTTGTATCTCAGTTCGTTTCGAAATCTGTTTATGACACATCCATGATAGCTTTTGTGGGCATTGTACTAAATTTGAAGAGATTGGTCTCTTGACTTGGTGCCAACTTGCAAAGTGTTTCTTAAGTTTTGCATGATACTCGTACTTCATTTATTGCAAGCATTTTCTTTCTTCTGGAAATCTAATGGTGGGTGACTTGTGAATCAAAAATGCAACAATGTTTTCCAAAAGCTGATTCAAACACTTTTTGTACTCCATATAAAAGCGAATTGTGCGTATACGTGAGTTGAAAAGCAAATAATTTCAATTCGGCTTATAAAAATCTATGTAGGTATAAAAATGGTGTTAATATATAAATGTATAGTAATTCATCAATTGAGAACGACTGGGCCGATTTTGCTCAAATTTTTTCAGTTGTTCGTAATTGCCAGGAGAAGGTTTTTACGAAAGAAAATTTAGGGAAAAGTCGAAATGTATGAAATTTTGTGTGCAATTATTCCGATATGGCTTTTTGAATGTAAAAAGATATAGAATTCTTGGTGGAAAACTCGGAAAATCCCGGAAAAACGCGAAAAATTTGAATTTTTTTTGATTTGATGTAAAGGTAGAAAATTCGTTGTGAAGCTTGGAAATTTTTTTGTTTTTTTAAATATTATTTTGAATAGGATTTATCAAAAACGACTTTGTTGTTTTTAAGGGAGAAGTATTTGCTTGACTAATGCCTCCTATTAGACGATCAAACCTTGAACGACGAACACGAGACGATTTGGTGGGGCTATGATATTGCTATCCGGAGATTTTCGTCAAACGCATCCCGAAATCTACTGCTGCCGATGAACTTAATGTATGCCTGAAATCGTCGTCTTTGTGGCGGCATGTCAAGAAGTTAAAATTAACCATGAACATGAGAGTTACATTGCAGAACGACCCATCGGCTGCTGAATTCTCGAGACAACTGCTGCCACTTGGCAATGGCCGAATTCCTGTTGATGTTTCGACTGGATTGATATCGTTCCCGGCAAATTTTTGCGAGTTCACATCGACGAAGGAGGAATTCATCACCAAAGTGTTCCCTGGCATTGCACAAAATTATAAAAATTTCGATTGGATAAGTGAACGGACAGATAGACAGACAGACAGATAGACAGACAGGTAGATAGATAGACAGATAGACAGATATTTAGACAGACAGACAGACAGATGCAGACAGACATACAGACAGACGGACAGACAGACAGATAGACAGACAGATAGATAGATAGACAGATAGACAGACAGACAGAAAGACAGATAGATAGACAGATAGATAGACAGACAGACAGATAGATAGACAGACAGACAGACAGATATACAGACAGACGGACAGACAGGTAGACAGACAGACAGATAAATTTATAAATTCCACAGCTCAAATATTAAGAAAAAGATGTTTTCGATAGCCGTGAATAGCCGGCTATTTCGAATGAGGGGCGAAGGGAATGTGAATCTGTCTTATCCTATTTAGATATTGCAAAGTCTTGTTTATACATATACTTCTTTAAAAGTACATAGATTCAAGCAACCACGGCATGACTATTATTTATTTGGAAATTGAAAGAAATCTGTTATCCGAATTCGTAACCGCACTTCGCAGATCGGTACTAATTATTTGTACTACTTATTTGTTGAATTATTCACAAAAATTTGTATGCTTATATGTACATACATGCAATATACAGTGAGCCGAAAAAGTATTCGTCTCTTCCCACTTCTGAATAAAAAGCGTTAATTTGTCATTAAAATTAATAGTTAACAATATTATTTTTATTTTGTTTTTATTACCATTGAGTTAGCTCTACGAAAGCGGTGAAAATTTAACTGTATCATTTTTGTTTTTATTCATAACAGCACATAGCACATACATACGCCGAAAAAGTATTCGTCTTCACGCATTTAAAATGAATATACGATTAGCTAGTTTGCGGGATTTATTCGCTGCTTTTGTAGTCAAATTGCTCCGATCAGGATATGAGTAGTTGGAAGTTGGTTTTGGAAGTGCTCGTAGTGCATATCTTTTTCAGAAAAGTAAAATTAAAAGACATGGGTCGCAAAAATCATAAAACAAGAAAAGAACGAAAAATTATTATTAATCTATTAAATGAAAGTCAAAAGTACAAGGAAAAAGGTGAAAGTGTAAATAGACTAATTACGATGATTAACAGTATCATTTATAAATAAAAAAAAAATAAAGAAATATGAAAATGCTCCAAGATCTGGGCGATCACAAAATTTGACAGAGAGGGAAAAAGCTAAATCGTCCGCAAAACTAAAAAAAAACCCTATACATGAGTGTTCCAAAGATTGTTGCTGAGATAGAAGTTGAGATGGGGAAATCGTTTCTGATGATAGAGTGCGAAATGTATGTAATTATCGTATGGGGCTGCATGTGCTCTAATGGAGTGGGTGAGTTGTGCGTTTTTGATGGAACTATGGAGTACAAACACTGTATATTAACATTTGAAGAATTATCTTCAAAAAAGTGTGGAAAAAATGGGTATCAGTAGTTCCTATATACATATTTATCCCGGACAATGACCCACAACACATTGCGTGGAGTACAAAATGTGGCTCTTATACGTACAATACACCTTCATATATGTATGCAAACTCCTCCGCAGTCACTAGATGTTAACCCTATTGAACATCTTTGGGATGTCTTTGAAAAAAAAATCAGAACCAGGCGTTTTTCCAATAGAAAGGACCTTGGAACTGCACCTTATGAGGAATAGGCTTCTATTTCATCAAACGTCACGACAAACTTGGTTGGTTCAATTCTAAGAAGGTTGGAAGCAATTATTAAACGTAAGGAGGGATCCACAAAGTATTAATTTCATTTCATTATTATTTTTTTAGCTAGTTTTTATTGACTAGACCTAAGAGACGAATACTTTTTCGATACTGAATTGATATCTGAATTTTGTTTTTTCCTATTTTCTTTTACTATCAGTGAAGAATTCTTTAATTCTTAGTTTAAATTTAAACCATTTAAATTGAAGAAAAAAATATATGCAAAATAAATGTTTTGTATTTATTCAAATATTTATTCAAAGCGTGTTGTAGCTACGGTTATCAGTTCTCCTGATATTCCGGGAGTCTCCATTTTTTTTTACTAATTTCCCGGTTTCCAGTTATATTTATGAATCTCCTGATTTTTTCGATTCCTTATACAGATTCACTTGATTAGACGCCTTATTTTTTTCCTTAAATCTTGATTCTTTTTCCCTAATTTAGATCAATAAGCAAACAATTGCATTCAGCAGAAAGGTTTGTAATTTCTCTGTAAAATTACATAGAAAAAATTTTGGTGAGAGACACCTAACGGTACTTTTGCACAAAAGTAAGAATTTAAAAGAAAGAAGCCGTGGAATTTCACTGAAGAAGATTGGTCCAACATACAGGGTGTCCCAAGAGGTATAATCATTTAAGTGAAGATTTCTGAAGCAGCGGCCACAGAAGCTAAATCGGTTCATTCAAAAATTCAAAAGTTTTTTAAAAGTAAAAGTTTTTAGAATAATGCATTTTAATTAAACAATTGGATCAAAGAATTTCATAACTTTGAGTTTCGGAGTCATAACTTTTTTGTAGCTGCATAAAATTACACAAAGTCTCCAAGATGTAACTATAATAGTTCAGAACTTATATCATAGTGGTTATACCTTCAAATCAGAGATGTCCCACTTCGACGGGCTAGAACTTGGCGGGAAGTGAAAAAAGCTCATGCGATACGATATTTTGTTCGCCGGAATTTAACGAATCTCCACCTAAAGGATTATACCTCCTAACTGGAATATACTGTATGTATTATTTTGGCCAGATAAATTTAACTTCCTTTATGAATTATATATATTTGGCTTCAGCAGTCCTAGGTAGAACCAAGCCTAGCTTCCCGCAACCATTTGCGTGTGCACGTTATGTTTTTGCACGAATGGAAGGGACCTACAGTTTTCTGCCGTCTCCGAACGGCGAGTTGGGAAGCTTTTACATGACAAATGATAGGTTAGCGGGTTGACGCCGAGGATGCCCATCTAGCGCCACACTTGGATCAATACAGATCCATTGTGATGCATGACAAATGATACTTTTGAATGTTTGTCAGGCATTCGGAAGAGGTGGCACTGTGAAAAACTTTTTAGGTGTTTGCGGCGGGGTTCGAACCCAAGACCGCTGGCTCAGTAGCCCGACGCACTAACCACTTGCGCTACGGTGCCCACTCACACATTTATGAATTACTTTTAATTTAAACATCAACAAAAATTAACTCATTTTGATGTTCTCTAATGATTATTTCTTTTTAATTAGAGTTTTTTTTTTTTCAATTTTCAGATATTTGGCTTCCCTGGTGTGACTTTTGCAATATGGAGAAGAGTACAACACAGAATGCGTGGTACTGTTGGTAAACAAACGTGGGGGCAGTATCATGATCTGGCATCTGGGGATACATAACCTCTAGCGTGTGGGTGAAATGCATGTGTGTGACGGTCGGATGGACTCCTACAAGTACATAAATGTGTTTGAGAATGTGCAACAACTTTCCTTTTCTAACATTTTCGGGGATACGAACATGGAGAATGTCAAATCCCAACAGGACAATGCACTGGATGAGTTCACAGCATCTTTTTCTATGAGGTTATTCCATTCATACACACTCATAATCTATAACGAGAAATAAATTTCACGCTGGGTGTGCATCTTCGTATGGCAATGCAGTGTCCATCAACCATTAAACAATTAGTTTTCAATGCATAAGCGCAAACCATTTTTTATGAATTTATTGTGGTGCATATGCAGAGCTGTAAAGAATTTTCTTTACTTACCCGATTCGGCAGCAAATGGCGACTAAGCCGTCGGAACTGCGAATTCAGCAACCAGTATAAAAATGGATTCCAAAAACTATTACTAAGCGCTGTCCATGTAACAATAAAGTCTAAAAACGGCGGAAGCTGAAAAAAAAACAATTTAAATTTCCATTTCATGCTGTGGCGCACAGACTCGCTGCACACACGGCCAAGTGACAACCACTATAGCTGGTGTGAGCTGTTTAATTAATACTGAAACTCTGCATACCTTGGAACCGGTACACGCAGTCACAATTTCCTGTATTGTCCAGGGTGTTACCATCACAATGAAGCCCAACGATATGGCGGCCATTGATCTGGATGTCGACCTGTTGTTCGATTGCCTCTCATGAATTGGAACAATCTATATACGAAAGAGGGAAAATAAGGGCGAAAATGAAAACTCACCGTCAAACAGGAAGGCAAAATTATTATGACGGCGATTAGAGTGTACCTACGAGCAGGCCTTGGCAAAGGTGTACTCCTCACAATGCATCCAATTTATTACCTTTTTCGTTATTGTATTAGATGGTCCGCCCATGCCCATACTCATAGCCATGCTTAGATTCATGACTGGTGTGTTAGGTAGCGTTGTCGACGCCATCAATGGATGATGCGGATGGTTGGCCATGGTCGGTAACGTGGGATCGTTGAGTCTAAATCTACTCATATGAAAGCTTGAACCATAACAATACATGAGGACCATCGTGGTGGGGAAGTAAAGTGCACACGTTGCTAAAATCCTATACGATGGCTTACTGTAGAAAGGTTCGCATGCCATTAAGCCGGTGTTATTGAAGTAGTACCCTGGTGGATTAATAGATGATGTTGAGTTATAGGCGTTGAGAGAGTTAATCTAACAAATGAGCATACCTTTGGGCAGTACCAGGAAACCGAAAACCGTCAGACTAATGATCCAGGTAAGGCTCAGAATTGCCACACAGCCCTGTCAAAAAAGAGAAATTTATCAGTTTAACTTGTATACGTGGAAATGAGTGAATTGCAAAGGGAAGTCAATGCGATTGAAGAAACCAAAGCGAAGTATTTGAACATGATTTTTATATATTTGATTTACGAGTATATCTGCGACATATTTGATGAATTATCAGCTTTTGTGTTATTTGCTTGGTGCTAATAAGTAACGAATCATCCAACAAGAGGTGTCATTTATTAGTAGGGGAGACTGAGGCACATTTGAACACTTTTTCCTTTGAAGGCTTCTTAACACCAATATATTTGAAATATTGGTCTTTAATGTCCAAATGTGCCCCAAGCGGGGGCAGCTTAGAACAGGCCTGGGGCACTCTTGAACTGTAGCTATTTTAATGGTTTACGACAGCAAATTAGAGGCTGCGCGCTTGTTTTTAAATTAATCAAATATTTGTTTTGGAATGAAAACCATTTTAAATAAATTTTTTTTTTTTATAAAAAAAAAAAACAAACTTAAACATCTTGAAGTTTCTGGAGTGTTGAGTTACCACTAAAATGGCGCTCTTGATGTAATTTGCGTTAAGAAATTAACTCAACAAAAAGGGGATCAACTTTTAAATGAGAAGGTATGCACCTTAGAACGTGTTCAAAAGTGCCCCGTCCATTTTGTTCAAACCTACCCCAACATGCGTAGTGATACAAAGTTCAGCATAACGAATTATGTATGAAATATTTAGCAAAAAGCTAACCTTATCCTTATTCCAAATGAAACCGTGCCTCCAATAAATATTTCTCACAAACAGAGACCATCACCAAAAATGTTTAACACCCTTGCAAAAAAAAATTTATAAAACGACATTGTGTGCATAAATTCTTCACTCCCGGCTACTGGCAGACGACGACTGAGGAAACCCCGAAAAGTGTTGACGACTAAAGATGAGGGTATCGCCATGTGGAAATTTTGGTTAACGCTTTAAAATATTTATTAATTGAGTTGTTATTAGCGATGTTCAAAGCTGCCTCACGTTCAAAGGTGCCCCAGTCTCCCCTACTACTTTTGGTCATCATAAAGTGCCTTCTCGCGCAGTTATAATGAATTAAATAGATAGATAGATTTTATTTTCGTAGTAAATATACAATGGAGTTGTCCGCACAATTTACACAGAGATTCGATATTATTTGATATTTCTACTATAGTATTATCTAATAATAAACAAAAGTCTAACAAGACTTATATAATTGAATTTTTAGAGCAAAACTACGTAAAACCTACCATTTGAGAGAAGAAAAAAAAATTTAAAATTAAAATAAATACAGATCCATACATACATATGTATAATAAATTATATACATTGTAAAGTATACTTGTTTTAAATAAAATAAAATAAAAAAAAAGTATTGATGAGCGGCACTGAGCTGTACGTTTATAATAAATGTAGTAATTAATAAATTAAGTAGAAACGAAAACTGAAAAGGACGTATCTTTTTTTAATTCTTAAAATAATCGAACATTCTGTAAGACTATTTACAAATCAGATGTGGGGTTGATCTACCTCCAAGAAGAGATCATAAAATAATACATTGTCGAAAAAGAAGAAAAAAAAAGAAGAGAAATGGCCAACCGCATGAACCGAGCCGAGCTAGCTGAGGTGTTATAAGAGGCCGGAATTGATTTTCCCCAGACATCCTCAGTGGCCGCACTTCGTAGGATTTATATGCAACAATTTCAACAACGAGACAACCGTCATTCACCGTCATCTGCACCATCGAAGGCATCTGCCCATCACATAAGTGACTCAATACCGGAACTCCAACCTATTGAGCACATCCATGACCTAGATGCCGAACTAAGTCGACTACGAAAAATGACCGAAATAACGAAGCTCAAGGCTGAGCTCCGCGCATTGGAAATCGATGAACTAGCAACTCAAAGCCACCGTCGTCGCCTTGAATTTAGTGAGCACCAATACTGTTAATACCCGAAACACATTACCCGCCAACCGAATGATGCTAACCGCCAACCGAATGATACTAACCGCCAATCGAATCCTGTTAACCGCAAACCGAAAGACCCAAACCGCTGTGCCAATTACCATATTATTGGCCACCAGGAAACTGAGTAAAGGAGATACTAGATCGATTGGCCGAATGTAAAGTATACTTGTTTTAAATAAAATAAAATAAAAAAAAGTATTTCTGAGCGGCACTGAGCTGTACGTTTATAATAAATGTAGTAATTAATAAATTAAGTAGGAACGAAAACTGAAAAGGACGTATCTTTTTTAATTCTTAAAATAATCGAACATTCTGTAAGACCATTTACAATATTAATAAATTATAGACAGATAATAAAATAAATTAAATAAATATGTTAACAAATAATTAAATAAATAAATAATATGAAAACAATTAATAAATTATTTAGTGGTAAATAAGAAAAAAAATTAATAAATAAATACGTATAATTAGACTAGCTGTCCCGCCCGTGTACTGTTAAGGTAGTCATGTTAAGGTAAAACGCTGCTCTTGTAATGTGGTTTTGTGTAGAAATAACGCGCGCCTAATCCGACATTTTAATTTTTAATTTTATCTCCCAGGCGTTGTTCAACACTTTCCGTATGTTACGCGATGAGTTTGAGTTAAATATGTAATTAATCTTTATTTGATTGATGAATTACTGGAGTAAAATGATGTACAAAAACATACTTCCGCTTTCACAGTATAACATAATTTAATGCAGAGTATATTTTTATTTAAGTACTAAACTATTGATGATCCGGTGAATTCGTACCACCCAAAATTAATTTGATTGTAATCCTTCATAAGCGATTATGAATCTCAATCAACGCTGCAACTCCAATTCATTGAGATCGGCAATATTGGCACTGTGTATGGTTTGAGTTTCTTTTGGTTATTAAATGAAACTTGATAATTCAATGGCTTTAAATCTATTATACAAAAATTAATGTAGTGTCGAGAATAATTTTTCATACAAGCCTACATTGAGTAAAATATTCTCATTTATACATGCAAATATATGTAAATTTGAATTCTAAATACGGAGTTCAATAAAAAAAAATACATCATGCAGAATATTTACGCACAAAAAGTAAACAAAAAAGTCAGGTAAAAAAAATGTACCACTTAAATATTTTCTTGCTCCGAAAGGAATGAGAAAAATGTTTCATACATTAAAGGATTTGGCTTAAAAGTGTACCGTTAGTTCCATATATGAATATTTTATTGTTTTTGCACAAATTTACAAATTCCTACATGGTGCTTGTACGTTCTGCATAGTTCTGCTCGAATAAAATATTAGTAAGGCTGTGCTTTGTCAGAAGTTTGGATAAAATAGTAAAAACTCACGGAAATACTTCGATCGATAAGCGATCTCAAGTGATTTATCACAGAGAATCGGGAAAACATAACGCGAATTCTGTAATTTATCAGTGCCAAACCATTCAATAGTGCAAGGTATTTGTGATCGCTATTATAGAGAAGGTGGTTTAGAACTTAAGAGTGGTGCTGGACGAAAAAAGAAGAATAAGCCATAAGATTAAAAGTTTCTGAAGAGAGAAATTAAATCGAACCTAAAATTACAGCTGTTTTTTGGAAAGAGGAACTTAAAAGATTTAAGTGCAACAAAGTTTCGGACTCGGCAATACACAAGAAATTAAAATTTCTAGGGTTCAAGTGTTGTGTTGCATGGCGAAAGCCATTTTTGAGAAAAGAACATTTTAAACGAAGACTTGATTTCGCAAACTTATAAAAACGAGATGATTGATTTTTGGAAAAAAAGTAATTTTCTTAGTCGAAAGTAAGTTTAAGATCTTTAAAAGCGATAGAAAGCAAGAAAATGTGTGTAGAAAAAAAGAACCAAACGATGCAACCAAAATATGTATCGGCGATAGTTAAACCCGATGGTAGGAACGTTATGGTTCGGGGGGCGATGTTAATTACGGAGGGGAAATCTTGTATTTTTGGAAGGAAACATGGACACAAGCTGTATTAGTATTTCTATTATATTATTAAATTTGGTCGCTTTTCCTTAAAAAAAAAAAACAGTTGCACACAGGATTTTTATTTGTACAAAGATAACGATCCGAAGCATACAGCTGTAAATATTCGGCTTTGGTTGCTTTATATTTGTCCCCATAATCTTCAGACTCCAGCTCAAAGTCCAGATCTCAACCCAATTGGGCATCTGTAGGAACATTTTTATAGAAAATATGAGAGAACCATAAAGTTCAGACGAACTTACCACTGACAGATGCTACCGACGAAGAGTGGAATAAGATGGACCCAAGCAGAACGAATAAACTTGTACAGTCAATGCCACGTAGGTTAAATGCTGTATTTGAAAGTAAACGCCTTCATACTAAGTACTAATAGATTAAAATTAACATTTTAATATAAATTTTATACTTTGTATGAAAAATTTTTCCCACTCATTTTTGAAGAAGAATCAAATTATTTTAAGTATCTTCTTACACTTTTTACTTTCTTTTGTTTTTTTCATACAGTTGTTCTCTAAAACGTTGTTTTCATCAAATAGTATTATATAAAATACATATTACGTTCTTTTTTTGTTAAACAATAATGTTGATTTATTGGATATCGATTTGTATGAACAATTATTCTCTCTCTCACTGTATGTATGTTTGTTTGTTTATTTGTCTTTTATAGACTCGGAAACTACCCAATCGATTTCGGTAAAATTTTCAGAGTACGTTTTTCTTAATACATATAGAATACAACATAGCATCAGTGCGATTACTCAACAACTGGTGGTTTTGGTACCTGTCATACAAAATTTCATAATTTCAGGTGAAATGTGAATATGAATCATTTTGGTCAATAGTGGGCTATATTGCCGAGCTTTTTATTTTTTAAAATTTTGGTTTGGACTAAAATATCTAGGTCAAAATAGCTTCCCGGTGATAAATTAAGACATTTTTCTTTTAGTTTGTATATAGTTAAGTCAGTAGTGCGCGCGTCCTTTTACAAAACAGTGGCAAAATGCACTACCAAATTGAAATTCCAAAATGTTATTTATTATATTTTTCAAATTAATTTTATTCATGTTCTATGCGACGAAAACAAATATTTTTTAACAAAGAAAACAATTATTAAAAAAATGTCTTTCAAAACTGTATGATATACCAAAAAACAATCTGTTGGGTGTAATGTGACATCGTATTTTCGACAGATAAAATTGGCTCTTTTATTGGCAGGGAATGCAGTGCGTTTGGGTAATATTATATTCCACTAGATGATCGTGTCCGTCAAATCGTGAATCCACATGTAGGTTCAAACTTTGTCTACTTAAACCCTGTTTGGATGATTTTTTAAAAGATTTCAGCAGGACAGTTGCAATCTGCCTACGAAAACCTAGTTGATCCAACTTTTTCGATAAAGATGCCACGCATTTTGAGTTGAAATATCAAAACAGTGACTTATTAGTGGAAAATACCACTTTTTTCCACGTAAAGACGTCCTGTACAAACTGATATTCTGATCAGCTCTATCAACTCCACCCATGTTGTCAATAAACTTTTTTATTATCTTTGGGTGCTGAACATTTATTCTCTTAATCTCTCTTTTCTCTTTTTTTTTCTTTGTGAATAACGTTGGACTGTATGCGTTGGGAAAATCTCACAGCACAAACTCTTTCCCAAGCCTATTTTCTCTTACCATTCAAGTTCCTCTCAAATTTCTTGACCGCAGCTCTTCCAGTAACTTTACAGATGTGAAAAAATTATCGAAATATGTGTATGTCAAATGGTAAGTCAGGATATCTAAAACATCTGAAAACTGCAGTACCACACTTGCCCCCGAGCCAAATGTATGTATATATTTTTCAGCTACGGGCGTTGAAGCTCCTTCATAGGGCTGAAACCATTCAACGTATCCAAGAAAACACTTAACTTGTATATGGTAGCATATTTTGCCACCTTCCTTTTAAAAGGACAGTGCATTTCTTACAACAATAAACACATAGTGCACAATGTCAATTAAACTTTTTTTTTATTGCACATAGCCAACACCACTTTTATTTATTTTTGAACAAAACTTGTTTTTATCACAAATCAAATAAGTTTTTCTTACTTGTTTCTCCATTTCACACAAAAAAAAAATTAAAATATTTTCACTTAAAAATCAAGTGCAAGATCTCCGAACGGCGATTTTCTCAATTTTACTCTTAACTGTGATTTATTCTATTGACAAAGACCAACAAAAAAAATTGGTTTACACTTACCCAAACATTAAATGTGTTTAAAACAGTACGCCACTTTTGGTGTTCTTTTAAAAGGACGGTGGCAATATCTGGGTTAATATAAACAGACAGATAGACAGATAGACAGACTGACAGACAGACAGATAGACAGACAGATAGACAGACAGATAGACAGATAGATACATAGACAGATAGATACATAGACAGATAGATACATAGACAGATAGATATTATTAACAGATAATAAAATAGCTTATTTAAATTTAAATTTGTTTTTTTCCAAATTAAATTCGTTATTTTTCAAATTTAAATTAGTAATTTTGCACTTCGAATTCGTTTTTTGAAAACTAAATTCGTAGTTTTGCAATTTGAATTCGTTTTTTTTTTTTGCAAATTGAATTTGTTGTTTTTATTTTAACATTAAGATTTGCTGGAAACCAATTTTGTACAAAACTTCTTCCGGTGATCTAGAGGGGTATATCGTAACGTATTCACAGTTAGATGTAATATCTTATAATTTAGTAATAAGTACACAATCCTACTAATATATAAATGTGAAAGTTTGGATGTTTGGATGTTTGGATGTTTGGATGTTTGGATGTTTGGATGTTTGGATGTTTGTTGCTCTTTAACACCTTAACGGTTTAACAGACTTGAATGAAATTTTCGGGAATAGATAGTCTACTTCCTGGATTAGAGATTAGGCTACTTTTTAATCAAAACATACAATTCCTTGATTCCATAATTCGAGTTATTCCAATTTCCGCTTTTATTACTTGGTCATTATTTTTGGGTACACCATTGCCATTGATCGTCATTCTGTTGGGAGAGGGTTGTTTTTGTAGATGTTATGCTCTTCTCTTCGCCACAAATCCATCGCTATCGCTTATTCTTTAATTCTCTTTTTACCCATACGCGCATTGAACGATGGGTAAACGCCATTGCCATTGATTGTCGTTCTGTTAGGAGAGGGTTGTTCGTGTAGATATTATGATCTTCTCTTCGCCGCAAATCCATCGCTATCGCTTATTCTTTAATTTTCTTTCTACCCATACGCGCATTGAACGATGGGTAAACCATTGCCATTGATCGTCATTCTGTTGAGAGAGGGTTGTTCGTGTTAATAATTAATGCTCCTTTTTGGGATTGTGACACAAAGTAGAGGAGGGATGATTTTGCTGATATTTGCTACCGACTTTTGTTAGTTGTGTTTCTGCTTCATCAGCGTGCGGATCTAGATCTACAGAAAGGGGGAAATGTACGATTTTTTTTACTTTCTTTTTTTTTTCACTTTACAGCGGTATTTGGTTACCTTAAGGTTAAGTCAGTGGACAAAATAGAATAAAGTTTTTCCTTTTTTTTTAAATTCACAAATACATATTATATTGTAGTAGGGGTAGGCAGGCGATGTTGAGTCTTATTAGTTGGTGATTTCAGACAAACCTCACCAGTTACTCGGCGATCAATGCTTACAACAAAGCCTAATATCTTCGGTGTTTACATAATACTATTGTACTTTAAATATAAACATTAAGTACAACTATTAGAGACAAGAAACCAGAAAGTACCATTATTTGATGCTCATAAAATACATATTATGTACATATGTGTGTAGACGTGTTTGTACACAGGAATATTACATTTCCATACATTTTTTATGCAATCGTTTCATCTATAGGGAACAACCACTTAGTTCAGATAATAATGTATTGGCTTTAGAATTCTTTAGAATCTTAATTTAAATAATATCGATTCCTACTACTTCCTTTCTATCATACTACAATCAAATGACGCGACTGATTTTTAGCACGGGCAACGCCGGGCAGGCAACAGCTAGTATAGGAATAAAAGAAAAAATGCATAATTGAAAGAGAAAGCTACACGAGCTGCAAAATTAAGAATTCAGGTTGATGAAAAATTAAGAAAACATACTTATGTACATACAGATATAAAATCAATTGATTTTACAAAACTTAGCAGAAAAAGAAATTTCAAGTGTTTAAGGATAGATACGTTTGAGTTATCCTTCTAAAGCAGAAAAACAAATTTCAGGAGTTTAAGGAGCACCATCGGGATACATATGAATCGAACTATTTTTGATGAAACTAGGAAGGTCATTGACATACATATATAATGTGAAAAACAATGATAGAGATTGATGAACCTCTACAGCTTGAGATCTATGAGTCCCAGCCCGGGTCCAAAACCTAAACAGTTTTCCACGGTGCCACCTCTTTCGAATGTCTGACAAGCAATCAAGGAGTATCATTTGTCACGATTGAGCCTCTTAACTCCCCGTTCGGAGTCGGCAAAAAACTGTAGGGCCCTTCCATTCGTTCAACAATATAACACGCACAACAATATGTTCCGAGAGCAGGTCCAGGTTCACACTGAGCTGTAAGCGCCACCTAACTAACCTAACTAACTAACTGTAGAATACCAGAGTTATGTCAGTGGATGTCCAGAGATGAAAATAAAACAACCAGGTTAGGATGAGTACAAGTAAGAAGTGTATTGAAGTAAGAAGAAGTAAGAAACAGGAAGTACATACATATTAGAGCAAAGTGATTTTAGGTTAATTAGAACTATTTATGCAAGAGGGCGTTAAGTGTTATTAGTGTTGACACTTATTCATAATTATATTTAACAATAATTGCCATTGAATATTTGTTACCTTCTGCTATTCGAAATACCGCATGCATATGTAAATGCATTTCAATATCGTTTAGAGATAAACGTTTGCCATTGCAACGAACATGTAAAGATAGCATAAGAAGCGCAAAAGACAAACAAAAGAATGAACATTCCTGGAGGCATTCCACTCAATTATCCTTATTTATCTTTAAAGCACGGTTGTCAATCATCGTCATCTGTATAGGAAGAGAGAGGGAGAAACAGCCCATATATATGTTATGTCGTCTCCTTTCCATATGGCAATAAGCAAAAGCATATTTGACAGCGCGACGGCGGCGGTAGCGGTCTTAGATGTTACATCCACACTTGCCACACACAAATCTGATTTTGTCACTCATACAGCAAGCAGATCACGTCCCGTTTAATTACACATTTTGCCTTTCGGCTCGTTGTATTTGTATCTATTGTTTTTTTTTTTTTGGCATAAACATAAGCCGCAAGAAAACTGTTTGAAAAGGATTTGCTTTGGCAGTGATTTTGTGTGTCTGTTATGTTGTTATTCGTTTTTTGATTCTTCAGTTACTCGAGATGGGTCGCAGCTTTGGGTTGGGATGTGCTTGTGGAAATTGCTTGCCGCTTCATGTTGATGTAAAATTTATGCTAAGGTATTCGATAAGATTGGGCCGTTTTGGCTCTTCTCCTTTTTTGGCCCTGCGAAGAATATACTCGTATATTCAATGGGAGATGGCTGGCATTTGATTTTGTATTATGAAAGCCGAGATAAGATGCCTCCGACAAGACAGGGGATACCATAATTTGCCGAAATGACTTCATTTTCTAAACATTACGTTAAAGGTTTTTTTTTTTGGGGCGGCTAAGTGAATCGATGTATTTTTATTGGCAGATATGTTCATTGTAATAAAAAGTTATGTATTTAGAAATGTTTATTTGTTAGGGGCTGAAACGATCGGAAAGTATTTGTATGCATGTGGGTAAAATTAAATTGGAAAAGATTCAATTGTACCGATATATGTATAAGGTTTAAGTTTAAGTTTAAGTAGCTACATACATATATTTGAGACTTTCAGGTTCAATTGGAGTTCTTACTAGGACATAGTTTTGACCTTGTAAATAAAATGTCGATATAGGTATAAGTAGATAGGTCATGAGAATTATTATGTATTATGTACTCTACAAATTTAATACGAGTAGGCAATAGAGATCCTTTAGGTTTTTTTTTTATTATTGTCTTACGTATCTCGTTTTATTGTGAAATTTATACCTATGTATACCTAAGTTAAGAAATTGAAAATTGGATGGTTTGTGAATTTGGGTTTGTTTCTGAAATTCGTAGATACATTTTTTTTTTGTTAATGGATCAATATTTGCCTGACAAACGAGGAAAGATCTTCGGAATCCGTACGACAGAGACAAATACCTACCTTTCTAATTTATTTAGTACTGGTTCGATTCCTCGATAGGAATCAAGTTTAGAGATTTGTAGCTCACTCTTCATACTTTCAATGGAAATTATAAAGAACGATTATAAGAACCGATTAGAGAGTATCTACATAGGAACTTCGTCAACATGAAATTAATTGAAATCTTACGACGCGACGTTGGCGTATTTATGCATTGTATGTTCTTATGTAGCATAGAAGAAAAAGAGAGAATTTTAGTAAGTATACATACGGACATATGTATGTATGTATGAACTAGGTAACTAACTGTTACCCTCGACTTAGTCTGCGTGGAATTTGTATTTTAAACAGCAAGAGAACGGCTTATCGGTTTCAAATATTTCTGAGCAGCTACAATTTTGCAAAAAACTTTAACTACAATGCCTTACAGTGCTGTGAAAAAGTTTTTGAAATTGAATAAATTCTAAAAAAATTATCGAATAAAATGAAATCTATCAAATCAATATAATGTTTTAACTCAATTCTAAGAAGTTACGAATTTGTTTTTAAAAATAAAGTTAGAAAACTCAAACTCAAACTCATTGTTAAGAAAAATCGAAAACAAAACAACACCACCACATTTTTCCTGTAAAAATAGTGTACCACTTGATGCATACTATACACTTTACAACTATTGTGTGTGCATGATGTTTAACCCACGATAAAAGCTGCAAATTTGAAGCAATATGTTATTCGTCCCAACAAACATCCGCCGTCAACCCCGAAGAAACATCTTTACTTACTTACTTAGGTGACACTACAGTCCGGAGTGGGCCAAGACTTCAACCAACAACCAGTCTCAGTTAGCCCGGTCTTAAGATTACTGCCTCCAAGATCCAATTGCGCACTACAAGGATGGGGTGTTTTTCTACTTGTAGGCCAGGTCATCCTATATTGCGCTGACCCTCTGGGTTGGAATCGAATACTCTGTGGGTCGGAGAGTTGGTGTCCATCTTAAACGTCCATAGCCCAGTTTTTTTTTTTTGGCCAGATCGATGTCGGACGTCAACGCAAACGGGACCGAATATCTAACGAAAATTCAGCTCAATAGCCGTTTTAGCAAGACTGGGATAGTAAGGGTCTTATATAGAATCTCTTTAGTTGGTACTTTCTTAGCCTAAAGAAACAGCGATTGGCCAGTGTAATCCTTCGTTTGATTTCTTATGAGATGTTACCACCTGATGTTATAGCAGAGCCGAGGTAGACTAAGTACTTTACTACCTCATAGTTATACCTCATAGTCTATTGTGACATTTTGTCTGTTGTGATAATGATGTCAATATTGTTGGCGAATGCAAGACGTTAGAACAGAATTTTGAATGATCGTACCTCGAGTGTTATTTTGAACAGTTCTTTCAAGTACGATGTTAAAAAAGTCACATGACAGTCTCATTTATCTGAAATCCAACCTTGATGGAGCAGCGCGCTTTCTCCATCGTCCTCTTTCTTAACTTGGCACGAACCGTCCTCTATACTTTTCATAAATCGTCCTCGTTTGTCATCTTTTTCTCCATTCACATATTTTCCCCACAAATATAAAATAGTTTTACCCAAGTGTACTACGTATATTTTGACTAGAATAAAATGATCTTACTCTGATTATATGTTCGATTTTAAAGAACCTTACTGCGGCTGATTTTAAAGAAAGAGCTCAGAATTTTGACTTAGGTTTAGGTCACGCACTGAGCGACAAGCAAGAGAACTGCAAATAGGTGAGCGGCACACAAATTTAAAAAACATGTGAAATTGCATGGTTGTAGCCATTGTTATTGTTCTATTATTTTAGTGTATTGCTGAGTGGCAATAAATCATCAAGGCAAAAATTAGAGAAATTGGTTTCTTTCGTTTTGTTATTTTGGTACGAACTTTTTCCATCAGCAAATCAATTGTATTGTCATACGTACAAAGGTAAATATTGCCTGAAGCAGTCTGCATGTTTTCAAAGATTATTATACAAATGGTAAAATTGGCTATAACCTGATATTTTTCGGCTTATTGGATGAACATCGAATCTTCTCTTTTTCAACTTAAGATAAAAATTATTTTCTTGTAAAAAACTGCCGCAAGTAGCAGTTGATTATGAAATTTTCACAACCAATTGCTCAAGAATGGCCGCTTAAAAAATGGCAACTTGTTGCTTAACCCTTTCGGGGCGCAAAAAAGTTTAGTGATTTTCATACAATCAAAACCTTTTAAATAAACGGTATAGCTTAATAAATTGTATGTCTGATAGCTGGAAATACATTAAGATACCGTTACTAAATGTTGGAAGACGATCTGGTACAGATTTCAACCAAATCAGAGGAAAATTTTGGTTGTTAGGGATGTTTTTACTTTTGGTAGTACATATATGTACCAGCGCCTCCCGAAAGGGTTAAGCCTGCCGCTCTGTCGGTTGCCGCTCAGTGCGCGGCCTAAGCTAGAAAGAAATAAACTTTAAAGTGTTATTTTTGCCTATATTGAATCATGGTTGGACCCATTTGAAGAGCTTAGAATATTTATTTGTATACGATTTGCCGATGGAAATGTTATTATACTATCTGAAGATGTAGAGCCATCTGTGATTTATGTTCAGGAAAAAGGATTGAATACTGATGCCACCCAATTTTTCAACCAGATCTCTGATTGAAAAGGATAAGGATGCTGATTAAGCTGAAAAGAGGACTAATACTAAATAGGTGACTAATACTAATTGCGCATCTAAATAACTTCATTTGAAACTAATTAAAGTCACACAGTTTAATTTTGCGATTCCAAGTCACAGCGCAGATGTTGAGTGGATATTTTCATTAATAAATTCACAATGGACGAATGAGAGGAACAACCTTTTGCCCGAAACAAATAAGGGAACAATTTTAACAAAATATAATTTCAAACATCTTAGCTGAGAGTCATTTTATGACTTTATAATTAATAATGATCAGTTATTGCATCAAATTCAAGCGAATAACAAATATAACAGACTATTAAGTGAACTACGTTATTTTACTTAAAAAAAAACTGAATTTTGTTTTTAAGTTATTTATTTAATAAATATGTTGTTAACTTTTTGAACCTAGTTTTCTTTTGGGATTAGTCCTCTTTTTTTAGGAAGGCGGTGTCCTCTAAAGTCCTCGTTTTTAACACCCCTTGTTCTCGGTTAGCCTACACCATTCTGGCAACACTAAGTTCACCAGACGCTGTCATATGCGTGAACAAGTGGTGTGTATCGATTTGGACTTCATGGGTTTTTCCTGGATCTGCTAAGTATGAACATTTGGTGTATGGTGGCCTCTCCTGGCCTAAAACCGCACTGATAGGGGCCAATCAGGTTCGCACAATAAGGCTAATAAGATCTTGTAGGCGATGTTGGGGAGATTGATGCCTCTGTAATGGAGCAGTTGGGGGGGGGGGGAGGAGTCTTCTTCCTTGTGAAAATAGACATCCTACATTGTTCAGCTTTCTGTTCGCTCCGAGCTGAAACATCAATGCCCGAAATTATTTCGCTTCACTTTTCTCCACTTTGTAAAGGCTCGACCAACGAACTTTGAAGTAATTAAATGCTAACATCACACTCTGAAACAACAATGTACTTCGATACGTGAAGCCCGACATTGTATTTCGATATGCGTATGGTATATAGTATATTCCGTATTCTCGGATAGGTCAACCCATTGTACAATTCATTTGTTTTCGTGGCTTGGAGATATTTTAAGCTTAATCAGTTGCTTCATCCTAAATCTTGTAACCTTGTACTTAAATCCTCAAGTTCGTAAAACATTCTTAATCCTAAATCCTATGCGATCTTAATCTACATATTCTACTACCTAAAATTAGGTGTGATCATACTAATATATAAATCTCAATGTGACGCTCTTACCTGTCAATCTTACGATTCGATAAACACAAAAACGAATGCACACAATGAAGTAAAACTTCATATTCCAGTTCATTATTATCCTGTGCCTATTATTGGCCGATTTTTAAATTAATTTATTCGCCATATTATTTAAATTAATGCAAAAATAAAAACACTCTAACAAATGCCACTTTCTTGCGAAATGTCACTTATTCAAACTACAAATACTTACAATCCACACTTGTGGATTGTATATATTGGTAGATTGCAAACCTTGGGGTGCGTTCGCACTGTCTTTGATTCTTCGAACTAAATGACTATGTATGTATTGTAAGTAACACTATATTTTTTAGACACGGGCGAAGCCGGGCGAGACAGCTAGTAGTTTAATAAGTCGTAAGTTTACAATGAAAAATATTAAATTAACAAAGTCAAACATAAGAGTGAAAATGTTTGTTTTATTGAATTGTTGGAAATAAACAAAGGGACACAATAAACAGGTAAATACAACTGAAAGCCGTACCTATTAGATAAATAAAATAGTAAAACAACGTGTTCAACACGTTCTTGGCCGGTTTTTGTTTTAAATCAGTTTTAACTTCTGTTCATAAAGCAGATAGAACTTCTATGTACATACGTCATCTATTCAGAAATGGAAAAATGGAAGTCTATGACGTCAATTTGGATTTTTAAAAAAAAGCAATGAAGCGATCCGCCCCTAAAGAGTCAAAGTGAAAACAAAATGTACCTGATGTTATAAACAACACTGTTCGTCACTGTTCTGTTCTGATTTCCATCTTTCTAAATATTCACACTTTTCTATTCTTTCAATTTGAACTTCCGCGCTCTTAAAATACTCGTTGCTAGCATTAAAAAAATAAAATAAAAAAAAACTGCTGACTCCATCTGGCAGACAAACAAGAAACGGGTGACTTGAGCTCTAAAACGCCTGCCACCGCCTTCCTCGAATCCACCGTCAGAGTTGGGATTATCATTATGGTCATTTTTATGTCTTTACGTGGCATCTCATTTTGTCGTCTGTGAGGAGATAGCGAAAGTGAACAAATGTTTGTTTCTATTGTGCCGAGCTGGCGAGATGTTGGAGCACCCTTTAGACTTTGTGCGACTGGCTTTTTGTGTTCCTAATTGGAATGTCAGGAGCGGAAAACGGCAATGGAGCAAGGAGGACCTGGACGGCGCGGCGCGGCAACATCGATTGCCGCCAAAAAAGGAATTCAGACATATATTTCTGCAATTAAAATAAATTTTAATATTAATGATGGAACGGTCTCTTAATTGCGAGCGAGAGAAAGACAGTTTATGGCTGGTCTCAGGAAAAAATGCCTTTGTCAGCACAAGTTGGCATGGGCAGACATTTCTTATTAATCATTTGGTAATAATGATAGTGATGACTTTTGTCGGAGTTAGGTTTTTATTGCAAATATCTTTTTGTTGGTTTTGTTGTCTGTATACCGTTGATATTCTATGAGTTTCTTGATTAAGACTTTAAGTTGTTCTATGTATGTAGGTATTCCGGGGAGCGGTTAGATTAATGTAAGTATAAAGGATTTCTGTTGTTCCGATGAACATATTAATCTTTGGACGAGAGGTTACTGAAGTACAAGTAGGCGTTTTTTTTAAAATAGGACAACTTCGGGCATTATGGCGCACTTAAGGGCAAATGTTGTCCTGCCCTTTCCTGTATGTTGGGCGATGAGTTACATAATATGTACATATGTATGTTGTGAAAATGAGTAATTTTGGTCAATAAACATAACTTGACTACAAAGCCACCTATCGGATCCAGATTTTGTGGTTTTCTCTCTTAGTACCAAACCAACATATGAATATGAGTCCATTTGGTAAATAAATATAGAATTTGCTAAAAACTTGACATCAGCGCTTTCTATCGAATTTTTCTTTCCGTTAGAGCCTCATTCGGACTATAACGAACATTTAAAAAAAAATGAGCCAAATCGGTCTGGCCGTTCTCAAGTTATGCGGTTACCAACGACCATCATTTCATTTTTATTATACTAGTATAGATAGGAAAATCAGAACAAAAACAAGTTAAATAAAACTTACAATTTAATGATTTAAAAAAGAAAAAGTCAGGTTAGAAATGTTTTATAAAAAACTATAATACCCTATGCATAGGGCAATATTGCATATCCTATTGGGCAATATGGCGTCATGCTGTACTTGCGGTTTGATGTGCCACAGCTATCGCAAGTGTTTTTAAATTAAGTAGGTACACGAGTCGTGGGACTATCTTGAACACCCACTGAGCTACAGGGTGTTTAAAAAAGATCATTGAAGTAGGTACCAACAGTTATTCTTGTACAACTCTTAGTGGGATTGTTTCATAGACAATTGATTAGTGCTTATTAGAATTAAAAACTAGTACCATCCTTAATTTCGTTTTCGAGATATTGGTCTTCAAACACAGATTTTTATAATTGTTTTAACCAATTTTAGTGAAAATCGTATTTTTCTGGGAAAAGTGTGCTTATAATTTTTTTTTTATTAATATTCCTTTTATGTGCCATAACGTCACCTACAAATTCACCATACAAAGTTTTAACCTGGGGCTTACAGTTTTCCTGGTATTAAGTTAATTTAGTCACAAGAACCTGTAAAAGGAATGTACATACTTACTAGAAGTAGCATTTCATGGGACAGGTCTTAAAAAAAAAAAAAAACATTAGCGGAAGGTTTCAAAAGGTAAACTGTTTACTTTATAGTATAAGAGATTAAAAAAATTCCGAAACATCTAAATCCATTAACTATAGCTGGGTTCGGAGGTATAAACCTAATTGTACTGGAGATAATTTTTCATTTTATTTCCAAATAAATTTTACGTTTATTAATTTTAAGTAATTTGTTTAGCAAACATTAACACTAAACCATATCCGAGCAATGGGCGAACATAGCACGGAAAACCGTCTTTTCGTTAGAAACTTCTAACCAATTTGAGGGAGCCAAAAGTACATTAAACTTGGAACTTTTTTCACATATTCTGACATCTAGGATCCCAATGCAACTTTTGAGAGGTACGTATTAGATTAAACAAAAAAAAACACTTTTTTTTTACTGTTATCAGATGTTTAGTATTAAATTAGCATTTATCTCGACTTGTGAACTTAGTCAACGCTGAATGGTATACATACACCTAAAAATGGCATACACCATGACTTGAAAGAACCAGAAATTAATACAAATAAATAAAACATGTTGAGAAGAGTCCCTAATTTTTAGAAGAATTAATTTTATACTAGTGGACTAGTGCGAGAAATCTTACATGTAGAAATAAAAACCCTACAACCGTTTACGGCTTACGACTTAAAAAAAGGGTAACGTATTTAACGTATTTAAGTTGTAATGTTTTTTCGTAGTAACTTTACTCATATGTGAACAAACTTGTTCACTATTTAGAATAGCCTGTATAAAATATTGTGTGTTCACTATATTGAATTGTTCACTATATCGAGCGTCCACTGTATTTGCATTTTTTTTGCTCGACTTCAAACACACATTTACGAACATTTTTAAAACAATAATTCGCTTGCAGTTAAATTTGATAAAAATCGGCGCCGCATAAGGAAAACAAAACAGTTTTAAGGGTTTGTGCAAAATTTCAAAGTATTACCATGAAAATTGGCAGAGTTCTTATCTAAAACAAAACCATAGTATTTCGTTTGCATTTTTTTTGCTCGATACTGTACATAAATCACGACGTTCACCTCTGAGATCGTGGTTTTGGGAACGCAAACTGGTTGTCAGCAAAAAGACCAAATTGATGCACTTTAGTCTAAATATGCAAGAGTCCCTTAGCTTTGTAGTTCTCTTCCATGCAAACAACGGCTAAAATGTCAAACTTTGTTTGTTTGTACTGAGGGTTTGTATTGTATTTTAAAGTTTTAAACTTTTTTTTTTATGACTCGCAATTCGCGAACTAATTCAATTATGTAATGTAGTCGTTATTTCAACATTCCGCAACACTTTACTTAAAAACGTTTACTCCGTCGTATCGTGGAAATTATTTAACAAACCTGCTTGCCCAAATTATTAAAACGCGTACAAATATGGCTTCTCGATTTCGACATTATCTTTATTTGTCAATGTCAGTACCTATTTTTAATGTCAAAATTGTTATGCTAGCCTAAGCAATTAAAAATTTTGTTAAAATAAGAATAATTTATAAATAAATGAATGAATAAAATCAAATATCCATTAAATAAATCGTCAAATAAGCAGCAACTACCCTATGTAGGGCTGTCGTCTCTGGAAATGCGGCTAAGTAGCATCACATATCCTGCATATCGCGTTCGAATACACGTGGTTAGTTTTCCCAAAATGTATACTTTTAATTAAAACCTTCCCTAACACCGACAAACTATTAATCAAAGAATGGAGTTTGAATATTGTATTATTCGTATCCCTGAAGCTATGTAATAATAAGGATCACGACTCGGAAACTACACACAACCCTAATCCGTGATTTAAGCTCGCGTTCACTTCGTTTCATGGGTACATAGTAGTAGAACGAGTACACACACTATCTACACGTACATGGTTATTAACATTCATTTGCGCACACCTCAGGTGATTAAAATTATTAAAATTCCGGCAACGAGGACCCCACTAGGTAGGTACTTAAACCAACTAAATATTGCAACTTCAAAAATAGACTCGTTACAGAGAATTATGCAAACACATTGAGATACATTTTAAATTGTAATTATTATTTGTCTTTTTTGATTTTACCTTTTTACTAGAATGCTGATAATATCGTCTCGGATGCAATGCACACATGTATCTATCGACCGCCATGCATACCAGGATCACAGCACTCTGCTGGGACAGGGCACCGCGAAGTAATGCCTGCGAAATTTAATTTAATTTTATTAATTTTTTAACCTATGAAATTTAATAGAAATTCACCTATTATTAGAGGAGAGTGGGGGTTGATAATAAGTGGATGAGGAATGCTTGGAATGTGCTTGAATAATATTTTCGATATGGTGTCCTAGCTACGGCGCACACAAAAGGTCTTATCGGTATAATAATTGTGGGCAAGTAAAAGGAAAAGGGTATATGTATGTATGCATGTATGTATGTGGTTTCTTTTTATTTTCCCAGAACATATAAGAGGAAAGAGTATGGTATGTACCTACTCGTAAGTAGTAAATATAAGAATGGGGGGAGTGTAACGATTTTCCGGAAAGTTGAATTCCTCTTTATCTAGCGATTGGGTGTAGTGGGTGGTGACTTTTACAAAAAGAAAAGGGAAATAAAGAACGATGTTGGAGTTACTATAGGACCGGTAAGCCGTTTTATGTGTGATAAAGGATTTTGTGACTCGGTACTGCTAGTTGGTTTTATGAGCACATGGATAAGATATTAACTTACCTGTATTTGGCAGAAAATCTCACCATAAGGCCAACAATGAAACAGAGCTGGCAGCAGTCCAAATGGTGTGATGAGAAGGCCAATTGTGAGATCATTTAGTGCCAGAGATGTTAGCAGGTATCGTGGCTGTAATCAGAAAACAAAGTTGAACATTTATCATTTCAATTAAATTGTATTCTGAATAATATACATGTAGGTAAAGAGTAAGGTAGAACAATTTATGATCGATACTGGCATTGAGCTTTTATATAATACATATAAGTTGTCGGGAATATTGTCGGGAAGCTTGATTGTTTTTAAATTCACAAGAAACTCATTCAATTTAAAGAAAATTGTCATGGGACAACTTCATTTGTTTTTTGTTTTCCAAATAAATTATACCGGGTATTTCAGGAGCAATACTGACTATCACTATAGATTAAATTGTTCACATAAAATTACGTAAGCAAACTGTGGATATTGTTTGTACCTGTATTCCTTAATTCACATGTATAAAACAAAATAGGACTATTTTTACTTACCTGCTGATGAATATACGGTGAATAACGACGATTGTTTATGACAAATATCACTAAAGCATTCGCTCCAATTACACCTAAGGTTAATATTATTATTAATAAAGCTTCAATTGTTTCTGCTATTCCAATATGGAAAATGAAACTATGACTCGTATATCGAGGATGCGAACAACTGGAGTTCTTAACTGTTGGTGGCACTAGAAGTGTACCGGATTTAAGGTCCATTGCAAGTCTAAAATGAAAAAAAAAAATATATAAAAAAATCAATAATCTTTTTTGTCTACATTTTATATAAAAGTTAAGTTGACTATAAAAATCACATGAAATTTTTTCAAAAAATAATATTATGTATAAGCTTTTATTTGAAAACATACAGGATATCTAGTTTGCTCTTTTAACCTTTTACTATTCCAAAACCCTGATAAGTATTTTTAACAAATTTGGTGTTCTGTAGAGACAATTTAATCGCTTGTGTCTATTTGTGTTACTCTATTCTTTCAGGTAAATCAAATTTATGGACGTTAAATATACATATTTCCTATATCCCATGCTTTAAGTGTTCCATACTAAGATAATTGAAAAAAAAAAAACGGAAAACTTATGGCCTCACTCCGGTGTCTGTCCATCCGTCCATCTCTCGGTCACAAGCTCCCAGAGTTATGGCCCAATGCTGTGGTTTTGTTATGAATTGAACAATTCGGGTAATTGTTATGGACAGATTTTTAAAGAATGAAAAAATTTAACCCGAGGGGGAAGTCATCAGTGTATTCAAGGAACTTTCAATATGAATTCAAAGTGAATTCGCGGGAATTCAAGGTGAATTCAAAGTGATTCACGTGGATTCACTTTTTTTAATCAATAGTGAATTCCGATGTGAATTCAGGAAATTCAGAAGAATTTCAGTGTATTCAGAAGAATTCATTGCACAAAACCTGAATTCATAACGTATTCACTTTTTATTTAGAGGAATTCATATAGTGAATTCAGTATTCATAATGAATTCAGTATTCACAATGAATTCAGTATTCAGTTGAATTCATGTGAATTCTGTATTCAAGAGACTTTTTAAAAAGATGATGACTTCCCCCTCGATTTAACCCCTTCGAATGGGGTGTTGAAAGCTTAGTTAACCATAGTAAACAGTCATACTTTTGAAGTGAAACTTCTTAGCTCGCGGTGTGAACTGAAAATCGTGCAACGAAATAACGACACACAGTGGTTCAGGTTGTATGGAAGCGCCGAAATAATTCTATATCTCTTAAAGTACTAGACCGATTTTGATGATTTTTTCACCAAAGTGTTTGTATTTTTTTTACTTCTATTTACTACTATTTAAAATTTTATATTTTAGTACAATTTTAAATAAACAAATTCATTAAAAACCGGCTAAAAACTAATATCTGACGAATAAATATTACTGATCTATATTTATATAAAAATGAATTGATATTTTTGTGCGTTTACTTTTCACGACTAAACCGCTGAACCGATTGCAATACTATTTGAGCAGGAGATAGTCTGGCACCTGAGGAAGGACATAGGCTTAAAAACCGCCCGCTAGGTAGCGCTGGAGTCAAGTTATTAACAAAACCTTTTAACACCTAAACCGCTGAACCGATTGTAATATTATTTGGCAAGGAGATAGCATGGGACCAGAGGAAGGACAAAGACATAAAAACAGCCCGCTAGGTGGCGCTGGAGTCAAGTTATTAACAAAACCTTTTCACGCCGTAGCTGCTGAACCGATTGTAATGGTATTTGGCCAGGAGATAGTCTGGGACCTGAGGAAGGACATAGGTGAAAAAACCGCCCGCTAGGTGGCGCTGGAGTCAGGTTATTGACAAAAACTCTTCACGCCTAAACTGCTGAACCGATTGTAATGTAATTTTGCAAGGAGATAGTCTGGGACATGAGAAAGGAGATAGGTGGAAAAACCGCCCGCTAGGTGGCGCTAGAGTCAAGTTATTGACAGAATCTTTTCACGCCTCTACCGCTGAACCGATTGCAATGTAATTTGACAAAGAGATAGTCTGCGACCTGGGGAAGGACATAGGCATTAAAACTGCCAGCTAGGTGGCGCTGGATTCAAGTTATTAAAAAAACTTTTCTCGCCTAAACCGCTGAACCGATTGTAATGTAATTAGGCAAAGAGATAGTCTGGGACCTGAGGAAGGATAAATAAGAATAAACTAAGGATCTGGACCCGATAGGTGGCGGAGTTATTAACAAATTCTATATTAAGGGAAAGAAACAAAAAAAGTTGATGGTGACATTCTGATTGACTTTACATTGCATTAAACACGAGAAACGAAAAACGCCATACAATTTTCTGAGGAAATAGACATACATATGTAAGTAGCGCATGCAATGGCATGGTATGATATTATTACAGTGCAATGCTAAACCCCATATCTCACGTGTAACAGTACAAAAACTCTTATATTTGGGATTGAAAATTCTTCCCATCCACGCTACTGTCCTGATGTTCCAGTCAGTCTAAAGTTATTTAGCTACCAGATACTCTTCCGATACCAAGCAAAAGGCCATTAAATCCTTTAAAGATATCATTTTGTTGAAAATTCAGAAATTCTTAAAAATATTTTTACTTGACGTTTGAAGTCGGAAGAGCGATGAAGATTCAAACCCCTTTCATTTTGATAAAAGATAAAGGTATAAAAAAGTATTATTAGATTTTAAGTGTTTGTTACTTAATCGAACATTTAATTTAGTACAACCAAATAATAGAACAATTATGCAGAAAACAAACAGACAGATAGATAGATAGATAGACAGACAAATAGACAGATATATAGACAAACCGACAGACGAACAGATAGATAGATAGA
The DNA here is from genome assembly GCA_949775065.1 of Brachyopa scutellaris. Lineage (NCBI taxonomy): Eukaryota > Metazoa > Arthropoda > Insecta > Diptera > Syrphidae > Brachyopa > Brachyopa scutellaris. Next base: position 132,850,778 of record OX459112.1, on the reverse strand, counting down.
TAGATCGACTGACAGACAGACAGACAGACAGATAGAAAGACAGACAGATAGATAGATATATAGACGCACAGACAGACAGACAGACGGACGGACAGATAGATAGATAGACAGACAAACAGACAGACAGAAGGACAGATAGATGGACAGATAGACAGACAGACAAACAAAGAGACAGACAGATAAACAGACAGACAAAGAGACAGATAGATAGATAGATAGATAGACTGACAGACCGACAGACTGACAGATAGAAAGACAGACAGAAAGACAGACAGACAAATAGAAAGACAGACAGACAGACAGATAGATAGACAGACATATAGGCAAATAGAAAAAACAAATGGAAATTGAATTTGAAAAATAGAACAGCAGTGATTGCATCCTTTTATGTACTTCCTTTCTATCATACCCGAATAACTAAGTGCGTGGGCAAATTTTGAGAAGATAGGTGAAGCGAAGCGCACCGGGTTCCGCTAGTTTTTTATAAAAATAAATTCAAATGCATTTACCTATATTTGAATTTTCATAATTTTTTAAGGTTCCGTACCCAATGGTAACACGGAACCATTATAAATTCGCTCTAAATCTAAAATATCTGTCACGATAAAAACATCAAGAAACGTTCTACCTAGAAACTTGAAATTTAGCTCACTCATACATCACGATGGTCCACATATTTGAGACAACTTAACACTGAAAAATATTGCGAAAGAACTATGCAGGGTGGCCAAAATTTGAGCTCAACAAAAAAAAAATTCTGAAAAATATAACATGTTGGATATCATTCGAAAGGGCTCAAAGCACATATTTCAAAAATATTTTCTTTTTTTTTTCTGTAAGAAACTTTGGGAGTTATTGCCGAAAATGTTTGAAAAACTCCATTCCCCGCGCTTATCTCCGAAACTACATGCTTAAATAAAAAAATCACGGTCACAGCCTAAAATTATTTCTACTATGAATTAATTAGCACACATGCTAGTTGAAACAATAGCTATCAAATGAGGAAAAAATTAAATTGCTTTGAAGGGAGGTATAGTGAGATTCCCATCTCCATATAACGACAGACTGAAAAAGAGCTAACTTTTCAACGGTATTTTTGAACTTATTAGCGGGGACGCAGCTTGACGCAGCTGAAAATGGTACCGTTGTTTAAGTAAGACTCCAAGGAATATTTTAAGTGAATAATTCAAATGGAGGGGAGTGGAGCACGTTTGTTCTGCTCTACTGAACTTTCCACATATTGATTCTTAGACCATTTATTTTAAAAATTCGTAGCTGCTTGAAGAATACGAAAACTAAAATTATAATAACTTTAACGTAATCTTTAGACGTATTGTAAAACGTATTTAACATTTTAAAATTAATATCAACTTGCCGCGGAACATATATTGACTAGAGTACAAGGCACTTCGCTATATGCACAAAAAATGGTTTCATAATGGAGCGACTTTAAAGCTATCGCAACTGTTACCATAAGTGTAAATTTTTCTCCATTCCATCGAAATGTGTTATCCAACTTATATACAGGGTTTTTCAACAGGGACGCTACAAAAGTAGAGCGACAGGGACAGCAAACGACGCCATATTTCTTGCCGCTTTTTTGACATTTCTCTTCAGTAAGGTTTGCCATTTCATTATGAAAAGATATACGAGCCAACAACGAGTCGAAGTTATTAAAATTTACTACCGAAATTAGGAGTCAGGGGCCTCAACGTTAAGTTCACTACGTCAAATTTATGGTCGTCAGAATCGTCCTAGCAGATCAACAATTGAGCGTCTAGTGGAAAAATTTGAATCCACAGGCACAGTACAAAATGTTCCCGTGCCAGTGACGGCGCCACAAGCCACACAGCGAATGTCACAATCAATTTATTGGAAACCAAGTTTGGAGAACGTGTTATCTCACGAAATGGTCCAGTCGCTTGGCCGCCTGGGTCGTGCGATTTGACGCCGTTAGACTATTTCCTGTGGGGCTACGTCAAGTCTATGGTCTATGCCAACAAGCCAGCGACGATTGATGAACTTCGTACGAATATCGAACGTGAAATTGCAGCAGTCGACCGATTTATGCTTGAAAACCTTCGAAAATTGGGTTCAGCGTCTGGACTTCTGCAAGCGTGCCCGTGGTGGCCATGCAAAAGAAATCGAGTTCAATACATAATGGCATCGAACGTACTTTCACAGGAATAAAGAATTTCATTGATATCCAAAATCTATTTTGTTTTATTTAAAAAAAACTTTTGTAGCGCTCTTATTGAAAAACCCTTTACTTTAAGAATGCATAGCCACTAAGTGTTTCAAACAATTTAAAAATTTTGATTTTTTTCGCCTCTCAGACCACTGTGCGACATTAAAAAGAGATGAACCATTCAGAACGCAACGTATTAGCACGCGTCAGAATGAGATATACGACGCACAATGGGGCAGAATGGCTTAAGAGTTGGCTTTAAATCAACCAACAAAGCTAGGAACTTGAAATATATATATTTTTGAGTTCACTTATGGACACGTCCATCAAATTATAAAGGTCTTGCCTAGTTATAGACAAGGTTTTGAAAGTTGTTCGGCCGGAAAAGTAATTAAAATAAAAAAATTACAAAAATATTCTGTTTCTTGCGGTCACCAACAAAAATGTCTGCTTCACAAATTCATACAAATAACAGTAGATACTCAAAACAAAAATACACGACGTAGGACTTCAATGCAAAAAGCGAACGACGATCTGCTGAAGATAAGGTGATCCGGATGACCTTTCTCTCCGGTATTTTTAATTTTCGATCAAATTTACAACAGAAATAAAACGGGAGTTAAAGATAACGCTCAACTTTATAATTTGCTTTCTTGCCAGCTTAAAGGGTATTTTGCCCCGGTGTGCGTCGTTTCCATTGATTAATTCTTATACTCGGTCTTCTCTTTGTGCGTTTTTTCGTAATCGTTTTGTCCCCACTCATTAGCCCAGCTCAATCAGGCGGACGCTCTGCCTGGACTTTGAAAATACATCGTTGTATCAGGTATTGCTATATTTTTAAGAAAGTTTCACTTCTACTGCGTGTGACTGATATACACACTTAAAAAAAAAAAAATAGATTATTGGGTCGGATTCATTAAAGAAAGAAAAAAGAAATTAAAAACTTCGAAAATTGTTTGTACCACGCCATTCATTCCCAAAGTAACCGGTGGCTGATGAATATTGCTACACAAAGAAACTCAAATAACTTTTTTCAGTTCATATAATAATTTATTTATTTTTAGTTCATTTTAATGACAATTAATTTTTATTATGTTTTTTAAATGGTTTTTAAAAATTAGGGGAGAGTGGGTAGGAATTCGACTCAGGATGAATGGGACAAAAGCTTTTTCTCCAAAACACAATCTGTTTTTTTTTTTTTTTGTTTACCTCAAAATAGAGCGTTAGGCTGCATCCATCTCCCAACAAGTCAATTCGTGTTTGCATTGACAATTATACAGTTTATTGCAAATAAAGGTATTTTGTGCGAATAAACTAAAATCTTTCGGTCAACTTTGAGTGAATTTAATTATAAAGATTGATACGCATTGTGAAAATAACTGAATTTAATTGTTGTGTAAACTTATTACAGAGTGGATAATATCCTGTTTTGTTGAGTGTTTCAGTTGCGAGTTTCAATTCAACTTATTAACAAAAAAGGTTTGTACAGTAAGACATAGTCTTCCTTTAAAGTACTAAGATTATAATATAAGAAATTTCAATTTACATTTTTAATTCAAGTTCATAAGCAATAGAAAATTCACTTTTATTTTGCTTAAAAATAACTAGAAACTAAAATGAGAGACGGACAAAGGAAGGAAACGGTTTGAGAAAGTATGAAAGGCGTGAAAAAGTTAAAGGAAAGAGAGAAGAGATAGGGAGGGCTATTAAGAGTTGCTATTGTATTGTAGTATAATTATATTCAGTAGAGCAGCAGTTTTAAAGTTTTTGGCATTTAATATGCCTTTAATGTGAAGAGGTAAAGCATTGCATAACCGAATAGCATGAAGGAAAAATATTTTTTTGAAATTCAAGTAGTAGTTGTGAGGTGGTCGCCGTGACCGTGGTGGTTAGTGCGTTGGACTACTACGCATGCTGCTCGGGTTCAATCCCAGCAAAAACACCTAAAAGTTTTTTCACGGTGCCACCTCTTTCGAATGTCTGACAAGCAATCAAAGAGTATAATTTGTCCTGAGAAGCTTCTCAACTCGCCGTTCGGAGTCGGCAAAAAACTGTAGGTCCCTTCCATTTCGTGGAAAAAATAACACGAACACACAAATGGTTGCGAGAAGCTATTAGGCTTGGTTCTGTATAGGACTGCAGACGCCGTATATTTATTTATTTTTTAGTTGTGAGGCGTGTTAATGAACAATAATCTTCTAGTAAAAGAGAAGTCCAGTTTAACAATGGATATGGTGGTGAATGGGACGAAATTATTCTAAGAAGGAATATGCAATTCCTCATATTCGTGTACTGTTTTAGTGTGCAGCCAAGAAAACTCTTAGAGAACACAGAAACATGATCAAATCTGCGCAGCTTATAAATGTACCTAATGGCATCATTGAAGGCTACTTGAAGCTTGCGAAAAGATGCCGAATCAAGATAGATATATACAACTCTTGAATACTTAAGCATGATAAGTGTTTACACCAACCTCTGACGTGTTTCCAATCGTATGTGCTGATATTCAAACTCTGCGCAAGCATCCATATTTTCAGCCTACTATATAGTTAATATGGTTATGACAGCATAGGTGCCGATTTATGACAAAGCCGAGGCTGGTAGCAGATTCAACTATTTTCAATTTAGTCCCAGATAACCAAATGTCGGGTACAAGGTTGACTTCAAAAGACCTCTTTGAGATAGGAATAGCAAGACATTTATTACTGTTCAGTACTAATCCATTGTTTCTGGCCCAGTTATTGATTGAACATAAATCTTCGTTTAGGCACAGAGCAAGCTCATTGACCTTACTTATTGGCTGCGATAGATACAGCTGAACATCATCAGCGTAGAGGTGAAGAAGCTAGGCCGTTAATGTAGAGGTAGAATAAAATGGGTCCTAGAATGGATCCTTGAGGAACCCCTTGCGTGAGCGACTTAGAAACAGAGTATTTTCCACCCACCACGACTCTCTGTGCTCTATCACTCAGGTAGCTACCGACAAGTCTGGTAACACTGTCGCTAAAACCGAAATAGTTCTTTAGTTTCCAGCACAAAATTTTATGATTTACCTTGTCGAAGGCCTTCGAGAAATCGAGTAGGCAAAGCAAGGTAAGAAATTCCTTATCGAACTCCTATCGTATATCGTCCAAAATATTAACCATGGCAGTTGAGCAACTATGACCATTTTAATTATGCGTTTTGTTTTGTCCTGGAAACAGGAGGATACAATTTGTTCAGCTATCTTTTATAAGTTGCGAGTAAATGTAATTTTTCTCAAAAGTGTCCTATTCCTATCCACTCTCCACTACTGATTTGGAATAACATCGGCGGTCTTCATCTTACGAAAAAGTTGTTAATGACGGCCGGTATGGTTGCAGCGGGAATTGCTTTAATTCTTTTGAAGTGGGTTTATTTTTGTAGACTTCCTGTTTACAATAACCCTATAATAAAACAACAGGTGCAGTCAAGTCAGTAGACCTTGGCGGCTAACAAAATGTGAAGTTCCTATTTTTGCCGCTATTCCGTCATAACAGGTCTGGTTATGTATGAAGTTGCACACAGTTGCTGATAGTGATACCACACAGAGTTGAAAGGCATTCTCTTCCGGCGTAGTTTTGGGAAGAAAAAGTCCTTCAACATCTTTAAATAACTGTCTCCATTGACAGTTAGAGTGCGACCGTTATGTTAAAAAAGAAAGTATGTCCTGACAGTGCAGCTTTATGAAGCACTGTGACTCAAGCTTTGCAGTTCCGTCTCTTGGAGTATCTGCGGGATAGAGTGACTCTTTATCAGCGTTGCCGATGTGGCACGATCGTGCCTTTTTGACACGGTAATTTCCTTTAGGCACGCAAGCACTAAAATATAAATTTTGCCTCGTTTTTTTATTTCCATTATTTGACTGGAACTTAAACTCATAATGATATAAATTTGAAACTAATCATCAATAGAATCGGACGCGTTCGTTCAAAATTATAGCATGAATGCACTTAATCCGGAAAAATAATTTGTAAGATGATTATAAGTCTGTTCAGAAAAGAACAGAAAAGTACCTACAATGTTTTCGTGTTCAATGAGAAAAATTTCTATCCAAGATTGATCTGTTTGGTGTTCAATGACTCTGAGCTGGACAGCTTTTCTGCACCTACTCTTGAGGTAGAACAGATTTGTGAGAAATGTCAAAATCACCTTTGGATGCATATTTGATTTTTTTAATTGAAGTGAAAAGTGTTTCGATGAGATTTGAGTTTACCAACTTGAAGGAATCGAAATTCAAACGGAAAAAAGCTAAGTTTTTTTAAAATGTTATAAATAATTTGGAAAATATTAAGTATCTAAGTATCGACAGTGAAGTTGTCATCTTTGATCAAAAAACATATAAGGGTATTCATACCCCCTTTAGCGTGTATAGATTATATAAAAAAAGCATATGGCTATAATCTTCTGTTCTATTTTGATCTGCTTGTTTTTGACAAATCTGTGCTGTTCTGCCTATTTTCTCATTGAGCAAAGATTATGTTAATTCATAATGACTATATGCGCTACTAAACCCAACGTTTTAAGCCAACACGTATATAAAAATACTTTTTCGGCACTTAATGTACAGAAGGGTTTAAAAATTTAGAGAAAAAGACTCCCAACAATTTTGTAAAAACATTTACTAAAATGAGAAAAATATTTGAAATTATATAGTAATTTTTTTTCTGATAAGGCACGCTTTCGCTGAAAATGGCACGGTATTTAAGTGGATAAGGCACGATATTTTTTTTTTTGAGCGGCAACGCTGCGTCTATATTCGACAATTTTGCTTGCTTACATTGCAGTTTAAATCAAAATGGGCTTCGTCAGATATAAAAATTAAGTTTAACATGTTGCTGTCCTCTTCCACCATTTGAATAATCTTCCAGATAATTAAACAAGCAAACAACAACATATTTTCTATAAATGACTTTCAAGCTTCTTAACCTTCCCTAATGATTGTCATCATGTCCAACCCTCTTATGATCACTAAACTTGTAATTTCGATCAAAACTTAGACAATAAATCATAAATAATCACGCATTTATGTACATATAGCTTGATACTTAGCCACAGTTTGTGGCACTCATTTTAATTGCCTGTCCTTACGAGTAGAAGCCGCAAATTTATCGTTTCCAAGAACTTAACTCTTATTGTTTACTCCTTTTAAGAGTTTTTCAAGAAACGACATAAGTACAAAACCATTTGAGGCGTTGGAAGGTCGTTGAACGATTGACACTTTGGTAACGTTAACCAGCCTAAAGAAAGGACCATCAGCCAACCAACCGTCGACCTTTCTGAAAGGATATCTGAAAAGTTTTAAAGGGTGGACTTACTTTATGACCGCTTCGTGATTGGAATAACTTTTATAGTTCGTCCTTTCGTAATTAGTTCACCTAGTTCTGCGGACATTGTTGTCGTTTTCGTCGCCTGTTCTATGCTCAAGTGATTATTATTAAAGCAAAAAAAAAAAAAAGCATGAAAAAGAAATCTACGAGGACACAGTGGAAGGGAATCTTCCTTGCCTACCCTAAGGTATTGACATCATTACTTCAGAATAATATGCAGTAGATTTCTCTATAAAGTTATATCAACCCTTTAATACAAAATTAATACTGTCGTTGTGTAATTTGCATTTTAATGTGTTGTCTTTGTGAGGCGGTCTTGGATTACAGGTCACAAGTTGAATGGCACCAATGATAAGGGATACGGGCTACTAACTATAGGCCAATGGGGGCACGGGAAAAAGTCGTCTTCATTAGGTACGAATTAATTTTGAAATTACGGGTTGTATTTCTTGCACTGAAAGACTTTAATTTTGTAATTTTACTAAAAAAAATTATTATGTATTATCACCCATTCCGGGGCGATGTCTTATGATACTTTAAAGGTCCTGTGTTTTGTTGTGGGTATATTGTACGGTGTTGATGTACGCAATGAAATTTCAGGCGATGTTGTCTGCGTTAACTTCAATGAGGTTTTGTTGTCGGTTTGGCATACGAATACGAGTATTGTATTTAAGGAGAAACTATTGCTCAAACAATGGAGGCAATAAATTAATTTAAATTCAAGTTGTCTAAATAATTAAGATCCGTGACATAGTATCGGTACCGGTTACTTCATTTCGTGAATTTTAAAAAAAATTCTTACAAGTATTTGTAAGTTTTGATGATTTCATTGTCCAAGAATTATGTCTTATGGATATGGAGTTCAACGTAGTAACACTAAAAAAGCGGTCTTATCAGAAGTGACTCTGCGAAGATTTGAGGTTTCCAGCCTGATGCCAGTATTCTTGTGGTTGTGGACAATATCCGTGTTGTATTATGCTGATCTGATCCGGATCAGATCACGGGCATAATAAAATAAAAAAACTTATATTGCACACCTTTTTAGCGTAGACACAGGCATTTAGCGCAAAGTTGCCGTTTTATTACACAGGTTTATAGCGCAGACACAGAAAAGCAAAATTCACAGGCGAAGGCGCATACTACTGAGAAATAGCCGAACTAATTTTTGGACCACGAGAATAGATCGCAATGAAAACCAAGATCTCGTATTGTCATTGTAGTGCATATACACCAATGATCCAATCTGGATCATGGGCGATAATAAATCAACGATAATAAGTCAGCGATATCTTCAACACCTACTGAGCTGGGTGTTACAAAAAGTTCCTTCAGAGAAGTAGATACTAATAGTTATTCAATTACAACTTCTGGTGTATTAGACCTAGAGCAACCAAAATGGGTTCGTTCGATAGACAATTAATTAATAGCTGTGGAATCACAAAAAACGGGTATACTCACTTCTATACCTGCTCACTTTTTGTAAAGCAGTTTTGTTATTTTCAAATTGTCACATTCGTATTAATTCTTAACATATGAATATCAAATTCAATTTTTTTATCTCAGCTGTCCAACATTTTTATGTCAATTGTTTGAAAATGTAGATGCATACATACATATATATTTATAATGAATATTTTAATTTCAAATAATTCAAATATTTACCTTTTTGACTTTTGTTTTATATTTTTTGCTTGACGTATAAGTAGGCTACGTTCAGAAGCAGGCAAAATGGTAAGAGGGGTTTATGAATTCGCTAATAAATGTAGAACGGATACTACGGAGAACCATTTATTGCTCCATGTTATGAAATAAAAAGAACGTCTATCTTCAACACCCACGGAGCTAAAGGGTGCTTAGAAAAGTTCCTTCGGAGAAGTAGGTACCAATAATTATTTTATTATAAACTTTGGAGAGTGTGCTAATAATTTTTTTTGGCTTTTCAATTGAATACACCACAAAAAATATTTTATATCAAATGCTATGAATCTGACCATTATTTCCATAAATAAATGTTTTTTAACCAATCAGAAAAAAACACTGCATTTATCAACTTTATTAACCCTCAACGACTAATAGATGGTATATGTCCAAAAAGTACCCGGGACATTCAAACCTAAATATTTTTTTTTTGCACTAGTCCGATTTTTTTGAGTTCCCATGATATATCTTGAAAATCAACTTTACACAATAAAAATTAAAAGTTGTTGAACAAAAGTGAAAACAACATGTGTTTTTTTTTACCATTTTTCAAACCTATGGCGGAAGTGCCAGTACATTTTGTATAGAAACTTTTTTTTTGTAATACATATATGTACTTGGACATATATTAAAATTTTATTTGAGACATTCTTAGTACAATCCAAGTAAATAACTGGAACAGGTGTAATATGTGGGCCGTGAACAGCATAACAACAATTTTGGCAACGTTTCCGACACTTTCTATTGATGCGGTCATCAATATAGCATTTCTTGCAAATGCCTGGTACCTTCAAACGACCGGTGCTATCTCGTTCTTCGATTGGTTGTTGAAGCGAAATGAAAGTGCATGCTTGAGATTATCGAGCCGAGTAAGCTTCCCATGGGTGTTTTGATAAATAGAATCGCATTGTCAGCGGATCTAAGCTCCGAACTTGAATCGATGGCAAGCATGTCTCGAGCCAGTTATTTCAGGAAAAGTTTGCGAAGTTTTTTTTGGACATTTTCTAGATTATGATCTCAACAAGCAACATCAATTATATTGTAGAATAACGCCAAAGGCCACCGATTAGTTCTACGTTTAGTCGAATAATTCCATTATAATCTACTCCACCGTTAGTCGAGTTATAATCGAATATGATTTGCGGTTGTATAGACGCAGTTGTCGTATCGATTGCCCCATCGTAATGCATGCTGGATATCAAAATTACGGCTTTCTTCTTCTTCGGGACATACGAACATATCGTTGCTTCGGCTTTAAAACCAAACAAAGTTGAATAGATTTCGCGGTCTTTCGATGGCTGCATTGGGATATACGGTTAATTTTTCGAAGCGTCCTCAGCAATGTCAATCCATTGCTCTTCGGATTATTTAGCACAGGTAATGATGTGAAGACGTTTTCTGTGCTGACATTCCGGCCAAAACATTGTAGTACAATGCACAAATTTCTTCCTTCGTCCCTTATAGACAATACAAACACGAAAGAATATAAGAAATCTTTCACCGCAATACTGCAATCGACGATTGACAATTCAAAACAAAGACTTGACATTGACTGTCACTCTCTGATCGTTAATCACTACAAAAATTAAGGAGAGAGAGCTACTCAGATGTTATCATAATTAGTTATTTTCGTTATTACGCACACTTTCTACAAACATGATCGAATGATTTCGTATCATGATCGAAGGATTTCTATGTAAACCGCACCGAAATATATGGTGGTACCCCGGTATGGGTCATTAAGGGTTAAAAAAAAAGGAAAACTTACAGACACATCCAATTACAAATGCCAAAAATAAATGTTCGTCCAATCTTTAACCGATTTCAGCGCCATTGGTATTCAGAGTCTGAAACTGCTGTACCAAGTAAATCGTTTACTTGGAGAATCTTACCTAGTGTTATAGCAAGTGAATTTATTTTGTGGGTTAGTTGAAAAGTGAATATGTATAAACTCACTCAATTAAAAACACGGCTGCTTTCATTTTCGAGATATTGGTCTTCAAACAATTGGTTACCCGGTGCGCTTCGCTTCGAAAATAATGTTTTTTTTATTTATAACGTAAATTGACAGATGGGACATTAAGATTCACAAGACTTAAGATTTCAGGACAGTCAATCTCGCCAATCAATACTCTATGGAGAAAAACAACTCTTGACACATTTCTCCTAATATTGGTGGTGGTTTGGTGTGGTTAATGTCCTGGGAGTACAAAACGATTTTTAATACTACCATGACAATGATCCTAAACACAAGGCCCTCAAAAAACTTGAATCTTATTACATAAACTAAAAACTATAGAAGAAAGCATAAAAGTGTAGTTCATATATGTATTTATTGCCAATAGAAAAAATATAATTGAACCCATTATAGTACAATTTGTATTCAGACCTGCTGCAAACAATAATGTCTTCTTAAAATAGTTTTTATACAAAATATTTGATTGATTGATTTACAAAGGATGAGACGAGGATGCGATTTACAAAGGATGAGAATTTAGTGTTATACAGTTATCTGGGAATGAACTTGAAATACGAGTATGAGTATAAAATAATCTGAATAACAAAACTGCCAGTAATGAGTTTGATTATGTGTATATGTATAAGCTAAAATAATATTTGTTGCAATTGCGTCTTTTGGAATGAGCATGTGCAGTGCATTGTGCATATGTACACATGCATAGCTTGCGCATTGCTTTGCGTTAGATAAATAGAAATTAACCTGCTTAAAAATAAATAAAATCGAATCTTAATAATAAAAATACAGGTCTAGGTACATTTAATACTGTTTTCGAATCTGAAGTAAAAATATCAAATATCACTGTAAACTAATAAATAATCAATCCAAGCATAAATACAATATATATAGACACGAATTCGTATAATTCACATACATTACATATATAAATATACATATATATTAAATGTATCCAGGGTACACCCCTGAGGCAGAGGCAGTTATCGTTTGAAAATGACATGGCAAATTTCGTTTAACATCTTATAGATATAAATAGAAGGCAATAGTAGTGAAAATGAACACATTGATAGTGATGAGGGTGTAGATGACGTGTTGTGGAGCGCAAGCGAACGATATTTTGTCCTTATCAATGTCTAGCTGGAAAAATATATAGAAACTGTAGAGATGAATAAAAGCTTCTTTAATTAAACCTTAGATAGATGATGGTGCCATAACCTTCAGCAGCGTAAGTTGCTTGGAACATTTGAGTGCTTATTGTTCTCAAGTCCCCGTCTGAAACGCTTTCAATTCCAATATCCGAATCTTAATTTTTTGCTATTGTATACTCAACAGTCCGCAGGTATCTGGATTATAAAAACAATACAATTCGAATACATACGGCTTTTATAATAAGTTTGTTTGCTTACAGCTACTTAGTCGTTGTTTGCCGTCTAACAAGTACAATATACACACAATGTACATATGTAAGTACATACATAAATGTACACATTCACATTCTCTTTGTTCATTCTTGCTTCTAGCCTTTTGCATACATTTGGCTCTCAATAAGATTTTTTTTTTCTAAAACAAAAGGAAGCACAAAGCACTATCATTATTTTGTACTCATAATTAATCCGATTTATTCGTTTATCTGAATGCCGTATTGCAACAATTGATTCGGACATGTGAGACGTAACTGGAATTTATAGACCAAGAGCCCGCAGGAAGTTTTTGGTGTGAGTGTAACCAAAATAATATTTGCACATGAATATAAAGCTTGGAAATATGTAAACTCAAATTTGACCGCCTGGCAGCATTTTGTTGGTGCTGGATTGTTGATATAACCACTTCAGTTAAGTATCAAACAAAAGAGCAGAACGGTTTGAAAAGAAATATGAAGGTCCTAGGCGATTCACATGGTACAATCTCTTTGTCATATGGTGTAATCTCTTTGTTTGTGATAATTCGGCCGTCGGCCCCTAATTTTAAAATAAATTATGTAACCACATACTGATTACTCTTAAACAATGATATGAACATCCTGATCACGAATATATAGGTCCCAGACGAATCATATGGTGCGATCTCTTTGCCAGGCGCATCAAACACTTTTCAGTAAGTACATACATAAAGGGTTTTCAATAGACATTATTATATAAATGTATAATAACTGAAATTTATATGTATAAGGTATCTATGAAGCGAATCTGTTTTATGCATTTTAATTGGTACTATACTCTGTTCCACAAAAATTGTCAGTACAGGGAAGATAGGACGTTTGCCTCTCATTCTGGTTGCAATAGCTTTCATAAATCTGTCCCTCTTTTAAGCTCTCACTGGGTTACCATAGTATGCACGGAAAATCACAGCAAATCGGAGAGCAATACCCATAGGGTTACCATCTGCTGATTTGAGAAAAACACAATTTGTTGAACGGAAAAAAGATGATTGTGTACAAAGTGGACACCAACTCGATTTTTATGAAATATTGGTATGTTGTAAACGGCATGTTTTCGAGTATTTTGGTGTATCACTGTTATATATCAGAAACTATTAGCTTACGAGATATAGGCTAAAAACAAAAAAAAAATGTGACTATTCGTTTCCACGCCCAAAACTCATCTCGCGCAAATAACCTTCATTATAAATCACAAAAAGCGAAAAAGCGTTAAAATTACCAGTATTTGAAAAAAAGCTCCCCCATAAGGCCTGTACTGACAATTTTTGTGGAACAGAGTATAGTGAATCAGTGCGAGAAATCTTGCATGAAGAAACCGTACCACCGTTTAAAGTTTATGAATATAATGTTTACCTACTGGCACCTAGTGGCACCTTGTAGCAATAAGTAAAATCTACTTTTCGTTATGGGGATCCTAATAAATACTAAGATTGACTGTGTACACATTGTTCATATTTATAAAATGATAGTGCTATTCGTCACTGCTCCAGGACATTCTCTTTTGTAAATATACCTACGTTGAAATAATGTTTTTTCGTTATAACTTTACTCATTTCTACCTTTTGAAAACTTTCGATCAGTGTTGGAATCATTGAAATTTTTGCACAAATAAACTCTAAGGAAGAATCACAAGCTCGTGCGCGATTCTATATAGTCGTTCGGGGCAAGAGTGCGCATTTTGGACTTGGGGCTTCAATTCTGAATAATTTAGAACAGATAATAAACAAAAGAGCATACCTAGCGTCACAGATTTATTTTTTCCCTTCCGTTTGTCTTTGGTTAATAAGAGGTATTTTTCTCGAAAAACAAAAACAGTAAGATAGTTCAGATACGAGCTCTGACCTTCCACCTACCACTTACGACAGAAGGTAATAGCCCAAAATTGTTATTACCCTTATTGTATTCTTATCAGCATATAAAAAGTTAAATACTGGGTAAGAAAACACTGCGCAGTCTTTCCCTAGACACTACTTTTTGTTCATTGTATTGAAAATCTAAGAACGAAGAAAAAATCGTATCCTAAATCAAACAAACATATAAACTGCTTATGCCTACATACTACTTATGGGGTATCGAGTTGCCACGCTTTCCTCACACACTTTTAAAAATTTACATTTTTTTTTAACTAAATCCCGCTTTTTTTCTTGTTGTTTTTCTTTGTGCTGTCAATTGGAAAATGTTCGTAGAAATTGTTCTTCATTGGCGGTTAGTGAAGCGCACATTTTCTCATTTAGCGATTTCTGCTAATTCTTTCATGGAGAAAATGGCACTGCGTACTCTTACCTAAAAAAAAAAAATCAGCAATAATTCCAATCCAGAAACCGTATTGGTAGTGGACCTAAAGAATATATTACAACTATTTGTGCTGGATGTGGTTTAATCTTGCATGACTGAAAGGAAACATGACTCTGGTTAATATACAGGGGTGGCAAGCTAATTAGCACACCCATTGAAATTTTTCTTTCTGGCGACAAAATGCATTAAAAAAGTTCATTAACGCATTCCAAATACAAATATGTATTTAGTTTTATTTGAACACATTGTTATAATTTACGAAAAAAAAAAACAAAAATAGAAAATGTAACTATAATTTCGAGAAAAAAAAGACAATGATCAAGATCAATGCTTTATGGACGTGTTATTATGTGAGGCAGCTGCTCTCTAAACTTAGAGAGTCTGGAAAATAGTGAGAACAACTTCAAAGTAATTTAAATGTGATTTTGGCTATTCAGATTGACTTAATATTTGATTGGGTACCCTTTCTGAACAATAACGGCAGCATATTTCCTGCTTAATGATGTCATTAGGTCAGCACAGACTTCAGGAGAAATTTTGTACCATTCTTCCCGAAAAGTGGTCCATAACGCGTTTGCCGTGGTTGGTTTTAATGCCATTACATGTCGTCTGAAGATGACCCATAAATTTTCTATATCCGGGCTTTGTGGGGCCAAGTCAGAACGGTAATATCGTTTGCATCAAACCACTCCTCAACTGTGCGGGACGTATGGCATGGGGCATTGTCTTGCTGAAACACAATTTGCCGATGTGTTGCAAGTGGAAAATCATCATAGAAATGTACAAAATTGTTGGCCAATATGCTCTGGTACATAAGCCCATCCATTTTTCGTTTAACTTGGACTATTGGCCCAACAGTATTCGCGGTAAAACAGCACCATAACATCACGTTGCCACCTCCATAATTTACCGACTTCGTAGTGTACTTTGGGTCCAAATCCTTGTTGTAAGGATCTCATACGTAGGTTCTGCCATCGGTTCCATACAGATTAAATTTGGATTCATCACTCCAGATGACAGAAAAGTCAGAGAAACTGACTATTAAAGATATGGCATTTTCCGAAATCCAGCCGTTGTCTTCGATTAGACTATGAAACCTTCGGTTTTTTGAGACTCTGGCATCCTCGAAGATTATTTTGCAAAAGCCGAGCTCTAACAGTCCTAGCTGATATATTCACACATCAATTTTGGTGTATTTGAGCTCTTATTTCCATTGAAGAGGCGAAGGGGTGCCTAAGGGTATGTCTGACTATCGGACTATTCTCATGTTTTTAGGTCTTTTTTGACCTGTATTGTTTCTGATTTCCAAAATCCCACCTTAATGGTAATGCTTAAGTGCATTCTGTACAAAAGCCGATTAATCTTGCAATTCGGATATGTTCTGCTCTTTTTGGTACAAATTCGGAATCTGATTTCATTCTGCCTTCATTGAACTCTTTTTTTTCCCCTATTTATTCTCAAATCTTAAAAAAACGATGAACACCTAAGGGTGATTCGAAAAATAATTGCTTTGATCACAGAATTGGAATTTTTTCAGTAAAAACTTACTTGAATGCTTGGGTGTGCTAATTAAAATGCCACAGTAAAACACAAACACTTACGGTAAATCTTATACAGCACGGAATCGTATTGCAAAACGACATATTTTGTTCTCGATTAAGTTTTGTCATTGATGTACGTATTAAACTCTTAAGCATTTGTTCGCTTATAAGTAAAAGAAATTGCAGAAAAAAATACAAGTTTGAATTTTCATAGGGGTGTGCTAATTAGCTTGACAGCGCTGTATTTGTGTCGCTAAATATTTACTTTCAATCATTGTTGAAAATTTAAATTTATTTAAAAAAAAATACCTTCAGCAAACTCTCAAAAAAATTATCGGTCAATTCGATTTCGATAAATCAACTCTCGATACACATAAAAAAGTCATGGTCTTGATTCCAATGACAATGGGTTTGATATATTATTTTTCATCCTGTACTACTCGTAGCTGCTGCTCTCATCGCAGTTAAGTATAATTCATTGATGCCATAAAAGTGAGCAAGTGAGATATTCTCGAACTCATAATTGGATCCTTTTTAATTGGAAGCAATTGTTTAGTTAATATTAAAGTGTTATTAAGTTATGGTGAAATAAATTTTTTGAGGAATTTGTATATTTCCCAAATTAACATCAAAGCAAGCGACCAGACTATAAAATTAATAAAATTAATAAAATAGATATCAATGATGAAAATCATTTAGCTACCGCCTTCATGGTTGTATGGCAGCACGAACACTTTTTTTTACAACCTTAAAACAAAGTCAAGCGGCTACATTTGGGAAAGGAGCGCACAGTAAGGATATTAACCGATTGGTCGAAAGTCTTATGGACGGACGAATCGACATTTTTTTTGGACCAAAAAAGGAGAGTTTACTTTCGATGGTTTGCTGAAGAAAATATGCTGCGTAGTCCCAACGGTCAAGTGTGGAAGTGGTTCAATAATGGTATGGGGATGTTTCTCTTCCGCTGGTGTTGGAGACCTCACCCGTATCGATAGAATCCAGAAAAAGGAGAAGTACATATGCATAAATATTAGAAGAACACACCTTATCATCGCGTCTGTTAGGGCACGTGAAAAAAGAAGAACGAAAAGGAACACTTAAAAAAAAAATGACCTACCAAATCACCCGACCTCAACGCAATAGAGCTGCATTGGGACGAACTTGAGCGAGAGGTTCGAAAACAGTGTCCAACATAGAACGACAAACTTTGGTAGATCGTTCGAGTAGCCTGGAAATCAATAACATTATGGAAACTATCAAGAACTTGATAGATAGGTCTCGTCTAGGGTTTGATGGACAGTATTGTTAACGTGTTCGTCTTATTGATTTTCATGCTTTCGGCCACAGTTTTCAATCTCATCTTCGACTGTTTTTATTAATGTCATGTTTATTTGAAATACATGTACGTACATTATTTATATTATGAATAAAATCGAACTAGCTTTGAACTATAGCGTAACTGAGCCTTCAAGGTAAAGCACATTGCGTTTATAATGAATCGAAGTTTTAAAAGATTCGGATCGAATGAGAAAAAATAATACGAATAGCGGTCGAATGCATTTTGACCCCAAGTAAGTACGTACATACAGTCGCAACACATTTAAAGAGTACCGTTATTTTGTTGCTCTTGTTTATTTTGTTTTATAACTGCACTTTCCAAAATATTGCAACGTGGTTTCTAAAAGATAATCGCTTGTGAAGAGTAGAAGTGGACAGTTTATGTGGCGAATTAATTATGAACGACGATCAAATAAACTACATAGTTCTTGGTTTATATTGATGTTTATAGTTACAATTTATTGGTAAATACAGTACACTCTCGATTTTTGCAACTAATGAAAACAGACGTTGTTGCAAATATCGAAAAGTTGCACAGATCAAACAGAAAATTAAAACACTTTCAAAAGGCCTACACGCTATTCTCTGAGTTATCAAAATAAAATTGGCTGTACATTTAAAAGTTTTATTTTTATTAAAGAGAAAAATTATGCTAAATGCATAATATTTGCATATTTTAAAAAATAAAAAAAATGTATCTATACGAAACTTAAATGCAGGTAAATTAATAAGTATGTCTAAGTTAAGTCTAAGTTTTAAAAAAAAGTAAGAATTATGGTTTGCACTTGTTTTGCAGAAGGTCACTTCGCAACAGTATATTGCGCATTTTCTGGAGTAGCATCATTTCTTCAATTTTGAAGTAATTAATGTTCTGCCTACTGCAAGCATGTGGTGGAGCATTTTATTGCGTCTTTTAACTTTACTTTGGGTTGTGTATCAATAATATCCATTTCCGCAATTTAAACAGAAAATTCTTCAATTTCTCGGGCTTCTACGTTTTGCAGATTCTCGGAGATCCATTCAGAGATGTCATCGCTGCCTTTCTGACAAAATTCTATCTCGAATTAGAAGTAAAGGAACACAGTCTACTTCCTCCCAATGATCAGGAGTTCTAATTTTTTTTTTCCAACACTAAGCAATTGTATTCGCTAAACTCTTTCCAAGCGCTTGCCAAAAAAAAGATGGCATTCTGTGCTTCTTCATAATTGCCAGAAGAAACTGGATGGCTCAACAAATTTTTTTGTAGTACAGTTAAGTCAACCTTATTAGACCTTGCTCTATGAAGGATTAGCTGTATTTAAAAGACAAAACAAATTTAGCCGTGTTGTTATTACATACTACATTGCGTCAAGACGATTTATGATCTCGGCAGAGGTTTGCTCTTGCCTGCAACATTGCATAGTAAAAGTTACACACACAAATTTTGTATTTTGCGAAAAACAAATCTCAGAGTTGCGAAAATCGAAACTTTTTTTGGATTTGTTGCAAAAATCGAGAAAAGAAAATCCATTTATGTCTGTTGCAAATATCGAGATTTGCAGAAATCGAGGTTGCAAAAATCGAGAGTGTACTGTATTATGTTTAAGTGAAAATACTTGGAGTATTATTAACTAATACTATGTTTGCACTTTATTGGATAGAGTAATGGGTACAAATAGAAGCTGTACACCAGGTATGAGGACCGCCATCATAAAACACCGAACGAAAGAGGACCTGTCCTATGGAGAGATCGCGAAGAAGCTGAAATGTTTAAAAACAATGGTTTTTCACGCCGTTCGGCACTTTAAGCTCCATCAAACTACTGAAACCGCCCAAGACGCAAGCCACCCTGCAAAACAATCGAAGCTATGGATCGAAGGATTGTCCGGATCGCGAAAAAAAATCCATTGCTAAGTTCCAAAGAAATCCAGAAAGAAATTTTCGGTGAAAACTCAAATGCGCTCTCAGGTCGCAGCACGTTCCATATTCCATTAGGGAACGATTGAAAGAGAGCTCGCTTTTTGGGAGATCAGCAAGAAAAAACGACTGCTGTCGTTGAAGAATAGAAAAGGTAGGCTAGCTTTTGCCAAAGAGCACAATGATTGGACGATTTCCCAATGGAAGAAAATACTCGAGTGGGTAGTGGGATCAGATGGAAAGCAATATCTCCGACGTCCAATATTCCACTATTACGCTAAAGCATGGAGGAGGTTGCATAATGCTTTAAAGCTATTTGTCCTGGTCTGGAACTGGTCCACTACATAAAATATAAGGCATTTTGAATACAGAAACTTATAAAGGAATTTTTAAAGATGTTAGGCTGCCATATGCAAAGGAAAATTTGGCAGTACAATATGTATGTAAATAGCACTCTTTCAATTTTGTCAGTATACAGATAATTTTAAAACATGTACTGAAAAAAAATTATTTTTCTACTAAAGCTACGAGTACACGACATGCTAAAACCACATTTAAATGTGAGCGTGACGTTGTTTTGACGTCAGAGTCGGTCACAAATCCTACATGTCGTGTACTCACTATATTTGTTACTGTCACATGCGTCCACATTTAAATGTGAGTATTCATGTGAACAGATTCTCACATGAAGAAATGTGAAAATCCATGTATCGTGTACTCCCTATAATTGGCCGCATGCAAGAATGCGGACTGAGACGAAATTTAAATGTGAGTGTCACAGCCATGTGATGGCACCAAATCGTGCCATGACATTTTTTTTTCAAATCCCACGTTTTTCGTTGACAGTTCATTTGATTCGGACGTATTTTTTAAATATTTCGGTGAGTTTTTGTTATTTTTTTTCATTGTATTTAGGTTTATTTTTTCTTTTTGTGGTTTTGTGTGGCAGAAACATGAACGAAGAAGAGATTTTGGAGGAGAGACAATACGTTGTTGAAATAGAAGACTATTTTCCGTCCAGCGCCGCTAAGTTGAAGCCACGCCGCGCCAACACCAAAACCAAAAACACAAATGGCAGTCAATTAAAAAACGATTGAAAAGTCCGATATAGATTAGGTTCGTCGGCACGCAATTCGAGCATCAATTTCGAGCAAAAACCCTCCGTGTCGCGAAGCCGCAACCATTCCTTTCTCTAAACGGTACGCCTTCGTCGCAATTTTTCTTCTTCCCGGTTGTCTTCGTCACTACTGCTGTCCAGCAACAATACAGCCGAGGTCACAGCAATCGCAGCAAAACACTTTCTTTTCGACATTAGAATATGTAATTTCACACAATTTTTAACTTTTACTATTCGACAAGAATCGAAATGAAATAAAAACTTTTGTGTCAAAATGCGAATAAAAATATTTCTTTGCATACACATGAAAAAATGTGAGGTCTACATCCCATGTACTCGCTATATTGAAATGCGTATGAAAATACCCTCTGCATGCACATGAAATAATGTGATGACCACATGCCGTGTACTCGCTTTATTTTTGATAGCTTCCCGGTTGTCTTCGTCACTACTGCTGTCCAGCAACAATACAGCCGAGGTCACAGCAATCGCAGCAAAACACTTTCTTTTCGACATTAGAATATGTAATTTCACACAATTTTTAACTTTTACTATTCGACAAGAATCGAAATGAAATAAAAACTTTTGTGTCAAAATGCGAATAAAAATATTTCTTTGCATACATATGAAAAAATGTGAGGTCTACATCCCATGTACTCGCTATATTGAAATGCGTATGAAAATACCCTCTGCATGCACATGAAATAATGTGATGACCACATGCCGTGTACTCGCTTTATTTTTGATAGCTACATTAAATGTCAAAAAATTTGAAAAAAAAATTTCAATTTCATTTGAATTTTGGGACAGAATCAACATGAAGATATGTGAAGTTGACATGCCGTGTACTCACTATATTTTTGCTTCTTCACGTGAGCCACATGTTCAATAAATGTGAGCATTTATTTATATTTTTTTCTGACGTCACGCACACATTTTAATGTGGTTTTTGCATGTCGTGTACTCGTAGCTTAATAGTATTTATCACACTTGAAAAATCAATTTAACTAGCCAAAAAATGTGATGGTTTTCTTGAAAATAAAAAAATACACACTTTTTTGTTAAAGCAAACCTGGTCACACAAATAGCACATTATGTTTCGTTACGCCGTAGATATAAAATTTAGGTAAATACCTTTATGGGCAAAGCCTAAGAGCTAGTATTTTGTCGGAGAACCTTTATTTTTAAGCACAGCTGCTCATACTTTTGGAGGACTCTCCACTAAAGCCTCCCGGCGACTTGTATTTGTAATTTGTTCCCAAGTTGGTTCTCGACCGATTTCGGATTAGGAAATTGTGCTGGCCACCCTAAAACGTTTACATTTTGATCACTAAGATAGCACCATACAAGGCGGCAGGTGCGCGTATGATCGTTGCCATGCATAAAGCACCATACCATTGGCATATTCTCATCAGGAAATACAATCATGCTGTTCGCGATAATGGGTTTATAGACGTAATTGTTCATTTTTGTGTAAATCTTCAGAATCGGTCCCACCCCGTGCCAAGAAATCCAGCCTACACCATTACATTTTCTCCACCGTTTTAACTATTTTGACAGCGTTTTTGGGAGTTCTGTTTTTGGTTAAAGGTAGCCCTAAACGACGAACGTGCTCGCCGAACCTGTTCCTGCTCGCTATGTTTTTCTCGTGTAGGGACTGGTTCGCGAACCGCTCGTTGTTGGCGAAAAATTTCGATTGTTTCGTGTTCGTTGGCTTCGATGTTCGCCAATGAGGCCCATGTTTGCGAGCAAACTTCCTTTTTTGCTGTGAACGTCGCACAGTGGCGCAAGATACCCCAAAAACCGGAATCAATTCATGTGATGAACTTGCTATATTGAAAACAACTTTTTTATGTATGAATCACGGTGCGTCGCCGATTTCATATCGCGGATGAAACACAATGGCACATGTTTACACTGTGAAGAATCAACACGAAATGAATGTTCGCCAAATGTGTTTGCAGTGTAGGGGATAACGCAAACGAACAAGTTCGGCGAGCATGTTCGTCGCTTAGTGCTACTTTAAGTGGACGCCAAACGTACCTTTTTCCATCCGATCCGAATCCAAACAACTCGGATTCATTACTCCACAGTACATATTTCCAACAAAAACAAGGTTTTTCTTGCATTAAACATTTTTTTGTCACGAGCGGATTTCTCTGTGCTATGCACCCTCTCACGTTTTTTTCCCTGTGAATGAATTCTAATGGTTCTATTGGAAACACCAATGTTAACTATTCAGATTGTTGCACTTCTTCCCGTGAATAATTAATTTAACCAAAAACAAACGAAGACCGAACTGCACGCGCAGGCGGCCAAAGTAACGAGATGTCAAACTCCACTGGATGGAGGGGAAAAATGCAACCACAGCTAACTGGAAGCTGTTGCGCCGGCGCTCAGCTGGGGTGGGTTCCACGAACGTGTACACTGTGGTTAAAAAAAAATGGGCGCCACCCAATTTTTGATAAAAGGGATTGGGAAACCTTTGCGAGAAAAGGAGAAACCCGACGGTGAATTCTGAAATTGGGGGAATGAAAAAGAAAGAAGGCGAAATAGAATTTTTTTTGTATCACGTTATAAACGATGGTCGATTTATTAAATGTTAAATTAAACCAAATTACGAAGTTAATCTTAGGGTGAGGCTGGAAAAAATCCACCGGGCGGGGTGGATGAAAAAAACCAACCCGTGACAAAGAACAAAAAAAGAAAAATCGCCGTTAAGATCACAAAATGACACGCTATGGTACGGTGGTACGGTCCTGAACTAAGCACAAAAGTATATTTGACAAGGTCGCGTGTCCCGCAATTCACTGGGATTTTTACGGGTAAAAGCCTACCGGAGTCTTTTCTGTACAACCAAACCCTAACGATCGAACACTATGAAAAACAAACCCAAACTATCACTCTACTTATCTTTTAATTATTTCTCCTGATTCCTTCTTTTTGTCCTTCCTGGATTCTTCTTCTTCTATGATCCGTTTCACTTCCGACTATTTCCTCGCTAGTCCTTTTGTTTTTAACTAAATTCAAAATTCTAACTTAACTTATTTCCTTTTCTTCTCTTTTCCTTGAACGCTTTTTCTTTCTCGTCTTTCTTTCTCTTGTACTTTCTTCCTTACACCACACTGGTCAACCAAGAAGTGTCGTGGCCATTCCAGTGGGTTCCTTTGTCCACCTCGAACACAAAGAATCCCACCCACTTGCACTCACACATTCACGCATTCAGCCACAGTGGGATCCATTTGCGGCTTATCAACCGGTATTCTGCTCTTTGGCTAGAATACGCCACCGTTTTTCGTTCCCTACTGTGCTCTCTCACGCATTGCATCCATACTGGAATTCGCAGCACATTGGGACATTTCCAGTGCCTGCGAATTCTATGATTGAGTTCAGCGATTTTATTTCGCTGACTTTTCGGAGTAAAAAAAAAGCGCTCAACAAAAAAGGAAAAGCATTTTGGGCTTTCTCCCAATTACTTTGATTTTACTGACTTACTTTTAATTTACTTTTTGGACCGATCGCAGAAGAAGTTCACTACCCCCGAGGAAAAAAAAGGAATCAGTACTTTTAATTTTAAATTAGTACGCGCACTACTCCGGTGGACTTTTGTGCAGATTTGGGGGTGGGGGGACCTACACCTAGCGTGCCATTTTATAGAAAATAGTTTAAATTAGGTTGGGCCCTCGGCCATTGTTGATCGTTGGGGACCATCCGTCCCGTTGTCTAGTGGTTTCGTTTACTTGTTGTCTACTCGTCTCGTTTTTGGTGATGTATTTTTTTGTTGGTGGTGGAGACCCCTCCGTCTCATTTATGTTTACTTATGTTTATTGTTGTTTAGTATGAGTTATTGTGATGTTGGTAGTGTATGTTTGTACGTCGCAGTGCAAGTTTTGGTTTGTTTTTCTGATATTCGAGACTCATCCGTCTCCTAAGTATTTGGTCGTCTTACTGTCTTTGCGTTGGTTTATGATTGCCAAGTGTTGTTTGATTCTGCTCGTTTAATGTTGTGTTGTGAAGGACCGCCTGTCCCTTCCGAGACCGTCCGTCTCCTCTTAGACAATCAGTCTTTATTGTTGAGACCTTCTGTCTCTTCTCGGAGAAACCTGTTTTGGTGCCAGTTCAACATGCTAGGCC
This sequence comes from Brachyopa scutellaris, assembly GCA_949775065.1. Classification (NCBI taxonomy): domain Eukaryota; kingdom Metazoa; phylum Arthropoda; class Insecta; order Diptera; family Syrphidae; genus Brachyopa; species Brachyopa scutellaris. The sequence goes on along the minus strand of OX459112.1, from coordinate 132,825,810 downwards.
AGTGGACCTATGGCTGATGGGACCACGGCAGCCCTCCACTTTCCCAGAATATTGAAGAGGCACGGAGAAGTACAAAAGTTAGCGGGAGAGGAGAGAAAGCAGAGGATGCTTCTTGTTGCAGTAAAATTTACCGCAACAAGATCTCCCTTTATAGTTTCTCAAGACCTCAAAAATGGGTTGGTTGCACTAACTCTGTAGATCAGGTTGTCCAATTTTGAAGTGGTTTTCCTCTTACAACATTTTTGACATTCCCAAACACCTCCACGCGACGTACAGTGTTGCGTTTTTGAAATTGAATAAATTCTAACAAAATGACCGAATAAAATTAAATCTATCAAATCAATATAATAGCCGTGTTTTATTATCCCCGTGATCTGATCCGGATCAGATCAACAAATAAGTTTGTGTGCATTACAACAACAATCCGAGATCTTGCTTCTTGTCAAGATCAATTTTCGTGATCCAAAAATTAGTTCGACTATTTCTCACTATGGTACACTTTCGTTTGTGAATGTTGCTGTATTATCGACAATTGCCAAGGGTAAATATTGCCAGATTAGAATATAAAAATATTATTGGCAATCCAGATATCATTAATGTTATTTTGTTCGAATAAATTAATTTTTCTGCTCATAATGATATTTAAGCGATGTGAAACTGAAATTATAGCTGCAAAATATTATTCTCATTCGGTATCTGTTAATCAAAATTAACAACTTCCTCCTAAAAAATAAAACAAGCACATTCAATTTTCATTTAAAAGAAAATATTCATTCGCATGGCAACTTCGCACTAAATGTCAAAATGAACTTAGCTTGTACAATCACCACTACAGAGAACTTTGATCTGGTTTGTTTTATTATTCTGATCTGATCCGGATCAGATCACGGGGATAATAAAACACGGCTAATGTTTTAACTCAATTCTGAGAAGGTACGAATGTGTTCTTTAAAATAACGTAAGAAAACTCAAATAAGAACATTGCATTGTTCAAAAAAAAACTAAAACAAAACAACACTACCATATTTTTCCTGTAAAGAGTTTTTGAAATATTTGTTCCTACTGAGAATGCACGTATAAAAAGCAAGCAATATGTACCGTTATGTAAAATGTTTGCACTGCACATTGTTTTATGATCTCTCTCATATCCAATTTGTAAAATAATCTTTTTACTATAAAGCACGCGCTATAGACGAAATGGTAAAACTGGTAAAAATACTGACATAAATCTGCGCTCTCTCGTAATATATCACCATGAGATTGGTAAAACTTTAAGTGAAATAGCTAAAATTACAAAACTAAACGTTTCCACCGCTCATTGTATACATATGTAAGCTATATTATAATAACGGTTCTGTTGAAGATAAGCAACGATCTGCACGTCCAAAATTTCAGATAGTGATTTCAGATTTTTAATAAATGAATTGAGACAGGACCCAAGGCAGAGCTTCGATCTAATTGTGTGTCAATTTAGTGGGAAAATGGGTGATTCCTCTACAATTAGAAAACACCTGAAAAACATGGATTTGCTTCAAGGATATGTAGAAATAAGCCGGCGACCAGTGAAACCAATAGACTGAGAAGATTGCAATATCCTTATAACTAAAGAAATAATGATCTTGAGTTTTGGAAAAACACGATTTTTGTAGATAACAGTAAGTTCAACTTATTCACTAGTAACACAAAACAACAAGGCCTATGGAGAAAGCCAAGTACGGAGCTAAATTCAAAATATATAAATAGTACGGTCAAACATGGTGGTACAAGTGTTATGGTGTGGGGTGCAATGGGCTAGAATGGGGTTGTTGATATGGTTTTCATTGACGCAATAATGAACAAGAAATGGTATTATAACATTTTAAAAAACAATATGGCGTCGTCTGGTAGAAAAATTGGTGTTAGCAATAATTATTGCTTCCATAAGGGTAATAATCAGAAGCATTAAAGCTTTAGACGTACTTTTGTGACTGCTAAATAAATGCCCTAAGGTTCTAAAAACACCACCGCAAAACCCTGATCTCAACCCTATTGAACACCTATGGGCCTATCTGGGAAACGCAATAAGAAAAAATTATGGCATTACTATAGTGTTCGAAGTCTAAAGGCAGCTTTGGTTGGAGAGTGGGCGAAAATACCACCAGCAGTTACTCAGAAACTGATTGCATCCATGCCGCAGCGAATACAAGCCGTGAACATGAAAAAGGGAAAACAAACTAAATATTAAAACGTGTATCTATATTCATTTTGTACCTACTTTTTTTTAATAATTTCAAAAACTTTTTCACAGGAAAAATGTGGTAGTGTTGTTTTGTTTTAGATTTTTCTTAACAATTCAAGAGTTTGAGTTTGAGTTTTCTGACGTTATTTTTAAGAACACATTCGCTACTTCTCAGAATTAAGTTCAAACATTATATTGATTTGATAGATTTCATTTTATTCGATCATTTTGTTAGAATTTATTTAATTTCCAAAACATTTTCACAGCACTGTAAGGCATTGTAGATAAAGTTTTTGGAACATTGTAGCTGCTCAGAAATATTTGAAACCGATAAGCCGTTCTCTTGCTGTTTTAAATATAAAAATTCCACGCAGACTAAGTCGAGGGTAACAGTTAGTTACCTAGTTCATACGTGAGTAAAAACAAAACATTACAAAAAAAGAGAACATATGGAAAACAAATTCTTTTCGGGTTTAAGATGTTTATTGAACTGTTATTTTGAATCGTTTCTCCTGTCATCTACTACTGCAATTTAAGTTTCAATCGAAGTACTAATGTACGAGTGAGTTAAGTATTTACGTTGTTAGGTTTAGTTCCTAAGGTAATGTTAAAAAAAAAACGTTTCATAAACATAAAAGGCATTTGGATGCGTTTTTTTTTTTAATTTCAAAATGCACAAAATCCCGCAACTGATTCAATTACTTAGTTAAGGTACGTGATAGCCACAACTTTTCCACGCAATTAATATGAATCATTCTCCCAAATCAATTAATGAAGCGGAAATGCCAACATATCCGATTTTAATCATCAAATAAATGAATGGAACAATCCGCATAAACAATTGTTATAGTCCAATTGTTATTTCCGAAAGGAATCCCCCAAGCGGACGATGCAACCACATTAAAACCATCAAACTCACAAGCCGAATATAAGGCGCGATTACTAAGCAGAAATCTGCGAGTACGTACACATGTACACTTGCATCCATATTCAAATACAATCCTGTTTTGAGTAAACAAAATAAATTATTAAAGAAATTTAAAAAAAAATACTGCTCTCACTATAGGGAATATGCAAATTCAACGAATTTCGGTAAATTCCACACATTCACGTCATCAAACATATTATCAAATCGTTGTTGGCATTAAGCACCAGCATTTTCCAAATAGCATTTGCAACTCATTAAATAGTAATTTAATGCCCCGAAAACGGGGCAGGGTGTCAAATTTAATGAAATATCGAATTAAATCGAAGTCCTATAGTTATATGAAATGGGGTGGGATGGAAGTGAAGTAATGCCAAACACCTAACCCATCGAAAGGGCACTAAAATACTCGCTGAGTAATTGCGCTTCAGTTGGAAATAGGCTAACCGCCCATTAGCGATCCCTATCGCTGCAATTAGATCCAATAAAATATACACCATTTGCATCGACATTGTGCTGGGAAAAGGCCTCGCTTTCAATTCCGATTGTGATTAAGTTAGTAACGATGGATATTTCTATGGCTTAGTTGGTGTAAATCGCGAAAGGGATTTTCTTAATTGTCCGCATCTATAGAAAGCACCAAGGATTGGTCTGTATTAAATGGGAATAAGTTCAATTAGTGCTGTAATTGGGCACTGATTAAAATTCCAAAATCTACGACTACTTGTCGTCCGCATGGCTTCAATGCTTAAGATTTATATTTTGTGCTTATTCACGGATTTAAATGTTTTTCTACATACTTAAACGATTCATTTAAGGACCACCTTGATTGCGATGGGATTCAGAACTATATCTAGGAGAGTAGAAATACTAGTAAAATAGCATTAAAATATTAACGATTGCTCTGGTACCCATTAGGGGGATATCTCCTCCTAATCATGTTTATTTAAATAAAAAAAAAAATTATTGGCATAAAGTTGGCATTCTTGCTAATATCCGCTGGATCGTCGCTTAACAGCATGCTTAGCAGGCTAAGGGTACTTACTAATGTTTAAACTGCAGATTATGTATGGACAAAATATTGTGGAAACACTTTGGCACTTACGACAGGTTTTCGCTGAAGATGTATGGCCAAAGGTCATTTTCCTGCTATTTTCCTAGTAGAGAAAAACGTCAAAGATGCTGAATGCCAAGTCCACCTCCATCTGCACTTAGTGTAGATGAACTTACTAGGACCGGATCGACATCAAGGTGATCATTCAATTTATAACTCATCTCATACCCTCATAAAAGCAAATGACAAAAAACATAGCTCACTTCCTCTGTCACTCACTGCCCAGGTCTCTACAACATAAGACACAGAGCTCTAGGCAAATATTTCTTCCAAGGTTAAGAAGAACGAGAAGTCCGTTAGTAAAAGTATTTCTGAAATTTGAAAATGTTGCTTGTTATGTTGCCGTTTTCCTTTCCAAATTCAACCACAACCCATATACATAGATATGTATGTTTTTATGTACCGTAAAATGAACTAACATTGACTGGGTCCCTCCCTAGCATTGGAAAATCATCAAATCCTTGAAACCTTCTTAGCGACAAACAGTGACCAGATATTTAAATAATATTACTACTTATTTCATTCCTGGATATTTATAAATGACAGAAAAAAATCTGTAGATGTACAAATGTCATAATTGGAGATAACCACCAATAACGAGTGGCCTGTTCAAACGCGTATTTTTAAGTGCCGGTAAAATCATCTCCGCACGACCAGAAAACATTTTGAAATCGTGAGAAAAAATTATCAGGCATGTAGTTCCATATATTATTATTAGGGCTCGGATTTTTATGCAAATGCATATTTTTTTTTAAATAACAAAAGACAAAAGGAATTGAATAACTTTACGATTCAACAAATTTACTTTAAAATGGCATCGATTTGTTTGTGCATATTTTGCATATTTCGCGTTAAATTCCCTTTTTTTAGTGTTCCGTCCGTACCAAAACGGAACACTAATGGAATCAGTTCGGTGTCTGTCTGTCTGTCTGTCTGTCTGTCACAGGCCTTTTTCTTAGAGACTACTTAACCTAGACTATTGAAATTTGGAACAGTTGTAGCAATTAGTGGCCTAAACACAGACCAGAACTTAAAAAGCTGAATTTCGACTTTGGGGGGGTAGTTTCTTAACAATTTTTCACAAAACGTTACAACTTGCTGTCCCGAGCTTTTTCTCTGAAAATATCGCTCAGAAAAATCTGAATAAAATCACAAACATTAAGAAAATAGTGTAGATGGAAACATAATTCTCACGACTGCCCTACTTCAACCGTTTTTTTTTAATTTCAACTACCCTACTGTTTACATACCCAGAAAAATATCACAACGCCTAAAAGTAGATACGAGAGTAAAAATTGAATAATTGATGGCAAAAGTGTTATACCCGCAGCGAATTTCCGTGGTATATTTCTACCGGATAACTATTGACCTAAGACTTAAACCAATGATACATAATATAACACATAAAGGAAGCTTGATGGTTTCCTATTATAATGTAGGTATCTCTACTTTTACTATATTGGGAAAAATTGAATTTGTGTATATACAGACACAGAGAGGGAGACAAATCGCAAAATACGCAGTTAATGCAATTGAACGAATAACGAGACGAAAAATTAAATCTGATGCACAAGCGTACATTTCTTGTAAATACATATACATATGAACATATTATGTAGGTATATATGTATGTATGTATATACATGCTTTATTTGTTGTTTTTTTTTTCTTTTACTTTGTGTGTGTGTATAACTATTCTTCTGAGCAGATGAGAAAGGTCATCAGAGACATATGTACATACATACATGCATATGTAGGTAATTTGTTCAACTTACTTGTTGGTATACATTTATGTAGGTACAAATTTGAATTTATTTTTCGCAAATTGTGCTCAATTTATTTGTATTGAAATGTGCTGTGCACCATAAAACTATGTATGTAGGTACACATATATGTTTTTATGTTTGTACATATATGTGAGTATCGAACAAAGTATCATTGTATCTTTAGTAGAAATCGTATCGTAAAGAAAGGGTTCATATAGATCTATCAACATAAATCTATGACATACATATGTATGTAGTTAAAATAACTGATACAGTACGGAACACTTATTGCGCAAGTTTAACTTGCACTTGACCGGATTTTTTTTGCATATTTTGCAGTTTTCTTAACTCTTTTCTCTATCCTCTTTGCGATTTACTCAACATCTACCGAGAGCACAATATCTATTTTTTTTGTAAAATTTGGGATTCCTAAGCGACTATTACGAAGTTAGAAGGGTGGGGTTCACTACATACAATTTGAATTTGTTATCGATGCGGTTCGTAAAATAAATGCTGCTGAAGGAGCCATCGCCCAGCAAATTCAAAAGAAGATGGATAATGTTTTAAAGAATAATCAGGGTTTTGAAGAAAAAAATCGCCAATATTTTCAATTTGAGTACCAACGATCTAAATAATTTAAAAGTAATTATGTATATAATAAAAGAACTGTCTTCGCTGAAATATGTCAAGAGGTCTTTTTCGATGTACAAATATTTTTTAAGGCCAAATAGGCAAAGTTTCAGCTTTCAAAATTTAAAAAAGAATTTTTTCATATACGCTAATAAGGCATTTTCATAAAAAAAATTGTATAGTATGCACACTAAATACACAAATATTTCTTATGTTGTATACTTTTTTCTATTACTAGCTAGGTAGTAGTACATATGTACATATGTATGGTATGTGTAAATAAATGTTTAAAAAAAATAATTGGCTGTTATTTTTTGCATATTTCAGGTGGGTTTTAAAGCATATTTTTTGATTTTGCATGCATATATTATGTGCATATTTTTAATTTTTCCCTGCATAAAAATCCGGGCCCTAGTTATTATTAATGAAATATCAAAAATCCGTGTCTTATTAGTTGATTGTTATTTGAAATTAATCGAAAATTAAAAGTGTTTAATAATAATTTATTAGCGGCTGGTCAATGTTAGGAACTAGTATAAATACATGGATCCGCAAAATTGACCACTAATGGTGACCACTTGTGTAGAGTGTAGGTACCTTACCTACCTATATTACAGTTATTTAAATATGTTCCTATCTACTTTTCAAACAATGATAGTAATCAAGTTTTGATATTATATTGCTTTGTATTTCTTTCATAACTTGAAAATAACGTACATTTTTTACACAGGCCTGCAAAAATAGATGCACGCCATTCGCTAGCCGTGTTTTATTATCACGTATGATCTATATACTATATGGATCACGCAATGAAAATAAAAGAGTCCAGATCAACGAAAAGGTTATGTTCTGTGTAATGGTGATTGTACAAGATAAGTTACTTTTGACAATTAGCAGAAAGTTGCCATGCGAATAAATATTTTCTTTTAAATGAAAGCTTAATGCGCTTGTTTTATTTTTTATAGATGGTATTGTTACTTTTGACTAACAGATACCAAATGAGAATAATATTTTGTAGCTAGGGGAGACTGGGGCACATTTGAACGTGAGGCAGCTTTGGACATCGCTAATAACAACTCAATTAATAAATATTTTAAAGCGTTAACCAAAATTTCCACATGGCGATACCCTCATCTTTAGTCATCAATACTTTTCTGGGGTTTCCTCAGTCGTCGTCTGGCAGTAGCCGGGAGTGCAGAATTTATGCACACAATTTCGTTTTATACATTTTTTTTTTGTAAGGGTGTTCAACATTTTTCGTGAGGATCTCAGTTTGCGAGTATTATTATTGGAGGCACCGTTTCATTTGGAATAAGAATAAGATAAGCTTTTTGCTAAATAATTTTCTGTCATAAACCATTAAAACAGCAACAATTCAAAAAAGCCCCAGGCCTGTTCAAAGCTGCCCCTAGTTGGGGCACATTTAAACATTAGGACTTATTTTAAAAAAAAAAATAAAAAATTATAAGCCTTTATTGAATTTACACTAATGTTGGTTTAAATTGAAGGTTAATTTTACTTCTCAAAGTGTGAATAACTTAAAGTCCAATGATTCAAATATATTGGTGTTGAGAAGCCTTTAAAGGAAAAAGTGCTCAAAGGTGCCCCAGCCTCCCCTATAGTTTTACTATTACATCGCTTACATAGCATTGTGAGCAGAATATTAATTTATTCGAACATAATAATATTTGGATTTTCAATAATTATTTCTTATTCTAATCTGGCAACGTGTACCCTTGAAAATTATCGATAGTTATAGCAACATTTACGAGTGAAAGATACACTCCTAGCGAAGTATGCACTCCTAGTGAAAAATAGCCGAACCAATTTTTAGATCACAAAAATTGATCTTGATAAATAAAAAGATCTCGTATTGTTGTTGGAACGCATACAAACCAATGATCTACAGTAACTCACAAAATTGACCGCGCTTTTTCTTTAAAAATGCAGTATACCCTTAAACAACTTGAAGATACATACACTGAGTCCGAAAAGTCTCCGTACAGCAGCACATGCCCGAAATAAATGCTTCAATGAGATCCAAATACAATGATTAAATAAAAAAAGAATCGTTTATATAAAAGAGAATCTTTTCTTCTTTATTTCTACAAAATTTCATTTACTTTCACATTATAACTTGAAGTTTATGAACGCAAACGTCCTGTACGGCCGTTTTTGAAGAACAAAAAAGTCTCCGTACAACTACCGTTCCAAGGATCTTACGGTGTTTTATGTATTATAAGTCATGCTGAAAGTTGCTTTTCGGGAACGATGAATTGTGTTTTTCCCATTTTTGGTTAAAAAAGTGAATTTTTTTAATATGGAGGAAAAAAATAATCAAATTTCTATCGCAACTAAAAAATATTGTTAATCTAAAGGAAAAAGGTAAATCTATAGCAAAAATTTCAAAAATTGTTAACAAAATCGGTTCTTCGGTGCAATATGTCATCCAGTTATTACAGAAAAAAACAAAACTATAACAAATAAACCAAGATCCTGGACGACCTAGACAAATGTACCATCGCTTAAGAAGAGAATTATGAGGGTAGAGAACAAGGTTTCGAAAACAAGTACCTGTGCAATAGCTGAAAATCTTCAAACAAGTGATGAAATAAATTTTTGTGAATAGACAATATGAAATGTGTAAGCAATGGGGTGAAACTAAATGGTTTTAATGGTCGGGTCAGCAGCACGAAATCATTTATCAAGAAATGGAACTAGTAAGCCAGATTGCAGTACGCTATTGAGAATATTAACAGGGGTAATTTATTTTGAGATACGGTTATATCTAGCTATGACAGTTAATTTAACATTTTTGAATCCGATGGTCGCCGTATGGTGTGGAAAAAGCCAAATACTGAAATGAATATCAAACATTTAACACCCACAGTAAAATACGGATGTGGATTCGAAAGGTCTGGGGTTGCATGGCCTCTTCCGGCGTGGGAAATCTCGTTTTCGTCGATTGCTGAGTGGATAAATGTGCATTTCTAAATATACTCAGAGAAAATCTACATTTAAGCACAGCTAAATCAAGGTCTGGCAACAATTTTCTGTTTCCAACCAGACAATGACCCCAAACACACCTCAGGTTCGGTGAGAGATTGGTTACTTGACAATATTCAAAGGAAGCTGAAACACCCAGCGCAGTCATCTGATTTGAACCCCATCGAGCACTTGAAGAATTACTCAAAATAAAAGTTGCCAGCATTCTATTAGCAATAAAAATCAGCCAAAACAATTTTCGTTAGATGTATTTCTTCAAATCAGGGTGAAACTCTTATCTTCAATCACCTTGCTTTGATGTTTTTATGAGTGGAGAAGTAAGAAGTGATACCTGTACGGAGACTTTTTGGTCTCTGTGTAGATCCGTTTAACTCTTATTATATGATTTTATTGAACTTGAAGTTTCTCCTAATGGTTTATGGAGCTTTTTTGTTTTTTCACTCAAAGTTTGGTTTTTTTGTGAATGCACGTGCAGTTGCATCGTGATCAATTTTGTGAGTTTGAAGCGGGAGTCGCAAAAAAACAAAACGTAACAGTAAATACACAGTAAGGAAATATTCTTTCTTCTGTTCGTGATTAAATAGAATTGAAATACTGGTGTTATTGTTGTATCTAGCTTTTGCATAATGGGTTCGAATAATAAATCACTAAAACCAGCGGAAAAGAAGCAAATTGAGGGCCTTCTAAGAAAAGGTGTAACCCATCGTCGAATTTCGGAGTCAACGGGAATATCCCTTGATGCCATAAGCAAGCATTTCGGCAATCCCTTGAAAACTTGCCCTGCAGAAACCAAGTCGGACGCAAAAAGATCTTGTCAGCAGTTCAAGACCGCAAGATAGTTCGAGACTTGAGGATGCAAAATTTTGAAAATGCAGTTCAAATCAAGCATGCACTGGAACGGGAACAAAATATAAACGTTTCTGAGGAAACCGTTAGCAGGACTCTAAGGGCAGCTGGTTAAAGAGGAAGCGCCAAAGTAAAAAAAAACCAACCTCGGCACGTTAAGCCCACATTGAAATTCGGTGGGTGATCCATTATGATCTGGGGTTGCATGATGACCCAAGGAGTAGGAAACATTCACAGGATCCAAGGACATATGACGTCATCATCGTATATAGACATTTTTCATTGTCACTTAAGAGAATCACTAGTGAAATTTGGTCTTGAAGCTTCGGACATTGTCTTCCAGCAAGAAAATGATCCGAAGCACACAGCTAAAATAACTCAAAAATGGTTAAATGATAATAATTTTAATGTGTTATCATGGCCACCGCAATCCCCGGATCTAAACCCCATTGAACACCTATGGGGGGTTTTGAAACGATCCCTTGCAGGCGAAATCGGCAATTTAGACGAACTCTGGGCCAAAGTCAGGACCACGTGGGAAAACAACGCCAGAGACTTGCAAGAACTTGGTAGATAGCATGCCCAATCGAATTTAAGCGGTTATTGAAGCTCGTGGTGGATACACGAAATATTGAGTTTCGGAAATCTTTTTTTTTTTTTGAAACTCACAAAACTGATCAAGCTTGGTAAAGTTGGTTTTTATTTTTTTATTTTTTCTACAGCGAAGAAAAATGTGAATAACTTTTATGTTCTGAAATGAAATTGTTGAAATAAAATATAATTATAAAAAAAAACTTAAGTATTAAAGGCCTTATTTGTTTTTTTAAACCAAACATTTTCAGTTTTCAGGACATAGCGTGATCAATTTTGTGAGTTACTGTATATGGATCATCGGTGATAATAAAATACGGCTATTCTCAATATTATCTTTACTATCTGCATTTTCGGATTCATCCAATTCATTCCTTAAAATATTTTCCAGTCTAACCATTTCACTCTGTACATGTTGTCATCTAATACCCAACCACCGACTGATAGTGATAGCTGAATTGGTTCATTCTTAACGGCATTCTCCATACATGACAAACGTATTTGGATCTGTATATTTGCTGAAACAAAACTGATTTGTTGATTTGATTTGCCAAAAGACTTCCTTCAAAATCAACGATAAATTAATTTATTTAACTATAAATAAATTAATTTAACTACTAACTACTCATGTATGTTTGTACCTATCTACTTTACATAGTTTGTTGAAAGTATAACTTACTTTTCATATTTTTAACAAAAATGTTCGATGTGGGCTTTCAGGCTTTGTAAAATATTTCATGCCTACCTTCGTTAGCTTTTATAGCCCTCGTTTGGAACATACTACATACAAATTTTTCAATATGGTTAAAATAGTCACTAGAATTAATTCCGTTTCCAAATTGGGTAAAATCGTCTGTTCCGTGATCACGGTGCACCGCTTCATTTTATTTTCTTTACATTAGTCCTACAATTGGATAAATAGTACAATATTGGATAGTAAATAGTAAGTAAATTCAGTTAACAATAATAATATGTACATAAATCGATAAAAAAAAAACTAATATTTTAAATGCTTGACTTGCAAATAATCCATTCGATCGCAGCTGAGCTATCGAATGACATTTCGAAAAAATGTGTTCGTTCAGTAACTCGATCACAAAAGCCATAATATCGAATTTCGATAGTTGTTAATCGATCACGAATGCCATATTGCCAAACACGAACATTTCGAACGCGTTTATTCGATCACGTATGAAACGATTCGACCCCAGATTCTGCTTTCTAAAATTTTAATAGGTTTAATTTTGCTTTTTTTGAATAAGGATAGGCTATAATCGCAACCAGTGAAGCTGTGAAATCCAGGGAGTGCAGCACAAAGCATCAGCCCTAATCCTTGTCGAAATTTACCAAAGAAGAATACTTTGAAATCTATCCGACGAAATGGTGACATTTTACATTTGATTAAAAGCAAAATAATCGACACTTTTCTAAAACAGAGAAACTCTTCTCTCTCTACACTTGTTTGGGTATTTAATTCTACATTTAATCCTTGCGTGAGTGGCAACAAAAAATTACACTTAAGTTACACTTATTTCATACGGTAATTGTGTGCTAATTTATGAATTATGTACATATGTTGTGGGCACCGTAGCGCAAGTGGTTAGTGCGTCGGACTACTGTGCCAGCGGTCTTGGGTTCGAATCCCGCCGCAAACACCTAAAAGTTTTTCACAGTGCCCACCTCTTTCGAATGTCTGACAAGCATCAAAGAGTATCATTTGTCACGATTGAGCTTCTCAACTCGCCGTTCGGAGTCGGCAAAAAACTGTAGGTCCCTTCCATTCGTGCAAAAATATAACACGCACACACAAATGGTTGCAAGAAGCAGGCCCAGGTTCACCTCGAGCTGTAGCGCCAACTAAGTAAGTAAGTACATATGTTCAAAAGAGGCATTTTTACAAAGCAAATGTTTATAAAAGATTATTAGTTTTGAATTAAACTTTAATTGAAAACAAATAAGTAGTAACAGTGATATAGAAACTTTGACTGCAACTATGGTTCGGCAGCTATGCAAGCAATGCACTTTGCCAAATTTTTGCACATACTGGCTTTGTGCACCACATATAGTGCTTGCGTGTTTTGCGCTTATAACCGGAAATACAAATGTGGCAAATACCTTTGAGAACAAGGTGACCGTCGCGTCGGTTCCGCGTTCTTATGTAGCTTGAGCAGCCATAGGTGAATGAATTGACTTAGCGAGCGAACCTGGATGCGACGTGTAGAAGTTGGTCATCACTCTCGGGATCCTCGACCGCTATTCTATACATGGAAGCATGAGTTGTTTCGTCATGTTGGGTGAAAAAAACTGCGTTTATTAGGAGGAATAAACGTTTTATTATGGCTAACGGAGCCCAACAATGTCAAATTTTTAGCGAAACGGTATTTCGCGAGGTACAAAGTAGTGAATAAATTGTCGGTAATTACATTTCGGCCTGATCCCTCGTACCTCTAATCGCTCAACTACGTTTTCTCCAACGTTGGTCTGGCGTTCTACACCTGCCTCCTTTCCAGTATAGATTTCGCCACGCAGTGGATTAAAGTTTGATACATCGCAGGCCACTAAACCTTTAAGCCATATTTGGCTGGTTCTGAGGGTATATACCTACTCGTACTGCGTACATTTAGTAGGGCCTTTGTATAGAAACAGCTGTTCATCGACAGTGATGTCTGTCATATTCATATTCAGTAGACAATCGATCATTTCTAGTTGGTATTGGTACCTATGTATTATCGCGCGTAATTATAGAATATTGGCAAAGAGCAATTGCAGCGCGAAAATGGATAACAGAGACCGTGCTACAGAGGTACGATGTGTGCTCTCCACTCGAATGATGTACATATCCCAGCTATAAAGTGAGCAGCCAAGTAAACCTTCCACTCTTGAACAGTGAGTGGTTTCCATACCTTTGGTGATCTATCCGAATGATTGGAATTGCATTATACAGAACTACTGTACAATACTACTTATTTGCCGCCAGCGCTGAATGAATAAAAAATTGCGAACCAGTAACACCAGATGATATGGCCATATTTTTTTATAACGTCGACTAAGATTGACTAATTACTTGAAAATGTTAGGGTAAAACTATACAAAATGCCTCAGTTGACAAAACGCTCCACTAGCCAAACACCTACACAAGTGTGGCTAGGCAGCTGCAACCAAACATATTGTTATTTGTTATTTTGTTATTTATTTATTTCATGACATTAAGTATAATAAGACAATGATATGAGTCTTTTAAATCTATACCTAATACAAAATTGTGGTTAGGTTAATAATAAAGATATTAAATTCAAAATTAAATTAAATAAAATTTAAAAAAAGAAAAGTTAAGATAAAAATAAAACAAATAAGCAAAAAGAAAAGTCAATAAAAATAAAAGAAAAAGAGAGAATAGTGCATGTTTTGAGTATGATGAAGAGTGAATTTATCTTCCGTAGTGACTTGAGAGTGCCTTCCTAAAACTGCTACTGCCGTTCAATCTTCTTAGTTCAGCTGGTAGTGAATTCCACAGACTGATAGCGTATACAAAGAACTGTCTCTTTGAGACATTATAACTAAATGCAGGTAGTATCATAGCTCTGCTTCTTTGTGACACAGGGAAAGACAGTCTCTCGAAGAGGTACTCAGGTGATTTTGTTTCCATTATTTGAAAAAGAAAGTTTAAAATACCGAAGTTAAGGTAGTTCGTTAGACTCATACCGAAAATACTGTCAGTGTATCTGGAAACATGATCAAATCTGCGTAGGGCATATACAAAACGAACCACATTATTAAACGCAACTTGAAGCCTTCTTTGGCTAACACTATCAAGGCCGCAAACAATTAAATTTCCATACAATAAGGTTGGAAGAACAAGCGATTTTGCCAGCATTAGTTTAATTTTGATTGGCAGACAGCTTCCAGACAGGTGAAGAGCTTGCAATGCTCCATATGTTTTCCCCACGACACGGGATATGTGGTCACTCCACGTCAGAGTTTGGTTGAAAGTTACTCCCAAATTTCTTACTGTCTTACAGTATTCGAGTCTTGAGTCATTTATAACCACACTGGGCAGCGAAGAAGTGTCAATAACGTTTTTGCTGATAATTATAGCGTTACTTTTCCCAGAATTTAGTCTTAGCTGATTTCGCTCAGACCAATTTACCACATTTAGGAGGTCCTCATTGATACGAGCTGTTGCATCTTCTACTAATCCGATGGGGTAGCTGAGATAAAGTTGGACGTCATCAGCGTACATGTGGATATTGCAATGCTCAAGTACCAATGGAAGATCGTTGTTGAACATGGTGAAAAACAATGGGCCTAAGATTGACCCCTGCGGAACACCAGCATAAGTAGGAAGAAAATCTTCTTCCTCTTAAGTAGTCTTGAACCAGGTTCAACGCAGTGGTGTCGAAGTGGAAGTTAATTTTTAACTTGTTCAAAAGTATGTTATGCGGAACAGTGTCGAACGCTTTGGAAAAATCCAACAGCACCAAGGTGGTCACATTCCTTTTATCAATTTGTAGCCGTATGTCATCAACGATTTTCAGAAGTGCGGTGGAACAGGAATGCTGAGGTCTAAAACCAGATTGATGTGGTGTGAGTAGGCGATAAGTGGACAAAAACTCAGAAATCTGCTTACTCATTAGCTTTTCAAATACTTTTGAGATAAATGGAAGAATTGAAATAGGCCGGTATTCTTTGGATGTAGAGCTGGAAGTTTTTAATATGGGAACAACTTTTGAAAATTTCCATAGACTTGGGTAACAAGACGTTGTTAATATTGTGTTAAAAATGTGGGTAAGATAAGGTGAAATTTGAAGAAATATTATTTTAAAAAACTTCGTGTGCATATTATCTAGACCGATAGCTTCGGATTTTATAGCATGGACCGCATTGCTAACTTCAACTTGATCTACCCTGTTAAACCGGAAATCATTTGAACTACTAGGAATGTTATTGTTGGTAGTGTATGTTACCTCATCTCTTGGGGGGTCCCCTGAAGATAACCTGACAAATTCTTTATTTAGCTCATTGGGATCGCAGCCATCGAGAGCTTGGTTTGGCTGTTTGGATAGAAGGTTAAGCTTCTTTAGGTTTCTCCAGGTTTTTCGAGTTGAAGTATTGCGAAATTTAGAGGTAAAGAATTTTCTTTTCGATTTCCTTATCTCGAGGATTACATGGTTTCGCAGTTTTTGAACTCCGTGTAGAGGCAATTTAAAGCGTTTCCAGCGTTTGTAAAGTATGTTTCTCTGTGCGATCAGGCTGTCAATTCTATCGCTGTACCACTCACACGGACTATTTCGTATTGTTATTATTTTCATCGGAACATGAGTTTCGAATAAATGATTAACAGCCGATGTGAAAAATTGAACCTGCTCGTTGACTGACGCTAAGGAATAGATCATGTGCCAATTAAAGTTAATTACATGACGAAGTAAAGCTTCCATGTTGATGTCCCTAAAGTTTCTAAACTGAATTGTTCTTCTTTCTGAGGTTCGTGTTAATCGATTTAAATTGAGATTATAGAAAAGAACAACCATATCGTGCTTTGAGAAACCCGGGACTTCCAATTGGCCATAGAAATTTGTGAGAAGCGGTTGGTTAACAAGAAAAACATCAAGAAGTGTGGAGCTGGTTGCAGTGAAGTGAGTAGGAATGGAGACATTAGTGGGAAAGAGATTTAAAGAAAGTATGCTATCCAAAAAGTTTTGCACGTTGGTATTACTTTTGTCTAATAGATTGATGTTGAAGTCCCCTGTTACCAAAATGTGGTTATATCTTGGTGTAACTTCTTCAAGAATGTTTATAATGCTGCTTGAATTTGTAACATTAGGTGGTTTATAAATAACCCCAACCAAACACTTGTCGGATTCACCTAAAATTTCGACAAAAAGGAACTCAACATCGGTATTCAAATCAGACAGACAAATCAACTTCGATGGGAGTATCCTCGAAACTTGCCTTGAACTCATCTAGATGTCTACTTAGACTTTGGGCATTTATATGGCAAACTGAAAGACCCGAGTATCTTTTTTTAAAAACATTTAGCATGACTCGCGTTTTATTTATGATACTACTACCACCACCACCAGTCGATGAAAATTCACGCACAGCCTCCATAACTTATGATGTGTTGACTAGTTACAAGAACAACAAGAACAACACCAGGAGAAAAAAAAAGAGAAAACAACCAGACCAGTCCAGGGGAGGCACATAGTCAAAAGATTCCAAAAACACTCTATCGATCCAGTAAACATTGCACTTTGAGAAGGAAGGAAAATTTAAGTATTTACAATCATGATATACAAATAAGAGAGAATATAGCATTAAATAATATATAGAATTAGAAAGAAAAATTGATAATTTTAGTGATTTTAAGAATTTTAAAGTTTTTAATAATTTGAAAGTTTGAAGGCGCCTGTTGTCTTCAGGTGTGTTTACTTGCTGCAGTATTAGTAAGATGATCATCGATAACATTGGTGGAGACAATTTCGTTCAGTTTTTCCAAGCTGGGAATGGTGACAGCTGCTGTGTTTACATCAGTTTTCACAAATACATGGCCACGAACAGTGAAAACAGAAACAAACCGACTTTGACGTTTATGTTGAATCGCATGGCGTAAAATAGTTCGGTTGTTATTAGTGAGGCTTTCATGAACATAAATTGCTTTATCAGCGTCAAAGCCGGCGTCTCTTAAATTGATTTGTCGCGAGTGTGTTTTTCGTAGATTTTTAACCTTTTTTAGTATATCATATTTATCGTGCAGTGTGCAGAACTTCATAATGATCACAGAATCATGATTTGGTCTTGCACGGAAAATTTTATTTAGTGGCGGTGGCTGGAAACCGATCGAGTGACACAAGTGATTAAATATGTTTTTTAAATTCTCATCCGGAAAAAATGGGATCCCAACAAGAATTGCATCCGTTTCGAAGTTTTTGTGGTGAAGTGCTTCTAGTTTAGTTTTTAAGTCTGCAATTTCGTTACACACGTTTAGTTCAGGTTAGTGTTGCTGGGCTTGTTTTTGTTGGAGTTGTGTTTTAAGCATATCAACTTCCAGTTGCAAGCAGCTGATATTGCCTGAGCAGCCTTCAAGTGCAGAAATACGACATTTTAAAGCGTCAAGTTGAATATCAACTTCTTGAAACTTCTCGGAGATTTGGTTTTCGATGTAGCTAATTCTAGTTGAGATATTTTCCTCCATGGCAGTAAGCCTATTTAAGATGGACTCACCCTGATCCTCGATTTTTTTGGACAACAGAAGAATGTTTTTGTCTGTTTTTGTCGTCAATCCAATTGGCGATTTTATATATTCGAACCATTTCAATCAGTAGTGAACTGTAATAGTGGATGGTAGTGCTTTTTTGGTCCAGTCGCGAAATATTCTATAAAAAAAGATTTTTGGCGCTCAAACATGTTGGAATGAGTACAGCAAAAATTAATTTTTTTCAGAAATTCTAAATATGACACCAGAATGCTTTATATGTTAAGAAAGTGTATGAAATAAGTTTTTTAGTTCGGTTTTGCTTATCTCTTAGAAGAGGGTGTAGTTTTCAAATGTTGATGGGGCACTTTGCACTCCGAAATTTACAAAACGCCTTTGTAGCATAAGTGTAATATGCCCCCCTATTACATTGAAATATACACTTATCAGCGCCTTCTTTTTTGCTTATTATTAATAGAAATGCCTCGAAATTATACCAGAACTATATTGCGGGCATCATAGGTTGAAAAGGCATAAAGAAGGCAATGGAGTAACATCTTCAAATCTTGAGGGAGACTTGCGAGCGTGTCCAATGGTATTTTGGCCTTAAAGTCAACAGGAATTTGTCGCTACGACCCAAATGCCATTCCTGACTACTTTTTCTCATTGTCAGATGATTACATGAGCAGAATTTGATTCAAACTCCTACTGAAAGTTCTGAACCCCAACCGAGATCATCCGGACTTCAATACCTGCAAAAATACTGGGCAAAGTTCAACCTCAACCAAGCTCATCAAGAAGAAAAATAACACCTTCAAATATTTTAACCGAAATTCAACCAATCCCGAAAATACCACTCATGAAATAAGTGCATCGAGTGTGCTGAAAATTATTACGAGACCGTTTCTTGGGAAGGCTGGCTCCAGTACACGTTTTGTCTGGGTTGGGTACACGAGTTTTGCACTATGTATGTATATACGATATACCAAACTGCAACAGCTGTGGTCGAAAAGCGAAGAGGCAAGCCATGCATCCTAAAAACTAACGTAATTTGTACACTTTTTCTTTAGAGGCGTTTTGTCACTAAAGTGGGGCTTTTTACCCGACAACAGAGTTACAAAACGCCCCACTTAAACTTTTTTTTAAAAAAATATATAAAATATGTATTGAAATATTTAGCTATGAATTCGATTGCCAAGGTCATGAAAAATTACCGTTTTATTTTTTTGCAATAAAAGATTTCAGTTTTTTCTTTACTTACTTACTTAGTTGGCGCTACAGCTCGAGGTGAACCTGGGCCTGCTTCTCGCAACCATTTGTGTGTGCGTGTTATATTTTTGCACCAATGGAAGGGACCTACAGTTTTTTGCCGACTCCGAACGGCGAATTGAGAAGCTCAATCGTGACAAATGATACTCTTTGATGCTTGTCAGACATTCGAAAGAGGTGGGCACTGTGAAAAACTTTTAGGTGTTTGCGGCGGGATTCGAACCCAAGACCGCTGGCTCAGTAGTCCGACGCACTAACCACTTGCGCTACGGTGCCCAGTTTTTTCTTTAACTTATGCATTTTATTGGCGATGTTTTCAAAGTGGGGCGTATTGTATAGTTTTACCCTATGTGAGAGGGACAACATCGATGCAATTACAATCAAATTCATTCTAAAAAACTTGTGTGAACTTGTGTGAATTGCAATATATTCTGCTCTAAAATGCGTGCATGAACAAGTTCACACCCAGGTACCCAGGTACTTTGATGCCATTTTCGAGAACATGTCAACGAAAAAAAAAATTAGGCGAAACATGTGGCTCGATTTTCGACATTTAGCGCATTTGACGCAGAAATGGTTTTTTAGGAAGGTACTGAAAATACTATGATTTTTTTTTTGAAAATTATGCTGAGAAAGTACCCAGGTACCTTGACACCTACACAAGGGTTAAAACGCTAAATAGTGTTTTGATGAATCTACTTGACGGTTGTAGAATTAAAAGTGATGATACCTACATGTAGACCTGATTTTATGGTCATTCATTGGGTTATGTTTTATGTACAAAATACAAATACAAATATAGACATTATAAAGAAAAAATTAAGGAACAGAAATAGAAAATTAATTTATATTGCCAAACTCAGAGATACTGAGCTCACCATTGGATAAAAGTACATTATTATTTCAAGTAATAATAGAACCCTTCATTCCCCTAAAATTGGAAATGTTGAAATACGTCGAACAATGCGGACAAATTTGTGAAAGCAGACTGTAATGCAATCCCTTCAGTTGTTACTAGCTATTCTGTTTCCCTGTTCGGTGTTAGATTCATTAAGGATTTATTTGAGTTAACAAACCAATTCAGAAACTATCATCGAATGCAATCACCTACAATTGCACATATGTGTGTACATATGTACATAGATATTTGAAATGGAATTTTCATTATTTACGATGCCCGCAGAGAACGAACGAGTGTGAGAACTAAGGAATAATCTCCTTTCACCTCTGAAAATTGTAATTACTCGGCGGACAAAGTCCATGACTAGTAGAATCACCCAGAAGAGGAAAACCAGACACGGACAATACCGAGGATGATCAGATCAAAAAACCATTGAGAATAAGTTCATTGCATTGTGCAGTTGATATTTCTTGTCGGACTTGTGGCGACTAACACTGGTCGGAGGAGGGTATCGGCATCGGGTGTCAGTGGCGTCTTCCATGGAAGGCTGAATGTCCAAAAACAATGTCCAACTCGCAACCAGAAGTAGAATACGGCTGGGCTCACGTAACGGGCACACTGTGTCCATCCATTCGCAGCCCCAGCATCATAATGAACACAGGGAGACGACGACAGGCGAACAAATAACTTTGAAAAAACTTGACATGTTTTCCCGTAGATATGATTTTTGAATTGAAATTTTCAATTTTCTTTTTGCCGCTTTTGCTGAGTGGGTGTGCCCGGTGCCGTTGCCATTGCAGCCAGTTTGTCTAACTGGCGCTCAAAAATTTCAAAAGCGAAAAAGTTCCCACTAATCTCGTGCACTGTGTCGGATAAGAGTGTGCCGTGCTGATAGGGCCGTGACTCGGTCGGTGGGGTGAAGGTTTGTTGGCGGCTGGTACTGCTATATCTACGTTCTAAAAAGTTTGTTTGGCATAAGATGAAAAATATGCTATTTGGGTTAGAGGCGCGGAGTGGTAAACTGGGAAGTTTGGTGATGGCACAAGATTTGGGACAGGATTTTTATGGAATTGGTGGGATTTTCCGTTTTGGTTATTTTTCCCTCTGTTGTGCCTCTCTTGTGAACAGTTTTGAAATGTGGTGCTGACATATGGTGTGTAAATGTTTTCTGTTGCAGCGGGAGAATACGAGCAGGAGTACATTTTGTTTGCACTTTATTTGAAAAGTTTTTCGGTACAGCGTTTTTGTTCATAGACAGGCGGATCTAAAAGCGGCAACGATGGTGTATTTGAGTGGGACTTATGGGCTGTCTGCCATGCTGGACAGTTTATCGAGAACGAAGTTTTCGACCTTCTTATGATCGAAAATAGAATGTATTGTTGGTTTGATTGTTTGATTGATTGCGTATTTCGTTTATTTAGATAGCAGAGCAGCGATTTCATTTTTTGTGCATTGATTGTGGTCAGTTTTAAAACTACAGTTGTGGGTTTTTTGTTTGTTTGAAAAAGCCACATTTGAAATATTAGAGTGACGAGCGCTGTTAGGGAATAATAAATATTGATTTACTGGTCTTCAACAGCAATAGGAAATCATACTAGTCCGTCGTAGTACATACATACTACATAACATATACAAATGTAGATTGAACATCGGAGGCAATAAGACTAAGTCTTGTGTTTAAACTTCTAATTCCTAATCTAACGTTAACCACAGTTGCGACATTGCGTGCATATGTCTGCTACTGGCAGACGACGACTGAGGAAACCCCTGAAAAGTGTTGACGACTAAAGATGAGGGTATTGCCATGTGAAAATTTTGGTTAACGCTTTAAAATATTTATTAATTGAGTTGTTATTAGCGATGTTCAAAGCTGCCTCACGTTCAAAGGTGCCCCAGTCTCCCCTAGGGTCACTTTTCCCTTCTTTTTTTTTTCTTTAGATTGAATTTTGCAAACACTTTAAATTATTTAAGTTTACACTTATTTGTATTTGGGCATGCGGACTGAACCCCACATCTGAATCTTTAAACTTCTAATTCCTTATCTAACGTTAACCACAGTTACGTCAAACCGTGATGGTGCCCGATAGCGAATTGATCTCGCGCCGCTGAGAGCTACCTTCTTTTATCCTCTTCTATCTGACACTTTTATCCTACTCGTTGTAAGGATATTTTGGCAGACGACTGTCTCGTCATGCTAATACCCCGTCTCCACGAGACATTTCTCAAGACATGTTCTTCGACTAAAAACATGTCCGCGATGTCAGCATTTTAGTTTTGTCTTCACGGCGAACTGAAATTCAGATTTTTCTCTGACATTTGGCCGTTTGACAGGTAGATTTTCATTCGGTGGGTTTTTCGGTAGAGAGAACATGTCGCGCTGAGTTGGTTTGGTAGGTAGATTTTCAGTTTTCGGTATTTCCGTAGAGTGAAGATGCTGGTTGGGTAGGTAGATTTTCATCCAATGGTATTTCCGTAGAGTATTTCACTGCTTTTAAAGCGAGAATTGCGCGTTGTATCTTTCTCGATGTCAGCTTGTAGATTGAAATATCTTGGCATGATTTGCCCAGCGAAGGTAAACAAGAAAAAAACCTGTTTCTAGTCAAGATGTAGTTTTGGCAGAAATATGTCTCGTGGAGACGCGGTGTAATTACTTTCTGCTTGTCGGCTTCCTATTCTTTGCTTATTGTTGTTTACTCTATCCTAACGATCTATTTATTGGCTACCTACAAACTCAGCCGCCCAAATACTTTCACTCACCATCACGGAAAAACTCGATCGCCATACGATCGTCTATTTATTCAGAACAGAGCGGGATTTTCACTGTGTTTGTTTACTTGACTGTAACATGTGTTTGTTTTATTAAATTAAAGATGTCGTTAACATGAAATATAGACTGTCTAAATAAGTAAACCACACCGTCTTTATAAAAGGATGATCCAGCAGAGTCAAAAATCACTCAGGCTCTGGCATAGCTTATCATTTAGTAGCAGTACGTTCTTAGTACTGTGGCGTACAGGCTTAAACTAGAAGCTAAGGCTAAAAGTACACGGTTAATCATGTTGAGTGTTGAGAAAGAAGTTTGACGCTGCTGAGATTCAGAATAAGTGTCTAGATAAAAACTACAAATTGTCTTAACTACGAGCAGTTTTTAAAAGATTGGAAACTGGAACAGCAATACTTTTCCAATTCCCTGAGTTGATCATACACAATAAGTTCTTTGAAGCACAGCGGACAGTCACAGCTAGGAACTCCGGTAGTCTTAAGATTGCCCGAACTTCGTCTGTTACCGACTGTTATCTTTCCCGATGAAAGATGGACTCAACCTACCACGAGGAGCAGCTGAAGAAATAGAGACAACAACACTAGTCACAGGTACAAATGAGCACTAGAAGCCGCGGCAAAGCAACAAGGCGCCAGGAATTGGCAAAATCCCGAACTTCGTGTTTAGTGGAGAGACGTTCAAGGCACGAGAGGGGGTGGGGTCCAAATCCTATGGATTGTAGTATATGATGGCATACTAAGAACGCCAACGCTGAGCGGGATAGACATCATAGGTGATGATTATAGCACTAATTGTTGTATTAAAAAAAATTTGAATTTCATGTGTAGCTTAGGAAAAATTGGTAAATTCGAACAGACTGTCAGTCCTATAAGAAGAAGGAGAAGAAATGGGTGTCGGTGTTCTAAATGTAAAATATTAAAGAAAAGAAGTCTGAACCGAGTTTAGGCTGACTAAAACATTGTATCTATTATCTTCGTTAGTTTTTGTAAAGTTCCTGCCTCAACCAGTTGTTGTCGCGGACTGAAGATAAGTCAGGAAAGTTATTATTATATTATATTCGTATGATAAATAATTATTTATATGTTTCCAATACATTTTGAAAACCAAGTGCCATTATTTTATTTTGGCTTATGGAAGGACAATAATACAAATACGCACATTCAATCAAACTATATTGGTTGTCTTTCCTTTCTAATAATATAGATACAATCCTAAGCTTTGCCGTTCCATACAATATGTATATTGAGACAATTAGCACGAAACAAAATAAGTTTTGCCATACATACCTACTTAATACCCTATAAAGTTGCATATGCTTTCTATTTGCGGTGAATCATCTTCATCTTCCATTCTAAAAGATTTCCTTTCAAACATAATACCTATTCTTCGACAAATACCCAGCAGCCAGCAGGCAATATGCAATAATATACAAACTAAAACCAGTAAAGTACGCTTTGTTCCATAATCAGGCACAAAAGTTTTCTGTACGGTTACGAGTATATAAATCTGTATCCATCAAAATGACATGTACCATCGCCACTGTTGCCAATTGTTGTTTACTGAAAAAGAATAACTATAAACGTACATATCATGACAACAATATGCTAAGGTTAAAAGTTTAAAATGCTTCCACATTTGGAAAATTTACTTTTAGTTACATTTTCACACGTGTAGTACCTATACGACACAAGTATTATTTTCCTGGTGGAAAAACTATATAAAAAGGATCTGGTTTTTTATGCCGAAAAGGTCATAAATTTAATTGAACTTTTTAGAATCCATTTGCAGCTATTGGACAATAAATTACCATCCCTTATAGTAAAAATAGAATTTGATAAACGATGGTTTGAAAAACATGAAAGTTTGGGAAAGGCAATAAAACCTATGAAAAAATGGCAGAAGTATGTACATATATATGTACGTAAAGGATGCAATGTAATAATTTATTAGAAGTTTTCTTTCGAAAACATAATCTAAAATTCTATTGTAAGCTGATTCTAAAATAACACTAAGAGCCCCCGCACACTACAGACTTTCTGTCGGCCAACAGTTTAGTCGGGCTCTTAATCAGCATGAAAATATATGAGAGGGCGCACACTACAACGATTCGATATCGGCCGATAAATAAGTTTGATAGGTTACACGCTACACGATTGCCTTCAAACTAAAGTATCGGCAAACTATCGGCCGACTACTTAATCATTACGGCGCTCTTCTACGTGCGCACACTACACAGACTATAGAGTCGGCCGATTTTTTCGATAGCTCAATTTGCTCTGAGTTTTAAATTAATTTTCTTTAAGTTCTGGATATTTCCTCGTATTTAAATATGGAATTATGGACATATTTGAGCGTAAAGCAATGTTTACCTCTCTGGCACATTTTTTTATTAACTGCCATTAAGCGACTATTCTCTGCAAAATGTGTTTAACGACTAGCAAAAGCGAATCGTTCGAGAACAGGCGGCCGATTGTTTGTCTAGTGTGCGCACTCACTAGTCACTACCAACCCGACTATTTAATCGGGCCAGTGTGCGCACCAACCAGCCCAACCCGACCAAACTATCGGCCGGTAGAAAGTCTTGTTCTAGGTTCTTGTCTACACTGCAGAGATAGAAATTCCAAATATATGCGATTTATTATCATATGTAGACAAAATGGTTGAGAAAGTATAGCACTGTTATTGAGAACCGAAAATTTAAGGAGGCCAATCAATGTGTCCTTTTCGCGATAGTAGGTTTCCAACGCATTTGATATCTACTTCTACTTGACAAAGCATTGCCCGACACTTTTATTGTATTTCGGGTACTATCAGTCTGTCGAAGTAATTAGACTTAGTACTGGGAATCGAACCCATAACTATTAGGAGATAAGCTAGTGATATAGAAACATATGCATTAGACGTCAATACGCCGCAATAGCGGCTAGTTTACTTCCCTGCACGCCTACTAGCTTAGGATGTATCTGTGGCTAAGCGTACTGCAAGCGTTCTTGATGTCTGTCAAGGAGAGTGTATAATCATGCGGTACGTTAAGTGACATTATTTTAAATTCAATATGGCGGACGCACAAAAATGTTAGATTAGTATTATATTTACGACCTCCTTAGTATGGGTATCAAATGAAAGTGTTCGACATGTAGAATACGATCAGCTTAGTGACGTTATTTTAAATTCAGTATGGCAAGGGCACCAAGATGGTGGATAACGGATAACCATTATCTTTACGACGTCCTTAGAATGGGTGTCAAATGAAAGGGTTTGACAAGTAGAATACGACATTGTTTACCTACTTAAACTCTACATATTTTCTGAAGCTAAAAAGTTGAAAATAAAAAAAATAATTTAATTAATTAATTGATTAACAATTAAAAAATAATATCTGAATAAATAAAATAAAATAAAAATCATAGGGCAGAGCTCTGCCCTGTCTGTCTGTCTATCTGCCTGTCTGTCTATCTGTCTGTCTATCTGTCTGTCTGTCTGTCTATCTATCTATCTATCTGCCTGTCTATCTGTCTGTCTCTCTGTCTATCTGTCTGTCTGTCTGTCTGTCTGTCTGTCTATCCATCTATCTATCTGTCTGGCTGTCTGTCTATATTAATTGACCAAAATGATTCACATTTCACTTGAAATTAAATTTTGTATGACAGGTCCCGAAACCACCGGTTGTTGAGTAACCGCACTGATGCTATGTTGTTTTCTATATTAAGAAAATCGTACGCTAAAGATTTTACCAAAATCGGTTGGGTAGTTCCCGAGTCTATAAAAGGCAAACATACATTATGTACATTCATTTTTATGGTATATAAATGAAGATCTAATAACTTGATTCCAGCGCCACGTAGCGGGATGAAATATACTTAACAAAGAACTCTCATGCTTACACAATATATTTCATAAAAATCGATTGAGCCGTTTCGGAGGAGTTCGAGTACAAACACCGTGACATGAGATTTTTATATATTAGATTGCATACTTATTTCAGTTGAGAGTATTTTTGCAAAACTGGTTAGCAAAATGCACAACAAATTGCTCCAAAAATAGCCGTCACTGGTAAATAGGCATGGTCCCATACTGAGCAAAACCACTTACCGCATACAGTCGAAGTTGCTGAAGCTGGCGGAGTTGGGTTATGAAGTTTTGCCTCAACCGCGTTACTCACCGGATTTATCCACGATTGATAACCACCTTTTCCGAAGCCCGCCCAGATGCCATAAAACAGGACTTCAAGGACTTATAAGCCCGAAAAGAAGAGGCATTTTTGCTCTAGTGGAACGTTGGAAAAATGTCACAGATATAAATTCAGATTATTCTTTGGAATAAACCATTTTAATTTTTGAAATAGCATTTTTTAACTTTCCACATAAAAATCGGCAACTTCATATGTAACGACCTGATATTTGATATATTCGAGTGTAATGTATATGTGAAGATTCTTAAATTAAATATTTGTAAAGTTCCCAAAAAAGCGTAAAGTAAAGTAAAGTTGTAAAGTTCTGCAAAAATATTTTTTAGAACAGGGCCCTACAATATTGGGCGAGTTGGCACTGTGAAGGTGAACCATTTTAACGTTGAGGCAATAAATGTTACAATTTGATTTCACTTTTATAGCACATTTGTAGTTTTCATTCACAAGAAAAAACTTGTGGTTGTAATTTGTGGTTTGGTGAAATATACTGCAGATCTTCGGTATTCTAACAAAAAACTGTATCTTCCTACTTATGCCAACATAGCACTCCGTTCGATATAGGACAGCGACTGAAGGTCAAAACAACCTCATTTTGTATCAATGTTCATACTTATATGACCTTAAAATTAGATTCGTTCGCTGTCACACAATAGATGACCTTTTGATTTTTTTTTTCCCCCTTTTCAAACCTTTCCTTGGGCCGAATAATACAAATAGGTCCGGTAAAATGAATTTAATGAGATACTTGTTAAAGTGTTCACCTAGAAATCAGACTCTTCAAGTGAAAACTAAAGAGAAGAATGATTTTTTTTTTATTTCTCTCCACTTTTATCTACGATTCTCATTCGAATTCTGTCATGCAATGATTAACTACATCTCCTTAGAGCATCCGATTTGTTTCACCCATCACCTTGCAGCAAAAAATAAAGAATTTCTATTTCTCTCTTCGCCGCGCCACTCTGCTCTTCGTGTTTCGCAAGTATTCACAATAAAATGCGAAATAAGCTCTGCTACAGTCTATAAAAAGTCACAAAAAACCACAAAAGCCATTCGAAAAACGAAAGCAATTCGTGAAGAGAATAATTTTCAAGTTCATCCACAAGTGGAAGGAACGAGAACGCGAACAGAAAAAAGGATCAGGGCAAGATACAACCGTGCTAAATAATATCCACTTAAACAAAAATAAAATAAATCTGTATCACTATAAGCGATGCCACTCTCGCTACTATTTGAAATTCACTGCCTTCTACCAGATTTCATTCACCTTTTTAAACATCTATTTTACGTGAACATCGAAAACTGTGATACCTACCTTTTCAAGTACAATTTATTATAAAGGGAGGGGAAGGAAACTTACATTGTTCGAAAGGTACTGTACCATAGATGTACCTACACACAAAACAAGTGTATATTGCCGTTAAGGCAGGTAAAATAAAGTGAACATGCATACAACCATGATTTCCCCATACCAAACACTTTAACCAATTTAATGAAAGTATTTTGATCACGTTCTTCTCTAAACGCGAGAATATTCCAAAAAAAGTTATGCAAGCAATTTTTTTCTTCTCTCGTTGTCTGTTTATTTTCCTCGCATCGTGTAACAGCATAGCAATGCAATTCGATAATTGGTCGAATTTCGACTATAGGCGATACTAGTAGAAATAATTAAATCAATACAAATTACAATTTGATTAATCAATTTGAAGCTTTATTGTAGCTGCAAATGTAATTTACAGGTTTTTCGGTTAGTTTTTCACTATCCTGAAAGAAATACGAGCATCTGCTTAGAATTTCAAATCCAATTACCCTAAATAGAGTCCTGTGTGAAGGGAGTTGGGTGTGTTCTTAGGGAATTTGTCGCCACGCTAAATTTTAGTTATTGGTTTGGTGATTTCCTAATTAGATATCATGTAATATGAGTTTGTCAATAAGAGGCTTCATTTTTATTTATCAAGAAAACACGCTCTTTTAATGAAATTACGTTTGATTTTGATTTTAACCGATAGAAGAAGGATTGCCATCAATAGGCGTGTTTTTTTTTCAAACCTATATAGGCTAAACATGTTTCCGCAACATGTTTTCAATGTAAAATACAACAAAACCTTAGCCTGGATAATTATCCAGTCTTATTTTTGTATGGAAAGCTTTTTCGAAATCTATATAGGTTTGAAAAAAAAACGCGCCTAATATATAATAATGATTAATAATGAAAAACAATGTAAGCCAAATGACCTGAACGACCTCTGTTGTACATCTAGGCTCTTTTGAGAAGATTTGCAGTTCTATTTCATCGATAACGTTACGGATATTGGTTTCGAGTGCTTCAATTGTTTGAGGAGCGTTGGCATAAGCTTTCTTTTCCACATAGCCCCAAAAAAAAAAGTCACACGTTGTCAAATCGCACGATACGAAATTCGATCACCGTTTCGAGAAATAGCTCAGACGGGTTTCGCCACTTGTGTGGTTTATAGCGCAGTTTTGTTGGAAATAAACATAAATGTAACCCTCATCCATACTTACAAGTTCCGGCAATAAAAATTCATTGAACATGGTTTGATAGTACAATCCATTAATGGTAACAGCCGTATTTAAAAAAAATACAAAAAGTATACAAAGTGCTAAAATTATATTATTTCTCTATCCGATAATCTAAATATTCCAAGCAGGATTACAAAGGTTAAAAAATTGTAACCTCATCGCAGTCTAGCTTTCACTTTTCTGAGATTTCAAATACTTACGTATATAATTGGTTCTGCCTTGACCTAGGTTAAGATAGTTCTTACACATTTTGTTATTCTATAATTCTATATTATGTCATGATAATTGCAACTCAAGCATTGTACTCTCCGCACGAAAATAATACGGGTAGGTACCTGTGTCGGCGAGTAACAGTTTCCAACAGTTCATTCAACGTTGTCAGCGTTTTTCGCAAACCCAGCATTTAAGTGTTCATGACAATCAATGACAATCACTTAATCAACGAGGGACACCTTGGACCTCGACCAAGGCATAAATTATATGCTCAATGCACGGTCATTGATCATTGTAAATTTAAGATAGAATAAGCTTTTTGTTAGTATATTTAATTTATAAGGCAACTTAAATAAAAATCATTTTCATTTGCTGATCGGAAATCAAACACTTCGTTTCAACAGTAATAATTACCATTATCCATTTGGCTTGCCAGCAGATGGTATGTCTGTGGCAAAAAGGCAAAACAGCATACGTCGTTTTTTACAACTGTCAGGAGAGCAGTTAAAAGGTTTGATCTTAGCTTACAAAAAAACTATGCATCGTATAAGAAAGTTGTGGATACAGAAATAAATATGAGAAAAAAAATATTTTTCTACAATTACTTATGGTTGCGTTAGTTTCAGTAACTATTGGAGCATAAGCACATATGTCAAAAGCTTACGGAAAATATTTACTTATGCTGTTTTTCCATTATGCATATTATACGGGAAAAGTACTAATGTTGTTTTTTGCTGGTCTAGAACTCAACAACCAGTAGAGATAAAAATAAGAAATATGGCAAATAGAATCTAATATTGCGCATCCGTTGGTGTAAAAAACTAATTTTCGACATAATTCGACTTATGTTGTTTTTCCTTTTGGCCACAGATGTATTACTTGGAGAATCAAACACATAATTAGTTATTACAGATGAGAAATGTGTTATATAATTCATTTCCGCTTAGTCGTTGATATTCTGGTTCATACACCAGAATTATCAACTCGTTGTCAAGTTCAACATCTGACTGGTCGAATACACTCTCAAAATACTTCGTTTTTACTTTTTCAGAAAAAATTTCACTGTGTAGTCCATTCCAAATCACGGTGGATTTTTTCGCGCATGTTTCCTCTTTGGTAGCGATCAAGCCGTAATAGGTTGGTACATATTTCCTTTCAATGTTTATATATACCTACAGATAAAAAAATGAATAAACATTTGGCTTTAGCAGTCCTAGGTAGAACCAAGCACAAATAGAAGGGACCTACAGTTTTCTGCCGTCTCCGAACGGCGAGTTGGGAAGCTTTACATGACAGATGATACTCTTGAATGTTTGTCAGGCATTCGAAAGAGGTGGGCACTGTGAAAAACTTTTAGGTGTTTGCGGCGAAATTCGAACCCAAGACCGCTGGCTCAGTAGTCCGACGCACTAACCACTTGCGCTACGGTGCCCACTACTATAGATAACTACCTATAGATTACCTATAGATAGATAGATAGATAAAAGTATAAAAAGGTAAGATAATATTTGGGTTATTTAGGTATATTCTAAAATCTAAATGATGGAGATGTCCGGGAGGCGGGAGCCTATAACACAATCTACAAGTCGACAATAGTACAAGCTCAAGTTTTTTTCGGGCAAAGCGGGATTTTGAAAAATTTTTACTAAAAAAAGCGAGATTTTTACGTCGAAAGCGGGACGTAAAAAAACATAAGAATAATAAGTTTTTTAGTAATTTTTCTTTTATTTGAGATTCAAATTCAGTTTGAAATGATGATAGACATAGAACAATTTATTTTTAGAGGAATAAGTAATATTTACTTATTTGTATTTCTATGAAGACTTAATTTCTTTTAAAGTTTCCTTTAAAAATAAAATAAAATTGAGGAAAAATGAACATGACTGGATGACAAATGAACTTAGAGACGCATGCCGAGAAAGAGATCGACTATACAGGAGGTACAAAAACAATAGAAGAAACATATTGTATGAAAGAGAATTTAAACAATATAGAAATGATCTAAACAAAAAAATAAGTACTACGAAATCAAACTACTACAGAACCCAGTTTCAATAAGTGAACAAAAATCCGAAAGAAACTTGGAAACTTGTCAACAAAATACTAGGTAGGAAATCCGTCAATTTAGATGATGTGCTGTCTAAAAATTTCGCAAACGAAAAAAACTTTGGTAGCCTAGCAAACCAATTCGCGAAAAATATATCATCAGAAATATTCAATACGATACACAAATGCCATATTAAATGCTATCAAGGACCTTCAAACAGTGTACAGCGCTCTTTGTATCTAGAAGAAGTCATTAATACAGAAATAGAGAACATACTTAATTCACTCAATGTAAATAAATCGGCGTGGGTAGATGGAATAAGACCCAAAGTTCTTAAAAATTGTTCATTAGTACTGGCCCCAACCCTAACCAAAATAGTTAAGCTGAGCCTAGAGCAATCTAAAGTGCCTCATATGTTAAAAACGTCAATTGTCCGTCCAATATATAAAAGTGGGAAGAAAAATGAAATTTCGAACTATAGGCCTATATCTATCCTTTCAACTATAGATAAGGTATTAGAAGAAGTTGTAACTAAGCGACTATATGAGTACGTTGAAAAATACAAACTCCTGGAAAATAACCAATTTGGCTTCAGGAAAAATAAAAGCATCAATCGACTACTTGGAGATTTTACGAACAGAATCAATGAAAGCCTCGAAAAAAATCACAATTTAATTGTACTTTTTATTGACTTTAAAAAAGCATTTGATACCCTACGTCATAAAAATATTTTAAAGCAGTTAGAGAAAGTTGGAGTAAGAGGTTCTATACTGACATGGTTTGAAAGCTACCTTAAAGAAAGAACATATAAAGTAAAAATTAAGGACCACTTCAGTGAAGAAGAGAATGCAGAATATGGCGTACCACTAAGCTAGGCCCTCTCATTTTTATAATATACATAAATGATTTGCTATCAGTCCTAAAGAAAAGTACAGGATTTGCTCACGCTGATGACACAGCTATTGTTGTAAGCCATAAAAACGTCGAAGCAGCCGAAAAGATGATGCAAGATGAGTTCAACGCAGTCTCAGCATGGTGCCACGATCATGGACTTGTTATAAACGCAAAAAAGACTAAAGTAATGCACATCCGACCACCACATGTTGTTAGACATAAAATTAACATTAAAGTACACAGTAATGAATGTTTACATACGGCAGAAAACCAGTTACACATACAAAACGAGGACGATTGCTCAACAACAATCGACAACGTGTCCACATACAAGTATCTTGGAGTAATTGTAGACTACAATTTAAAATGGAGCTTCCACATACAAGCACTAACAACAAAACTTCGACAATCTGCATACGCGTTATTTCACCTGAGTTACAGATGCACGCCAGATGTCCTATACCAATGCTATTATGGACTTGTTGAATCGCACTTGAGATATGGTATACTATCATGGGGAAATGCACCGCAACAACAAAATCTTAAAGCGACGGTAACCAGAATACAGAAAATGGTGTATCGAGTAAAGCTACGCCAACACGATATCAACTGGCAACAAATGGATAGCAGCGCAAGACTGTTAAATATCGAAAATCTTCATAAGCTGGTGGTAGTATCACAATTTAAAGATGACACCACCTACAAAATCCCGACACAGCAAATTGTAAACACAAGAAGACGACATCGAAACAGATACTCTATCTCGAGATACTGCAATGAGTACGGACGCCGGAAATACGAAGTAGCAGTTCCTACAATATTCAACGAATTACCTGTAGATTTTAGTAATGTACCAAAACCAACCTTTTTGAAAAAAACTAAAGAATTCTTTTTAAACTGCGAGCAATTTTGATCTCTAAATTAACTTTAACATAAAAGCATCTTTCAAATTTAACTTTAATTACCTATTATAGAACTCAAAAATAATTAACATCTTCGTAAATAACCTTCTGCAGACAAGCCCATACGGCTTTGCAGATATACTTTGTAAAAACATTGTAACTTTTTGAGAATTAATAAATAATAATAATAATAATAATAATAATTTTTATTTCTTAAATATAGTTGAAGAACTCTGTACAGGATAATTCCAGATTGAACAGGATGAGTAATTCAGCTTTCATTATACTAGTGTACCCGTGCGAGAACTCTCGCAAGAGAAAATCCAAAAGTCCCATCCATAATACAAACTTCCCATATGATTTCCATCTGTCAACAAATATTTCCCATATGATTTTCATATACCTATTAACCAGAAGGAATTAAATCTTAAAACATGAAACACTTCCCATATGATTTTCTTCTGTCAACTGATGGAAATCCCAGGAAATCATACGGGAAGTGTTTATTCTTTGGGAGTTCATTTTGGGTAAAATACATATATACGTTTTTGATCGGTTTTTTTAATTTGTTAAAATTTATAAATTGAAAGTGCAATTCGTCAGTGCTCCAGGAAATGCTCTTTCTTTTGACACCTCACTTGTTAAGATTGGTTAAGGATGAGAGCCGCAAATGGTACCTTTACTACAGAAATAATATAAATATATGATGATGATGATTTACGTAACATTTATGTATTTCTGGCATCCGATCATTTAAACAAATTCTTGGAATAATTTTTTGGAAACTGTTGCCTCTTATTTGCCATTGTGGCATAATGCTAGAATAGAATAGTGCGTACCTATACATATGTTTATTTGCGGAGAGTGTTCCTGCTCATTTTTCGATATATTATGAGGGCGATTTTTTGAATGAAAGCTGAATGAAGTTTGAAAATATGTATTTGAAATAGAGAAATGAACAAATTTATTGAAAGCTAAAAATCGGGACGTCTGGCAACGCTGATATATAGGTACAAAAACAACATCTTTTGTTTTTAGATGACAACTGACAACGTGGTAAAATATTTAAATACACGAAAAAGGAACATTTCAGAAAGAAAGGATTCTCCCAAAGCAGATGGGTAGATAAATAAACAAAAACAAAACATCGCAATCGAATCAATTGCGAGTACCGGGAAAATCCCCGATATCACCGGCTAACCTAAATTATTTGATACAAATTCGACGAATCTCTTGAAGGGCCAAAAATAGTTTTTATGTTCTGTTGAGTGACACAATGAATCCGACAACAGACTAGTCGGCCGGTTCTATAAAGGACCAAGTGGTCTAATGAAATGACCATGAAACTATCTGGTGTATTATGTGAAGGTCTTCTACATTGTATAAATCAGTTAAGAGAGGTTAGCTATTTCGAATAATACCGAAAGTTTTGAATTTCTTGATTTAAGTTTTAGAACAGTTTTCGTGGTAAAATCGATGCCCTTTAACCCTTCTGTCAATGGATGTTTTGCCACCTTGAAATCAATGGAATAGGTCTGGCTGGACCTTCATACATTTTGTATGGAAAATATTAGAATACAATGAGATAATTTATATTTTTTTGTTATTTTGGATATGTTATTATTTTTCTTCTTTTTTTTGTGGTTAGAAGTAGTTTTTATACATAATAGTGATACTACAAAGTATTTTGTTGATTTTCACACTTATGGCCCTTATGTAATAGAATATTGTGTTTAAAGTAGACAGGCTCTTCGCATGCAGTGCCTACAAATCTGGTTTTCCTTTGCGTTGTGTCGTTTACTTTGCAAGTTCTGCACTATTTTTTCTTGGCCGTTGATGTCTGCCTAATGGCTAATGGCCATCGCTTCGTCTGCCGTTTGGATGGATATTCTCCCAACATTTGGTCCATGAATGCCTACTTTGTGTTTGTAAAACAGAACAGCTTGTGGCTTTCTTGTTTCTCCAAAAAATTCTGTGTCATAATGAAGTGAAAACAGTAAAACCACTTCCTTATATGTTTTCGGCACATGCACTGCTATGACATTATTCGTAAATTCTAAGATAGAAGATTGTGCTAGGCGATTCTGGTCCGGAAGCATTTCTTAAGAATGCATTTCTTATTCCGTTGAATAGTTCCTTCAAAACTTATAAGGAAGTTGTCAGCAACAACAGTCCTCTCCCGCTGGCACTGTACTTGGTCATACGGCACCTTCTTACCCAAATTTACAGCTGTCTGATTTATAATCAAATAGGATATATTACGATATTAAATATGTTCTAAATAAAACAATAAATTACCTATTTTATTCACTTATTATGCGATTATTTCATTTTCATTATCTGACAGACATATGCAGGTAAAAAAATAAGTTTTTTCTGGATGAAATTGTGGGCTCAGTATTGGAGTGATCTATACGACAAAAACCTGGTTTCGAGAAAACGACGTTTGAAGTTTGAAAGCGAATAAAACAGAAGTCTTATGTACAACAACCATATAAAAAATTATTAAAATAGTGGATACTGAGCTGAACTTAAACTCCATATTTTATTATTTATTTTTTATATTAATTTAAAATAAGGGATATTGCATATGGGGCATGATTTTTTTGCGTTTTTGTATGGTATGTGGCACTTTTTGACCAACCTATGTGTCATTTTAATACTGAACGCGATTGCGATTTATGGATGCATATGTGTCATATTTTCATACAAAAGTATAAGAAAACCCATATTTTAAAATAGGTGTTACTTCTTTCCTCTTTGTTTTTTTTTTTATTTGGCTTCACTATTAATAAAAAAAATAAAGTTTAGTTAACATTTTAAAGAAAAATAACTCGTAAAAATAAACGCGTTTCATCATATCGGTGATCTAAAAAACCAACTTTTTATAGCTTTTTACAGGTACGGAACAAATTTAATAATTGATTATACTTATTATTTCTGTAGTATACCTAGGTACCCTTTGCGGCTCTCACCCTTAACTAATCTTAACAAATGAGATATCAAAAGAAACAGAATTTTCTGGAGCACTGATGAATGTACTTTCACTTTATAATTTTGAATTTTGAGGGTTGGATTTTCTCTTGCGAGAGTTCTCGCATGGGCACACTAGTTGTACTTATGTGTCACTTATACACCGTAATTATTTAAAATGCTTGCAACTCCGATTCGTTTTGTTGCTATGAAGCATTTAAACACTGAAAAATAATCATGCATATGAAGCACTATTAAATAGAAACTGTATGTAAAGAACATATCAGCACTGAATTATGTGTTTGCAAATGAAGCATATCTGAGCTCAGTTGTACACATAGGTCATTTAAACCATTTAAAAAATTTCAAAAAAATTCATACAAAAATATGACTTTCCCATACAAAGGCTTATGTAGCAGATCAATACTGAGCATTTATTCCCAAAAGTGCGTATGTGTCATTTGTAACACTGATATCTTTTGAAATAATAGAGATAGGAGAGATTTTATTACACCAATCGAAAGATCTTGCTTTTCCACTTAGAAAACATTCCTTACTCAAAAATGAGGCATATATGTCACTCAGATACTGAGCCCACGAAATAGGTAATAAATACGTTTCTCCATACAAGATCTGCCCAGATCTATTCCAATGACTCTAGGGTTGGGTTACCATACGTTTAGCCTGACGCGTCAAGCTTTTAAGGGCTCTGTCAGGCTCAGGCCAGGGGCTTCATGATTTGTAAGGCTTTTTAATTAGGGGTATTCAGGCTTTGGTGTATTTGGTCTTGCAAAAGTGTAAAAGTGTAACATTTTCTCACAATTCAACAACAAAATACACGAGCTGTAATTTTTTTTACACTTTTACACTTTTATCTTTTGCAATAATCCAGCCCTATTGTAACCTAGAGTGTAAAAGTGTAAATTTTAAGTGTACATTTCTGACAGCTTGTCAAATGTCAAATGTACATATTTGGTTCACGTAATTAATTAAAATCCTTTAAATAAAAAGAAGTGTGTGATAAAAAAAAATTTTGGAAAAGGGATTCGGTGTCGAACTGCAAGAAAAAAAACTAAATTTCGAAGAAGTAAAAATGGAGAAGGAATTTGAATTGGAGATTCAGGATAATAAATCTAAATTTGAAGAAGAAAGAAGAACAGAAAAAACAAGAATTTGAAGTAAATCAGTTATAGATAAAATCCTTTAAACTAAAAAACTAAACTAAGATGGAAAAATGAAATATGATGAAATTGAAATATAAAAATAAATTAAAGGATTCATTTGGAATACAAATAAATTGTTTTTTATTTTGCTTTCATCATTGGTTTTGGCATTGTGCATTAAAATATTTTCCCAAATTCTTATTTTGTAAACAAAAATCAGCTAATTTTGACATGAGCTTCAGGGTTGCTACAAATACGAAAAAGTGCGTTCACTCTTTGGTGTAAAAATAGTACATTTTTACACTTTTATAAGACTAGATACACAAAAGCGTGAATACCCCTATTGTTTTGACTTATATACATCAATTCAATTTTAACTTTAAATTAAATTATATTGGAATTGCTACAGACGATAGTAATCACGACTCGACTAAAATTTTCCCAGTTGTCGTTCAATATTTCGATGATAAAGATGGTGTATGCCAAAGTTTTAGATATTTGTAATCGTGACAATGAGAAATCGGAAAACATTGCAAATTTTTTACTGTCCGTATTAGAAAAAAATTCAATCAAAAAAAAAGTTATCTCTTATACTGGTGACAATACAAACGATAGTTTCGGCGGTGTAAATCGACGACCTGGTAAAAATAGGTTCACATTTTTAAAAGCTGATATAAATACTGTAATTAGAATCGGTTATCCGGCTCATATTTTACATAACACTGTACGATTCGGTGTAGAATCATTACAGGTTGATATAGAATCAATTGTAATGAAAGTTTACAATCAGTTTCAGTATAGCTACATGGTGCGAACGAAAAAACTTAAAAATTTCCGTGATGTTGAATGTTGACGTAGAGTATACATATTTACTAACACACAGCAAGACAAGTTGGCTTTCGCTGTTTTCTGCAATTGAAAAGATATTGAAGTTATTTCCCGCCCTTAAGGAATATTTTTGTTATATCGAAAATGTCCACGTTATGCTGAACATTTTTTTTGAAAGTTATTTTTCTGAAGCTTACTTAGGTTTCTTACATTATTTTTTTTATTAAATTTTGAAAATAAAGAGAGAAAAGACTTCACAAATAGAGTTACTAATTATTTTGAAGTCTTTTAAGGAATCATTAGATCTAAGAATGAAATACTTCCGTCAGTATCACTTAAACGTTTTAAAGTTTTTTTTGTGGATGCAATTGTCAAAAGATATGGGTCCTTTTGATTTTGTATCTGGAAGTATCGAATTTTTAAAACAATGCAATATTATAACATTTAATGATTCCTATTTTTTTGAACAATATCATGATTTGAAAAAAATTTCCAGCCAACAACTACTGCTTTTTTTTAAAAAACATTGGATATGCAATATGTTTCGTATTTTGAGTATTACAAAACTAATCCAACCGAATTAAAAAAAAAATTGTGAATGGA
Organism: Brachyopa scutellaris; assembly: GCA_949775065.1. Classification (NCBI taxonomy): domain Eukaryota; kingdom Metazoa; phylum Arthropoda; class Insecta; order Diptera; family Syrphidae; genus Brachyopa; species Brachyopa scutellaris. Next base: position 132,786,220 of record OX459112.1, on the reverse strand, counting down.
TCTTTGCAATCCTTCTCGCAATGCTATAACAGAAAGAATTTTTTCTCTTATAAACGCACAATGGACGAAAGAAAGAAATAAACTCGATTTGAACTCAGTGAAAGCAATAATTTTAATAAAAGAACATTTTAAAAATATATCTTGCGAAGATTTCTATAACTGCATACATTAAAAAAAAAACTTTCTAAATCAAATATGTACAAATGAAAGATATAAACAAATTCTCTTACTTAAAAAAAAACTTTCTGAGAAGAGTTTTTTCTTAAGTTAAGTTTTTTTTTTTTGTTATTTTTTTTTAATGGAGTTTATAAATGTTAATTTATTTTAAATAAAATGTTTTGTGATAAAAAAACTAAATTTGTTTTTTTCAGGCTTTGTACTCCAAAATCAGGCTTTTCTTTCTCAACTGTCCGGCTTTTCGAATTTTTTTGATGGTAACCCCACTCTAGGGGTTGTTTTAGAAAATCCTTGTTTTTTTTTATCTACTTATATCTAAAAAGTTTGTCTACACTAAAGCATTAAAAATATATGTATGCTGACTAAGTCAGGAAATTCGGTAATGATAGCTACATAATTAATTAGAAAAAAAATGGTCTTGAAAGTGCGAAAGGTCTGGCCAGACTTAGTCATTGACAGAAGGGTTTAGAATTAAGATGGTATATACAGCTTCTTATGAAAAAAATATTTAACTACGCGTTTTATTTACCAGTTGTCAGAAAAATAAAAACGAATGAATTTATTAAAATGCTTTTGTTAAAACAAAGAGAAGTCTTACTTCGACAACTTGGAAATAAAAATAGGACTACAAAAAGCCTTGTTATGTTGCGAGTCTCTTAGTTCTACAGGACAGCTCTTTATATCTAGATTCGAATAGACATACTTATAACTTAGTGTTACCTTCACAATATAGGTAGGTAATTCAATGTGGATTTCACTGATTGTTTTCATACGCACTACATACTTTCTTGTGAAATGTTTTCATGCGTTACCTAATCGTTTTTTAATAGATGCTATTACTTGCGTTAAGTTTAAGGCCAAGCTTTAATTGATAAACTCCCCAAGAAACATCCGCCTAGTAACATTGTAAGTTTAAATCAACATTTATCTCTTCCGAACATTACAAACTCAATTAACTTGAATGTTTTTCAATAAATTGCATGCATCAATCAGAGCTCACATTGTCCACGAGCATATCCCAGCAAATTGCTGCAATAAATAAAACACATACACAAGCAAAAAAAGAAAAAAAAAAACAAAAAAAACGTGAACCCTATGTGCTCAACAAAACGAAATGATTCTCGAACCCTTTAAAGAAATTGTATTTGAAGCATACACATGAAAACTCCTTTCTGTCCTTTCTGTCCTTTCCCGTTTCACTATTTCATGAGCAGTTACAGAAAGATTTTGCAGATTTTGCAGAAAAATAAAACACAGAAACTATTGGCTGCAGGTTGTAAATCGTCGGTTTCCAATTAAGTAGTTGAATTTAATAGCGGTACAATTTTTTCATTCATTCAATTCACACTAAACCCCCTACACCCCTCAGATCGACCGCCGCGCGTCGACTGCATTCATAATGAATGATTATTCCTTTTCAATGGATCTTTCTGTCTCTATTTCTCGTCCTTGCAAGTCAGTCCTGTGGATGTATTCGTATTTCTGTGTTGTGACTTTTGAAAACAGATATCAGTGCTAACCAGCACCTCAGCATGCAAGTCCTGAGTGTATCATTGAACTGTAATTGTGATAAGCAATTAACTGAAACCGAGGCATTTAATTGTTCTGCCGTGTCCTGTTAACTTGATTTGTGTACACATTTGTACGAAAGCAGTAAGAACTTCTAATAGTGCCGTACTGAGGGTTCAAATGAAGTAACCAAAATAATTGGTCACCGGAAAGCAATCAGTTAGGATCGAAGAACATCAACTTGGATTTTGACCCAAGTTATTTTTCCACTTTGTGTGGGAATACGTTAAGAGAAATACAAGTATACAATGATACACACTTATAAAAGGGTGGGCTATCTGCTGTTTTTTTGTTTAATGTCGCTTTCGATTGGGCAAAAAAGCACTTTTTTTTTATCTCGAGCAGTTTTTATCGCTCTGTCTGTCTGTCTGTCTATCTACCTGTCTGTCTATCTGTCTGTCTGTCCGTCTGTCGATCTGTCTGTATGTCTGTCTATCTGTCTATTTGTCTGTCTGTCAGTCTATCTATACATATGTATATCTGTCTGTCTATCTGTCTGTCGATCTGTCTGTCGATCTGTCTGTCTATCTATCTGCCTGTCTGTCTATCTGTCTGTCTATCTATCTGTCTGTCTGTCTGTCTGTCTGTGTATCTGTCTGTCTATCTGTCTTTTTGTCGATCTTTCTGTCTGTCTATCTATCTGTCTATATGTCTGTCTATGTTGCTGTCTGCCTGGCTGTCTGTCTGTCTGCCTGTCGATCTTTCTGTCTATCCATCTATCTCTCTGTCTATATGTCTGTCTGTCTGTCTGTCTGTCTGTCTATCTGTCTGTCTGTCTGTCTGTCTGCCTGTCTGTCTGTCTGTCTGCCTGTCTGTCTGTTCTGTCCAACGCACTGACCACCACGATGATGATTCATATACACATTTCACCTGAAATTTAGAAATTTTGTATGAGAGGTACCAAAACCAACAGTTGTTGAGTAAAAGTACTGATGCTATGTTGTATTCTATATTAAGAAAAACGTACTCTGAAAATGTTATTAAAATCGGTTGGGTAGTTACCGAGTCTATAAAAGACAAACAAACAAACATACATACATTCATTTTTATATAATAGATAATAAAACTTGTTTTATTGCTTTGCAACATTTAAGGGAAGAGAATAAAACTGAACCTTAACAATTTAACGCGGCGACAAGGGGTTTAAATAAAAATTGTTCCGATAGCTGTATTTTTGAGGGCTTTACAACCACTCAAAGTCAGATTAGAGCAGGGTGTATCCACATGTGCTCGCCACTGTATGTATCTCTATGAATCTCTAAACGATTTTTTCTTTGGACCGGAAGAAATTTATATCCAAGCATTTAAGGTCACAACATCTACAAACAAACCGTTTTGTTATCCTTTAGACTAATTTTTTTTTTTTTTTTTTTTTTTTTCCCCGAACGGTTGGGTGCCAATCGGGCGCGTCCCCAGGTGGTGGATAGGGGTACGCCGCGGTTATCTTCTGCGGTTAACAGGACCATAGCTTCGGTAAAAGTCCTGTCGCGAACCAACCCACAGCAATCATGATGAGTGAAAAACCGCAAGATTTAAACTCTGCATGGGGTAACCAGTTAACTGGAAATCCCCCCGTTGGTTCGCCAGCGGCCTGGGCTAAGGATGTGCAGGCCCAATCACCATTAGCTGTTACAACTGAGATGGTCAACCTTGGTCTCAGTGGAAGGACATTACAGGTAGACACAGAAACGACAGTGTTAGATTCGGGCACTGGTTTCTTCAAAAAAAACCGATCACCCTACAGCAATCCACGACAAGACTCTTACAGACGAAGATGAGAATTTGCTGCTCGACCCCTTCGCCAATCTGGGAGTCTCGGATACTGGAAGCATGGCGAGTGTTGCTGACACCGAGATCATAACTTTCGATGTTAGCGACAGTTGCTCTGTTGCTAGTTCCACCCTCTCAAGATTGTCAACTACATCTAGACGCAGTAAAATTGCAAACTGCAGGTTGACCGTCAGGAGACTAGGGACCAAAACATGGGACGAACTGACAGACAGAGAAAGACAACGCCTACACAACGCGCGGGCCTACCTACAGGATTTGCCCTCGCCGGAGAACAAGCCAACTGCTAGTACTCTGGTGGGTGCAGATCGTGCGGTGGGCACGGGCGAGGAGAGGATGATGGGACCACCCGCTCCTCTGACAAGCCATAGCCAGTCGAGGAGTGGGGTGGTCGCATCCGCCTCTCTTAAAAATGTAGGTGACTCTACAGGAAGGTTGCAGGAGCCGACCGGGGTATCACCAAACTCAGCGTCTTGTTCTCGTATTAAGCCTAATGCTGATCTTGACCTTGCGCGGGGGGAGGAGGTTTCGCGGGAAGTTGATAAGGGGTATCTGGATCTGACCAACATCTCGAGCCATAGCTCATCTTGTGGGAAGGATGCAGAGGCCTCTCGTCGACTAGGTGAATGTAGCCTCAACGGTACGATGGACAGTACGACTACGGTTATCACCTTACCAAGGAACCTGAAGCAGCATGATACGGGCTCTCGCAAAGCTCTCAGTGCAGCTGAGGGGACCAAGGTTAAGAAGGTGCTCGCTCCTAGCACGATTGCACGACGACAAAAACGCAATGCAATTAGACTGATCCGACGACTCAACAAAAGACAACCCGAAACCTACACGGCAAGGGAAAAGGAAGCTCTGGATAGAGCCAGAGAAAAACTCAAGGCACAAGGCAAAACAAACATTGACGAAACGGTTACAACACATAACAAAGACAATACGAAACAAACACGAAACTCTTGGAAAATTGCTAGAAGACTGTCCGAGACGAGGAAGGAAAGCCCCCTGCTCTCCACCTCAGTCTCGGGCAGACTTAAGGCTGCTGTGGACGTCTTGGGTGTGGATCCCAACTCCCGACCCGAGACGGTTGCAAGCTGCTCCAAGAGGCTCAGAAACAACCCAGACGACTCTATTTCACCGACCACGACAGAAACAAACAAAAAAGCCAAGACGACGCCTCAAGTTATAAGTACTGGACGTCAAGTTGCCATCGTCGACTACGGCAACCCAGAGCGGAAACTGACTTCAGATCAGTGGAGGCTCTTAGAAATAAGAATCCTCGATGGCGTGAATGACGCTATACTGAAAGGGTTGGGACATATCCCACATTTCGGTCAGCTGACTACCGTTAGAGGTTTCAAGGTTATGACCTGTGAAGATGAATTTACCTTCACATGGCTTAAAGAATTTGTCCAAAGAACAGAAGCTCCATGGCTAAACGCGAACCTTCGTACTATTGAACGAGGGGAGCTCACTCGCTTAGCGCGACCAAAAGGACGATTATTGATACCTGGCCCCTACATCCCGAGAGAGAGGATCGAAAGAAATCTCCAACACCTCAATACTGAGCTTTTTAGCTCTGATTGGGAAGTTGTAGAGATGGGCGAGCACACGAATGCAGGTACAGAGATTATGGTTATGCTCAGCCACAGGTCGATGCCACTACTGCGCGCCATTAACTTCAAGGTCCGCGTCGGGATTACGCGATGTAAGATACGACCAATTGGAGTGTCGGCAGTTGGTGACACAAGAAGAGAGGCTGGTCAAATAAAGCATGCTGAAGATAGTGCAAATAAACCTGCACCACAGTAAGGCTGCAAGCGCCAACCTTGTCTACCTCATGGGGGATAGACAAATAGACATCGCCCTCATACAAGAACCCTGGGTAACAGGTGGCAAAATAAGAGGGCTGCATTCGAGAGATTTGGTACTTTACACCACCACACAGGTAAAGACAGATTGTAGAAATAGAACCTGTATAGTAGCTAGGAAAAATATTAACCTTCTTCTACTATCCACTTACAGTGATACAGACCAGACAGTCGTCAAATATGAGCGTAGAGGGCTTCCCCCACTTATATTTTCAGCCATCTACATGCCATATAATGCAACCACTGGACCACCTCCAAATCTAACCCACTCACTCGTGCAAAAAGCTAAACAAGAGAGATGGGACATTGTGATGGGCTGCGATGCCAATGCTCATCACACGCACTGGGGTAGTACGGACGCAAACTTACGGGGTGAGTTACTTTTTGAGTTTATTATCTCTAACAACCTAGTTGTGGCGAATAGGGGTAATGAACCAACTTTTGTGATTAGGAATAGGCAGGAGGTCTTAGATATCACTCTTGCCGGTAACTCTACCACCCTTGAAATTAAACAGTGGAAGGTATCGAAGGACGAAACGTTCTCCGACCACAAACTGATAGAATTCCTCATAGAAACCAACAAAGAACCTCTAAAACAATATAGGAACCCCAGAAACACTAACTGGGATCTCTTTTGTGAAAAAACAAGGGTCTCGGCTGCAGTTCTACCGCACGATAGCATACACTGCCCCGCAGACATAGATAGGGTAGCCACTGAATTGTCTGACATTCTTGGCGATTCCTATAAATCAGCATGTCCCCTTAAGACAATGAAAAATAGAAAGACACCTCCGTGGTGGTCTAAGGAGCTATCAGGTATTAGAAAAGAAACTCGCAGACTTTTCAATGCTGCTAGAAGAACAAATCTGGACTGTGACTGGGCAAATTACAAATCCAGTCAAAGAAAATTTAAAGCTGAAACACAAAGGGCCAAACGCTGTTCATGGCAATCCTTCTGTAGTGATATAGAAAGCACAACAGAATCAGCCAGACTACGTAAAGTTCTCTCTAAGGACCCAACCATATTTGGTTCCTTAAAGAATTCTAATGGCGGTTGGACAGAATCATGTGCAGACACGATACAGCTTCTGATGAGTACTCACTTTCCGGGCTGTACGGTCTTCGATTGCGCATCCGCTCAGAACGCAGAAAATGGTACGGTTATGACCGTACCTCAAGAAATAATCACGGTTGAGAGAATTCAATGGGCAATAAGCTCCTTCTCACCCTATAAATCGCCGGGTATCGACGGCATCTTTCCAATGATGCTTCAAAAATCCGTGCACAGTATATTGAACATCTTATTGAATCTCTTCATAAGCAGCCTTAAGTACGGATACGTACCTAGAATATGGCGCGAGGTCAAGGTGGTTTTTATCCCCAAGGCCGGTAAGCCAAGCCATACAAATGCTAAGGACTTTAGACCTATCAGTCTGTCCTCTTTCGTACTTAAAACCCTCGAAAGACTCATTGAGATTCATATTCGTAGCAGGTTGAGTACCAGAGACATATCTCCGGCACAACATGCTTATACGAAAGGAAAAAGCGTTGAAACAGCGCTTCACAGCGTTGTTGGTACAATTGAGAAGTCACTCAGAGTTAAAGAATTCACACTTGCTGCTTTCCTAGACATTGAAGGAGCCTTCAACAATGTCAAAACGGAAGCAGTGTGTGGGGCATTAAGAAAACTAAAGGTAGACGAAACACTTATTCACTGGATTAGATCCATGCTTAAAAACCGATACATAAACTCAGAGCTGGGCGATGTACAAATTAAGGCTATCGCCTCAAGAGGTACACCGCAGGGGGGGGTTCTCTCCCCACTACTCTGGGTATTGGTAATGAACGACATCTTAGTTAAACTTAGATACAGCGGAGTTAAGACTGTTGCATACGCCGATGATGTGGTGCTACTAGCAACAGGAAAATTCCTCCCAACCATCAGTGAGCAACTTGAAGGGGCTTTGAAAGCACTAAACAACTGGACCAAACACTGTGGACTTGCGGTCAATCCACAGAAAACTGAACTGGTACTGTTCACCAATAAGAGATCTACTCCGCAATTTAAACTCCCATCTATTGAGGGAACTACCCTTAGGATCTCTGACAGTGCCAGCTACCTAGGGCTAGTGCTAGACAGAAAACTAAACTGGGGACTTAATGTTAAAGAACGGGCAAGAAAGGCGCAAATAGCCTTTTATACTTGCAACAGAATATTTGGGAAAACCTGGGGACCCAGCCCTAAAATTATACTCTGGCTATATACAGCGGTGGTTAGACCCATTCTTACCTATGGTAGTTTGGTCTGGTGGCATGCCGCCTGTAAGACCACGAATCTAAAGTTAATGACGAAAGTACAAAGAATGGCCTGCATTGGTTCAACAGGAGCGATACGCACCTCACCAACAGCGGGACTAGAAACCATTCTGTATCTTCTTCCCTTAGACCTATTCGTGCAGGAGTCCGCAGCAAAAAGTGCCCTGAGACTATCACAGTCTCAAAGTTGGAAATCCGACCAAACAGGCCATGCGCAGATTTTAAATAAATACATGAGTAAAGTAGAAAACACAGATTACCTGATACCTTATCTAGACTTTGATAAACCATTCTCCTGTTATTTTCCTAGTAGAGAAGAATGGAAAGCAGATCAGGTGCTCAAAGATAAAACCATCTCCGTCTACACGGATGGCTCTAAAATGGATATAGGGGTAGGAGCGGGTATCTTTTCGGAGACGCTCAAATTATCCATATCAATCAGACTTCCAAACTTTGGCAGTGTTTTCCAAGCGGAGGTTCTGGCAGTAACAATAGCCGCTCGTGAAACCGCATTGAAGGTGATACCGCGAGACGATATCACATTTTTCATTGACAGCCAAGCGGCAATAAAAGCAATTTCTGCCACTGAAATAAAATCAAAGCTTGTACGTTGCTGTCGCGAAGAGCTACGGGTTCTTGGCGCACAGCACAAAGTAAAACTATGCTGGGTTCCTGGACACCATGGTGTACCGGGTAATGAAAAAGCTGATGCACTTGCTAGGGCGGGATCGGCTTTAGGCATAGACCAAGCCGACCCTTCAATTCACATCTCACTATGCGCCATCAAGCAAAAAATAGAGAGTAGAACGCTTATCAGAGCAAACGACAGGTGGAAAACCCTCAACTCTTGTATAAACACAAGAAAGATGTGGCCAATTTACGACAAAAACAAAACAGATAAGATATTAATGAAGGACAGAAACTCTCTGTCCAAGCTGGTAGGCATAATAACCGGGCACAATATGCTTCGGCACCATGCCAGCAAACTAGGTCTTAATGTTAGTGATCTCTGTAGAGGATGCGGTGACGAGGAAGTCCACGAGGATACACCCCACTTCCTCTGTCATTGCCCAGGTCTCTACAACATAAGGCATAAAACTCTGGGTAGACATTTCTTCCAGGACATAGAAGAACTCTCCGGATTCCCGGTAAAGGACATCTGCAGCTTTATTAAAGCTACGGGTTGGTTTGACAATCCTTAATCGCCGTCATCCAAACGAATAAGGAAACAACACTTATGGGCATCACAATGGATCTGTATTGATCTAAGTGTGGCGCCAGATGGGCATCCCTCGGCGTCAACCCACTAACCTAACCTAACCTAGACTAATTTTTCATTAAGCATCACCTTCTGACAGATTGACCTATTGGCTGTAATATAATTATTAATTAACAATAAACAGACCACGTTGCGCCACTATAAAAGCTCCTTTGTTTCAATTATCGGCCCCTAAATCAATTAAAATCGCTATGTTGCAATCTCATTTTCATGTGCTTATGCACGGAATACTGCATACAGTATACCATATCGCACTGAAGTTTTCTGAAGAAAAATTGCACGCAAACTTAATTTAATCGCTAATCTAACATCAGATAGAATTCACTACACAGTGTGCCGCCACCCTCGTTCGGTTTTCTCCTTCCCAAGGATATGCCAACAAAGCGAAAACCCCTATGGAGCACTTAATCTTCATGTCATCTATCGTAGCGCTTTATTTCATTTTCTCCTTTCTCGCGCTCATTAGATATCCTTTTCTGTTCAGATTTAAGGATGGTGATGGTGGTTTGTGTGGTAATCATTTCGAATGGGTGTAGTAGATTAAAATGCTGAGTCGCTGATATACACTAGTGGATTATCCTTAGTGCATTATTCGATTAACACTACAATTACATTAGGGGCGAGAACGTGCCGCATAATTATATTATATACGGCGAAGGAAATCGACGAAAGTTCGAACTACAGATTGAGTTATCGAAGTTGAATACTCATACTTCACTGCTAAAACAATACTTATCACCCAGGAGGCATCCATTTTACTAAGAAGTGGTTGATGTCTGCTTGCTCTATGTGGCAGGGAAGGATGTGTGTGCCATCACCTCTGCTTTATTAATCAATGACAAATTTAGCTGCCCAAAGTTTCCAATCAAGTTCTCTTGCGCCCTAATTGGTGGTGACATTTTGATTGGTTACGATGATGGTGTGAATTGAAAACTTTGTTTCTCTGTTCGTTGAGTGAGTAAATTAATTTACAATAAATGCCAACGAGTCTAACAAATGATTAAAGTGATTTTCAAAATCTATCACAATAAGTTTATAATTCATTTATCATCAATTTTGGTAGCAATAGATACGAGTAGATTTATGTATATAATATAGTCAATATTCAAAATTAGTGGTGACATGACTCGTAATAAAATAATCCAATCTCACAGCATGAATAATGATAAAATTATATTAAATGTTTGTACTCATATATTTGATATATGGTGCCATAAAAATATTTAAATAAAACCACAATAAATCGTAATTATTCAAATAACATTTTTTATCTGTACTTTAAAATCAATTAGCAATTCTTTGCGGCGTTGTGTATATATACAGTTGTGGACATGGAAATCCGGTTTTGCGGAGATATCAAATAATCAGAATTCGTCTTTAAAAACGTTTATTTTTCCAAATACATTTTAGAAATGCATGACAATAAACTGATTCCCGAAATAAATAATTTAAAATGAATGATTTTAAATGTTCTCAAGTTTTATTGGAAATAAAAACACTTCAATAAATATTTATGTTATAAATTTTATTGCTTGTCGAGTTTAAGGTTTTAATTGCAGGAAACAAATGTCGTTACTTTACAGAAATGGTGGCAATTACTTTGTGGTGCCTTCCTTTTTTAATGACCGCTTTTATCCGACATTGAAGCAACCAATACCTGCAAGGCATTCGTTGGAGTTTCTTCATACCGCACTTTGTCAATGAATTCATCTAACACGGTTATTGTTCGTGTTCTCTTCTTTGCTACTGAACCTTTATTAAATACCAATGGTTCTTAATCAGGTTCAGGTCGCAGGCCACTTCAATGTCAAAATACCCCTTTCTGTATGAAACTTTTTTAACAATTTAAAAGGGATTTATAATAATAAAACTTGATTTATTGCTTTGCCAATATTTAAGGGAAGAGAATAAAACTGAACATTAACAATTTGACGCGGTGACAAGGCGAAGAATCATCTTGCAAAATCACCTTATCTGAATGTGCAATGTACAAGTGTTCATATAATAATGGTAGCAAATTCTCTTCCAATATTTGTTTAAATTTTTCTGCGTTCAACTAGCATCCCCAAATCATCAGTGAACAGTGAGCCTTCATGCTTCACGGTTGTTCTAGTCATCTAGTGTATTCTTCACAAAGTCGTTCTCCAGCCCTTCGTCACACATCCGTTGGATGTTAAATTTTGACTTTTCCGAGAAGATTATATTTTTTCAATCCGTTATGGCCCAGTTTTCGTGATCTTTCACCCAATGGAGAAGTGTTTGGCGCATTTGTTTGGTTGAAAATGGTTTTCTCGCTGGTCTTCTGGCACACGAACAGAACTCTAGAAGCGTTCGTCGTACAGTCCTTCTTCAGGTGTTTTAAATCAGTCCTGTAGGCTGATTCGTTTCAACAAACGATCTACAGCGCTGTTGGTTTTTCTTATAAATAAGCCGGTTGACTCGAATTGCTTAATGAATACAGCAGCAGATGACGGGCTGAATCCCACCAATCGCGCTAATCACGAACGCTATGTTTTTATTTTTTTTTAATTATTCGGGCAAACCATGCTTAAATGATTTTTGTAAACCCGTATTATGAATTGTATGTTAAGAAAACAATAAAAAATTTGAATCTCTATTTTTTTTTTTAATAAGGTCGGGTTCAATGTGCATCATTGCCTCACTACTGATGTTGTTTGGGACCAATCCGACATTTCCTCAGTACTCACCATTCCATACTGCCTCTCGCGTATCCGGGTATAAATTTCGCACGGCTCTGCCAAACTTCTGGGACGTACCCATGCCATACAGCTTGTAGATTAATACATTACGATCCACCGTATCGAATGCTGCCAAGTTTATTTTTTAAGGTCTTATTTCAGTTTTTGTTTTTTTTTTTCTTACATTTTATTTTTATTTGCCATAGTTTCCACTTTTTCACTGTAAATATGCACTTCTTTCAGCGATTATTAAAATCAAAGTAAAGTAAAATCACGTCACCATGACGTTTTTATGCAAAATCCTTAGAGAATACCTGCGGTTTTCCCAGATAATAAAAGTATACAACCAGCGTCGTAGCTAGGGGCTGGCCAGGGGGGCGGCTGCCAGGGGCGCAGCCCTCAGGGGGGAGCACTTTACAGAGCCACAAGCACACAAAATTAAGACATTATGCTAGGCTAACTCACATAAAAAAAAAACGTTATCTTGATTACAATAGGAGCCCCCACAGATTAGGAATGGCGCCCCTTACTTAAGGAGTTACATGGATTTCCTCGGGTAAAAATCGGCTTATTTTTAACAATTTTTTTTTTATATAAAAAATAAAATATTTCAATCAATCTTTTTTTGGCCATAAATATACACATTTGACAAAGAGTTTCTGAAACGTTTGTAGAAAAATATTTAAAGCTCTGCCATTGCGACGCCATTTCCGGTGACCACTCGGAAAAAAGGTGCTTGCGCATTGACAGCAGAACTCATGACAGGATCAACTGAAGTCCAAAAAAAAAGATACGTATTGTAGTTAATACCTTAAACTAGAACTAGGAAAAAAAAAAAAAGTGAAAATTGGATTCAACCAACTTTGAAAATACAGTTTCGAGAAAAACGCGTTTTAAATTTTGACTGACAATAAAACTGAGCCCAACTGACGTTCAGTGCGCAACTTCTTAAGGCTCTATAGCTGAAAATATTACTCCGATCGACTTGAAAATTTAGGACAATATTCTGGAGATGTTGTAGACATAAGACATTAGAAAAATTACAATTAAATTTGCAGCATGTGGAAGTTTCTTACTCTCCTGTTAGATCTCTCTTCTGTAACGAACTACGAAAAATCTTCGTACGGGAACAGGGTTTGACTGATTTCGGTAGAATTTCATAGTTTTAACAGTTTTGGATAGGTATGAGAACAGGCCTCATCATCACTTGCCTTGTGGATTTTTTGAATGATTTCAGAAAAAATCAAATAGAGCTGTATATTGATTTAGCAAAAAATCGTATAAACGAGCTGTCGGTAGAACCGTAATTTTTTGAAAAGCGTAAACGAAATGTTAAAAAATGTTTGACGAAAGGGCTTATGACTTCAAAAGCTTTACTAGATCAGAATGTTTGATTTTCTTCCACAAAGCCATTTAAAAGAGTAAAACTTTTCTAACTTTTAAGTTCAACGCATTCGATCCAAAAGCCAAATCTGTTTTTAAGTGAGAATATTTTATCTCTTACTGTAAACGTGGTTATGGAAAATATCGGCCAAATAAGCCAATTTCATTAACCATTGCTCATCGTGCAATAGTTCAACAAGCGTATTAACGGATGAAGAAGTGGGCTGTTCGGCGAATAATATCTTAAGTTCGTTGTGCAATTCAAATAACCTGGATAAAACTTTTCTCTGGAATGCTATCTCACTTCCGTGTGTAGAAGACTTATGACCTCAGAGTTCCGCGGACTACCTTTTGGGAAACGCTGCACTAGACATAGACAGAGACACACTTATCAGCAAATGGGACGGAGATTTCAAAGTTTAGCTGCCGTAGCTTCTGATTTTGGTTTCCTAATAGGACTTTCGTTATACGAAACCTTAAGCTCCACTGAAGACGCTGCTGGTCTAGCATTAAAATAGAAAGCTGATTTGGAAGCCAACTACATATGTATATGTATAGTTGTGTTTAGCGATTGAAAGATCATATTATTGACAAATTGGCCTCAAGCCTGAAAAGTAAGCTTTACGAGATTTTATAATGCATAAATGAACGAACTCGTATCGTATTGTTTCCTTCCTACATAGAAGTAAGTAGGATAATTTTATGCTTAAATGTATACATAATTTAAATTACTTTTTCAAAGTTATTGTGTTGTTTCTCTTGCTAAGAACTAAGTCTTGGGGGCGCAGAATTCAAATCTTGCCAGTGGCGCTCATGACCCTAGCTACGACACTGTATACAACTTAATAAAGCGTTTTTCCAAACTGCATGGATATCCATGTCCGTAACTGTATAAAGGAAGATAGCAGATGTGAATTAAATGATTGTCTACTTTGTAATTTAATTAATTCAACTAAAACCGAATTCAATTGTGCAAAATGAGTTGATAACGCTTTCATTGTGCTTGCATTATAATATTTCAATCATTATTCAGCTGACAGCATGGTATGATGATTGAAACTTGAAGATACATACATGTGTGTCCATACATATGTATGTACATATCCATTATATGCCAATTTCATGAAAAAACCTTTACTGTAAACTTCAAAAGAATAAGTGAAACGATCATGAATATGTTTATTGGCAGGCGGTCGGTTATTATCGAACAGATGCATGATTAGCCCGAGTATAAATTTATTTGAATTATTTATATAAATTTACTAACCGACCCGCCCGACTAGAGGTGGAGACTTGGTATTGGGTAGGCACATGCATGCATGGTGTAATATTTTTATGGATTTTTAACGTAAGTTAGGCTAGGTTAGAGGTTCCGATGAGAATGGTTACATCCTCATTACACTAAGGTCAATGTAGACCCAATGTGATACCCATGTTATGTTACCACCCGAAGTATTAATGTCTGGGTTCCAACCATCTGGACTCCCTGGCATATTTAAGCAAGTCCGATGGTGATCCATCCGATAGTTCGTCGATGTGTTCGAAGAAGAATTTGCCCAAGGTTTTTTTTTCTAAGTTGGAAGAGGTTAGGGCAGTGACAGAGGAAATGGGCTGTGTCCTTACGAGCCTCTTCATATCCGCATTTCCTCCAAATCTCATCCGCATCATCATTCAGGCGTAGTTTTTTTATGCGGTATTTTAAGAAGTCATTGACGGCGATTTTCTACCTTTCTTTACCAGTTTTCTTGTTCTCATTTTATTATGTTATGGCCACAGTCTTCTTGATACGTTAAAGGTAGCTAATAATTTCTACCTGTTATTTAGTACCTACACTTAGTGATTTACGTTCAATTTTGGCCCTAATATTACAGAGTGGAGGTTTAACCATACCATCTGCTTGTTCAATGTCTAGGGCTGAGCCCTTTCTGGCCAAATCATCTGCGGCTTCATTGCCTAGTATTTCTCTATGACAAGGGCACAGCAGAGTTTAACGTTATGCTGCGTGCCAAGAACCTTTAGCTCTTTGCGGAAATACTTTACAAGTTTAGCTATTAGCCGTGTTTTATTATCCCCATGATCTGATCCGGATCAGATCAGAATAATAAAACAAACGAGATCAAGGTTCTGTGTTGTGGTGATTGTACAAGCTAAGTTCATTGTGACATTTAGTGCGAAGTTGCCATGCGAATGAATATTTTCTTTTAAATGAAAATTTAAAGCGCTTGTCTTATTTTTTTAGGAGGAAATTGTTAACTTTTATTAACAGATACCGAATGAGAATAATATTTTGTAGCTATAATTTCAGTTTCACATCGCTTGGATATCATTATGAGCAGAAAAATTAAGTTATTCGAACAAAATAACATTTAATGATATTTGGATTGCCAATAATATTTTTATATTCTAATCTGGCAACATTTACCCTTGACAATTGTCGATAATACAGCAACATTCACAAACGAAAGTGTATCATAGTGAGAAATAGTCGAACTAATTTTTGAATTACGAAAATTGATCTTGATAAAAAGCAAGATCTCGTATTGTTGTTGTAATGCACACAAACTTATGAGTTGATCTGATCCGGATCAGATCACGGGGATAATAAAACACGGCTATTATTGGCGTAGTAGCTTTTGCTTTTATGGTCTAAGAAAGTAACAATGGTAGTAGGTATCACTTATATGTTACAGAGCTACAGTTTACTCCGCTTAACTGAAATGGCAATTCGCCACAAAGTTTATTTCACTTATGCGGACTTCAGATAATTGAAAAATTGTTGAACCTAACGGAAGTTAACTTTGTTTCAGTTATGCGGAGCTGAATAAGTATAATATGTTACTTTCGGACGTACATATGTAATAATTTTTTCAGTTAAGCGGGTTTCAGTTCAACGGAGTTATTCATACGAAATCTATTAAAAAGTGCGCCGTGCTCGGTGTTTCGATTAATCGATCTTTTCAGTAAATCGTAGTTTATATAAGCGGATTCGATTCTATGCGTATTTAATAAAGGGAGGTAAATGCTGTATAGCCGGAGGTGTTGTTCTGAGATTTGTTTATCGTCATCGCAAATGACTGGGTGGTGAGCAGGGCTGCCGAAGTGAGTACTAAGGGAGTATTCGTACTACTCTCTCAAACACTGTACTCTCGTGCTCCGCTCGTCCTGATTGTACTCCCTTATAAAATATAATAAAAATAAAATTATATCCAGAATAGCCTCAAATGTAGACCGCATAAATTTTGGAATTTTATTAATTCTAAGAAAAAAAGTGACGGTTTTCCAGCCACGCTCTCTTTTAATGGACATTTAGCGGACTCTTCCGCTAGTATTTGTAATAACTTTGCTTATTTCTTCCAATCAGTATATTCGAATCACGACTCGACGATTAATGAAATTTTTTTTTGACTATCTTGGCGACTTCCCCCACTCCTCTTTTCAATACCATTGAATTTTCTGAGGACGATATTTTGAATAAGTTAGCTGGTTCTGACTCCAGCCTAAGCCCTGGTCCTGATGGCCTACCTTCTGTTTTTCTCAAGAACTGTGCTTATCCTTTACACAAAATCATATGTCATATCTTCAACTTATCTTTGAAAACTAGCCTATTCCCATCTGTCTGGAAAACCTCTTTTATAGTTCCTATTTTTAAGTCTGGTCGGAAAAAAAAAATTGAAAATTATAGAGGTATTTGTAAGCAATCTTCTCTACCTAAATTATTTGATTCGCTAGTCACTGAAAGATTAAACTTCTTTTGCAAATCCCTTATTTGCAATAATCAACATGGTTTTGTAAAAAAAAGGTCAACTGTAACTAATCTTATATTGTTCACAAATTTTGTGATTTCAGAGATTGGTAAAGGTAACCAGGTTGATGCTGTTTATACGGATTTTAGCAAAGCTTTCGATCGAGTTGACCATAAAATTTTGCTTTACAAACTTACGAGACTGGGTTTTCCTATTTTCTTTTTAAATTGGCTCTCTTCTTTCCTCAGCAATAGATTCCAACAAGGTAAGGAAGGTTTCGTAACAATATTTCTGACAAAATTTCTGTCACTTCTGGAGTTCCCCAAGGCCGTCATATCGGACCCCTGCTTTTCATCTTGTTTGTAAATGATATTGTAAAATTTCTCCCGGAATGCTTCTTGTTAATGTTTGCAGATGACTTCAAGATTTATACGTCGGGCAGTGAGCCGCATTGTTTTCACCTTTTAAACTCTCATCTTCAAAAGTTTAATCTGTGGTGCTCTAAAAACTATCTCTCTTTAAATGTTAGTAAATGTTCCGTCATTAGCTTTGCTCGTTGTAGATCTCCTCTCATGAATACATATTCTTTTGATGGTGTAGTCATTTTTCATTTTTTTCATTTTTAATGCATTTTTATTTCTTAATTCAAGTATTCCTTACATGCTAGACAAAAGTGCTTAAAACTAGCTTAACTAACTTAACTATCGTACTCTAACTTACTGGCCCCACACGGGCACTCTAAGCTAAACTTAATACTTATACTATGTCTTTCGACGTAACCTAACTTAAAGTATTGAATTTTAATTAAACTTACAATTTAAAAGCTAAGCTAAGAAAATTTTTTTTTTAAAAAAAAACTTAGTCATGTAGTGTAGTCATTCCTCGTGTTAATGTAATCAAAGATTTGGGTGTGTTATTAGATACTAAGCTATCTTTCAACAATCACGTTGATTGCATCACAAACAAGGCGAACAGAACATGGGGAATGCTTAGGCGCTATGCTTGTGAGTTTTCTAACGTGTATGTCTTTAAATCGTTATATGTTGCATTTGTGCGCTCCATATTAGAATACGCCTCAATTGTTTGGTATCCATATTATAGAGTTCATATATCTAGAATTGAATCAATTCAAAAAAGATTCCTTAGGTTCGCTCTTAGGGGACTTCCTTGGCAGAACTCATATCACTTACCTCCTTATTTATCCAGGTTAAAATTAATTAATTTAGAATCACTGGAGGTGAGGAGAACGGTGGCACGAGTTGTTTTTATTCATAGGGTTTTAATAGGTGAGATTGAGTCTACAGAAATTCTTGACCTTCTCAACTTAAACGTTCCCTCAGTCAATCTTCGAAGCTCTAGATTCTTTAGAGTAGCACACTCTCGTACAAACTACGGTCGTTCTTCCTCAATTAATGGATTGATGATTTCGTATAATGTAAATGTCCATTTAATTGACTTTAACCTATCGATTTCATCAATAAAAAGAATATTACTTGATGGTCTTCAGTCATAATTGTTAGCCCTGTTTTTAACTTTATTTTTCATATATGTACATGTATATTTATAAATTTTTGTATTTTTGTTTTCTGCTTCCGTCTATGAAAGTGTAATCTTTGGTGACAAATAAATAAATAAATAAATTAAAAATATATCAATTTTTTAAAACAAGTAGTACTTTGAGTACCTTTTCTTTATTGAATAGTACTTTGTTAAAATACTAACACGAAAATGAAATACAGTGGCCGAAATAAGTATAAAGACAGCCGTTATCAAAATGTTTAATTTGATATACAGACTGAACTGCTAACTAAAGAAGCCATGCACAAAAGGCGAAATACTTGTGTATAAAGACATTGTGTTTATCTTACAATATTTCCGATTATTGATAAGTTCTTTTTATTTTTAAAATATTTTAACGGTAATTTAGCAGATGACTCGAACTCCTCGTAATCCGATATGATAATAATTATTCAACCTTATATTATATTCAATTTAGCAATGCCCCATAGGTATAGGACATAAGTATATAGGAGGATAGTGAACACATTCTTTGTGATTGTTAGGCTATTGCTCGTTCTGGAAAGAATTTTTTAGGGAATGACTTCTTGAACACACTGGGAGAGGCTGGCCACAGTAAAATCTTACAATTTTGCAGGGAAATTAAACGTTTTGACGGAAATGTTTTGGTTTAGGTACCGTCAAATCGCGGAATCTATTTGACCACGGAAGGATGGGCAGTTATTGCTATACAAAGAGAGCATGAAAAGCAGTTAATTGCGTCGAAGGTAGGATGATCTGTTTCCGTTGTGTGTAATTTCCTCAATTTTGGTGAAAATTATGGCTCTGTTAAATGATCCGGTCGACCAAACTATTTCACGCAAAGTCAGGCGAAACATGCCGAATGCCGAATGCCGGTCAGGTAAGGCGCAAGTTGGAACTTCTAGTAACTGTAAGAAGAGTACAGCAAGTGTTGAAGCAAACGATGGTTTCAGTTTTTATTGGCATCATTTGCGAGGCGAAAATGCCGAATGCCGGAGATTGAAGTGCGATGGTTTGGGATCCCTTTGGGTATGATGGAAAAAACACTTTTATATGGCTACCACCCAAAATGAATGGTGAGAAATACAAAGAGATGCTCGAATATGCTCTAGACGAATTTGAAATAATTCCGGCAGGTGAAAACTTTATTTTTCCAACAAGACAATTCACACGGCAAAAATAGTTCGCGAATGGTTGGAAGTCAGCGTAACAAGGTGTTTGCCGTGGCCATCATGTAGTCCTGACCTGAAACCAATCGAAAACATGTGGGGCATCATAGCTAGAGAGATATATATGGGAGGCAGTACAGGAATGTGAAAGAACTAAAAATCACAAATAGCCCAGGCATGAATCGAGATCAATGGAGAAGTTCTGTAGAACTTGATAAATTCTATGCTTAAAAGAATTTTCGAAGTTATGTAGATAGGTTTGATAGGTAAAACCCAAGACTTAGGCAAGTTATTTTAATGCTTAAATTTCTTACTGTTATAGTTTTATACAATACGATGTTCAAGAATTTTGTTTTTCTTTTGCTTAATGTATCGTTTCTTTTTTGTACTCCCCTTTGACACAAAATACTCCCCTGTAAATGCCTAAAATACTCCCATTCGAATTTTCAAAACGGCAGCCCTGGTGGTGAGCACCGTGATGTAGTGGTAAGTGCGTTGAACTACTACGCAATTCTGCCCGGGTTCACTCCAAGCACCAAACACCGAAAAGTTTTTTCACAGTGCCACCTTTCTCAAATATCATTTATCATGAGGAGCTTCTCAACGTCGCTCGGGGTCGGCAAAAAACGGTAGCTCCCTTCCATTCGCGCGAAAATATAACACGCAAAAACAAATAAATGCGAGAAGCAGGCCTTGGTTCACCACGAAGCGTCACCTAATGAAAAGAACCTCAAAACGGAGAGAATAGGAAGGGGAGCATCAAGATTGGATATCAACTGACTGGTCGAAAGATTTATTAAAATTTTTAAATTTAACTCGTCGACAAAAGTTGTATGGTGGAAATTTTGTAATGGTTTGAGGATGTTTCTCTGCAGCCGGCGTAAGAGATCTCATCCGTATCGATGGAATCATGAATAAGGAGAATTAAAAACAAATAATAGAAGAAAAGTTCTTACCATCGGTTCTGCCATAATAGGCGATGATAATGATCCGAAACATCATCCCAAGATTACACCTAAAAATATGCATGGCTATTGGATGGAGGTCGGGTGATTGGGTAACCCGACCTCAGTCCAATAGAGCTGCTTTGGAATGAATTTGACCGACAGGTTGGAAGGCATCGGAAAGTATCTAGAATCTAATCAATAGAATGCTTAGATTGTCGACCAAAGTGACGAAAGTACGAGGTGGATTTTTTGACGATTTAGAGACCCTGATTCTACAAGTATTTTTTTTCCAAAAGCCGTTATTTATTAATTTCAAATAGTTTGTTCAATTAACTAAATATATATATTATTGACCAAGCTATCAACAGTCTATTTTGATTCCTCAATCAATGATTGAAAGAGTTTTGCATTAATTTCTCCGAGCAGAAAGTGTAGTCCGGACATTTATAGACGGCAGTGTTTACACAGGGTTTTCTAACTGGTGCACTAGGGTTTTGTAGGACGGTATTTTCTTACTTAACCTGTGCCGCCTTTTATGAGAGAACGTAAGTACATTGTTCATATTTTTATGAAATGAAATTTTTGATGTGTTTACACGCGCGTTAGCAAAATTTCTAGTGGAGTAATTCCGCGATTTCGGGGACGGAATACCGAACGGTTACGAAATTTGTAGCTCAAATTTCATAGCAGCGCGATGAAATATTGACATAGTGATTGTTTATGTTCCTGGTCAACTTTTATATACATATGCACTTTCTATCCCAGAAAATGGCATGGTTTTCAGAAAATAGTGAAAAGACTTCATATTGGGGGGAATTATAATTATACAGCCCTAACTCAATAATGGCTTATCGGATTGAAAAATAGAAAAATAGGTAAAATTAGTAAATTTATCACTGATTCATTTGAGATATAAAACATCCTCCTGTGTGGTCCTGAAGCTGAGAAATGTTCAAAACAATTATTCAAAGCATCGCGTATAATTTTCTTTCAGTGGTGACCACTGCCAGCAGTCGGGCAGCAGTGGGTATCGTTGCAATAGTGTGTGTGTATATGTGGGCGCTCTAACGTGATCATATGCCTTGCATTTCAATGTTCTATACAACCATCACCATTTGCGGCTCACACACTAAACCAATCTTAACAAATGAGATGTCAAAAGAAAGAGGATTTTCTAGAGCAGTGATTTGGATTTTTAGTTTATAAATATTATAAACAATCTCGCATGTAGAAAACCTACAACCTATTTACGAATAAAATGGCTACTTACTGGACTCTAGTGTCCTAGTGGCACCTTGTTCCAAAAAATAAGAGCTACTTTTCGTGATAGAGATCCTGATAAATATTAAGATTAAGTGTTAACAAATTGTATATATTTATAAATTCAGAATGCATTTCGCCACTGCTCCAAGACATTATTTTCTTTAGACACCTCATTTGTGAATGTAGGTACGTTGAAATAATGTTTTTACGGAATAGCCTCATTCATATGTTTTTTTCAAAATTATTAATACTGATGAAGCCTTCAATCAGAGATAGAATCATTGAAATCGGTGCAGAAATAAACTCTCATGAGGAATCACAAGCTTTTGCGCTAGCGATTTAATTATTTATATATATGTTAGAAGATTGTATTTGGAAGGGGGTTATCTCATAGAGACAACAAGCACGTACATAGACCTGTAGGCCCATTGTAGAAGATAGATGGGGCGTGTTTTTTTTTTTTTCTATTTTTCTTATTCGTGATGAGATGACAGAGTACATAAGCCGATATTATTTATGTAAGAACTTGGATGAAAAGTTTTTATAACCGCGGCGGTTGAGTGTGTAGCGCATCGTTTTTTCTACTTTTGGCGCAGTACTACTGGGTTTAGGGGTCCCAGGTTCATTTCCTGGCGTCGACTGCTGCGAATGGAGTGGATTCGATGAGTATACATATATGCGATTGGCTTGAATTTTATCAAACACAGACTACTTATAATTAACTTTCTTTCCAATAAAGTGGAGCTACACACCCCATCCGCGTGATGCTTACACTACACATAGCTCGGGACTGTTGGATACAGCCGTATAATTTTTTTTTTTTTTTTTTTGGTAGCACAGAGCGGTAAAATAGTGTAATTGTCCTATTCCAGCAACCGTTCAATCACAATTGAAAGAAAGAGACTACGAAGTAATGAAAAACATCCGCTTAGTTGCAAGATTTGGTGACGTCAATTGGCCACCGAAATCATGCGACTTGACACCGATAGACTTCTTTCTTCCCAACCCTCTACAAACTCTCGATGCACTTAAGAAGAACATTCGTCAATTAAAGGCTGAGATGGAGCCCGAGTTTGTGTAACCGGGTCATGTAAGCGATCCCGTCGTGGATACTTGAATGGAATGATGCTATACACTCAGCATTTAAGTGTAAAAAAACTTACAAAACATATCACACTCCGCTTAATAATGGTCGAAAATGAAGAGAATAACATTAACAATGTTTCTCGATGGCTAGTATAGTGTTTTTTCAATACAAAAATAAATAAACAGTTTACATTCTTCGCCTTTCTTGCACATACTGGTGTATGATAACTGAATCACGTACCACTACTTATCAAATTGAGTGATTAAATCACCCCGATTCCACTTACAAGAAACGTGGGCGGAATCGAAGTGGATGGCGAAATGATGTCTGTTTTCACGGGTCGAAACCCCCAATGTATGGTCCAATAAGGAAAAAGTCGTTCACTCTCCCAATATTTGTTACTTATACGTTCCAGCTTTAATAAAAGAACTACAAACATGTGGATTTGGAAAAGTTCATAGCCATAGCCAAGGAACTACAAACTCTTCCTCTTCAGAGCACTGAGTGCTCATGCAAATCGAATTTAATTTCACGCCTGGGAAATATTTAAGCTGCTGGTATTAAGCCGGATAGTAGCAATGATAGCGAATTATTCGAAATGTTTTGTATTAAACGAAATCATCCTATCATCAGTGTAGGATAAGTATTTTGAAATGAATTTGCGAAGAAATTGAAAATTCCAATGCCAAGTGGGTCTTCATCAGAAACACAAAACAAGCTAAAAGCAGAACTTTAAAACATGTCACAGTGTAATACTCGTTATAAACATACATATGTACAAACGTATTACAATTACTTGTACAGAGACACCAAAAAGACTCACGTAGGTAAAGTTAGATATAGTCACGTAAAGAAAACCAGAACAATTTAAATAAATTCCTTCAGGATATTAAAAATAGCTAAGCGAGGGTAGGGGGAGTTGGGACACCTTGATACGATTTTCGTTGGGGTTCAAAAAACAGGCAGCATATTGACAATAATAGCAAAGCAAAATATTTGATATGTTCAGTGTCTTTCTTAGTAGCTTGTATCAGACGAAAAATATTGGGAAATGGAATATTGTATCAAACTGCCCACTCATGGGGTACATTGATACATGTCAGCGTACCTTAATTAATAAAACAAGTTTTTATAATTTTTATAACATAAACATATTAATACAACCAGAGTTTAATTATTTGGTAATTCATGTGAACTTAGGATTAAATTAGTTTTAATTTGAAATAAATGTTTTCGCTTTTTAGATAAATCACATAAACAAAATAACTCAAAACAAGGAGCTTAGAATATTATGTATAAAATAAGCAGTTATAATTGTTATAATCAGGTATTAAATCAGCGTTTATTTTATTGTCAAATATCTCCTTACATACATCGAAATGTTACAAGAAGACAAATTTATCTTAAAACTAAGTAAAGAACCTGTTCTGCAGGTGCCCTTCTAGACTGTCGGATTTGGTAACTTCAGGATAATGTCAGAAATGTTAGCAGCAGAAACCTCATCTTTAATATCAGGCAATACAAATATTAAATGCATTTAAACCGAACGTTTAATAATGAAATTTTGCCGGTGCAGGGAAATAACTTCACGGGCAATAACTTCACATGGGAAATAACTTCACCTCGAGTGGGAAATAAATGCACATTTTTGATGTGAAGTTATTGCCCACCTATGATTTTTTCGAAAAATACAGGGGCACCGTGAAATAAAGCTGAGCGAGATAAGGCCGAATTTCAAAATTTCAACTGACATTAAACATAAAATATTTTACACACTTCGTAATTTACTGTATTTCATAATTTTTTATAGTGAAATGATGCCTAAAATGAAAAAAAAAAAACCATTCAAATGAAACAAGGCCACAAAAATAAATGAAAAAATTTAGATATTTAATTGTTGAGCTTGTATGGTCAAGACAAATTTATAGTTTATATATCTAATTTTTAAACGGATTTTGGGCAGAAGATAGAGTAATAGTTCTCTTTCTTATGCTCAAAAACCAAAAGATTCCATTTAAAAATTAGATATTTTGTTTATGAGTTTTTGATCCTAAAAAACAATTACTCTATCAATACTCAAAAACAAAATATCTAACTTTTAAGTAAAATATTTAGTTTTTGAACATAAGATTGAGTATTGGTATAAAATTCGAGTCACTTTCATTTGATTTAAACACTTTTTCTTGTCAAGAACCGAACTCAGACTGAGTTTAATTAGTTCAATAGTAGTCGTAGTCAACTTTCCCACCGAAATTTTGAGCATAACAAATTACGGTACTTTGTTTACGTTAAAAGTGCAAGGGTGAATCACGCATCATGATGGTTCTTAAATTATGATAAAATGTGATGTTATTGCTCACCTTCAGTGAGAAATAACTTCACATGTAAAGAGAAATTATTTCCCACAAAAAAGGGAAGAGAAATAACATCACATCAAAAATGTGCATTTATTTCCCACTTGAGGTGAAGTTATCTCCCATGTGAAGTTACTGCCCGTGAAGTTATTTCCCGTCGCCAATTTTAACTAAATTTCAAATTATAAAGGACATATACTCAACAAATACCTTCATATAAACTTGTTAGCACAAATATGCTAAAAAAAACTCACTCGAAAGAAACGACAAAAATGTACTTGCGGAGGTGGACATGCGAAACAGATTTATTCATGCTGGGCGCAAAGCGATGACTGTCAGTCAGATAAGTGTTTGCGTTCCCAGCAAAACATTTTATAAGGCATATAAGGCTAAGGGAAAAATAAGGAAGAGAGAAACTAGAAACCTCATTCCGAGACTATTAAAAGACTTAAATAAGACTTATAATAAGGTTTATTATAAGCTACAAATAAGATTCTAGGTATTTTCTCACTCTTTCAAGGTTTAATTAAAGTTATTCTTACTTATGCCTTATATTAAGGCTTATCTAAGCATCACTATAAGGTTTATATAAGATTTCGAATTCTAATGAGAGACATGTACCAAATCGTAAATGGTTTTTCTATGGATTCTTCGTTTCGGTTTCATTTTCAACTGACAGTTTAGATTCGAGTGTTGAACATGGTGCAGTGTATTAAAGCGTATAAAGTTATTTATCGTAAATTCTTGAAGTGCACTAAAATTGGAGAGGTAAAATTAATTAATTTATTTATTTAATTTTTAATTATTAATTAGTATTGCTTTGTTGAAAGATTTTATGAGCCATTCGACAGTGAAGAAGAGGACCAAAAGAAGCTATAAAACGAGGAATAAATTTGTTTCTATTTTGTATACTTAAATTAAAAAAAATGTTGCTTAATCTGTAAAACCTTATAAAATAATGATTCTCAAAAGGAAAGAAGCCTTAAACCAGGCTTTTTATAAGATAATATATTGTTTATCAAAAACTGACAGAAAAGCTTTTAAAGTAATACAAAAACAATTTTTTTACCTTAATCTAAGTATTAAGAAAGACTGAAATAAGCCTTAAATAAGACTAAAAATAAGCTTATCATAAGGTTAAAATAAGGCTATGTGTAAGTTATAAAAGTATATACCTGATTGCCTAGGACATGGCCTGTAGAAAAATAAGGGATATTTGTACTCAAAACATATTCCTTATAGATAAGTAGCCTTATCTGATAATGAATAAACTATATTGACATAAGCCTTAAATAAGCCTTACCCTTTTTGCTGGGTTGGTAGATATGTTGCGTTGTGTGCGTGGTTGAGCGGCCTCCTGCGTTTGGTTTTCAAATAATGTCGACTGTATCTATGTGCCCCATGCATCAATGTACCCCATCTCCCCCTAGAGCTGAAAAACTATAAGATTTACTTACAGTGACTCCCATAATTGATCACATGTTTCAAACTGTCACCTTTTTTCCTCACGTCTGCTGAGTATGCAGCTGGTAATTTTTTTTATAGTTATCGAAAAAATACAGTGCTCCAGAGAAGTTGTGTGAGCGATTTGATAAGACATTCGATGTGATCAATTTTATGAGTAACTACATTTTTACAATTAAAAGTTATAAAGTTTTTGCAAGTGGAATTACAATTAATACGCCTTTTGGGATAAGTGATCAAATTTTAAGGGAGGATCTGCAAGATGAGGGCCGTACCTACCAATCCAGATGAAATAAGGCATTAAAATGCATTAAAAAAATCTAAGTACTATGTATTGAGATTTCATAAGCAAACTAAGAAAAACACTAAACTTGCAGAGTGTTCAATACTTGTTGTTACCAAACGATAATGTAGTTATTAAGCCTGAAACAGCAAAAAGAATGCTACGAAAAGCTGGCCTAAAGGATAAAGAAATGGTCAAAAACCGTCTACTAACAAAGTAGCATAATGGCTCTCCGAAAAGCATTTCCCAAAAAGTGCAGATCATACACAGAAAAGGATTGATCTTATCTTATTAAATCAAATAATACAGACGGCTGCAAAGGGGTTTGGAACAAGAGGGGGAAAACAGCTATCAGAGAGGCTGGTTAAAGAAACGGTCAAGTTTGATAACCTTATATTTGGGGGTGCATGACTATTGATGGCATTGGTAAGGGCAAGAAAATCGAAGGACGCATGTCCAGTCAGATGAACGTGGCCGATTGGGCATTTTGCCTAGAACCAGGTTTAGAAAAATGGGTCAGATCGATTTCATACGTAACAAGGATAACTATCCGATACACATAGCCAAGCTAAGACAATGTACGAATTATGGTTCGGAGTTCAGCTTAAGTAATACAATATTTCACCAAAAGTATGCACGGACCTAGTTAACTGTATGCCAATAAGAGTAAAAAAGTGTTTTGGCCGCTAAAGAAGAACAACAAAACATTAATACGATATACGATATTTGTGTGAGTCAGTGTATTTTCTGTAGTTTTCTAATTTTCAGTGCATTACGGTGTTCAGAAAAGGGTGGAATGTGGATATAATGTCTATGTGTGAATGGTTCGATTGTCGCCAAAAGTCAGAGGTAAATATGACCTATTTTCCCACCAAAATTCGCTTTAAACAGAAAATAGAGTTTTTCAAAAATTCATCTGACAAGAGGTATCATTTCGATTATTGCATAAGTAAAAAACTAGGAGGTAAGTAAATATGATAAAGATAAAGTTACCTCTACACCCTTCGCCAACGATTCATACACTAAAAGAGACCATCAGAGACTATTTATAGGCCGAGGCAAACATTTGGCAGATACTGTGTCCATTACTAACCTGAGTTTGTAATTTAGATTAAAATAAAAATATTATGCCACTTTTCCTCTTTTATCAATTTTTTCATATTTTTTATTTTTTTATTTTTTTTATATTATAGTGCAACATTGGAATATCTATAATACTCCTTAGAGATCGAAAGTTATCCTTTCATTGAAACCGATCCAGTAGTTTATGAGTTAATCGGTTGAGAAATTGCATTTTTCGATGTGAATTTCTCAAAAACTATACAAATTATGAGATTCGCTATAGTTTTCTTTAAATACAATATGTAGCTTATCATCTACAAACTGTGATTTTTTTATATTGTTGACTTCAGTAGTTTCGGGGATGAGGTGGCGGTCCTTTTGGTATGGTATTTTTTCACACATTTTTGGCAATAGCTCCCAAATTTTCTAACGGAAAAGTTGAGTAAAGTATTTTTGGAATCTATGCTTTGAGCCCTTTCGAATAATATCCCACATGGTATATTTTTCAGATTTTTTTTTTTTTGAGTTTACATTTTGCTCACCGTGAATACTTGTTTCACAATATTTTTGAGTGATAAGTTGTATCAAATATGTGGACTTATGTATGTATAAGAGTGCCAAATTTTAAGCTTCTAGGATGAATGGTTCTTGATGTTCTTATCGTGACAGACATTTAGAGCGAACTTATAATGGTTCCGTATTACCATATGGGTAGGGGAGAGTAGTGTACCTCGGACCGGCTTTCAGAAAATCAGCGTTTACTCCTCACCATATTATCTCTTCATATAGTTGAAGACGCGAAGCTATAACCAATTTATTACTCTTTCTAAAATATTTATTTAATATTTCAAAAATGTTGTCAATTTATCCCAGGAGCTTAAGTGATCTTGGTTTTCTTAGTCCAAGGTACACTATGTACTTGGACCAGACCATAGTGTACCTCGGACCATACACACTAAATTGCAAATTTTATCGACAACAGTAACATTAGGTTTAATTTTTATAGCTAAAAAAATATATAAAAATATCTTAACTGACAACTTATTACAAAAAGCAAAGAAATTTTACATTAGATGCTGTTGAAAGCAAAGTTATTTTCCTTGGATAGTACGACTATTGGTCAAAACATCCTTTACAGTCTCCTCCAGTGAAGTTTTATCAACCTGAGGTCTTTTTATATCTCATATAGGTGAACTAGATTCAAATACCGAGAAATCCAAAAGGATTGCAGATGAAGTATGAATCAATGTGTTAGTTGGACCGGTCCATTGTACACCAAAAGTATTGGACCAAGGTACACCATGTGCACTTTATTTATTTTAGTAAGTGTAACTTTTTTTTATTTTAGTAACTTAAATTAACCTGACTTCAACTGAATAGATGAGTCAGTAATTTGTTTATAAAAATTATCCGGAGCTTACTTTCACTCCAAATTGTTCCACAACATGCTTTACAAATATACATAAAATTTTACTTTTGAGGCTAACACGACACAGTGCCAGTTTCAAACTGAGTCAATGTGTTACGATATGGCACACAATTCGTAGAGGAACTTTTTTCCAAAGAACATAGATATACTAGAAAAATGCCGTTCGGACCGAGGTACACTTGGTCCAAGGTACACTACTCTCCCCTACGGAACCCTAAAAAAACAAAAAAAATTTGTCTTTTTATATTTACACACAGACACATTGCACTATTTCATTCATAATGTTCAATATAATTGTCTCTGATTTCGAGCAAATTCCAGGAGCCATGGCGAGTGAAAAAAAAAACACAAATCTGAGAACCGAAAATAATTTGCAGCGCAAACACGCTCAAATTCTTTTTCTCGTAAGTAGTAAACTTACAGGTGCTGTTTGCATAAACTGTGAGAATTCTGTAAGTGATTGCGAATGTGTTTATACCGTTTTCTAAAACTAAGAGCTTATGTATGTTGGTAAAATTTACTGTAAGTTACTTACAGAGCAGTTTACGCTGGTAATTTTTTCAAAAGTTACTTACGGAAGTAACTTACGTTAAACTTACAAGTGTAATCATGGCCTTACATAAATATTTCTATTATAAACAAAATGGTGAGAAAATCCAATCAAGATAGGTAGGTTAAAAAGTAAAGATAATTATAGTAAGGACATGACATGAAAGTTAGAAATTTTCAAACTTTAGGAATATTAAAAAGGCAAAATGCACCCATACTTTTCCGGACACCCTGATGACCTGGTGTTGAAAACATCGAACCCGTCGCCCAACATCACCTTAAAATAAAGGATAATGTATGTACATATGTGTATATGTTCATCTCAAATTTGGGAAAGTTTACTACGAGCAAATGAACTGTGTACTATGTACATATGTATGTATGTAGGTCATCAGACAAATCGATCAGGTGTTTATGTTTTGGTAAACAGTTGAGTTGTTTAAATAAGACCATTCAGAAATTTGTGAAAAATGCTTAGTTAGCTTTCCAAAACTTTGGGAGCGTTTCTTCTCTTTTGTCGAGAAATGTACGTCTTGGGCATACACATACCGCATAACAATTATTTTTTATAAGCTCATGGATATGTATTAATACCTACGTATATCAAAATGAAACTCGTGCAACATACTTTTTCCCACTTTCAGCTGAAAAACTAAAAACCTGTGTAAGGATTTTAAAAAGAAAATGCATATTTATTTTGAACACATATTTTTCTTTAATTGTAACTTAAAAACTTTAACTAAATTCATAGCAATGATATAAGAACTCGAAAAAACATAAAACAAGTGAAGAAATGATCGCACAGTGAAACTCGTCCATCAGCTGGATGGTGAAATTCTGTCGACTATTCTTGGAATAACGGTACTTTTAATACTTTGTAGGTAGTCCCTTGCCATTTATTGATAATGGCATTACAGTTTCGTGTAAAAAATAAAGCTTATTGCAAAATGGGACGCCAACGTGGTCAAACGTCAGTGCAGCTTAGAGAGATCGTCATAACACACTTCAAAAACGGTAAAACGCAACGTGAAATCGCAGATTGTGTAAATAGAAGCCGAAGTACTGTGCAGTATATTATACAACGTTTTAAACAAAGAAAATCGGTGGAAAATAAGAAAAGAATAAGCCCAAAAAAGCTGTTTTCGGAATCTGACGAGAGATGGATCGTTCGTGAAATGAAGAAAAATCCTTTTCTAAGCGCCCCCAAGCTGGCTGTATTGGTCAAAAATAATCTGGACATAACAGCGCATCCAGAAACAATAAGATCAGTTCTAAGAAAACACTCACTTCATGGTCGTGTTGCCAGGAAAAAACCATTCACTTCAGCAGTGAATCAGAAAAAACGAAGAGCATTTGCCGAAGCATATGAAGATAAAGATTTCGGGTTCTGGAAAAATGTTCTCTTCACGGACGAGAGTAAATTTAATGTTTTTCGGTCTGATGGTCGGGCCTATGTGTGGCGCAAACCCAACGAAGCGCTTCTAAAAAAAAACATACGTCCTACGGTGAAACATGGAAAAGGTTCGGTTATAGTTTGGGGGTCTATGTCAGCAGCTGGCCCTGGAACGCTACATATTATTGAAGGCATAATGGACCAAAATATGTATTTGGACATTCTTAGAGCTAATCTTCGCGAAAGCGTTCAAAAATTGGGGATCGAAGATAATTTTTATTTCTATCAGAACAACGACCCCAAACATAAGGCGCACAAAGTGAGGATGTGGTTACTTTTCAACTGTCGTCATGTCATGGAAACCTCCCCGCAATCACCGGACCTCAATGTAATTGAGCACTTATGGGAACATCTTGACCAAAAACTAAAGGACCACCAGATTAATAACAAAAATGACCTTGTTCAGGCCCTAAAAAAGGAATGGCGCCAAATTGAACCATCATATTGTGAAAAGTTGGTTTCATCAATGCCAAGACGATTGAAAGCGGTACTCAAATCCAAAGGACTACCTACGAAGTATTAAACTTACCGTTACTTTAAGAAAAGTCAACAGAATTTCACCATAAGCTATTTGGACGAGTTTCACTCTGCGATAAGTTCTTGATTAATTTTATGTTTTTTTAATTCTTATATTATCGTTATGAATTCAATTAAAGCTTTTAAGTTACAATTAAAGAAAAATATGTGTTCAAAATAAATATGCATTTTCTTTTTAAAATCCTTACTCAGGTTTTTAGTTTTTCAGCTAACAATGGGAAAAAGTATGTTGCACGAGTTTCATTTTGATATACTGTACATGCATATTTTGAATCTTTGATTCATGCTTAGTACTGTTTAATATTTGCAATGTACCGATGAGTCATTCTGAGCGATGTTACTGTTATAATAATATCCAAATCCACTTATCTTTGTCATGCTGTAATAAGTCTCCTTATTGCTTGTGCTGCCACCACAAATATCTTATAGTATTACATCTATCTAGTATTCTTCTCCCCTTTTCAGTAATTGCTAAATTTTGCAGATTGATTGTGTTTTCAAATAGTAACGAGTATTTCACGTGGTCCTTCACGAAACTACGTTACTAAAGATTGCCGATACCGCCGATCTTGGTAGTCGCTCATGTTAACATCTAAAATGACAATTGAATTTTCTTCGTGACTATTCTTCCTTGTTATACGGAAGGAGCTACTCTTCTATAACCAAATGGTTTTAAAAAAAAAAATTATATCAAATTTTTTGTCAGAAACACATTTCAGGATGCTTCAAGGTAGAGGGTAAACTGTAATTGATTTGTCTTGGACTTACATACATACATATGAATGTACATATGTGTTTGCAATCATAGAATGGCTTACATGAGTTTGGGATTGAAATTTGTTTTACTTTTTATTTAGAATTCGAAAAAAAATGGGCACTTTCAAGTCGTCTGGCAGCGGGAAGGCGGAAACTAAAACGTCTGGCACCCATATTTTTGTAATCAGGGGATTTTTCCTAATTTTGTGGTATGTATATCATTTATGTGGTTATGCCCCCAACACACTCAAATGTCAGTACATGCCATTTTCTATGAAACACGTACCGACTTTATTCAACTACTACGTACAACGACGCTTCATTCTTTTCGTATTGAAAGGTCTTCCCTGTGACGATCCCTTTAGCCTCCCTCCATATTTGCATCGGATAAAACTGTTGCAAATGCAATCTGGCTCAAAGAAGGGTCAGTAATGATATCATTTTTATGCATCAACTGATCTCAGGTCTAATTGATGCACTTGACTTATTATCCTACTAGCTGTCCCGCCCGGCTTCGCCGTGTATAAAAAATATAATGTTACTTACAATACATACATTGTCATTTAGTGCGAAGTATCAAAGACAGTGCGAACGCACCCTAAGGTTTGCAATCTACCAATATATACAATCCCCAATATACATTAATTTAAATAATAATGTGAATAAATTAATTTAAAAATTGGCCTATAATAGGCACAGGATGATAATGAACTGGCATACGAAGTTTTACTTCATTGTGTGCATTAGTTTTTGTGTTTATCGAATCGTAAGATTGACAGGTAAGAGCGTCACATTGGGATTTATATATAAGTATGATTGAGGATTAAACTTTCGTGTGGGATCGCATTACCTACGTAGTATAGAGTTACTGCATGTGCCTCATTATAGAACAAATTACGGGATGCATGAGCCTATTAACCGCATGAACTCTATAATTTAACACTAGAAAGACGGGCGGGGGTCATTTGACCCATTTTGAAGTTTAGCGTTCTATAATTTCAAAAGTTTTAACTTTTATGCCATGTT
The DNA here is from genome assembly GCA_949775065.1 of Brachyopa scutellaris. NCBI lineage: Eukaryota > Metazoa > Arthropoda > Insecta > Diptera > Syrphidae > Brachyopa > Brachyopa scutellaris. The sequence continues at coordinate 132,752,474 of OX459112.1, read as the reverse complement.
CTCTTGTGACTTTTATTAAAATAGTGTCAATATTCATATTCATATAGTTTCATTGTTATAACTTCATAAAGAATTGCATAAACATATCATCTACCTACAAAACCGGCGCCGGTCATTTGACCCATATAGTGTAAGTTTTCACATTTTTTTAATTTTTTTTAATTTTTTTTTTTAATTTTTAACACAACCACCAATACCGATTCAGCCTTTAGCTGGTAAAAGACGTCACTGTTATATTTCCAGCTGTAATAATAAATCTAGTTGTGTGTGCGATATTTGTTAAATTCAATTACGTGGAAAATGTAATCAGTCAAAAGCTATTTGTCATGATTGTAGTAAGAAATAACAAACTTCTTGTTAATAAAACACGTTAATATGATTATATTTAAGTCTGTTCACTAATTGATTAGCACTTTTAAATAATTTACTATATCATAATCTACATTTTTATTGTATGGGGTCAAATGACCCTTGCCGTCTTTCTTGGTAAGTAGATTTTCCCGTCTTTCTAGTGTTAAATGTAAACTTTCTTGACTTTAATCTTAACAAGATTGAACTTAAAAATGTATTGCGTAATGTGGTCCCTCGCACATAAATACTAATAATGTATATTTGTTCTTATAATTTGTTTATATATTGCTTGTGGTAGTGTTGTATGTAGCGTAGCCCAGCCACTAACACCAGCACTCAATAATTTTCATTCGGAATTCATGGATCGCTTCTTATATGGATCTTCAGCTTTCTTAAGAAAATAAAGCAAAGTGTTAAGATTGGGAACGTTACTTCAAAAATAATAAACGTTTCATCAGGTGTCCCGCAAGGTAGTCATTTGGGCCCTCTTCTATTTAATATTCTCATAAATGAAATTCCTTCTTTGCTTATATGCATGCTCATTGCCTAATATAGGTATGCTGATGATATAAAAATATTCCTGCGTGTTAAAAACTTGACTGATTGTTTAAATCTCAAAAGTGATTTAAATCTTATTGTTATGTGGTGTCAAAGAAATTGTCTTCCATTGAACATAGATAAATGTCATGTCTTTACTGCTCATCGTTGTTCAACTCCTTTATTATTTCAATACTCGATTTTAAACACTTTTCTGTTGCGTAAAACTGAGGTAAAGCACCTGGGAATCATTTTTGATACAAAGCCTACCTTCTCTTCTCACATGGACTACATAGTTTCAAGAGCTAATTCGATGTTGGGTTTTCTTAAACGGAATTGTTCAGAATTCCGTATTGTATTAAATCAGTTTATATGTCGTTAAATATTGTTCTGTTGTCTGGTATCCGTTTTATTCAAATGCAATTAATCGTATTGAACGAATAAAAAAATCGATTACAAGATTCGTTGTGAAACAATTGAAGTGGAACCTGAACTAGAAGTCATCATATTTGACGAGATGTGCTCTAATTGGCCTTGAAACGTTAGCAAAAAAAAGGTCTGTTCAATGTATATATAATGTTTGTATATGATGTTTTCTGTTATCGCATTAAATGTCCTGAGATTGTTCATGTTTTTCTAATATATGTCCCCGAAAGAATAATGCTTCCTCATAATTTTCTTCACAATCCAAGACATAGGTTTAATTATGGTTCCAATGAACCATTTACCAGATGTATTAAACTTTTTAATTCACTCCCAAGTTAGATAGAAATAAATCTTGTAAGAACCGGATTTAAAATATCATTGCAGCATTTAGTTGATTATTTTAAGTTATGTTGAATTGTTAGTAATCTGTTTAGAGTTAAGCTCAGTTGATGAATAAATAATAAATAAATAAATAAATTAATATAGATATGTACATACCCATATATTTTGATTATACCTCCACTACCAAAATTTGCTGTTGGCAATTATTGGCTTCCTGTTGTGACATTTTTTTTTGCTGAAAACATTCGTATTCTGTAAGAAAAGATACAAAAAAAAAAAGAATGAACAACTCACCAAAAATATTTGCATTCAACCAAAACAAAGTTAACCACAGATTTCGTTTGACAAATGGACAGATAAACTGGAAAATGGAACGATTTCCCAGAAGTCTATGGTTTGCTGACCAAAGCGACAACAATTGTGAACAAACACTCCTTGGTTACCACAGAATCATAATTCATAACCATAGAGTTGGAGAAGGACTTATAATTCCACTTCAACATAGGTATTCACCGTCAAATAAAACAGTAGTTTCATTTTTCGTTCTGATTATTTTTCAGAGTTATGAAGATTGCCCAAAAGGACGATGCCGTAAGAAACAAAAAACTGTGTAGCCTTTAAGAAGAACATTCGATAGCAGGTAAGCAACTTAATGCCAGAAGTTTAAGCAAAAGTAATAGGAAATGCCATAAAAAGGGTTGGGTACGATTGACTCCATTTTAAAATCTCGTTTTCAAAATCTCGCATAACAAAATCTTGCATTATCACAATTTCGCATCATCGGAATCTCACATATCAAAATCTCGCAAATCAAAATCTCGAAATTCGCGCGAATTAATAAATATTTTATTTCAATGCGAGATTCTAAATCAATATTAGCTATTTAGGTACCTACTCCAAACTCAAATAATTGCATTATATTACCAGTATTTTTTGAAAAAGCGAGATTTCGGGATTTATTACAAAAAAAACGAGATTTCGTTATTAGAGATTTTGATTTGCGGTCAATTCCGCATAAAAACGCTTCATCTACGTAAAATTAGTATGATTGTAGCTGTCAAAGTTACATGTGGATATTTATAAGAGCCAATAAATATGTAAAATTTCAAAACCAATAACCAAAGTTAATCGAATGGTACTTTTTACATAACACTTGATAAATAAATATATACATATGAACTATAATATTTCTCCTAGCTAGCGGTTCCATCAAGGTACTGTGAAAAATGTCCACAATTAATAACAGAATAAAATGTCGGCTTTCCCAAACCAATTTGTATTAATGTGTCTCGATTATACTTCAACACAATGCGATGTATGTACATTTTGTTAATTATTGAAGTCATTAATAAATTGTTTCTTTTTTTTTACACAATATTACTGTAATTAATACATTAACGTTGTAATATGGTTATTTACGTATAAAGAGAAGAAATTCACCTCGTGGGCTTTAAATTAATTGCCCGGTAAATGACCAACTGAAAGTGCACATTTGCATGCATGTACTGTACAGTACATATGTCCTACATTTGTACATTTTGTATTCACGCATTTCCGGTTGATATAACGCGAACCATTACATCATTATGACGGCGGAAATTAAACGAAACAACGAGGTAACTTACTAATTTAAATGACGAATCGATAACTTTTGAATCACGGCTGTAGCTGTTCCTGTATACTTATATTGAACAGATGTTGCCAGTCGAATAAATAACCTCAGATGAAATATCGAAATATTTCAAGTAATTGAGCTGTAAGTGATTGATAGTAGTGTACATAGAAGTGTATCTACTATTAATTTTAATGGTTCCGTACTAAAAAGAAAAAATTGATACATTATAAGAGCACGCCTGTAACTGTTCATCGGCCTATCACAAGCATTTATCTCAGAAACCCTTTCACATAGGGACTATTGGCAGAATTGAACTTTACGTTGGCCGACTTATACATACCTAACATACGAATTTTGAGATAAAACTATACAGGAGGTTAAGTCGTTTTTTTTTTTTTGTATAAATAGAGCGTAGGAAAATTTGAGAGTTATTGCTGAAATGTGTGAAAAATACCACTCCCCACCTATCTAAGAAATATTTGGCAAATCCATTTTCATTGTGAGTCTCGATTGGTAAACTAACAAACTTAATGTCGAATGCGCACTTTACGATAATATACAAACATCTACTAGTCGTAACCCAGTGCGCTTCGCTCCACCTATCTTTTCAAAATTTTCCCGCGCACATAGTTATTCGGGTACGATAGAAAGGATGTTCAAAGTAGGAAGCAATCACTGCTGTTCTTTTTTCAACTTCAATCTCTATTTTTTTTCCTGTCTGTCTATCTATCTATCTATCTGTCTGTCGGTCTGTCTGTCTGTCTGTCTATCTGTCCGCCTGTCTATCTATTTGCCTGTCGGTCTTTTTCCGGTCTGTCTATCTGTCTGTCTATTTGTGTGTCTATCTATCTATCTGTCTGTCTGTCTGTCTCATCATCATCAACTCCACACGATTACCACTGAGTGCTGTGATTCAGCTTCTGCTCAAAAAAAATAAAAAATAAAACGACTTTGGAATGCATTTTGCGCTATTATTCAGCTTTTAGTAACTGTACAGTTATGATTTTGGTCTTTAAACTGCATATTGAATGTAATTAAGCTGAGAATGAATGTCAATCACAAAAGTAATAGCTGTTTGATTTAAATTGAATTTTCGTTTTCTCATTTGTAGTCCATTAAAATCTAAAATTAAAAATGTATCTAATTCAAAACTAATTGATGCACCTTTTCCGTGAAACTAGTAATCAAACGTAATATTACACCGATCGGGACTTTGTTTTACACTATGCAAGGATAAGGATGTTCTAATACCCGTCGTCTACTGTATAAATATGATGTTCCAGTTTTGGCGCACTCTCATTTTCATTATTATTAAAAATCGAAAATAGCGTGTGGTATAATTTGTTACTGTCCAAACCAAAATATCGGCACAATCATGAAAATAGTGGTGGTCATAAACTTATGTAGTATAGTGTATAAACTCGTACATACATACAGGCGTAGAGGGTATAGGGCATAGGCATATTCGAGTGAAAATCAGAAAATACTCTTTTGGAATCCTTTAATTTTAAAGGGACAGAGCACCACCCCTTAATATACGTTCCTATACGTATACATATAAGAATGCATATTTGTGCATATTTCCAATTATCAATTTAAATTACTTATCGAATTCGTTTCATCACGTACCGGAGCGGAACGGAGCTAGAGCATAAAATAATTATTCCCTTTCGTAAGTGAGTTCAAAGGATACTCATCGTTATTATGTTCTGGTTTTATCTCTCTATATTGCTTCACCACTCGCTTCGGTTCGGAGAAATTGAAAACCATGAAGAACTCTACATTGTTTTTTGTCCATATGTCGTCCTTATTGGTAATTTTATCGGCCTTTTATTTTGCAATTTTATGCAAGGATACACAGTATCCTGTGGGTGTGGAGCCTTACACCGAGCAAGTGAAAACTACGTGCAAGGGAATGACAACGACGATAATTTTTACGTGTGGCTGCAAATTAAACAGACATACATACATATGCGTACAAGTTTAATTCGACTTTTAAATGCAGTGAATGTTGTCCAGTGCTGAATATGCTTGTATTAGTATTGGCATTATCAATATATGAAGTGTCGCTTGTGAAGTGCTTGTTTAATTGTTTGGTTATAACTTATAACACTCCTGGTTCGGACCCATTTCTAATATTTATTATTTTTAGGGTTCCATACCCATATGGAAATACTGAATGTCTTTTTTTTTTTTTTTTTTGTTTGTTTATTTTACCACATAATTTTCTTTTGTATTTTTTTGTTCTAAATAAACATAAGACTAACATAATAATAATTTAGAGTAACTGACCTAAAGGTTCTCAATACTTACTATATCTTTATTATAATGATTTTATTCTACGGTATTCATATAATTATTCTAAAATTTAATATTTTATGTAAATCAGTATTAATATATTATTTTTTGTAAAAAGGAAAAAGTGGTTAAACCTCTTATTTAAGGACATTATTTTTTTTTAAATTTACATAAAGAAAAAAAAACTTAGACTAATTAAATCTAACTTAATCTAAGAAACTTAACCTAAACTAACCTAATCTAAACTTATATAACCTAAATTGATAATGCCCTGACATGTAATCCCTATATCGCTGAGACCCCGGCCAAGCAAACGATACTGATATTCGTCCGCTTAACCAGATACCTATTCAGCAATCCAAACAATCACATGTCAGGGCTTATCCTAACCTAGCCTAATCCAACCTAAACGTTGGCCACAATCCAGTCGAGCCACCAGTATTTTTCTCTATTATGCCTGTTATCATTGTATTTATCTCTTTCAGGTATGCTGACGCAGTATCTCAGGTTAGCATTTTCATCCCCTAAGTTAAAAGGTTCATACAGGATTCGTTTATCAGTTGCCCTTCTAGCACAATGGTAGATGATAGGTACATTTGTTGAATCTGATAAATAGCCATGTGCATCCAGATACAAAAATGCTTCAGGTGGTATATATCCACTCTCTAGTGTATTTCTGAAATACATAGGGTTAGGGTAAAATAAACCTGAAATCAATTCATTTTCAGTAACGTTTGCTGATCGTGCAAAATGATTTCGGACAAGATCCAAAATGACGTTGTCGATTCTGGATACTCCGGAAGCATCCATCAGTCTTTTATTAGAGATATAGTGTCGAAAGTCAGAATTTGCACTTCTGTACATCTGCATACAGGCTCGGAGACATTTTCTCTCAAATAACCGGAACTTTTCCATAAAAGATGGGCTGATGTTCCACCAAACTGGACTCGCATAAGTCAGAATTGGGCGGATGAATGCTTGGTAACATATGATCTTTACATCGGAGTTTAGATAGCTGGAGTAGAAAAGACTTTTGAGTGACATAAATGCTGCTTTAGCCTTTTGTATCTGTGTATTTATATGCCCATTATAGTATAAAAATTTGTCCAAGTGCACACCTAAATACTTAACAGCAGTCTTCGGTTCGATGCAAAGTCCATTGCTACTCGTAATTTGTAGTTTTTTCCAGTTCTGCCTCAAATCTGAATTACCGCGTCGTAATGGGGTGCGGAACAGTATGGTTTCACATTTAGCATAGTTAATTTTGAGCTTCCATTCCGAGCAGAATGTCTGTAGCTTATTAAATTTGTTCTGTAGATCATTTTGTATATTATTTAGTGCAGAGCCATTTGCATACAAAATAACATCGTCAGCAAACGCTAATGAATCACCCATGTCCATAAGCATCTCAGAAATATATATATTAAACAGAAGCGGTGCTGTAACTGTGCCCTGCGGAAGGCCATTAATGACATTAAAAACTTTAGTTGTCGTGTATTCTCTATTTGTTACAACAAATTTCTTTTCATATATCATTGAGATAATCACTTTGATAAGATGATACGGAAATTCATATCTTATTAGTTTGTAAATTAACCCGTCGATCCAAACCGTGTCGAAGGCTTTTTCGATATCCACTAGACATGCAGCTGTACTTTTTTTGGCGTTAAGATTCCAGTTAATATCTGAAATCAGTTTCGTGACAGCATGCACTGCCGAATGGTTTCTCTTGAACCCAAATTGGTTCCGCGGTATAATCTCCTTTATTTCGCACTCGTGTAAAATAGATTTGCTAATAACTACTTCAAAAACTTTTCCGATATTAGGCAGGAGACTGATTGGCCTATAGTTAGAAGGATCAGAAGGATCCTTTTTCTTTTTTATGATTGGAAAAACCTTCGATGTTTTCCAATAACTTGGGAAGTAGCAGTTATTCAATAAATTGTTAAAGATAATGCAGTATTGCCGTATGATTTCGTCTGGTATATGCTTTAGTATGATATTGGGAATGTTATCCAAACCGCTAGATTTTTTGTTATTTAGTTTTCTGAATATGTCTGTTAGTTCGTGTAGTGTTGTATAGTAATTGTTGGTTTGTTCATCAGTTATTTGGTCGGCTTTTAATAACTCAGAAAACATTAAGAGCGTGGGTGTTTCATTATTGTGAAACCTCAATAGTTCTTCATTTACTACGCCAGTTTTGCAGCTAGAGAGTATTCTATCGTGAATCGATTCAAAATGAGAACCTATGAGGTTAAGTTTTTCTGCTGTATTATCTATAATATAATAATTGTCGATAATAGGACAGTTTTGGCTTAATATGCCTGCCTGAGTGAGAAGTGGCCGAGAAGATAATGCAATTTTTAATTTTGGAACTTTGACAGAGTTACGTGCTTTAAAAATTTGATTAATTTTAGGAAACATGGTCCTGGAATCAGATTTCAATACATTTTTAGCGCGTTGTCTCCAGTAATTGTTAACGTTATTTCGAAATTGTTGGCTAATAAGTGATTTTACATTTCTCAGGAGAGATTTTAACCTTTGTAGCTCTGAATGAGATGATTCGTCTTGGAACTGGCGTCGTAAGCGATTTATCTGAGTAAGTAAAAAGCTTTTGTGAGTTTGAAGAGTTTGTATGTCACGGTTTAGATAACATTCTATACTATTTTTGGATTTAATTTTTGGAACTGATGACTCAATAGTTTGAATTATTGACCCATTTAAATTTTGGATAAAAGAATCACACTCTTCATTTGTAAGATTCCTATCGTTGGGAATAGTTGATAAAGAAGTAGAATTTCTAGAATTTCTGATGGCGCAACGTTGAAATTTGGACCAATTAGTATTTCTAAAATTAAATTTAGTGACTTCGTGTTGTGTTGCGAAATTAAACGCAGACTCGTTACTAAAAGTAGTCTTCATAACTATTGCATTGTGGTCACTATCATACGGCAATAACGAAATTTTATTATCGTGTACCGTTTGTATTTGCAATCGTTGGTCCGCGATGCAAAGATCAAGATAAGAATTTCCGGTAGGGTAACTTGGTGTAACTGGGCTATACAGTTTCATTTTATATTCAATCTGGTTTTCCTCAATAAAGCGGTTTAAGAAGTTGCCTCTTCCATTCGCCGTTGAGTCCAACCAGACTGGATGCTTTGCATTTAGATCTCCCGCTAAGACGAAATAGTTGTTTAGACTACCAAGGTTTAGTTTTTCGAATAATTTTTCGATCTCGTTGTTAAATTGGTTATCCGAAGCTGGCGGAGCATACACCGATATTAAATACAGACATCCATTATCTCTTAGAGGCAAAGAGATAATAGTTGTCTCAAGACAACTAAAGCTTCTAATGTCACTTCGTTCGATCGTATTGAAGAGTAGTGGTTTACGAACAAGAATTGCCGTACCACCACCTCGTATTGAGTTGCGTCTGTCTGTTCGTATTATGTTATAGTTTTGAAATTGTAGGATATGTCGGTCGTTGAGTTTTGTTTCGTTTAAAAAAAGTACATCCGGTCGATTGTCCTCCGCAAAACGTAGCAGGTCACCACGTCTATTATATGATATGATAGAGTTAACATTAAGAGAGATTATTTTAAGGGTTTCGCAGTTTGGCCTAGACATTTTAACGACTGAATAGATTGAGAAGGGTGTCCACCTTCGCTGAAAGATTTGCAACGGTGTTAGCCAGGCTAGTGATTTGGATCTGTAAGTTATCATTGGATCCGATAATATTAGAAGTAATATTATCGGAGCCAAGATTTTTGGAGCCAGAAGTTGTGGAGCCAACATTATTTTTCAACACGTTTGCAAAGGAGACACCCCCATGAATATGATTGTCAATCATCTCAACTTTTTGGTTAATTCTTTGTTGTGATTCCCTTTTGCGTGCCTGAAGTCGATCTGCCGCCATGACATATTTTTCACAGCCTCGCCATGAAGCTGGATGACCTGACTTTTGACACAGAATGCAAAATAATCTCTCTTTATCTGTATCTTTTTCCACTGAGCATTTACCAGGTTCGTGTGTATTTTGGCATTTAACGCACCTATATCCCATTTGGCAATTCAGTGATATATGACCAAATCTCTGGCATCGGTGACATTGAAGGACACCATTTCTTCGAATTTTCTCGAAGGATACTACGTGTCCCTCTATGGACCTAATATTTCTCAGATTTTGGACTTTGCTATCCGGAGATAACTGTACCGCTATAATAGGTAGGACTCTGTTTTCTCGTTTAGAGTGCACCGTAGCATATCTGAAAGCCCCAACGAACGTAAGGTTTTCAGTATCACATTCGTTGAGTTCTTTTAAGACCTCTTCGGGATTGTAGCCAACGCTTAGTCCTTTTAACAAGAATGACTGTAATTTGTCTTCCTTATTAGTGTAAGAGAAATATTGGGAGCCTGCCTCATTGAGCAGACCCTTGACTTTATTACAGTCATTCTTGTTCTTCAGGTTTAATGAAATCTTATTGTTAGTTATGTTTTTGATTTTAAAATTATCTTCTCCTATCTCTACTTTTAATAATTTTGATAATACCTGACTATCTTCTTTAAAAATTTTGATTGGTGGTGGTTTTCTAGTTATCTTTTTTGTTGTTGTTGTGTTTTCGTCAGTCGGGGATATTTTTGTTGCACTATGTACATTCTTTTCTTTTGTTTCTTTATGTTCTTGTTTCTTTTTCTCATTTTTTTCCTTCATTTGGGATAGAAGGGATCGTGTGGGAGACGGCTGATTTGCGTCAGTTTCCAAAATGGCAAACTGATTCTCCTGAATAAAGTTATCATTTTTGTTCGATTGTAATTTAGTTTTTTTTCTTCGATTGGAGTTTATTGTAAATTCGTCATTTTCTTGCATTTTTTTTATAATTTCTTTCAGTTCTTCAACTTCTTTTTTATACAGTTCTGCCTGATTTATAGCTTCCCGAAATTCTTTATATGTTATTTCGCATGAGTCCATCACTTCTTCGCCCCCTTCGCGCCCCGATGGGGCTGCCATCATAACAAAGATAAACTTCACACTTTTTTTTTATTTTTTTTTATTTTAATATTCTTGTTATTATTTCAGTACTGTTTCCGCACTGGTGGTATTTAACCTCCTTACAGTAGACGGTGGTTAATAATTTTAAAAAAAAAAATTTTTTTTTCTTCAATTGTTTTTTTTTTTTTTTTTTTTTTTTCAACGAAAAAATAAATCACCCTGTCTGATAGCAAAGTCAGTGGCGACTCAAATACTGAATGTCTGTCACGAATATGTACTATATCAGAAAACGTTCTACCTAGAAACATGAAGTTTGACATAATTATACATACCTAATGATACCAACTATACTGGATTTTCCAGTACCATACTGGATTCGAGGTCCAGATACTGAATGAATTTTCATACTGGATTTTATACTGGAATTTCATAAATTTTATCAGTTTGTGCGTATAATACGAATATTATACAAGCTTTTTCGAAAATCAACACTCTTGCGCATGTCGAACGCACTCTTTCACCACACAAAAGACACAAGACACAAGAGGTCTATCTGTTTGGGTCAAGTGGGCCGGCCAACGCTGTCAAATAATTTGAAAAGTGGGAAAAAAATCCTCTCAGAGAGTGGAAAATTCATAAGAAAGTAACCAATCGCGTTGAACCACATGTTTGTTTTCCACTTTACAATGAATTTATGACAGAATTCACTGACAGGAACAGTCAAATGGCTGGTTTGATAGCGTAAGCCCACTTCACCCAAAAAAAAAGTTAGTGTAAGAATTCGTAAGGAAGGCTCTTAGCTGAGGGGACATTTTTGACACTCTCATTCAGCTCTCTCTTTTACGAATTGTTACGAATCTTTTGGGTTAACAAACAGGAATTTGTCGGAATTCATACGAATTTTAATGTTACCAAACAGATTTAAGATGTCAAATAAAGCTGTACTCACATGTGATTGTCAAATGTAAATACTTGCATGTTTTTTTATAGTTTTGTTCTTGTTCAACGTTCAATAGCGGTTCGATCCAATGATTTGTTCGGAAAAATCTCGTCACAGGACAAGTATGCTTTCAAACAATCGCAGACAGAGACGCAGTCAGCTGATGTGGATACAGTTCGCTGAATTGACCACACTCAGATTAATAAAAAAAAAAAGTGCTGTTGTGAAGTAAAATAAGTAAAGTAAAATAAATTAAGTAATACAAAAATAGTTCAACTGAATATACTGGATTTATACTTGGTTTTAATAAAAAAAAGTATTTATACTGAATACACTGGATTTCATCTAGCAAGAGTTGGTATCATTATACATACCGGTAGTTCACATACGTTCTACTGCTTATCACTCAAAAATATTGTGAAACAACTATACAGGGTGGCGAAATGTAAATTCGAAAAAAAAACTAAAAAAATCTAAAAAAATATGTCATGTGGGATAGCATTCGTAAGCAGCGTTGCCACTTTAAAGAAAGAGGAGCGCAGTAGATTACTAAAAAAAATGCAGTAGATTGGATCTTTCCGCAGTACATTTTTTATTTCAATAAACAAACATCAATTGCTTGAAACTATATTAACAAGTGTATTTTTGAACGAGTAGGTAATACAACTTAATCTTAAAAGTCTTAAATCAATCACTTTATTTAATCACTTTAATGGGTCTTTTATAAACTTTCGCGTTGGTTCCAACATAAGCACTAGCCCTCTTGTTTCGTGGCGGAGAAATGTGAAAACTTAGATTGTGTTTGAATTCACGAAAGCCGTTGGTTTGTGATTTAAGTATTTTTTTAATAAATTGCGAGAAGTTGTACCGCATTATAAAGCAAAAACATAAAGTATTTATCAACACAAAAAACTAATTCCAAATAAATTTACCATATTTATCTTGTTTATGGGTCAATAAAGAAAAGTAACCGCTATTTTCAAATTTTGTATTGAAATGTTGGTAGTGGCATCTGTTGGTACCAATGCGGCAACAGTTTAAAATTTAACGTATTTTCGCAGTAACTCAGTTTATACGTAAGATAAGTACGATGGCGGATTATTGTTTCACATTGATGTCCCTACGAAACACGTGGCGCTAGTTATGTTGGAACCAAATTGTCCGCAGACGATGTATGAAAATTACATTCCAGGAGAGTCTGAGGGTGTCCAGCAACCATTGCTGATATTATTCATTTCCTTACATACTCATTTCATATGTCAAAAGAGAATGTGGCCAAGTTCACAATAAGTAGGTTCCTTCGTTCAGACGATCTTTACAACAGTGGTTATTTTTATGCATGATTTTTGTACAGCTGTCCAAGAGAAGGTTTATCAAATTAAAAAGTGCAGTAGATTGGATTTAGTGGCAGCAGATTTATTTTTTGCGAAAAGTGCAGTAGATCTACTGCTATTGCAGCAAAGTGGCACCGCTGTTCGTAAGGGCTAAGAGCTAGGATTTCGAAAATATGTTTTCTCTATGACACTTTGCCGAAAATGTGTGAAAAAATACTATCAAAGAAACTAAAAGTCAAAAATATGACAAAACCATGGTTTGTAGAAATAAAGTTAAATAGTTAACGAACACGATAGCGATGGTCATGAGGTGAAAAGTTCAATTTCGCGACCGATAGACCCGAATACTACCGAACCGATTCCGATTAATAAATTGCTTACTGAGTATTATAGGCTGTCCAAAATTGCACTGAAATACAATAGCATAAGAAAAAATAAATAAAAAACAAAACGTGATTTTGCTGAGACCCAATCCTGCAGCCCTAGCTCAGTGGTCCTGTACATGATTTTGGCAGTGATTTTGTTTCTAGAAAACTGGAACACAACCTACAAATCTGTGCTAAAACCCAGTAATGTATGTACACTATGCGTATGGATGTAATTAGGTAAGGTACATACATACACATACATACATGTAAATGTATGTAGTAATGTATTGCTAATCCGAATCAATTATTGCAAAGGGGTATTTAGATAGTCAAATTATTCGGATTAATGAGTTCAGAGATGTTTGCTTCCCCTTAGTGGCCATTCCTAGAAAAAAGACTTAGTTAATTAAAACACTCTTCTTAATACAAATAAAAACTGCACATGTTTAACCAGCAAAAACAAAAGTTAAATGTACGAGTATGCAAAAGACTAGAAGCAAGAATAAACCTTAAAAATGTGGAGATACGTGCACATTTCTGTATGTATTATTATTATTATTATTTTTATTTAAAAGCTAGGCTAGTAATTGAAATTACTACTTAGCTGGATAGCCATAGCAACAAAGGCCTTCAGCTAATGTATGTATTATGGTACATACAGTAGACTCTCGATAACGTGAACAATTAAAAACCAAGAGAGTTCACGTTTGCGGGAGAGTTCATGTTTGCGAAGGTCAAATTTTAATAAAAGCATAGGGCAATCCTATTTCATTTTAAAACGTCTTGTCTTTAACAAATTAAAAATAATGTTTTTTTACTATTACATAACAGTATATTAAATTCATTTATTTAATTTAAAACAAAAAGTTATTGCATAGGAACATATAAAATAAAAAGTTATGACATAAAAAGTAACATTAAATATTGACTGAGCACGGGAATTAACGATACGAAATTTAATGGAAAAAATCAGTCATTTGTTTTTGCATCTTCTTCTTCTCCAAAAGCATTCTCACTGCTTTTTCCCTAAGGAGTATTAAGACACTAATTTCATCCAAAGCCTTGTTAAAAATTGAAATGGCTTCATTATGCTGAATATTTTCTTTTGGCAATTCTAGCACACCGTTATCACTCATGATGTTGGTACTCTGAGCGACATTATGGTCTCCTTCATTTTCGTTCCATTTATGGATGTCTTCAGCTGTACAGTTTACCTACCCAAATGATTTGATTAAAGACAGGAATCCTAAAAAAGTAAAAATTAAACCTCAGGATTTATATCATCGAGCAGTTTCATTGCATTCCCCACTTCAAAATTGATTTCTAGATACTTATGATGACAAAAAACAATGAAAACCGCAAAAATCGAGCAGACAAGACAATCAAAAGCAATAATTGTAAGGAACAACGAGGAACAAACTGATGCAAACTGACGTGCAACAAACCGGAAACTGTACAAGATGAAGTATTGTACCAAGAATAAGGAATCAGCTTGCTCAAACAGTTTACTGTTAACCTGAAGCAAAAATTGTTGTTCACGTTTTAGAGTGTTCATGATTTGTTCACGTTTTAGAGATGTCAAGCAAAAAAAAATTCTTTCCACGTTATCCGGTGTTCACACTAGCCGGTGTTCACGCTAACGGGAGTCTACTGTATTTACATTTGAATGAAAGCGAGTAACGACTGTTGCAATCCGAAGTACAGCGTACAACACTTGGTTAAACTTGGGGTAAGTTTGGCTTATAAAGCCGATTTAGCAAATTAAGATTCGGATAAGCGCGGTATTCGGATTAAAGGTGATGCAGAATGCCTTCATTTAAATATATGTATATTTATTGGGGACATCTTGTGTATTTTCTAATGAAGAGGGTCGCATTCTTTTTGGTAGTCCACGGTCGCCGAATATATTAGGACGGCCCTGGATAGAAAACAAAGAAGAGACAAGCAAACTTGCCAGGAAAGGGGCGGCTATGTCCCTTGTGGTATAGGAGAGGACATCATAAAAACGGAGGTCATAATACGTGACAAGGTTAGCAGGACCAACTCCAGTGTCTAAAACAGGCAAAGAAACAAACAAAGCCAAACACAAAAAGAGGACACTGTAAACTCAATGAATATCTTAAACATCTGTGTATTTCAGATGATATCTCATGCCGATTTGGCAATGAGTCCAGTAAAACTCCAGAGCACATACTGGAGGATTGTTGGTCATTAACCCAAAAAAGGCTCACGCGTATGAGTAAATACGAACTTACGTCATAGAATCATCGTACACTTACAGCGCACAATTTTCTTCTGCATTTTCTAAGATAAATTGGCCTGGATAAGGTGCTATGACTTGTGAAATTTTCACTAGGTGGGTTATTCCGACAGGAATAGGGACGAGAGGGATCTCCTTTCATCTAGGGCACAATTTACCTTAAAGTTCGCGGTGGAATACACCTTCCATAGTAATAATAATAATGTATCTTGTGATTGTTGTTTATACTAAGCGCTATACGAAACAGATCCGTGCACTTCACAAATCATTTTTCTAGATAAATTGCTTTCAACTAATCATTAACTGTCAGACAATCCAAACACTTCGCTGGGGTCAAATGTAAACCAATTATTTATCATCGTATCACGGATGGCATGCGTACCGCATATCCATCGCCACAATATTCCTTTCACCTTGTGAGATTGATAACAACTCTAACAATAAATCTGTGAAGTTGATGAATGTTCCATCATAAACAATCGAATAAAAATCTAAAATGTCTTACATAAAAAACAAGCTCCTAGAATTAAGACAAATCGCCACAATCGAAATCGATGTTCAAAAACACACAACTCACGCAACGTACCGTAAAACATAAAAGCATTCGAGATACGAATCGGATTTTTCTTATACGAGGGGAGAATTGTTCTTCCTTCCCAACAACATTCACTGCAAATCATAGCATTATCCCCAGAAAGTATTGCACTAACAGACAGTTTGTACTTTGACTAAAACAAAGAACAAATGCGAAGTCAAAGACGCGAAGAAAAAAAAGGACCAAACCAAACCAACCGCACTGTCGAGTTGTCAAATTGTGTAGAAAAGATTCGATTGACTTTTTGCTGTACCGGTAATGTGCCCATTCACACTCCTGATTACGATAGATTATTATTATTTTTTTGGTAAAAATAAAACAGCAAATAGATGAAAGAAAGAAATCATCATCATCGTAGTGATGCCATGCCGTGGAAAAGGAAATTCGTACATGAACATTTTGAAAGAGTACCAACACTGCGTTGTCCTTGCTGTCGGCATGTGTAAATCCCCTGTCTTACAGATTTCAATTTGTACACTGATCATGTAAGACATTGACAAAAGATAAAAGAGGGAACGTTGAAGACGGATTTTTTTTATCGTCTTATAGGCTCAGTGTGAAATTGGATAGAACGAAAGCACGTTTATCTTTTTTATATAAAATATACAATATATGTAAGTACATACATATCTAGATAGACGGTGTTGGATATAATAAAATACTCAAAATAAAATCCTTAATTTAGGTTTCACAATAATGAGATACAAAAAGAATTTAAAGTAACGTACTGAGGAATGGAGTGATAATCCTTGCACGTAATTTTGTAACTGGAATAGCCTAGAGATACCGCTGATAGTTCACTTAACAATACTGCAAAATACGAAATAACTAATCTAAAGTCTGTCATCAAACTCCTTTGACAAGCTTCGGATTTGCTGTACAAAAATAGAAAGAAAATTATAAGAACTACCCACACATGCGACTACACATATAAACACATCAAAAATGCTGTTCTAAAGGGTGGCCTGTCTACCGGTTTATTTTTAAATTACATGTTATTGAGACACTGACAGCTCTTTCGCACTCAAAAATAAAATTGACAGAAACACAGTATCATATATCTTCGGTACAAAATTAATCGATTTACGCTTGAACAACGCAGCGTTGAGAAATATTGGCAACTTGTTTCCAAATAAGAGAACGGAGAGCGCTACGGAGCACAGTAGTTCCATGTAAAGCTATATACAGAAGTTCATTCTAAATGTTGGTGCAACTGTAAATTTGAATGACTTTTCGTAATCTGTACAGTATTTTTGTTAAGGAAATTTATAGTGAAATTAATCAATTTTTGGATTTATTAAGAACGTTATAAGCTGTTTTGTTGTAACATATCTTGTGTGGACCAAGGTTAGTACATGTTATTCTGCGTTTAAGATCAACCATTTATGCAATTGTATCGGTATACAATGCTTTGCAAAAGTCTGCGTACAGTGCAGTAACTTCGGTAAAAGGCATTTAAAAATTATAAAAACAATAAAATAAAAGGTAAATCCACTTGAAAATAAAAAGTGTACTTCATTCACGATAATCGACAAAAAAAATTAATTGAGTTTCGTATCAAGTTGATTTAAAAATAAAAATATAATATATTCATAATAGGAAAACGGATTGCAAAAGTCTGCGTACAGTGGTTAAATTCATAATTTTCTTATGCTCAATATTTTGTGGGGTACCCTTTTGCATCAATAATGGCTTGTAATCGTCTTGGCATGGATTGAAAAAGATTTTCGGTGAGGTCCGCGCCAATTTTTGCCCATTCCTTGAGTAAAATTTCGCTGAGTACCCTTTTATTTGTTATGATAGGCAGTATGCTTAGGGTCATTGTCATGTTGAAAGTGAAATCGACCAGCTAAGCCTAGCTTCTCAGCACTACTTTGAAGATTGTTTTTAAGAATGTCAAGGTATAACATCTTATCCATAATTCCAGTTATTAAAACTAACTTCCCTGTGCCGGCTGCCGACATACACCCCCAAACCATGACCCCACCACCTCCATGCTTGACAGGTGCATTCAAATTTTTTGGCAGCATTTCTTCACCCTTTTTCCTCCACACCAGCTTTCGCCCGTCCGAACCAAAAATATTAAATTGACTCTCATCAGAGAATATAACTGTTGACCAAAAATCAAAATCTTTATTTATGTATTCTTTTGCGAATTCTAAGCGTTTTTTACGGTTCCTAGCTACGCAACTATGTAACTCAGCCTTGTGCAGTGCTCTAGATACAGTTGAAGGGTGTACAGAGGTATCAAACATGGTCTCCAGTCTTGTAGCTATTTTACCTAAGCTCAAACTTGGTTCTTTTGACACCTGGCGCACAATAAATTTACTTTCAGCGCTACCGATCTTCTTAGGTCTACCGCATCTTTCTTTGCTCACAAGTTTTCCTCGAGCCTTAAAATTTTCTATGACTCTCTGCATTGTTGAGCGATTTCGTTATGTAATTTTAGAAATTTCACTGTACGATTTTCCTTCTTCGTGCAACTCAACAATTATTCTCCTCTCAGAAATCTCCAATTCTTTTCCTTTAACCCTTTCCATGTTTTTCCTTGAATTCTGCTCTACAAAAACTTCCATCGAATGAGAATACTAATATAATCTAAAGAGCACAACCCAAATTAACGGTAAAACTTTAAATGAAAACGTTGAAAAAGGAGAAAAAATGTGACTGCACGCAGACTTTTGCAAAGCAGTTTTTTGATGTGGTACATTTTATTCTATCATAAATTGTTTGCCAAAAAAATTACTTAGATTAAATTGAATCCTATAGAGGAATATCCCAATCAGCGTTGCCGCTGGTAAAATTTAAAAAGTGTCCAAAAGGTGTCCCGGATTAAAAAAAAGAGTCCACATGCATATTTCGAATAAGATAATTGTATTCATCAAAGGAAAAAAACGTTTCTTTAAAATGTATGAAAAGTAGGTACTATATTTTTACCACATATGAGGGTGGGTCAATAAGTTCCTTAAAATTAAAACAGATAGCATTGCCACCTCAAATCCAACAAATTTGGTTTCGTTTCGTAACCGTGAACGAAACGGCTTCTTCACAAAATATCAGAGACCAAGGAACAGTAGAAGCCGTGGACTTCTCCAGGCGAATCGAAGCCGAAGATGGCCAAGGTGGGTGTCGGCCAACAAGGACATGATTACCTTGACACGGGTAAAACGATTACCGGTGAATATTATGAAGAGCTTTTGGGTGGATTCGACACTGATTCGAAGCAAAAACGATTGCATTTTTAGAATAAAAAAGTTCTCTTCCACCAGGACAACGCACCGGTGCGGCGCACAGATCCGCAGTCGCAATGGCGAAATTCCATGAATTAGGCTACGAATTGCTACCTCATACAGCTTATTCTCCAGATTTAGCCCCTTGCGACTATTTCCTGTTTCATAACATAAATAAATGGCTCGGCGGTAGGAGATTTGAGTCGAATGAAGAGGTCATCAATGAAACAAACGCCTATTTTTAGGGCCTCGAGAAATTGTAATATTTGGAGGGCATCAATAAATTGGACGAAGTGCATAGAGTTAAAAGGAGACTTCTCGTATATTGAGAAATAAAATGTTCTTTCGCCGAAAAGAGTGTTCTTTATATCAATTTTCAGGGACATATATATATGTAACTGACCCACCCTCGTACATATAGTACACATGTACATATTCATAAAAGAACGCGTTAAAAGTTCTTAAAAAAAACATATGTAATTCAATTTAATGGTAGTATTCAGTGGTTGTAAATTATTGTTATCGATTGAAAATATTTAAATAACGCAGAAGTACAAAAAGGAATTTGATGGTTATTATTGAAATATTAAAAAAGCGTCCAAAAGTGTCCACGATTTTCAAAAAGCGTCCATTTTAGCTAATTTTGAAAAAAATGGTGTCCAGGTGTCCCGATTGCTAAAAAGCGTCCAAATGGACACCTTAGCGTCCCAACGGCAACGCTGATCCCAATATCAAATAAAAATTAAGATACGCCCGGTTTTTGAGTGCTGAAGATTTATTACTTATAAAAATAAGAATAGAGGTGCAGTGTACGCAGACTTATGCAAAGCACTGTATGTATACAGTGGTGGAAAAAATAATAGGTGTGAAAAAAATGCCAACTTCAATTCTCACTTCAGTGTTTAAACGTCCGATAACAACACTTTTAAAATAAACATACACAACAACAGGGGTGGTAGAACACCCCAGCCAGGATTAAATTAAAAAAAAAATACTTTTAAGGATAACATAAATTTTTTCTTTAAACAAAACAAAAACAGAATAAACGAAGTTTATAGAAAAAAAATATATTGAGAGGAATAGAACGCCAGAAGAGAAATGAAGCCAAATCAAAATTACAGAAAATAAAATTGACTGTGGTGGTAGAGTACCCCTGTTGTCATCGGAAGGTTAATATACCGTTGTCTTTCAGAAGCACATTGGCAATCGTTGCACTCTGAAAAGA
Organism: Brachyopa scutellaris; assembly: GCA_949775065.1. Taxonomy (NCBI): domain Eukaryota; kingdom Metazoa; phylum Arthropoda; class Insecta; order Diptera; family Syrphidae; genus Brachyopa; species Brachyopa scutellaris. Next base: position 132,731,963 of record OX459112.1, on the reverse strand, counting down.
TCTCATCTTCGTCTATTTATCTATCTATCTTTTATACATATAGTAAAACTGTAGATTAAAAACTTTTGGTTCGCGCATCACGCTAAAACTGTTGGACTGGATTTTGATGAAACATTGACATAGTGATTGCGTATGTTCTTGATCAACATCATTTATACTTTTTATCTCGGAAAATGGCATGGTTCCTAAAAAATAGTAAAAAAAAAACTGCATATTTGAAAGGAAATTCATAGTTATTCAGCCCTAGCTCAATAATGGCTTATCGGATTGAAAAACAGAAAAGCAAGTGAATTTAGTAAATTCTCCCTTGATTCATTTGAGGTATAAACTATCCTTCTGCGTTGTCCTGAAGCTGAGCAATATTCAAAACAATTATTTAAAGCATCGCCCACAATTTTTTTTCAGTGGAGACCGCTGCCAGCAGCCGTGCATCAGTGGGTACTGTATGTGTATGTGAGTATATGTGCGCGCTCTGACGTGATCATTTGTTTTGCACTTCAATGTACTACAATCATCAATAAGCATTTGCGGCTCTCACACTCAACCAATATTAACAAATAAGGTGTAACAAGAAAGAAAGATAACACTGTGTAACAAAATTTGGAAAAATGTTTGTTTATGTAAATATTTGGATTGTTCATGCTTGGTATATGTCAGCTGTTCTTCTTAAGTGTTAGCGTTCTTCTTAAGTTTAACGAAAAGTTGGCATTTTTGGGCATTTATGCACTTTTGTAATTCAAAAAAAATATATAAAAGAAAACTTAATTAAAAATGTTACTTCAAATTTTAATAACCTATCATATATTCGAACAAAAAAAAATATTGGCACTTCCATGTGCATTTAGAAGTGCAGACATTTTCATGTTTTCCCACTGTGAACTTTGGAATTGCCCATTTTTAGGTGCCAGACGTGGTCGCCCAGCATATTGGCATTCAATTTTCCCTGGTACCGCCCCTCCATTGAAGCGATGTCTTAGGGAAACGTCTCAGCATGTTCTTCACTAATGCTCTCCACGTTTTCACAAAAAAAAATCTAAATGAGAGTGAAGAACATGTGGTTTTAGCGACATCCTGCATCCTAATATATTAAACCTATCCACTAAGTTTTCTACTAGTTCTACATAATTTTCTATTTTAATATTTCCTCCTTTTATTTCCCTGAATGCTGTCCAAACATTACGTTCCTTTGATTTGAAGCGGGGGCATAAGTACTTTTCCTGAATCTACCAATACGTGGAACTTCACGTTTTTTGCATCAGGTATAGTATAAAGGCTTCTCTTAGCGGCCATCTTTTCATACGAAATCGAATGATAGGCTTGCTCTGCTTGCATTTCCGTTAACACATTGCGCGATGCCGTTACCGTAAACGAATGAATACTCAAAACGTGCTTGATATATCATAAGAAAGCAGAAACTAACAAAAAAATAACATAATCAAATTTTTGTTACACAGTGTAATTTTCTAGAGCAGTGAATTGCATTTTCAGTTTATAAATATTATTAAGAAATTTTAAAAAAATACCAAAAACTAATATTATACTCAAAATTAACTCCTGTTGTTGAGTTAATTTTTGTTCATATATCGCACTAATAATGCAATACTGTCGGAACTTAAGATATGACTTCTTTCTGAATCATCCAAAAACCGAGTATATTTACTTCCTGATTAATTAATATTTTGTTTCTTGCACTATTCTAAGGACAGCTAATAAATGAATTATGATCCATTTAGTTAATTGTTTCAATCATTCGACCGGTTTCGCTCACCACTGTATGTATATTGTAATGTATAGAAAACCATCAAGATTCCTTTATGTGCATATAATCAATGGTTTAGGTACATATAAGCTTAATGTTATTTTTCGGGGCATATTTCTAGGATCAACCATTCAATTTTTACTCTCGCACATACAAATTTCTCTGAACGTATCCGTCTTTATGTGATTGTGAATTTGTGATGAGGTTACGTCATTTCTGGATACGTAAACAGTTGGGTAGTTGAAATTAAAAAATAATAATAATAAAAAAAAAGGTCGTAGGGCAGTCCCTAGAATGTTGGTTCAATTTACACTTTATTCTCAACTAGCTGTTGCCTGCCCGGCGCTGCCCGTGCTTTAAATTAGTCCCGTTGTTTGATTGTAGTATGATAGAAAGGAAGTAGTAGGAAGCGATATTATTTAAATTAAGATTCTAAAGAATTCTGAAGTCAATACATTATAATCTGAACTTAGTGGTTCCCTATAGATGAAACGATTACATAAAAAATTGATGGAAATGTAATATACCTGTGTACAAACACATCTACACATATATGTACATAATATGTATTTTATGGGCATCAAATAATGGTACTTTCTGGTTTCTTATATCTAAGAGTTATACTTAATGTTCATAGTTAAAGTAACATTATGTAAACGCCAAAGATATTAGGCTTTGATGTAAGCAATAATCGTGGAGTAACTGGTAAGGTTTGTCTGAAATCACCAACTATTTACTGATTTTAAAACTCAACAACGCCTACCTACCCATGCTACAATATATGTATTTGTGAATTGAAATAAAAGGTGAAACTTTATTCTAAGGTATCCACTGACTCAACGACTTAATCTTATGGTGAAGATGACAAAAAAAAAAGAAAGTAAAAAAATCGTACATTTCCCCCATTCCGCCTGTCTACATCCGCACGCTGATGAAGCAGAAACACAACTAACTAAAGTCGGTAGCAAATATCAGCAAAATCATCCCTCCTCTACACAATCCCACAAAGCATTAATATTAACACGAACAACCCTCTCTCAACAGAATGACGATCAATTGCAATGGTTTCCCATCATTCAATGCGCGTATGGGTAGAAAGAAAATTAAAGAATGCGATAACGATGGATTTGTGGCGAAGAGAAGAGCATAACATCTACAAAAACAACCCTCTCCCAACAGAATGACGATCAATGGCAATGGTTTACCCAGGATAAACAGAATATAAGGTATGCCAACTGAACACACTCAAACCACCATTTTCTTTGGATGCTGACGTCACAATATACCGATTATTTGACAAGCAGAGTTGTGTTTTTGAGTATTTTGTTTTTTCCGGATATAATTGTGTTTTTTGTTTAAATTCTGTATAAATTAAACTTTGAAAATGGTTCGCTGTGCTGTTATGGGGTGTAAGAATGGCCCCCACAAAAAAACCTGTGAGAAAAAACTAAGATATCATTGTTTTCCAAAAGACCAAAAAACTTGTAAACAGTGGATAAGTGCGTGTGCAAATAAAAATACATTTAAAATTGAAATTGCGCGAGTTTGTTCAGAACATTTTCTTGAACAAGATTATAGATTGCAAGATGTGCTATTAAATGTTCCAGAACATAAACGGAATTTAATTGTCGGGTCAGTGCCGTCCATCAATCTTCCGAAACAAATGGAACCATCAGCCCGATCAAAAAGGCTAGAAAAAAGATCAAATCAAGGGCTGGTGCAGGAATGTCTTGATGCTTATGAAAGGCAAAAATATTTAGAATAAGTGTTGATTTTCGATAAACAATAATGTCGTATTATGCAGTTGTAATACAGCTCCCTCAAGCAGTTCTTCCAAAGCAGGACTTGGAGAAGAAAACACTGAAGAGGCAGTTGATTACTATACAAATGGAGCTACCCAGACAGAGTAAATTATTATTTAAATTTAAGATCTATTTAGATGCATTACATTTTATTTTTATTTTATGTAGTATTGATTATGACTGCAGTAAAGAATTCCGAATAATTCAACTGGAAGCAGAAGTTCGCAGATTAAGGAATGAAATCAAAAAAAAGAATAAGCGGGCGCAAATGGATGAATCCATGAGGTCTTCTTAAAGAGAGACAATGACGACTGGACAAATACGAAAATTGGAACATCCCATGAAGCAAGCAAGATGGAAGGCTGAAGACATTTCCTCAGCAATATCGTTGTATTCTGCTGGCCCCAGGGCATATAGATTACTACGTAAAAGAAACTTTCCGCTACCGTCATCATCAACACTGCGCGGATGGGCTGCGAAAATTGAAATAAAACCAGGAATACTTAATAATGTTATTCAATTAATGTCCAAATGGGATTATGATGAAAACGAGCGTCTATGTATATTATCTTTCGATGAAATGAAAATCAAGTCAAGCTATGATTACGACAAATCCAACGACATGGCTATGACACCGAAGAAGTATGCTCAAGTGGCTATGGTTAGAGGGCTCATCAAAAATTGGAAACAGATAATTTATTATGATCTTGATGCACCAATGACTGCATCCATTTTAAAAGTCATTGTTTCAAAATTAGAGGAAATAAGTTTTACTGTTGTGGCGGTTGTTTCGGATATGGGACCAACAAATGTTGCTTTATGGAGAGAATTAGGTATATCGGAAAACCAACCATTTTTTCTCAATCCATGCGACCCATTAAAGAAAATCTTCTTTTTCGCAGATGTTCCACATTTGATTAAACATTTAAATAAGACCTATGTAATCCACACAAATGTAAAAAACAGAAAATTAATTAAAACCATTGTATGAAATCAAAGAGACTTTTTCTTCTATCAACGAAATCGGTATATCGTCACGTCACGTATTAAACGTCAAAAGTGAGTTGGCATACCTTATATTCTGTTTATCCTGGGTTTACCCATCATTCAGTGCGCGTATGGGTAGAAAGAAAATTAAAGAATAAGCGATAGCGATGGATTTGTGGCGAAGAGAAGAGCATAACATCTACAAAAACAACCCTCTCCCAACAGACTGATGATCAATGACCCAAAAATAATTACCAAATAATAAAAGCGGAAATTGGAATAATTCGAATTATGGAATCAAGGAATTGTATGTTTTGTTTAAAAAGTAGCCTAATCTCTAATCCAGGAAGTAGACTATCAATTCTCGAAAGTTTCATTCAAGTCTGTTAAACCATTAAGGTGTTATTGAGCAACAAACATCCAAACATCCAAACATCCAAACATCCAAACATCCAAACTTTCACATTTATATATTAGTAGGATGTTTGCGATTTTGTTCAGATTTTTTTGAGAGATAAGGTAGGGGCACATACATTTTTTAAGGTTTTGCTGCAAAAGTGTTAAGAAAAAAGTAACACAAGAAATTTTTTAATACATTTTTAGATTCGCGCTTTAACAAGCTTTCATTTGACATCCCACACGATAACCTCAACTAGCTTTTTTTTTAACATCCCAATTATGCCCCCAACGTCAAAATTCAACTTTTCATGATCAGGTCTGTAATTGGGCCACTAATTGCTACAACTGTTCCGAGTTTCAATAGTCTACGTTAAATGGTCTCTGAGAAAAAGGCAAGTGATAGACAGACAAACACCGAACTGATTCCATTAGTGTTCCGTGTTTGGGTACGGAACACTAAAAATGTTTGCCAAACGATTCAATTCAATTTAATGCAGAATTCCACTCATCAAATGTACATATGTATGTACGAATAGTTAAAATTGCCTGGCATTGTGGAAATGAAACTATCCATAGTTTAATAGATGAGCATACCGTACAATAACATTTGACATCATTTTAATTCAATAATATGTACACACTTACAAAATGTTAAAATATGTACCTACATACATACATACATATATGCAATATGCATGTGTTGTACGCAATTTACAAACGCACTACGTTAAAGTGAAACATATCAACTCACAATATAATTTATTTTAATTGGTTAGCAGGGTTATTCGCTCGTGTGGTTGCTCAAAGATAATGATTAAATGAGATGAAAAGATACTTAACCTGTATCATCATGAGTTTGAAGATGTCCGTATGTAGATGAATTTAAGTTCAAAAGCACGGTTTTTAGTGCACCTACATTGCGGGTGAGAAAAAGCTAAATTTTCATAAGTTGCATTCATACACATAGATAATTACATATGTATGTATATACTACGAGTAGCTACGTATGGTACACTTTCTTTTCATAAGAGAATATAAAGTACATTTACATACAGGTAGGTATTCATAGTTTAAATAAGTTTTTGAATTTGAAAAGTCTTAAAACTATGACCAAGTGATAGCAATTTAAATATTTAAAAAAAAATCGAAACCTGTACGAGTATCATATGAAGATATGTATAATATTTCCATATTACCATTCACCTATCGTTAAATATTATTATGGCAATTTTAAGTTCATAAATTCTCTGCTTAACAACATAAAATCGAGATTTAATTTAATGTGCGTAAATTTACATAAATACTCTGTTACCAACACACACTAACGCTTCCATCAAGGGTTGTTGTGTCGAAAAACATTATCTGTTGCCAACATCGTAAACAGTACAGAGAGTGCTTATGCTTGTGGATTAAATATAACGATAATAACATAATATTACATCAAATAAGATACCATCTGCCACTGAGAGATGCGGTTTAATTGTAACTTTTCCGCACAGGCGAGTACACACATTCAAATACTAAGTCAAAGCAGTTGGTCAACAGTTTGGCTGATCTCTTGCATGCTTTTGATGGAGTTTTGTATCCAAAGTAATGTATCTGCTGTGTATGTAGCATTCTTTGGTTACTTGCCGCTGGACGTTGTATTCAGTTTGTTTGTTTTCCATTGTTTCTGTATAATTAAATTTATTGTGAATAGAATTTCTGGCACCGAAAAGGACATTGTTCCGTTTCCAACTGTAACTGCATGGCTTGGTTATATTAGATTCTGATGTTAGAGAGAAGACATACGGTTCATGGATGGTTAGCTTTTGTTTATTAAATTGCAGAACTTGTGTAGTTGAAGATAGCTAATGTTGCTGATAAACATATCGGCTCTTTTGGAAGAGTTTTCTGAAAAGGCGTTCTTAATTAGAATCAACAAAAGAAGGAAATAACATTCCTTTTCGGAATAATGTTGTTTGGAACTAAATTTCGAAGTGCATTAATGTTTTATCTACAGGCTCTTTTTCGTGCAGGATGTCTACAATTTTATAAATCGGTTGATATGGCAGGAGTGTAAAATGTTAACCCGCACATAAAAAACGTAAGTAATCGGTAAATGAGGCCAAATGTGGCAAGATTATTCACATAAAATTAAGCGTGATTCTTTTACAGACCAGGTCTTATTTCCAATGTCTTATTTCCAATGTAGCCTGGATATAAAACTACATCATTATTTCCTCATCAAAATTATGTAGAAATAAAGCCACATTTTCAAATAATTTCAATGATTAAGAAACGCTTGTTATAGGGTACACCAACCATTTACAGAACATTACAATATGAAAAAAGCGCGTGATTTTGTTAGTTTTATTTTCTTAAATTCAAATTTTAACTAAAATTCTATCCGTTTCTTTAGTTAAATTTTCATTTTTCATAATGTGCTAATAAATCAAAAAATTTATAAAATTCTATAATGTTGTTTGAGAAACGTGAAAAATTTTAGTGGTTGAGAATTTGAGAAAATAAAACTAAAAAATGGCGCGATTTTCTCAAAAACTAAAATTTTATATGTTCTTTTTTCTTAAATTTTAATTGTTATAATGTGCTAATAAATTAAACAAGAAACTTATATGGTTCTAGTATTTGAGAATTTGAGAACAGGGACATAAAAGTTTACACCTCATTCGTTGTTTAAGTGCTTTGAAATTGACAAAAATAAAAATATGTATTCCCAAAACTTTCCAAAAAAACGAAAATTTCGATAAAGCTCCATAAAGCAAGACTGGAATATAGAGTCGATCGAGAAAGGACTTTACTACTCAATTGCCTTCTTAGTCCAAAGCAACAACGGTTGGCTAGAGTAATCGTTCGTTTGATTTTCGACGAGATGTCATTTTTTGATGTTATGGCAGAGCCGAAGTAGACAAAGTCCTTTACTACCTCGAAGTTGTAGCTGTCTTTTGTGACGCTCTGTCCAATTCGTCGATGTTGGGTGCCCCTTTTTGATGACAGCATATACTTTGTTTTGCCTCGTTTACCGCTAAACCCATTTTAGCCGCTTCCATTTCTATACTCGCAAACGTACCGGTTACAGCTCGCTGTGTTCTACCAATGATGTCAATATCGTCGACGTATGCAAGTAGTTGAATGGACTTTTGAAAGTTCGTGTTGGTTTGTGAGTTTCGAACAATTCTTTTAAGTTGGTATGATGTTGTAGAAGTCGCATGACAGCGCGTCACCTTGTCTGAATCTTTTTTTGACATTGAAGGTCTCGGTGAGGTCATTACCGACCTTGATGGAGCAGCGAGCTTTCTCCATCGTCATCCTGCACAGACGGATGAGTTTGGCAGGGATGTCAAAACTAGATATGGCTCTATAAAGTTCATCCCTCCATATTCTGTCATAGGCGGCCTTGAAATTGATGAACAGGTGGTGGGTATCGATTTGGTCTTCTTGGGTTTTACCAGGATCTGCCTAAGTGTGAAAATTTGCTCAATGTTGGACTTTCCTGACCTGAAACCGCACTGATAGGGGCTAATCAGGTTGTTGACGAAATGCTTCAGGCGCTCACACAATATGGCAGATAGGATCTTGTAGGCGATGCTGAGGAGACTGATGCCTCTGTAATTGGAGCAGTTGAGGGGGTGTCATTTCTTGTGGACCGGGCAGACAATGCTGAGATTCCATTCATCTGGCATACTTTCGTCTGACCATATCTTAGCGATTAGTTGGTGTATGCTCACTACCAAGCCATCTCCAGCTGCTTTAAGTAGCTTTGTGGGTAGACCGTCAGGTCCAGCAGCCTTGTTGAACTTTGGCTTCGATATTGCTATCCGCACTTCGTGTTGATCAGATGGATGGGAGTTTTGGCTATCATCATCTAAATTGAATGGTTCAGTCTGCTTAACAGCGGGATATTAATCTTCATCGCCATTATACACTCTGCAGAAGTAGTCCTTCCATATTCTCAGCACCGACTGTGTTTCTACTACAACGTTTCTTTCCGCATCTCCACAGGGGTCTGTACGGGACTTGCTTTGCTGGCACATTCTTTTTACCCTTTGGTAGAACTTCCGTACATTATTTCTGGAGTAGCATCTCTCAATATCCCCGATCGCACGCTTCTCGTGTTCTTTCTTTTTCCTTCTTAGAAGTCGATGTTATTCCCGTCTTTTTTGCTCATAGAGCATGCGAGCAGATCTAGTCCTTCCTTGCGGCGCCGCTTTATACTAGAAGAAGATGGAAATAAATAAAACAACTAGCGTTCACTCCGGTCTATGGAGGTCAAAGAACCTCTATAATTCAGACGCCAGAATTTAGCAGAGCTTTGAATGTCTGGTAATCTTTTCAATGGCAACGAAATTTAGGTAGTTAGGTACTTGACCCGTTTCTTCATTCTTATGTAGCATTTTTTTTTTTTTAGCAAAAAAAGAAACAATTTCAAAGAAATAGAAAAAAAAAACCAAAAAGTTATCGTCCAGTAATTTTAGACTACCCTATAGGTATTAAGAGGGTAAAAGGATACCATATCCTGCTTATCATATTCAATTACATTCATCAAGACCAATATTGTGGGTGGCCGTGGCGTAGTGGTAGTCGTAGTCGTCGTCACTTGTCATGCGAAAGGTTCACGGTTCGAATCCAGATGTCTTCGAAGCATTTATTTCTCACGAAATAAAAATAAGTTGATCATTTTCAGAAGTTAATATTGAAACCTACTGCGAAGGCATAACACTGGCAGTAGGATGTTGAATATGGCTGAAGAAATTGATCGCACAAACTATAATAATAAGAAACATCTGGAAAAAACTCCTGTACACACAACTCTCCAGTTATCCTGGACACCACCCATAGAATTAGTTGAAATTGAAACCTATCATCTGAGTTTCCTACCTCTACGTCGATCTGTCTGTCTCTCGTTCTCGTCCTTCATGTGCTCGCGCTGTGTGTAATCCATATCCCCTTTAGCGTGTGTAGATTATAAAAAAAATAAAATAAAAAAAAAACATTCCATATTCAGAGAGTCATCTCTACGATCCAGAACCCTATCAATAGACGGTTATCGCGCCGCGTAATAATATTCATATTCAATACTCGTATGCAGAATAGCAGTAGGTCTATAATAATAAAAGCAATAATCCAACGATATAAATACATAATAATAAAAACCAAGCTAATGGCATATGTATTCATACTCATATGTGTATACTTGAATGAGTGTGCACTGTAGAATTTAATTTGAATTAATTTTTATTATATTATTTTTCTCCTTAAATATTGGAAAGAAAATCGAAGCATATGCAAATCGCGGTTGTGTGTCAAAGCTATCGTTAAGTGCAATTTCGTTTTGCTGCTGTTATGTGTTATGATGACGATGGCGACAACTCCCTAAAGGAGCGAACACAAACACACCCCAAAGCTTCTAAGACAACTACATACATACATAATAATCACCGGGGTAAGGGGTAAAGAAAATTCAAAAGCGTGTTTACGTCCATGGAAAGAAATTTTCCATTCAATTTTTTATTGCATTCTCATCTCGGAATATAATAACGAAAGAGCAAGTTGAAGGAACCTTTGACATATAGGAATATGATGATGGCCGGCGGCGTGGCGCGGCGCCTTCAGTGATATCGGCGCGGCTAAATAGAGCGCATTCCTGCGAAAAAGATATGTGCTAGGGGCTGCACGGTGTCATGTGTGTTTGTGAGTATAAGAAGCTTATGCGATTGGTTTTTATTCGATGCTGCTTTTTGATTCCACAAATACAACCATTTTTTAATCTTGCATGACAGGAGTAATGTGTTTACAAAATCGAAAGGGTCTAGCACTTTCATATAAATTTCAATAAGTCAAGGTGCTGTTCAAATGTCACGGATTGTTTGTGAAAGTACTTGGTGCAGCTAGACATTCTTGAAGAATTTCAAAATAGTACCTACTCGTACCTTGAGTTATGTCATGAGGTCATTATGGGTTTATAAAACAGAGCATCATGTAAATATTTCACCTATAGTGGTGGAATAAAGTAAACGAGTTTAAGGAAAACTTGTTTTCACAGCATCAAAAGTAGGTCCCTACTTAAGATAGAATAAAAGTAAAGCAAGCAATATTTAGGTGACTTTGGAAAATATTAGGCACGCACTGCATGTACAAATGACTCAATCATTAGAGTTCAGGACAAATTTCTTAATACCTTCATCTATCGAAATAATGCAAGCAGCTTTGACTGCCATTAGCAAATGGGTAAAGAAATGTGGACTTAATGTCAACCTATAAAAAATTAAACTACCTAGTCCTCTTTTCCAGAAAATACAAGATATCAGTCTTCAAGCTCCTCATACTAGATAAGGTTAAACTGTTCCTTTTGAGCCACTAAACTTGAATTTAAATACGTATACAGTGAACTCTCTCATAATCGGACACTGACGGTACCGAGAAATTGGTCCGGTTATGAGAGGTGTCCGGTTATGGGAGAAAAAAATAAATTGACAAAATTCAAAAAAGAAACACAATAGATATACATATAATACTAATTCATTTGTATGTGATAAATCACAAATTACCGAAAAATAATAATTTCTGTCCGTGACAATCAAGCGTAAAATTACACATACATACGTCATATGTACATACACTTAACATACTAACCCATTTAAAATATGCAACGGTATTTATATATTCAAATAGTTGATGGATAACACATTCGCGGACAAGACAGCATATTCTGTCAATGTTTGAGGAAATTAGCGTGTCATGACAATTTTAGGTATGTTAGGACAAAATGGGATACCCCAATGGAAAATGCAGTATATTTCATATTCCGGTATTCTTTGTCCTACCAGAGACAAATTTTCACTTCACTGTGACCAGCGGAATCATTTTTATCTTTATACAAAATTCGCGTGTGTCATTCTGGCGCCCCCCACCAAAAATCATGTGTCCGCGAACGTGATAATAAGTCTGTTTGGTAACTGGTAATTTTACGTAAAATTACTTACAACTGCCAAAAATCAAGTGAAGAGAGAGCCAAATGAGAGTGTCGAAAAATGTCCCCCTTGTGAAATCACACATTTTTCATGGAGTGACCGAGGGAGTTATATGCTGCAACATTCACTCCACCAATACGAATGTGTATTCGTTTGTCTGCACCCAGCAGCATATATACCACCAGCAGCAACATCTTAACAAGTGCAGGTGATGTGCACTTGATCGGTAGCGAGTTCTTCTGCACTCAAATTCAACGGGCGTTAATTTGAAGACCCAAAACAAGCTGTTAACATAGACAAGTGCAAATGTTGTGCACTTGATCGGCACCGAGTACTTCCGCACCCAAATTCAACGGTTAACTTGAAAAGACGTAAACAAGTTACTGACGTAAACAAGTGCAGATGTTGTGCACTTGATCGGTGCATTATAGTATCCTGTTATTTTTAGGTTTCCTTATTTTTGTAATTAGCACATTAGTTTAGTTTTAAGTTGGACGTTGTAAAATAAAGTTTGAAAAGAGTAGAACGTGTTTTATTTTTAAAGATCCTTGGACAAACTTTAACTATGGCGAGGGACATCTATCAAACAGGCATCTGACAAATTGGGAAATGTCAATCACTATTCGCTAGCGAAATGAAAGAAAATTAGTTTTTTGTGAAAATATTTCATAGATAAAAAAGAAGAAGAGAGGATTTTCCCCCAATTTTCAAATTATTTACTACTTGACAAATGTTCCAATTTGATCATAAAAAGTTACCAAACAGACCTATTAACGCAAAGGCACACTCCACAGTTTACATTTTTGTTTCATTTATTTGCAAAATGTAAGGAAGAGGAGAACAAAACTGAAACAAAATAAAGTGTGTAAAAAGTTTGCCATACGTAGATGTGTGTTGTCCATTTAAGAGAGGGCGAAATTCTATTGCGGTTACGAAAATTGGTGTCCGTCTCCGGTTATGCGAGAGTCCGGTTATGAGAGAATTTTTTATATAAAAAACCGTTCTTTGAAATTTGTCCGGTTATGAGAGGTGTCCGGTTATGAGAGGTGTCCGTAAGGAGAGAGTACACTGTATATAGATTTATTGTCTGTGCTTGTACCGTGGGCGTATGAATATAAGCGAAGTATGCCGTGGAAATTTGAAATTCGAAATTTGTAAAGTGAAGAATTTGAAAGGGAAGCCGGTAGTAATCGTGTTATATGGAGCCCACGCCACTGATATGCAGTGATAAACATAAGTCTACGTAGGGTAAGGCGAGGTGGTTTCAACATGTAGGAGGTTTCATCAAACTCAAATTTTTCACTTCCTATAAATATGACAGATATGATATTTTCTTATGTCCACAGTCTAAAGGTACCTCTACTTTTCCCCTTATCGAGTTCAGTTTCTGATCAGCGTGTAACAAGTTCAGTCGTGTTTTCATTTTTGGTAAGTTTGCATGTAATTTTTTTCAATGAATTCTTAAGCTATAACTTTTTTTGTTTTAAGTGTTTGAAAGTGAGAATACTAAAACCAAACGAACAGATTAATAGTGTTTTTATTAGTTGTGACCCTTTTACGTAAGTATAAAATAATAAACTATTTTAAAGCGTAAATGTAATGCATGCATTGAAGGAGGTTTCGACACGTTTCGCTTAAGTCGTTTCGTTTTTTCAACGTTTCATTTAAGTCAAATTGTCAAAACCTCCTCCTTTCACTGTTTTACTTAGTTTTAGTTTTTTTTTATATTGAAATTTTATAGGTTTAAATCAAAATGCCTAACATTTATAAAAGAAAGTATCCTGAAAAGATATTTGACAAGAAAGCCATGAAAGAAGCAGTTAAAGGATACAACAGCCGATCACCGCGAAAAAAACCTTACATCAGTCAAAAAAATGAGAATTTGTCTGGAATTTGCTAAACTCCACGCAAATGATGATTTGACTTTCAGGAACAATGTGCTCTTTAGTGACGAGAGCAGGTTCAATTTATTCGGACACGATGGAAAGCAAAGAGTACTGTTACTTTGATTTTACTTCGAAATAGAGTAGTTTGGATTTCAAAAGGTATGAGGAATACATCAGTTTTGGTTCAGCTAAAAATATTTCTGGAAATAGTAGGCTTTTGAAACTTTCAAATACAGCCATACAAATCTAAAATAATTCAAATTCACTGCTTCTTTTATATCCGTTGAAACAAGAGCAGGTGTATCAAGTGCAAGTTGCAAAATTATTTGTTGTTTTTATTTCATAAAATAGTTCTTTTACGACAAGAACTTAACTCTCGTCAGTCCAAGCATATATGTATATAGACTGGTCAGTTTTATTTGTGTAAAAAGTTAGTACAACAAATAGTGAATTAAACTTAAATGTCGCGCCGAAAATACATAAACATAACTAATCAGGAGTTATTGGATATAATCGAGAACTGGAGCAACAAAGAGCGTGATTCTGACCCGCCATTGGCAAGATAAACACCATTGACCATTAAAACGGTGATTTGTTCGCCGCCGGATAATGTTGATTGAGGTTGTTTACGAATCAAATGTTGAAGACTATGCTGCACCTGAGGAAGTGGTGGACCTACAATCATCAACATCGGAGCCTGAGACAAAATACCGTCCAAAAAGTGAATTCAAAGCGAATTGGAAAAAAACAAATTCAAATATGATATTCATCCGGTGCACGACCACTAAAGCAAGAAAAACAAAGTCCTATGCTGCAGGCTATTCGTAAGATATCTTATTTAATACATTTAACTTTCATACATATAAATTATACTAACTTACGTACATTTTACTTATTTTACAGGTGCAAAGAATCCGTTTGATAATGATGTTATTCAAATGCTTGTAGAGGAGACGACTCGTTATGCTGGACACAGAGATGTAATCCGGTATGAATCTCATTGTTTACTTTCGGACCGGTATGAAAATTAACTCAATTGTGCAAACACAGTTTTGTACCGGTTTCGTACTAGTTTCGGACCATGGTTTGTGAACTGAAACTGTTTTGAATGGCACCAAATAGTACAATTTCGTATCGGATCACATCTCTGACCATACAACGCAATATTGCTGAATTATGCGATACAAATGTGATTCTACCTTTTATCGGAATACTACTTTTGCGGGTATCATCATGTGCTGCATGTGAAACTGTATTTGAGTACGGATCTTGCATTTGACGTACCAATCGTAAGCCAAACAATGCCACGAAACACCTTCTTATTGTTAAAATCTAATTTTCACATCGCAAGTAATGACACATTGGAATTGGCTGATAAGTTGCAAAAGTGCGGCCACCAAAATGCTAAACGAGCGTTATATGCAATTTGTCTGGACGGAGCATTTGTCAATCGATGAAACTGTGGTACCATATTTTGGCCGTCATTCTGCTAAAATGTTTATTCGTGGTTAACCGATTCGTTTTGGGTACAAGCTGTGGGTTCTTTCTTCGGATAGTGGCTATATGTTCCAGTTTCTGACATATTCCGGTGCATCCGACAAATACGACAAGCAATTGGGACTCGGCGCATCCGTTATTATGGAATTGCTGAGATATTGCTTAATTCCAATGCAACACACAGTGCATTTCGACAATTTTTTCACTTCCCACTACTTGTTGTGCTTGTTGGAAGAACGTGGTTTCTGTGCATCCAGCACTGTTCGGTATAACCGTATGGTGCCACATTGAAAACAGGCAGGAAAGTCAAAGGGGATATTGCTTTGAAGAAATTCAAATCGGATTATTTATACGATAAGATAAATGACATTTTGGTGGTTCGTTGGATGGACAATCGCAACCAATTACAACACTGCTGAGCCAATGGTAAGCATGAAACGATATAGTGCAGAAAAAAATTAAAAGATTGGTGTTCCACAGCCACATGCATTTAACAGCTACAACAGACACATGGGCGGCGTCGATTTACACAATAATGGGGTTGCTAGTAATCGTATTGGCATTAGAGAGATAAAGTGATGGGGCCATTATGGGTACAATGTTTGGATAGCGCTGTTGTAAATGCCTAGAAGTTGCATTGCTTCGTCGCTTCTTCTACCAAGTCAAAACCGATACCCCAATTAGATTTCAAGAATATCATCGTCAGAACCCTTCTTCTTGCATCGGAGGATTCACTGTGCGCAGAATCCGCTGCTTCCGATGAATGGCAAAATGAAAATAACAGCGCAGGGATCAAGTCTACCATCCGAGCAATCTACCAAGTGTGGTCGGAATGAACACACCACGCAATACCAAAAACCGATGCCGCTGTATTGTTTGCACGCCAAAAGCTACCGTTTTCATATGTGAAAAATGAAACGCGCACGTTCACGCAGATACCTGCTTTAAGATATTTCACGAAAATAAGCAATATTATATTGAATGCAGGCAAAACCAGAAATAAGTTTCAATTAAAATAAGTATTCCCAAAATTCGTAAAATAAATATTTAAAACTCATTAAAAGTTCCCTTTTATATCTACCTATTTACAAACAAAACAAAAAAAAAATTCTAAAAAAAAAGTCCAATTTCAAATGCAGTCGAACCTCGATAACTCGAACCATCACTACCCAAAAAAAAAATTCGAGTTATCAAGACTTCGAGTCATTAAGTCAAATACAAAATTACACTTTGCCTCTTTGTGTTTTTAGGCGCCTACTATTTTTTTCAAAAATAAAAACCAAGCTTTGTGTTCTTACTCACACATAACGAAATCATGATTTTCTACACGTATGTATACTATTTACGTCATACGAACATACCAACACAGTTGCCCCCGAAAGTGATGCATTAGAAAACGAACTTGTAAAAACACGCAGAATTTCGGAATTCCCCTTCAGATTTCGACTTATCGAAGGTGACGCCAAATAATCCCTTCGAGTCGTCAAGACATTCGAGTAATAGAAGTTCGAGATATCAAGTAATAATTACATGTAAATTTCAGTCTTGACGCTATTGCTAACCAATTTCATTCGAGTTATTAAATATTCGTGTTATCGAAGTTCGACTGTATTTATTTATTTTTCATTTTTTGTTTTTATATTTTAAATACTTAAATATTTTGTAGGTCTACGGGCTTGCGTCTTTTGCGTCGACTTCTTGAAATCAATTCTTGTTCAGGTGAACTTCGTGTTTGAGGGTTGGTATGGTTACAAAGGGATACTTGATGTCGTCTGCCGATTATTTTACGGTAACGAAAATGGGGGTAGTTTCCATACCAAAAGATGAAAGCAAACAACCTTATCAAGGAAAATCATATACACCAATCAGTTTATCATCTTTTTTATTCAAAACTATGCGAAAGCTAGTTTAATACCATCTGAGAACAGACACTCTGAAGAGCGCACCATCGAACTTACTACAGTTTCTATTCCACTCTTTCTTTCCAGAATTTCATTGCTTACCTGGTCTGTAGCACTAGGCATCGACCACCCAACCGTTTTGTCATTTTTGCCTTGACCCAAGTATTTCTGGCCGCGATTTACTTGGATTGCTACTTGATAGCATCTGAATTTCCCATCTCTTGAACGAGCTCCGCCAAAAGGATGTCTGGAAGCTGCTCATCATTAGCTTGAGACCATCAAAATCGCTATCTAATGAATCGATTTCGTCAGCAGAACAATTTTGCAGCATCGTCCAAAAATAATGAAGCTCGTCGATATCCCTACCAAAATGAGCAGCAAGTTCCATGTCTCACTTTATCACAAACTTTACGGTTTGATATAATATACTATACCGAACACCGAAGCAATCGAAAAAAAAAACATTATTATTGCTGTACATATAATGTAATACGTTATACCTTATACGAATGCTCCCATCTCCTTTTATTCAAAATACGGGATAAAATGTCCAAACTTCACCATTTTACAGGATTTATTTTGTTCAAAACTGGAGTTTTACAGGATTTTTCCATTCAACAAAAAAACAGGGAAAAAGAGCAAAATTTTGAGATGTTACCGTTTTTTTATTGAAAAAAAAAAAAAAAAAAAAATAACATTGGATACAAATGAATGTCCACTGTCAAATTTCAAGTCCAAATTCTAATTGTCGTCATCTGAGTCGTTATAGATCTGTTCTGTGCATTCACTTATTCGTACATTTTATATTTTTCATTCGATGCAATTGTGCAAAGCATCTCTGGAGTCGATTTAATGAATTTGTAAAATTCTAGGCATGGCATTTTAATATTGTTTTTTACCGTAAGAATGGATTTGAGAGTTTCTACTTTGAATCGGGTTTTTTCTTCGGTTCATGTTTTGTTTATTGCTGTTGAAAAACCGGCGATAAAAAAGAAGACTCCTTTAATAAAAATGT
This sequence comes from Brachyopa scutellaris, assembly GCA_949775065.1. Taxonomy (NCBI): domain Eukaryota; kingdom Metazoa; phylum Arthropoda; class Insecta; order Diptera; family Syrphidae; genus Brachyopa; species Brachyopa scutellaris. The sequence continues at coordinate 132,713,746 of OX459112.1, read as the reverse complement.
AGTTTTATTCAAAATTCAAAGACGCGTTACAATTCAGTTCGTTAGTCGGCGGAATCTTAAAGACAACTGATGATTCCTTTAGGTTACAAGATTATCGAAATTAGAAAGTGAGGAAAGTTCTTAGCTGATCAAAGTTCAGGTTCGCTCTCCCAATTACTGCCTTAAGGGTATTCTTTATCGTTCGAATTAATCTCTCCCAAAAGCCGCCCCACCATGGCGCTCTTTCAACTATGAACTGCCACCTTATTCGTTTTTGAGAGAGAAACTCGTGCAATGCGTCGTCACCTATAAAGGGTCCAACCTCCTTCAACTCAAGCGCAGCCCGACGAAAAGTTTTGGCGTTGTCCGAAAATATCACCGATGGTGCACCTCGCCGTGCAATAAAGCGCCGTATAGCCATCAAACATCCTTCAGTCGTCATATTTGGCACCAGTTCTAGATGGACTGCTCGAACTGCCGCACACGTGAAAATCATCAAATAAGACTTCTGCATTATTTCATTGGAGTCCATAACATAGAACAACGGACCGGCGAAATCCACACCAACGTTATCAAACGGCCTTGTCAGCGTGATTCTCTCTTTGGGTAGCGGAGCAAACGGTTGAGTAGCTGCTGCTCCGAACAATCTTTTGCAAACGTAACACTTCTTAACAAGCTTCTTGACCAGTTGCCGACCTCTAAGAATCCAAAATTTTTCTCTTAGCTTTGCCAAAACCATACTTACACCTCCGTGTAATGTTCTCAAGTGGTAATCGTCAACAAGTAGCGTAGTGATTCGTGAGCCAGCCGGGAGAATCTTTGGGTGCTTTACATCGATTGAGTCGTCTAAAAGTTGTTGGCGACCTCCTAACCTCAATAATCCCTCGACATCCAAAAAAGGACATAGTTCAGCTATTGGTGATTTTCCATGTATGGACTGGCCTTTCTGTAAAAGTCGGATTTCATTAGCAAAAGCATGATATTGTACATACCTGACCCAATAATTTTCTGCTGAGTCAAGTTCTTCCGCTGTTAATTGCACGCAATTCGCTCTTGTCTTCTGGTGGCAAGCTCTGAAAAATCGCTGTATCCAAGCTGTTGTTCTTAGCAACTTCGTCCATGTGCTGAAGTTCTCGAGAGTTAGTAGAGAGTCGTTTGTTTTCGGAACAGCTTCTTCTGCCTCTGTCAACAATACCGTTCGGGAAGAAACATCTGGCTCTTCTATGTAATTAAACTGGTTCTGATCATCGCGCCATTCCTTTAACCATTGAGGTCCTCGAAGCCACATGGGAGATTTCTGGAGTTTTGCTCCCGATATACCTCGTGTAATTAAATCCGCTGGATTTTCTTTTCCGCTGCAGTGGCCCCAATCCATCAGCCTCGTTATTTTTCTGATCTCAGATACACGACTTTGTATGTAGGGTTTCCAGCGTTTCGATTCCCCATAGATCCAGTTGAGTGCAATTCTAGAATCCGACCATAGAAGAAACCTTTCTACTGAAATCTTTAGAGTTCGTCTCAGATAATTGCAAAGTCTCGCCGCTATCAAATTAGCAGTAAGTTCCAATTTTGGCAACGTCAATTCTCCGTCGTTGTTTTCCTTTAATGGCGCAACTCTGCTTTTAGAGCAGACGAATGAAACGTTGACTTCACCCTGTATGTTTACACACCTGACGTAGGCTACAGCTCCATAAGCCCTTAAGCTAGCATCGGCAAAAATGTGTAAAGTGATGGTATTTGTACGTAACATTGGCAGTGCTGACCTCGGAATTGTCATGTCCGTGAGTTGAAATATTCCTGTAATGGCCTCGTTCCACTCGGACTGAAGATCGATCGGAATAGCCTCATCCCAGCCCAATTTCCTCTTCCATATTAATTGAAAAAAGATCTTTAATTTTATGACTGTAGGTGAAACAATTCCCAGTGGATCATAAATCCGCGCAATCGCCTGAAGCACGTTCCTCTTACTCCCCCTGCATGCATTAAGCTGAAGACTTTGAAACGATCGTAAAGATACTTGCAACTCGTCGGTAAAAACATGCCATGTGAGACCTAAGACCTTTTGACTAGTTCCCATGTCATCACCACCAAACAGTGTACGTACCTTTTTACTATTGGAATGCCATTTTCGTAACGACATAGAAGCTGCATTCATAATTTCGATGGATTCTCTATAAATCGTTTGACCTTCCCTTTCTGTGTTAAAGCTTAGGACTAAGTCATCCATATAAAATGCCTTCATTAATGCTTTACATGTATCTGGATACTTCTCTTGGTACTTCCGTAAATGGTGTTGTATGGTGGCTGAGAGCAAAAATGGACTGCAGTTGACCCCAAACGTAACGCGCGTCATTCTGTAGTCTTGGTAGAGACGATCTTTAATTGATGAAAACCAAACGAAACGATGTGAATCACGATCCTTTTCAGCCAGTAAAATTTGCAGGAACGCCTTCTCGATGTCAGCCACCAGTGCAAATGATCCCATTCTGAAATTAAGCAAGATCTCCTGTACATCAGCAAGCAAATTAGTACCAGTTACCAGAAAACTATTAAGAGATGGATGATCTTCTGTCCGAAATGATGCGTCGAACACAATTCGTAATCGGGTAGTCTCACTTTCTTCTTTGTAAATGGGGTGATGTGGAAGGTAAAATGTTCTTTTGGATGTCTGGCCTTTAACGGGTTCTGCTATTCCTTCCTGGAGGAGTTTTTGAACAGCTGCATCGTACTCCGCCAGCCTCTTTGGATCCCTCGAAAGTCGTCGCATCAACGAATCTACGCGAACAACGGCTTGTTTTCTGTCACCACCGAAACTCGAATTGAAGTTCTTCCAAGGCAATGATGCTTGATAACGTCTGCCTACTTGTTGAACGCACTGCTGAGTTAATGTTTCTGTCATTGAAACCTTTTCCTCCAATTCGCCCTGTATACCTATAGCTTCCAGTGCCCACATTGCTGCCAAGTTATCTGTGCATTGCTCGTCCACCGAAAGCAGCCTTGAAATAAAAAATGTTGCACCATTACCAGCCAGTTTAGAGTTCAAATGCTCATGTTGTCCCTGTATTGTCCATCCGAAAAGTGTCTCTACAGCTCTCAATCGCTCAGCAATTCTTCTTTGTTTTCCGCTGACTACATCCCAGTAATAATCAGCGCCGATCAGCATACTCAGCCCGTGTTCTACTGCAACGTTTTCCGCATAAATCTTATCGGCTAATCTGAAATTAGCAAAGGATAAACACTTTTCGTTTGGAACATCAAGAAGATCAACACATATTTGTGGTACAACCAAGGCTTCCATTTCAACTGTTCGATGATCATATTGACTTCTTAAGCGAATTTTCACTTTTGCCAGCGTTTTCTGTGGAGCATTCGATGTTGCACCGAAAGGAATGACTGCCATCCTAACTTTACCGATTTCCTTGAGATCTAACCTTTTTGCAACACTTTCACAAATGTAAGTGTTTTGACTGCCACCGTCGACGACAATTCGGAGTAATAGATTATCGCTTTGTCTCTGTCCTTCTCCAATGCAACGAGCGGTTTTTAAGAACACGTGAACATATGCACCATGGGAATTGCACATGAGATTCGATGATACACTTCCGTTTTTCTCTTTCCCTTGTTCGTTGTCACTGTCACATATATTTTGCATTACAGCAAGAGAAGAACCTTTCTGGAATTTAGGATCGCACATTGTTGTAATGTGATTTCCCTTGCACTTATTGCACTTAATCCACTTGGCGCTTCTACATTTGTTGGACAAATGTCCCTTTCTGGCACATCTGAAACATCTGCCATTTTTTGCTAGAATGTCCCTTTTTTGCACAAGCGTCAAATTGGAATCGCAGTCTTTCGTGTAGTGGGAGGCGGAATGGCAAAATACACATTTCTCGTTTTCATTTACAGCAACCAAACTCGCCGCTGTGGAAGTGTTGTTAACTTTTGGGTGACTTTGTGCGAGGGAGCTGGCAAGCTTACTTCTTTCCATTGCTTCGATCTCTGTTCTTAGAAACTCCATGAGCTTGTGTACATGTCCTATGGCTGAGGTTGTACTAGAGTCGGAGAGAGAACTACCTTTTTCTTCTACTTCTTCTTCCTTTTTTATGCCACTGTGATTTTCCTCTCGTTCTTTTACACGGTGGTAGCTAATTCGGAGCTCAGCCGGCAAGCATCGTAGAAGAATCGACTTCAGCATGACGTCATATTGGTTTGAAGGCACATTTAAAGCCGTTAACGATCGTCTGCATGTAGTTATCGAATTGTACAGGTTTCGAAGACTGTGTACGTCGGAACATGAGTGCACTGGTCGAAGCGAGACAAGTTGTTGAATGTGGCTATCAATTAACCGTTCAACATCTCCGAATTGTTCTTGTAGCAATGAGATAGCGGCATCGTAGCAATTTTCAGAGGCCGTAAATCCTGCTACCACCTTCTTTGCTACTCCTAACAGACATGACTCTAGATAATTAAATTTTTCCGTACCTGAAAGAGACGTGTTTTCATGAACTGATAGGCGAAATTGCTCCCAGCAGCCAGTCCTTCACATTGCCATCAAATTTTTTCAGCGTGAGTTTCGGAAGATTAACGTGACTTTGATTTGGCTTTGAATGTGGAGATTTCTGTGCACCGTTTATAATCGGTGTTGGGCGAGATTTCTCGGTTAGTCTTTTTAATCGGGTATCCAAACGGGATAGAGCTGATATCACAGAGTCTTCGTACTCGGCGGTTTTTGTCATCTCCTGTTCAAAATCTGCTTTGATGAGATCCTTTTCTATAATTTTACTATTAACCGTGTTTAGACTATCGTTTACCGCCCGCAACCGTTGCAAATACATTCGCAATTCCTCTTCGATCGTGTCAAAATCTTCTTCGTTATCTAATTGCGAATCCGCGGAATTTAAATAATCGGAAACCGCTTTAACTATCTTTGTGAGTTGGCCACGATAGGCTGCACGTGTTGCGAATTCCATCGCGTTAACTAAATGTATCTTTTACTTTGTCTTTAAATTTTGTCTTTAAATTTTTGATTTTCAATAATCGCATTGAGCCTTCCCGGTTTTCGGCACCAAATGTTGAAAAACCGGCGATAAAAAAGAAGACTCCTTTAATAAAAATGTAGTTTTATTCAAAATTCAAAGACGCGTTACAATTCAGTTCGTTAGTCGGCGGAATCTTAAAGACAACTGATGATTCCTTTAGGTTACAAGATTATCGAAATTAGAAAGAGAAAAAAGTAGTACCGTAAATTAATGTTAGAGCGACTATATGTATGTAATATGAGATTATATATGTATATGAATGTATAAATGAAAGAGTGGTAACTGACTGTATGGATGTTTTAATTTTCAACAATTGCGGCGAAAACTTGTTCGACTGAAGCAGTGTGGCGCAGAGAAGACACGCACAACACAACGGCAAAGTTAGTGTGGTGAGTATTTTGAAGTCCAATGGTGAAGTTAATGAAAAGCACACAGAATAATTCCGAATTCTGTAAATTTTGAATTGGAAGAGTTCAGGGTATAAATTAATTTTTAGGTGTTACGTTTTACAGGATTTTCACAGGAAAATACAGAAGGCAGGATTATGTATGAAAAAACAGGATAATCCTGCGAAATACAGGATAGATGGGAACGTTATGTACCTATTGTTTTATTTATATTCTACTTTTTTCTCTACATCGATTAACTGGGATTGAAAATTTGGTTAAATTCAAAAAGGCGGGCAAATTGCAATTCAAATCGCTTTATTTACAAAATGTGCTGATATACATAAAAACTGGGGAGGAAGTACAGCTCCCCGAACACGTATAAAGGTTGTGCCGCTCTAGGCTCTCTCGTATGAAACCCATTACAAAACAATATCCAAATTCACTATTTTTACAAAGCTAAAGGTACAATACATCGAAAGGTACTCAGGTATTATGTTCGTGTGGAATAAGTTTTGTCTAATATTCATAGTCGAAAAACCAATGGGGAGTCCAGCACCCCATACATGGTTCTAAGGTTAAAAAGAAGACTTTTAAACGTTTGAAGAAATTTAAAAAATAAGTAAAGCCATTCAAACTCGAAAGTATCCAATGAAATGCGCACTCAATCTTAATTTAAAATGCAAAATTGTATCACGCTTGTTACACAAAGGCTAAATACTGTTTTCAATGTTTGCATGGACATACATATGTATATATTTACATGTATAGTTTAATTGAGCATAGTTGGCTCCATTTACTCCAAAGCATGTTAGCCTACTGCTGTCTTAATGGCCCTTACGAGTGTAACAGCAAAAATATTTAAATTGTTTCGTAGAGACTTCTACGCAAGTTGAAAACCTATGGACTCGAATGGGATTTTTGTGTATCATTAGCCAATTTTAAGCATGAAATCCACTATATGAGTACATATTATGTACATATGTATATACATATGTGCTCTATAAAATTATACACAAAGTCCAGAATCGCAATAAAAACTAAAAACTTTATACATGTACATTATATTCACATGTTTACACTTAATTTCTATTTACATATTATGTGGCAACAAGTATCAAAATAGAGAAAATGTGTAAATGTCCCAGTAGATATAAGCAGATGTCGCTATAGGCCTTCAGGATCTCACCCATCAACAATTGTTATACATTAGAAATTAGCGAATACACAACTGAAATCGATTTTTTAATTTGACACAAACACAATCAGAATACGCCTATCTCAACAACTAGTTTAAATTCCTACATTTCTTTAAGTCCACAATAACATGTCAGACTGTTTCAGCAACACTTAATATAGGTAATATTATCTCCTTTTATAAAACAATTCCATTTCTATACAAAAGCATACGCAAACCCCTTTGTATATTACCTGCAAAGGTAGCATTCCCAAATGATTTCCCCCCTGCACAACAGTCAACAAATCAGCAATTCAAAATCCTCTTTATTCTAGGAATAAGCACCTTAATAAAAGCTGCCTTTCCAAAGTTCGTCTTCTGGGCATTTCACCTTCGCCACGCTCCTACCATTTCCAAAGTTTAATAATCTCCAGAATACAGTTCCACTTGCCCTAATGTGTATTTCATTACACAAATGCCCTTGCCTGGCACATACATAGGCAACCGTCGTCAGTAGGTTGTAGTGGCAACTTTATTAAAACCCACCTGAAAAGGTAAATATTCGAACACTGGCCATAAAGATTGAAACTCATTGAATTGGCTTCGGCTACCTATGTATACCCGTGAATAGAGACAGGGAGTAGCAGGAACAAATACATGTAATGCCCGGGACTAAGAGATCCCCCTACAATAATATCGTTACACCACCTACAGCATCATATACAGATATTCCTGTACGTATACGTCGTAATCACTTCATGTGAATATTGTAATTTTTTTATCGTTACATAACGCATATCCTTAAGGCATAATTCATTTAGAAATATTGCTATAAACGCAGAGAAATAATTTTAAAATCAGATTACTGTAGCCTATCGTCGTGATTGTAAAAAGAGTTCATAATTAGATTTTTTGAAGTGACCTGGGCTGATTAGGGTTAAGGGTAATGTCCTTTTTCCTCTATAGTGTACTTGTATCACCAATTGGATATGAAATCAATAAAATGTTAAAGAAGATAACATAATCTCTCTCGTTTTATTCAGTAAGCTCATAGCTTTTATAAAAGGTCTGAAAACCCCGACTTTATATATGGAGGATACAGACCTGTACCCTTTCACTCCTGTCGTTGCCATATGGCTACAGGACATTTTGAGAATAATAGGACCTTTATTAAAATGTTTCTGATGTATCTTTCCTCTAATGAAAGTGCACCTACATTTTGTTTTTTTGAAAAATTCGAAAAAATTAACCGGGGGGGATTCGGGTTAAAATTAAAATCTTTTCTTGCTTTTCTTATGTTTCGACTGATTGCTAATATATGCATGCATGCAAGCAACTTAAAAAATTTAAATTGGGTATTCAGCAACTAAGGAAAACCAAACGTGCACTCAAATGCTGAATCAACAATAATTTGGGGGATCTCCTAATACGAACACTTACAAACCAACGTTTGATAAAATGGAATATATTTACATTTGTTGTGCCGCAGAGTGCGATACCAGGGCCTTTTCTTAACTTAGATAGGTTATCAGTTTGAAAAATTCCAACTTACTGAACGTGCTTGCAAAAACTCGAATTTTGTTCAGTGAAGAGGCTCACTTTTGTCTCTGTGGGGTTTGGTGCGATTTATGGGCTTTCGGCATTATCGAACATTGCTTCTACAAAAATGAGGAAAATAGAAGTGTCACCGTCAATACAAAAAATTAAATTAATATACGGTGTCAGCAGTCCCATACAGAACCAAGCCTATGTAGCTTCTCGCAACGATTTGTTTGTGCGTGTTATTTTTTCCACGAAATAGATGGACCTACAGTTTCTTGCCGGCCCCTAACGGCGAGTTGAGAAGCTTCACATGACAAATGATACTCTTTGATTGCTTGTGAAAAAACTTTTAGTAGCTTTTGCTGGGATTGAACCCGGGCAGCATGCGTAGTAGTCCAACGTACTAACCACCACGGTCACGGCGACTATCGTCAATAGTGCCCGGCGAAGAACAATGATCAACGATTTCCAAAAGTGCGTGAACATGGCCTGCAGGACATTTGGTTTCAACAGGTTTCAAGCTATACTGAAGAAAGTGTCTTTTGATACCGCTGAACTATTTTCTATGGGGGTAATGGAAGTCATTGGTCTATGCAGATAAGCAAACAATAATTCCAGCTTTGGAAGCCAACATCGAGCGAACCATTTGCGCGATACGACTTCAAGTGCTTGAAACGTGGGCAAAACTTCGAGATTGATTTGCACTTTTTGTACATGGTGTTTGCTGATTTTTATTGCTGCTACTCTTTTTATCTTTAAACGATTTCAACTAAACTAACACACTAACCAAACCAATACTCACATCAAATAATAATGAGTACAAACCTTTCAAGATACAAAATAAAATAAGAAGATATAAAAAAAAATATATGCAATAAAAAGAAACTTAGCTCTAGGGTAAGTTTTCATTTTCAAGTCATCCAAAAGGAACGCGGTGATGATGTTGTGTTTCGCAAAGGAGCTTTTCAGTAAAAAAAAATGATGATGATATTTACAGCAGCAACATGCTTCTCATCGCAAGAGACCTTCGGCACCCAGATCTCTATGACGCTGAAGAAAACGAATAAATTTTTGAGAATCCCTTTTCATTGACTGAATAGCAGGAAAATAATTCAAAAAAAAAAGTTTCCACCCAAGAAAAATATCTGGAGGGCTTGTCGACCCGCACCCACCTCGAACCTAACCAATTTCTATCTTTAGCACTCCAAGCCCAATGCATTTGGCGCAAAGACTTCATATATCCTCACTGAAGTGCACCTCCCATCCGCACATTCAATGGGGTCAGATGAAGAGATGCGGGAAACGTTTTTGAATGCACAACCAAAGTTATCAAAAAATAACAGCACTTACAACAGGATTTAATATTCATCGTGCATCGAAGTATGTGTCCCTGATCCTTGCACAGCTACAGTACCCCCAAAGGATATTTAACATTTACAATACGAAATGAAATCCCCTTTTTTGTGCACAACCTCCATCAACCATCTTATTCGTCTTCAGCTTTATCTTTATCTTTTTTTTTTTTGTACGCACAGTGTAATGATAACTAACGGACGACGCGAAAGGGTAGATAACTGAGTCTGAGTGATGCTGAAGGATAATATTTGAACTCTACTTGCTAGCACGTTCACTGTGAGTATTTTATTTTTCTTCGCTCATTGTGTGAGGTTGTAATTATTGGAGGACGCCTGTCGGCCAGTAAATATTATTAGTTTCATGAATGTATACAGACTGGGAGTGGGCTGGTTATTTTTCCAACCGGAAGTAATGTATGTAGTTTGTGTGCCGATCTATGTTCGTGGTTTGTGTGCAGCCTTGCCAATATTTATATACATAACCAAATCCACAAGTCGAGATGAATATCGGAGATTGAATGACTAAGTCAATTTGCCAAGTGCTTTTGATAGAAACTGAAAATGATTCGTGGCACAGCGGAAACAAAATCCACGTGCCATTGAATCAGGTGCTTTTGAGCTTTTAGAATTAATCTACACAGGGTGATGGCACTAGTAGTCGGCCCTTTAACTTTTTTTATTACTTTTGACTGGTCTTTAAAATTCCGTTATTCAAATAGTAAATTAAGTAGGGAGGTATCTGAATATTTGGAATGTGTTAATTAGAGAATTCTAGGCTTTTTTAGTGGATTTCCTACCAAAAACAAACTTTTTACAAAAATTGAAATGCAACTCTGATTCTTAAGTAGTCGGCCCCTTCAGTTCTAGATGTCGGCCACTTGAGTATTCAGTGGTCGGCCCTAATGTTTTCATTCATTTAGACGAAGGTTAAAAAATAGTTTTTGAACTTTTCGATATCTAATAATTAATAAACACCACCGAATGATTTAATTTAAAAAATAAGCATTTATTGATATTTAAAATAAAGTAAACATAAGATAAACTAGTACATACTTACTTACTAGATAACGAAACAACAAAATAACGCAAAAATAAATATATGTGTGAAACACGATATAAACAAAAATAGATTAAGTTTGCTCGCGAACTCGGACATTTAAGATTCAAACATCTTCCACTCACAATACCGAGCTGCGTTTAGCAAATTTCCCTTATTGAAAGGATCTCCAGTGGGTACACTGTTCACTGTTCAGAAGATAATTAAAGAAAGTAAAAGGAAAAAACCCTTCAAAGATTGCAGGCCTGGTTTTCTTTATTTTTAAAACGAAATCGTGCACTTGCTTCAAGGGAAGCTTAAGGAATAAGCGAAGCTAAAATACGGTCTATGCAAACATTTTTGAAGTTCCTTAACTATGTATTTTTTGTTCTTTTGTTGTTAGACCTTGTTAATCTCTTAAGCTATTCAATAACTTTTTTGTACATGAATAGCAACTATTTAACTTATTTCTAAATAAGCATAGGTAGTATGATTTGATACAACAAAACTGATTTCAACAAACTGTTGCCAATTTAGTGTTTTTTTTGTTTATTCTATGAATCTATGCTATTCAAAATAATTAAATATTCTTTATTAAATGTTTTGCATTCAAATAAACCCTTAAATTATCATTGAATATGTCCTTTTCATTGATTTATTGGACCTGGCCGACCACTAGAACTTTTATGTCCGACCACTGAAATTTGGCGGAAGACCACTACCGCAATATGACTTTTTTCATCAATTTGGTCATTTCTAGATAACAGTGAGGGTTTGATTAAAAAATCGGTTAATATTTGTTTCGACATTCAATGAAATTCTGTTTAAACGTTTTTCATCAAATACTCTAGTAACTGGAGAAGCGCAAAGTGAAAAAAAAGTTAAGTGGCCGACCACTAGTGCCTTTACCCTACTATTTATTTATTTATTTTTTTTATTTATTTTTTTATTTAATCTTGTACATGCTAACACAGTAAAAGTGCACTTATAATTCTGTGAGAGATAAACAGTATTGATTTAAATTTACAATAAATTTTAGCTTAAAGATATTAATTTAATTTAAATTAGAGCATGTAATTTTATTTTAATTTTAATGCTATTACAGTTTTATCAATTTTTATCAATTTTTATTTTATTTTACTTTTAAACTAAACTTGAATTGCAATTTTTTGAAAAGTGAAAGGGTAAGGAGAAGTTAGTTGCTCTGATTTCTAAAGAAATATTGAAGTTCGCTTCTAAATCGTCGTGCGCCATCTAGTTCTCGAATGTTACGTGGGAGTGAATTCCAAAGACGGATAGCAGCAACTTATGTTAATATTAACAGCTGGTTTAACCGAGGTTGCCTGTTTATTAAATTTGATTTTCTAAGACACTTCTTATCGAGCATCTGCTAGCGAATTAGCAAGTGAATTAAAGAAGAATATTATGACGTACAAAATTGAATATTGTGTTTCTCTTTCCTTTGCCATTTTTATAACTTTTAATTATTTTGGAGACATCAACTATAAACAGTGCTTCTTAAGTGGGACATAAGTTCCAGTTTCAGATCACTTGAAAATGGATATTATAATGTTAAATCATTTTCTTTATACAAATTGATGAGTACATTTTGTTTGTAACGATGGTATTTTCCTTAAGACTTTGGTATTCAAATGTTATTTTCTTATTTTAAAAAAAAATTATATTTTCTTTTTCAATACCAAAAATTAATGTCAAATATTTTGCTCTAAAATATGTAATCCTTGTTTTCGTGCAATCAACTTTAACCGAAACTAAAACCCAAACAACGTAATTTCTGCCAATTATTTTCATTCATCTTCGGACTAGATGTACTTATTATGTACATACATATCTCTATACTCCAAGTTTCACTCAATTTATGCAATCCTCGTACGCACACAGACACACACACAGACAGAACAAAAGTTTGGTCGTACCTTGCACGAAAGTAGTATCAAGCTCTAATTAAATCAAAGGCAGAGTCCTTCGTACGCTAGGTGACGAACTTCCCACTGGATCTAAGCTCCCTTCCTTTACAGGTATTCTGGCCATATTAATACTAGTTCAACTTTCCACATCCACTTCTGAATACTTGTAGCTGTAACAGCCCCATCCCGATGCCTTTGACAAGGAACAACAAGGAATACGACAAAAATCTTATCAATTTTATCCTTTTAAATGAAATATCAAGCAATGCAATTAACGGCACGACATACAAACGCACAAATCTACAAAGACACCTTTGTTGGTCATAATTTAATTAGTCCTTGGTTCTGTAGAAGACGCATCTACAGATGTCGTATTTCTCTGTTTGTATGTGTAGCTAATGAAGAAAACGGCCTTCAGTGCATAACGATCACCCGTTGTCTGGTGTCCCTTTCTATTGAAGAATTCTAACAAAACCCGCTCAAATGAACACCCATCCTCACGCATAGAAGAACTCTTTAACAGAGGAGACCACACCGCCGCCGCTTGCAGGTAACTGTCGTTCACTCTCTAAGGAAAACTTAGTACTTTCACACAGCAGGAGGCGACTCAGTAGGGAACTCTCTCTGTCTATAAACGTTGAGGACATTTTTAGCCCCGTCTTGCCCCGCAAACACATCTCATCTCATCATCTCTAGAGGACAGAACTTTCTTCTCAGAGAACAAAACGTCCTATTGGGGGCCTTTTAGTTAATTTGCTAAAGTTTTACCGCTCAGCCACCTACCCTTACACATACAGAAGCAGACTGGCCGTAACTTATGTATGTATATTTATTTAGCCAGCACAGCGCTCTCGTAAATTAAAATAATTCACCTACAGCCATTAGAAGTTGGCAAATGAATTAGTGTAATTTTCGGGCATCGCTGCCGTAACAAGAGTTGACATTCATTATGCGAAATCGGAACAGTCGGTCCCAAGTCCCCGAGCGAACCCGGGCGAATAATTTCAATTAAATTCTACGTGTTCGCGATGGGAATTACCGTTGGCTATAACCTCATCCACTCGCACCGAGGAAACGCACGTCTAATGAAATGACAATCATTTTAGGTAGCTTTCGTATTGGGATTCAAAGAGGGTTAAGGATGGGTTTGCCGGCTTGCTGTCTGATGCGGTGGTGGAAGGGGCGCATTACTGTAGAAGAACAATAGATTACGCGGTGGGCTCAGTACTGCATTTAATTTTCAGCTCTGATGGCATAAAACGCACAAATTTCAATTAAGAGGTATGAATTGGGTTTCTTAATATTTTTTGTTTTGTTTATTAAGTGGTTTGATTTTGGAACTGGTAATAATGCAGCTGGTACGGCAATTGAAATGAATGTTTGCTAATGAACCCTAAAATGGGAATAAAGGCAGATAGCGGTTATGATTAGGATTCTAAAAAAAATTCAATTCCCTTGATTTAGGTTTAATTTAAAAAATAAAAAGAAAAAAATCAAATGTGGATACGAGTATGTTGGTACACAAGTGCTTTTTATTTTGTTTTTTTTAAAGCAAACCCTTAACATCTGGCGTGAGGGTAGGAAAATCCGAAACAGAGTGTGTTTTGTTTAACGATGGATTAGGGACTCGGAAATTTATGACTGATATGTGTTTTTGTCCTAAATGGACTCGCAGTTGAAAAATAAATAAATTGCCCTAAGTTGTGGGATGACAATGTTTTCATTGGATTAAGAAGCTCATTTGTTTAAACCATTTTGGTCGTTTGGTTAAATTACGTTTTCATTTGCTACAGTGTTTTGTAAAGGATGGATGATTTTTTTTATAACAAAGCATGACAGAGCTTTGCATAATTGATGCCTCTTTTTCTTGAGCTCATTACTTACACTTGTAAAGCAAATTTATTTACTTGGATTTTGACAGTAATAATTCGACTTTAATGATTTAAGTAGAGAAAAAATGATATCTAACTGCAGTTGGAGGTAATATTGTGAACAGATGTAGTACTTTGTTTCAGCACTATTTTAAATATTGACACTTTTAAGCTGTCAAGGCAGTCTAAGAGGGCTTATGTACTTACCACTGGTAGAAGTATTAATAGGCCTAGGCTTTCGGTAACTAGAGTGTGCTCGTCCGGGAAAGTGTGCACTACGGGATGTGCTGAATCCCAACTTCTTATTTTATTTTGTTCGTTGCAAAATGTTGTTTCAATTGGTGCAGATAGGCGATAAATGTTGCGGATGGTTTCAAATTTTGATGACTCAACGTCAAAAATTAGGGCTAAAGCTAGGATAAGTACCAGCCTCTCGACTGTTTAACGAGTGATAAAAAGTGCCCCCTATCCCTAAAACGACTGAAACTTCAATAGAAACTCTCATTAAATTCACAGCGAAAGGAATATCAGTTTGATTTCTTTAGGCGTCATATGACTTGGAAGAGACAACGACAGTTTGTGTTCTTTTCAGACGAAAAATATTCAATTTAAGGACGGATTTAGTTTTTATTTCCATGACCTTAGAAAAGAATCACAGCACAGTCCCGAAGGAGGAATTATGGAACCATACAGTTCAAGTTTCCATCGTCAAGAATGACAGTGAAATCGTTTCGGAGATCTTATGTTAGAACCCATAATGTTATTATATGAGTAAGCATACACATTTACACATGTATTTGTACATAGCATTTTGTAGGTATATGTAGTTAAGATACATATCTTCATCTAATATACTTAAGTTAGTTTTTAAGAAAAAGTTGAAGTGTAAAGACCGTAATACAGAGTTTAAGCTAAAGTGGGCGCAGGCGTTTTAATTAACACTAGCTGATGTACCCGCTTCGCTGCGCATACAAAAATATTCTCTTTGTATGTACATATGTAGATATGTTTATTTGTAATAAATGGTCTACTGGAAGGAGGCTTCTAGCCAAATGCTACACTTGCCCTTGCACTTTAAAAGTTGGCATAAATACTTGCTTCACAATTTGCTTAGCACCAAATGAAGGAATGAATTGCTTGGATAAAGGATTTTCCATAGACTATTAAAGAAAAAAGTAACGCAGATGGGTTAGCAATTTCTTCCAATCTAACTCTTCCGCTTTTCTTTAATATTACAGCACGTTCTTACCGCCAAAACGTCACAACATAATACATGCATTTATCTGTATCTATTCCATGCCCTGCATCTACTTATTATTAAACAAATTCCAACCAAATTTATTCAGTTATTGGATTAGAGTTGATCGAACAATTACAATACATATACGTTAGCACGAAGCAATCCCAATCACTTATAGTCTTATACTACACGCATGTATCGCATACACGCATACCCGCTGCCGCCGGTGCATTTACGGTGTCAATGCTCTCCACTGATCGTTGTCGCGAAAGCATACAAACAATATTTCTTTATGTTATTACTTTTCTCACAGAAAATGTACAAAGAAGATATGTATCAAAATCTTTGTTTGTGAAATAATCTAAACAAATATGTAAATTTTATTTTAATACATTATTTAAGAACTAAGATAGAGCAAGATAAATGCCCAAAAGTAAAATATAAACTTTTCTTCTTCTCATTTAGAAGTTTTTTATTGAAATATATTGATTTTTTTTTTATCCATTTTATAGATTGAATCCAACCGGAATCCAATCCGTTCAGTAGTTTTTTTGTTTTTGCGGCACATATGTACATACATACTTTTTTTTAGACTTCATTTTATAAAAGTAGTGGTTTTAAACATCACAGGATACATGTACATACATACTTTTTTTTAGACTTCATTTTATAAAAGTAGTGGTTTTAAACATCAAGATATAACACAGGAAATGAGTTAACACCCCAAATTCATACTGCTACTAAAAAAAAACCGGACAAGTACGAGTCAGACTCGCGCTCAAAGGGTTCCGTATTCCTATTTGTGGATGATATTATCGAAGAAGTGAATCCTCTTGGAAAATATAAATTTGAATAAATCAAAAAATCGTACTAAATAATAAATAAGCTCCTAACAAAATGTATCCAAACCTTTCTCTGATAGCTAAAACATGTGTGAATTACACCACATCTTATCGGGATGTTTGTAAAAACATTATCTATTACATTAGAGTATTTTCCCTCGCAGTAAATTCTTTTATCAAGCGGCTTAAACCAATGGATGCAAGGTATAACAACAGCTCATTTCTAGTGTTTTTCCTGTTATTTTTTCTTTTGAATTTTTATTATTGTTATCATTCACTGAAGTAGGTTTTTTTTTCTTTTGGTTTTGTTAATTTTTTCTATTTTCTTTTTTTTTTTCTTATTCTTATTCGTGATGACAGGACAGAGTAGCTACTAGCTGATATTAGTTATGTAAGAACTTGGATGAAAATGTTTTGTAACCGCGGTGGGCGAGTGTGTAGTGAGTCGGTTTTTCTTCTTTTGGCGCAGTATTACTGAGTTTGGGGGTCCTAGGTTCGTTTCCTGGCGAAATCCGTATTTTTTTTATTTTTTTATTTGAATTTTATGTGAATTTCTTTATGAATGAATCTCGTTATTTCTAGATATTCAGCTAAACATATACAAACTATGATTTTTTTATATTTTTGATCTTAGTTTCGGAGATGGGACGGGGGATATGGTATTTTTGCACACATTTTTAGTAATAACACCCGAAGGTTCCAACGGAGAAAATTTAAAAAAAACATTTTGAATCTTTGCTTTCCATGTGGTATTCCACATGATATACATATTTTGCAGACTTTTTTTTTTTGAGTTCACATTTTTCCCACCCTGTATAGTTGCTTCACAATATTTTGAGTGATTAGTTATCTCATATATGTGGACCACCGGAAGGAAGTATAAGTGTGCCAAATTTTAAGTTTCTAGCTGGAACGGTTCTTGATGTTTTTATCGTGAGAGACATTTTTGAGTTAGAGCGAACTTATAATGGTTCCGTATTACCATATGGGTACGGAACACTAAAAATGAGTTAACGAGCACGGTGTTAATGTGTTAAAATGACCACCATACTTACCGGACCTTAACATAATATTGAAAACGTGAGGGGATACCTTGTTCATAAATTAAATAATTAAACAATAAAATATTGATCGAAAAAAGTGTTGTTTTTTACTCGATTTTTCCTAATTAAAGCAAGTTAACCTATTCAAAGGACGGATTGTAAAAACTAATTATGTATTTATATTGCAATTGGGAAACGTTTACAAAAAGCACGTTACAAAGGTTTTATGTCTATCTTTTTCTTTCTTGCAAATAGATAAGCAATAAGGCACTCTGAAAATGCAATATCAAAAAGCCTTACATTATGCTTTTTCCATGAAATTAAAACTTCAATTTGTTAGTAAGGTCAACAGATTGTTTTAACAGACATTAGGCGTGTTTTTTTTGTAACCTATATAGACTTCGAAAAAGCTTACAGAGTAAAAATAAGACTCGATAATTATCCAGGCTAAGGTTTTGTTGTATTTTACATGGGTAAACATGCTGCTGAAACATGTTTAGCCTATACAGGCTACAAAAAAAACACGCCCAGTGTAGATCTGTGAATCATTAATTTTCTTACTCGCTCTAGTAGTTATTTTCTTAAAAAAAAAAATAAGTAAATCATTAAACAAAATTCATCTGCGAAATTTTGCGTTTCGCATCGGTTTGATACAGAAAAATATTAGATTTGGTACTAAAACTCCACTAATGGAACGCTGTGTATTGTAATTATAGATTACTTTAGTAAATAAGCTTAACCTTTAAGTAGGTAGGTGAGTAATAGTAACGTAAGTAGGTAGATGGGGTGCTTACAACACCCCATCATGATTTCACTTTATTATGCTTATCTTTCCTCTGGTAAGTGGTTCTATGGTGGAATTGTCATGATGTTATCGTTCTGCAGTAGAAAAATATTAAAAGAATTAACTTTAAGACCCCTTTATAGAGTTTTTAGTCCTCCTTTCCAAAATAGTGCTTTTCGTATTAATTTTTGAAACAATTTTTGTTTCAACAAATTCGCCACCATCCGTATCAATTAAGTCCGGCTCTTCACTTGAATCTTTACTTATTTAGTGTCAATAACAGTTCAATGCGTTCCTGATATTTTTCAAATGACATTTTCAAATTACCTATACGAATTCACCCAGTAAAAAAAAATTACACAACTGGGTAGTTGGGGTGTTGAAAGCACCCTTGCAGCTTGAAGAGTCTGTCACGGCTTACTTGTGCAGCCAAACTTTTTTAAAACCATCTAAATCTGTATAATAGAAAACAACAGGAAGGTACTATACCGACAAAGCGTGTAGTTAGTCGCAAAGTATAATATTTTTGAAAAATAAGGGCTTGGGGTGTTGTCAGCACCCCACCTACCCAGTTAAAGGTTAAACATTTATGCATTCGCATCATTTAAAGTATTTCATCAGCATTATTTATTTATACAGTTCCCTTTTTCTTAAGTTTGACTTAAAAACTGATTTGTTTATCTGGGAGTATGACCGACAATCGAAGAATAGCTCTACTAGGTCCTACATATGTGTGTACATATTTCTAGGATGGGAAGCTGCTGCTGACTAGCAATGTTCTATTTTGGGGAATCCTTCCAATATGAATAATTCCTTTGAATAACGTCAATTCGTAATAGGAACTAGATAAGCCTCTATTTATTCATCAATTGCATGAGTTATTCATATTTAGTTGTATAGTTCATGTACAAGCCCGGAATCCCATTCAGTTTCACTTATTCAGTCTTTCAGTGTTAGTTCCTTTTATTATGTATGTTTACTTTACTCAGTGTTATTTACATAAGTGAGAGAGAACATGAAGTTTGCTTGGGCAGCGCAGTTCTATGGGCCGTATGCAAAAAACTTAAGTAAATACTAGAAGTGAAAGGTCTAAGCAAATGCTAGTACACTGAACCAAAAAGGTACATGATATAAATGAAAAAATTCATATTCTAAATGAAAAAGTTCATTAAAATTGAGCAAAACATCAAGTTCTTACAGAACATGTATCCCCGTTCATACGTTTATGAATATATTCATGCAGCTTTGAATCGTTCATAAAAAGTAAGAATCTATGCATAAAATTAATGAATGACATTCATAAATTAGCGCGAGCACATGAAGGAGAAGAGAGACAGACAGATGGAAAAAAACAGATCGGCGTAGTGGTAGGAAACTCATCTGTAAGGTTTCAACTAACTCTATGGGTTGGTGTCCAGGATAACTGGAGAGTTTTTTTTTCACAGAAGTTTTTCCAGATGTTTCTTCTTATTATAGTTTTTGTGTGATGAACTCTTTCAACCATGCCATACTATCCTACTGCCAGTGTTATGCCTTCTCGTAGTAGTAGGTTTTGTTATTAACTTCTGAAACTGTTCAACTTTTTTTTAATTTTTTTTTGATAGAAATAAATACTTACATCTGGATTTGAACCGCGGACCTTCTGCGTGACAAGCGACGAATGCATTGTGTGTATAACTATTTACACATTCGAAACCTTTGAGTATGTATCTATACTTACAGTTTATGGACAAAATACATACCCCTTATGAATCGGTATACTGCTTATGACTTGATACATACTTTTTGAGAATAAATACATAATGCATATTAATCTATACATTCAGTTTCTTTTTTTCTTTAATTCAAAGATTATTTTCATTAATTCAATGTATTTTTTCTTAAAACTCGTGATGCACAGTTGTATGAATAGTTCATACGCTTATGAAAAAATTCATTAAAAATAAGAATCAGCGTTCATACCCCAAATTTCTCATACAAATATTTTTATGAACGCGATTTCATACAAACAATGAATCGTTCATAAAAACATTTTATTTTTTTATGATTTTGTACATAAAATCAATGAATTTTTCTTAAAAATGAATGAATTTTGCTGTATGAATGCCGTTCATTGATATCATGTACGATAATTTTTTCAGTGTACTTTTAGTAGAAGCTAATATTTGAAGTATTTACTAGATTTGGTACGCATAGAAACAAGTTTTTACTTGATAACAAATACTTCTAGTAAATACTACATAAAGGTCAAAGAATGGAAACGATTTTCTTAGAGTTGTTGAATGCTGATAAAAACCTAACCATATTTTGCATTCCTGGTTTGTATAGTTTTATAAAGCTAACTAAGGTTAGGGTGTGCAAGGTGTGCATTGCATTAGGACGTCTTCAGGAAGATTTCCAACGAGTAGGTCCGGGGCAAGTCGCATATCTCTCCAAAGAGCATTGTGTGTGGAGACTGCTTTATAGAATCCTGCTGAGCCATTGCAAACAAAGGGAGAAGATCATCCCAATCATCCTGCTTATCACTTACAAATTTGGCTAAGCAATGCAAAATGGTTTTGTTCATGCGTGCGACGAGTCCGTCAGACTGGGGATGTAATGGAGTGGTGCGGGTTTTATTGATTCCCAAAATTTCCATAACACTTTGAAAAACTTCGGCCTCGAAATTCCTACCTTAATCCGAGTGCAATTCCCGCGGTATCCCATAGCGACAAAAAACTTCTTTAACCAATTCCCTGGCTACATTGTTAGCAGTCTGGTCCAGAAGAGGAAAAACGTCGACCCATTTCGTGAAGTAGTCCATCAGCACTAAAACGTTCTTATTTCCTTTCTTCGTAGGAGGCAGCGGACCCAAAATGTCAACAGCGACTCGTTGAAATGGCTCATATGAAAAATAGAGTTGTAATTTACCTTTCGTCTTACTCTTAGGGCCTCGCACAAATGTCACACTCGTTGCAATATTGAACTACATCTTTGCCAGCTCCGATCCAATAAAACCGCTTTCTTGCCTTCTCGAATGTTTTATTTTAATCGAAATGTCGCCCGAAAGGGGTATCGTGAAACATTTTAATCGCTTCGGAAATTAATGACTTCGGTTGCCAATTGCCAATAAACGCTCAGGTTCATTACGTTTTGCCAGCACCCATCTCTTACATAAAATTTCGTTACTCATAAGTAACGCGGAAAAATGTGCCCAATATGCCTTCAAAAGATTGCCTTCGCCAGACACGTTGTTCCATGTATGACACGGGACAAAACACCATCCTCTCTTTGCGCCTCTGCCAACCGTTCAGAATTAAATTCACTGTCGATAAGCAGTAAGGTTTTGACAGAATGAATTGACCCCCCATCAAAACGCATCTTCTTTGACGTGCAGTGGTTACAATTATCTTCTA
Organism: Brachyopa scutellaris; assembly: GCA_949775065.1. NCBI lineage: Eukaryota > Metazoa > Arthropoda > Insecta > Diptera > Syrphidae > Brachyopa > Brachyopa scutellaris. Next base: position 132,692,129 of record OX459112.1, on the reverse strand, counting down.
TACATGGTCTGCGAGAAAGTGCATCAGCATTTAAATGACTCCGCCCAGCACGATGTTTTATTTTGTAGTGATATTGCAAACTCGACTAACGGTGGAGTAAATCATAATGGAGTTAGTTATACGACTAACCGTAGAACTAATTGGTGGTCTTTGGCGTTATTCTACAATATAATAGATGTTGCTTGGTGAGAGCATGATCAAGAAAATGTCCGAAAAGATCTTCGCCAACTTTTCCTGGAATAACTGGCTCAAGACATATGGTTGCCATCGATTTAAGTTCGGAGCTAAGATCCGCTGACAGCGGGATTCCATTTATCAGAACAGCCATGGGAAGCGTACTCGACTCGCAAATCGGAAGCAGGGTTGCCGCGAGCAGATTTAAAAAAGCGTCCAAAAAAGGGGTCCAGAAGCAAAAAAGGGGTCCCACTTATATTTTTATGAAAAAATGCAATTTTTCGAAAAACTGTATCTTATTGCTGAACTTAAAATAAAATAAATATTGGGAAAAAAATAACAAAGATAAAAGAAAGCATGTATGCAGAACGAGTTTTTAGAAGGGAAATTCTGACTAACAAAAATACGTTGTTGATTTCATCACTGTTGGAACAAAATGGGTGTGTTTTAAGAGTAAAGTACCATGTTTTACAGTAAAAGAAACATGAAATGAAAATAAATTGAAAAAAGAGTCCTATATTTTCAAAATGCGTCAAAATCGGAGTTTTATTGAAAAGTCGCCGAAAAAGCGTCAAAATGACGCAAAAGCGTCCCAAACGGCAACGCTGATCGGAAGTATGCACTTCCATCCATTTTTTTTCCACAACCAATCGAAGAATGAGATAACACCGGTCGTGTTTGAAGAAGAAAAGTATTTGCAAGAAATTATATCCGAATCAAGAGAAAGTTTCGGAAACGTTGCCAAAATTGTTGTAATACTGTTTACGATCTGCATATTACACCGCATCTGGTTATTTGCTTCGATTGTACTAACAACAACTTAAATAAAATTATAATATATGGTATATTACCAAAAAAAATGTTTTTATACAAAATGTACTAAAAACCACACATTCTTTTCACTTTTTTTCAACAACTTTTAGTTTTGATTGCGTAAAAATTATTTTTTAGAGATGTCATGGAATTTCAAAAAAATCGGAACAGTGCGTGGAACAAAAAATATTTAGGTTTGAATGTCCAAAAAGTACCCGGGTACCACCTGTGGGTCGGTTAGGGTTAAAAACATACATGTTACACTATCGAACAGCTGTATGGAATGGATTATGACTTCCCTATCATGTAGTAGATAGTGTTCCTTTTCCCTTTATTCTCGTGGTACCGCTTGCAACTACAAATTTTTGTCGTTCATTTATAGTTTATTTTTTTTCAATATGCTCATTGAACAAATTATTATTTATTTCATACACAATAGATCTTCATCTCCTTGGTACATTAGATCACAGGAACGCGAATAACTCTCATCTATGTTTGCATATACATATGTATGTACATTAAACGAAATTTTATACAAATATGGCAAATTTCACGTTCAAGGGTGTCAATAATGCTTTCTGCTTCCATTTGCTAAGAATACGAGCTTATAGCAGTGATATCGGGTTTAGTCCTGGTAAAATTCCTTTTCAAATAAATATGTAAAGCTGAAACATTTTTCAATTTGTACAACCAACTGAAATTGTTCAATCTACGGACCATCAGGAGACCATCGAAGTACATAAAAGCAAATCTTAAAGGACATTCTGTTGTAGGACATTTTTATTATCCTTTTATAACATTAATATTTTTCAATAGAGAATTCCGGAAGTAATAAAATTTGTTACGACATTTTTAGTATTATATTTTTTAAATAATCTAAGATCCTATATTTTCAACCCAATGTAGACTTTATAATCGGTTTTATTGAAGAATCTTAACTTATAAAATTGCAAAGAAATTATGTTCAAATTTTGTATGAACTTTTGTCGATAGACTATTAATTAAACCAGTGTTTCCCAAAGTGGGGTATGCGCTGCATCGGGCTTTGGCTGCACCTGGTGCAAGAAGCAGAGGACTTTTTTCGAAAATAAAAAAATAATAAAAAAAAACCTCATTACATGTTAATATTGCGTAATCTCCCAATTCATGGCCCCAACCACAGTGTCACACAGAAAACTTACATATTGATGGCCCCGTGCAAAAAGATAAGAAGTGCATTTATGCTATTTTAAAGGAGAAGCTTTTAAAGTTTTTTGTTTATAACTTTTTTTGATGTGTAAACATCTAAGCGCGCGTTAGCAAAATTTCTAGTGGAGTAATTCCGCGATTTTGGGGAGAAATTTCGCGATTTCGGGGGACGGAATACCGAACGGTTACGAAATTTGTAACTCAAATTTCATAGCAGCGCGATGAAATATTGACAAAGTGATTGCATATTATGTTCCTGGTCAACTTTTATATATATACACTTTTTATCCCGGAAAATGGCATGGTTTTCAGAAAGTAGTGAAAATACTGGAGGGAAAATTATTAAATTATTGGGAGTTATACAGCCCTAATTCCATAATGGCTTATCGGATTGAAAAACAAAAAAATTGGTGAAATTAGTAAATTTTTCCCTGATTCATTTGATGTATAAAACATCTATGTATGTACCTACAAGCTGATATTATTTATGTAAGAACTTTGATGAAATGTTTTTATAACCGCGGCGGTTGAGTGTGTAGCCCGTCGGTTTTTCTACTTTTGGCTACTGGGTTTAGGGGTCCCAGGCTCGTTTCCTGGCGTCGACTGCTGCGAATGGAGTGGATTCGATGAGTATGGACATATGCGATTGGCTTGCATTTTATCGAGCATAGACTAGTTATAATTTACTTTCTTCCCAGGTGGAGCTCTACACCCCATCCGCGTGATGTTTACACATAGCTCGGGACTGTTGGATACAGTCGCATCATTTTTTTTCTTATTAACGGATTTTTAAGCTGAATAGGTCTGCAATATTGTGTCTTATTATGTAAAATTGCAGTTAGTATTGTTTTGACTGACTAAATCAAACTTATAAATATATTATTTCATGCTAGTTCTATTTAACACGGAACAAAACGTATCAAAAACTATTTTAAGTGCACTTAGTATGAATGTAGTTGGAAATCAATAGAAAAAGAGGGACACAAGTGTAAGGTTAACTTTTTTTTATTTCAAACACAGCAAAAACAAAAGTGAAAGTATCGTACACCTCTTGAAACATGTGCTTCACTAAATTCTTTTAAGCAGTTGGACACCTCTAGAGCCCCTTTTTGCGATGGTTTCATCACAAATTTAGCACTTTGGCTCTATGTGAGGCTTTTTGCAACAACATTCGGCGAAGATAAATTTATATCTACTTCTCGAGGTTGAACCCGCAAGAGTTATTTTTCTTGTCAAAAAATCCCACTGCCTTGTTCATTTGATTTTGTAAAACTTTGTAAAAAGTTCATGCCTTGCCTCATCCAAAACCTTGCTTTCACATTTCATCCTGAGGGAAACGTAATGCTTTCCTGAATTTTTCGAATAGGTATTTGGCTTGATTTCGTTTCCAAAATCGTTCATATATCTTGATTGTTATTGAGGTACCTATGTAGTATGTATGCATTTTTTATTTAAATTTTTGACGAGAGGTAGTCAGTGTTATGAAAATTATAAAAGGGGTACATAGATGTCAAAGTTTGGGAAACACTAAATTAAACCAATAAATATGGTCAGCGGTATTTTGTTAATGGTTATGCTTGTGCCGATTCTGTGTATTCCTATGTACCGTTTGTATGTATGATTATACTCTTTTAAATAAGTTGCCTTATAATTCAGTGAATGATGTAGACACCTGTGCTAGGCCCGCTGGTTTACCACAAAGTATAAAAACATTTTTTTTTCTCATCTTTATTTCTGTATCAACAATTTTTTTTATCCGATGCATAGTGTTTTGTAACCTAACGTCAAACCTTTCAACCTTTTAACGTTCTAAAAAACGACTTATGTTCTTTTTCCTTGTTGCCACAGAGTTCTGTTTGACGCTTCATTAAACTCCAAAACGGATTTTCTTAGCATCCTGTCAACTTCAGTAAACAAACAAACTCGGTGACACAAATCGTACCTCTATGCAAATGAAAACACAAACCTCAGAAGCCACCCGACAGATCGAATCCAATTAACCATTAAGCAACATTCTTGGCATTCTTTTATTCAAAGTAAATTGTGTGCACTCATCAGTCCTTTTCGTCCTTTCGTGTGCTCTTTGTTTTACCTCGTTTTCAACATCAATGTTATCCCACCAGGCAAGCTTAATCTCCATTTATAATAAGCAATATACATATGTGTATGTATATAGAGAGAGACATAGCATCGCTGTAGGTGGTACATACAGATCGGACTAAACAATGAAGCCACCGACATGAACATTGTTTGTATGTGTATAAACCGACAGCAACCAACAGCGAACGTTTGCTTATTAAGCTTTCTGCATTTAAACTTACTTTCAGTTTGTTTTGTGTCGTTTTCAGGATAGAACCTAACGAAGTAAAAATAAGTCCGAACAAAAATTAAGAACAAAAGGCTTTGTATATTTCTTTTACGTTACAACTCGAACCTCGGCGTCATGGCCGGGAAAAACACTTAAGTACGCTTTACATTTAACGCTTTTGAAGTTTAATTTTCTATCAGTTGCATTGGAGAACAAAACAGATAGTTCTAAACAAAAGAAAAAAGTATTATAACAGGGAATAGAGGAAGGGTGGCGAGACGAAAAAGTACAGCACCATGAAAAATTAATCGAATTTAAGTGGATCGGTTTGATGAAATGGACAGATGGCGGAAGAATTTTCTTTTGTGAGACTGTAGTATAACTTAGTTTCGAGTTGCTTGGTCTTTATTGAAGCGAACACTTTAGTATCTTTAACAATATCGAACAAATGCATGAAGAAATGAGCAAACTAAAAGATTCACTCAATCGATTTTTACAAAAGATGTGAACCAAAAAAAAAAGTTGGACAGGAACAGGATGCAATTCTAAAATTGAAAGTGCAAATGAAAGTCATTTTTTTAACTTTCCAAATACATAGTTTTAATTAATTTTTCTTAAATAAGTTACCAAAAATATAAGTTAAGAAAATAACTATGTGAATTATATTCACCAATAAAAGCTCAGTGTAGTTAGAAGATTCAATGCCTACCTCTGTAGATGAAAAATTCGTTATTCATATGTGCTCGTTTATTCCTTTCGCGTGCTTTTCAGCACCGCGCCGCTTCGTATAGACTAAGTTTAAATTCATAGAATAAGCTATAATGCAGAATTGAATTGGGAGAACTGAAAGAAAGAAAAAGACAACATCACCATCATACGTTGGGCCCACAACATCCGAATGTTCTTTTTTTTCGACATTTCCTTTTGGTGCCAATCATGCTTTCGTTGTATGCTCGGCAGATTTTAAATTTGAAAACAATAGAAATTTAATTCAATCAAAACTTAATCAATCTTATGTATCCACTTTCAACCCCTTTATTTGTTGTGGCCAAATAAATATTTTTTGTTCCTCAAATTTATTTATAAGATGGATGCTTTCTTTTTTGATTCATACGCATCCACTTTCATGCCGAATTGTATTGCAAGAGAAGCAAAACATGCGGGGGATATATGTATGTACATATGTATGTACATGCCAACACGTCGACGTTCTTTTCACATTACATCGTAGTTCTTATTTCTATTTCACTTCTAAACGGTTACTATATGAAAATCAGTAATACCGATGGACCGAGCAACAGCCGAAAAAAGTCAATTTTAGAAAATCTGTTAAAAAGTCAAATATGGTTGTACAACTTTTTAGGCAAAAACCTGGTACGACATTTGATAGCATGTGTCTAAGCTAACCTAAATTAGAAATTTTAACAAAAATCTTTGGAGCCGTTTTCGAGAAAATCAGCTTTTTATAAAATCGGTCCCAAATTTTTGGGGGTAGAATGAACATTTTAAATTGGCTTGGCCTTGTGGTATAGTCCCACAGACCCTAGATATGAAGTTTCAAACAAATCCGCCCAGCCCTTTAGGCTCCAGCCCGAGATACAGCCGTGTTTACAGAATGAGCGTTACTGCTTTATTATATAGTATGAAGTATGATGATATGTAACTAAATTTTTTTCAAGACATTTTTGCTGCATATTGGCCTTTCCCTAAATTGTTTCTCCATGTGCGCTCGTAGGTTCTCTATATGGTTTAAATCCGGGCTTTTTTGGAGGATGGGGAAGAACATTTTTCACGTTATAGACTACCATTACCGTACAATATTGAACGCGTGCTTTGGGTCATTATCATAAACAGAGCAAAAACTATCGCGTATGTCTAGCTTAGTAGCCGTTGCTAGCAAATTGTTTTTGGGGATGTTAAGCTAGTCTATTTTGTTCATATTACCTTCAACGAACACCATGTTTCTACTCCACTCGAGTACATTGCACCCCATACCTACCATCGCACTGCCTCCACCATGTTTAAAAGTGGCATTTACATGCGCCTGATTTAAGGCTGTAACTTGTCTGCTCCAAACAAATCAGCGTCCATCAGACCCAAAATTGTTGAATTTTGACTCGTCGCTAAAAATTACCGTGTTCCAGAACTCTTAAGGTTGAGGGGTATACAATTGGGCATATTCCAGGTCTTTCTTAATGTTTCGGTGGGTGTGGGCTCTCAAACCCATTGAATGTATAAAATTCCTAACAGTCTGTGGGCCCACTTCTGCAATTCCATTTTCTTGCAGGTCTTTAGCAATGTCTACCACAGAAATTTGGGGATGGTTAACGACTAATCCAACAATTTTTCGTTCTGTTTGAGGAGTCGAAATTTGCTTTGGTCGTTCACGACCACTAGATGTTTGCAAGAAACCATTTTTTTCAGGCATTTGATGACATAATGCACATTTTTTTGTTTTTTTTTCCACAACTTTATTGACAGTTCCTTCATGTCAATGGATGCTTGCTTTTTATCCATTTTTTTTTAATCAATCGCTACTGAAAATACGTTTTATCAGCACAAACAGAAAGATTAAACAGTGACTCTTAAATGCACGAACAAAAACATGTCCAAGTTTTTTTTTGTTGTACAAACTTTCATTTTTGGTTAATTATTTGTTTTAAAATAATATAAATAATTTAGAAAAAAGATACTAAATTATTTGGAAAGCTTAAAGAACTAAGCTTCATTTGCAGTTTATTTGACTTCAATATTCCTACAAACTACAAGAATATTCAAGTAACAATTGCAGTGTAGCTGCTGTCCAACTTTTTATTTGGTTCACTGTAAGTTCAATAGGGCTGGAAAGCAATTTTGATGCTAACGTACGAGGTCTGATCAAACAATACGGTGAACTGCTGACGCTACATCCGTTTGAAGTAATACATTCAGTAGTCTGATTCATTGAGATCTGTACCAAATCCGAACAAGTTGCGACTTGTCTATCAACTTAGAGAGCTAGAAGAGTGAGGTCATATTTACGGCATATGTCGCGCTTCATGGATTTCGAAAAATGCGTCAACATTACATTTTGTTTTAAGTTGCAAAAAAGTGCCAACGAAGCTCATGAAATTTTAAAATCAGTGTATGGCGAAAATGTGGTGACCCCCAAGTCTGTTTACAAGTGGAATGGGCGATTTAAAAGCGGGAATGAGTCGACCTCCAAAACAGACGAAAACGTGCAAAAAGTTGCGAAAATGGCTCGATCAAACAGGCGATTAATGATTTGAGAGCTTTAACTAAATATCTCATACACGAAATTTGTTCCCAGACTTTTGAGTGCCATCGCATCTGATTTGCGAGTTTTTATCTGTTCACATCCGCCTTACTCCCGGATATAGAACCGTGCGATTTCTGGCTCTTCCCAAAAACAAACACCGCGCTGAAAGAAAAGCGTTTTAAAACCATTCCTGAGATTAAAAGAGCCACAACAGAGCAGCTGAGGGCCTGAGTAATAGGGTCTATAAACCTAACCATCGATGACTTCGTATTGGCGTTCAAGTCAGAATTTAAGTACCTTGGACTAGTTATATATATACGATTTACTCTCAACCAACACCTACAAAACCCACCCGACAAGCCAGCAAAGGCAACCACTGCTTTGGCAATGATGATGCCAAATATTTCTGGGCCGCGATTAGGAAAAGACAGCTGATAACAAAAGTCGCATCGTCAATAATGCTGTATGGTTCCCAAATATGGGCTAATGCTATGGGAAAAAAACGTACAAAATAACGATGGAGGTAGCGTACCAAATTAATGCTCTGAGAGTAGGTAGCGCTTTCCAAACTATGTCTTATGATACAGCGAATGTTGTGGACGTAGTGGTACCAATCGACCTTTTACCACAAGAAACTCAAGAGAAGTACCTTGCCAGAAGACGCCATCGAGGACATTACCGACAATGCTAATCGATAGCCAGACCCAATCAAGAACGGACCGCTTAAGAAAATTGCAACAGAGATGGGACTGTTCTGGAAAAGGACGCCAGATGCATTAAATTGTATTCAACATCGAAATGTGGGTCTATAGAAAATATGGAGATTTGAACTTTTAACTGACCCAGATTCTCACAGGACACGGATACTTTAGGGCATATATCTTCACAGATTTGGACACGACGTCAATCTTGATTGCCCAACCTGCCCGATTGAAGACCCTGAACATGTTAGGTTCGATTGCCCTCGGTACCCAAGCAGAACGGTATGTACTGGCATAGAAATTGGAAGAGCTTCTAACCCCAGAAAATATGATTAGTCAGATCGGAAGCTCAGAACAGTTGGAATACCAAAAAAAATAACTTTATATATGTAATTCAATATTTTAAATTTTTGTTTAGGTTATTTGTATCTGGTAGATTAATAATAATAAATAAACTAGATAAAAAAAAACTCAATAATAAATCATAGCATCAAACTTGGAATTATTGTTTTGCGAGAAATATGGCTTAAACCTGGATAAACTTTTTAATAAATATTTTAAAAACCAATGACTTTTCCGCACAGAAACTTTGCAATCGCCAGCTTATGGATACCATAATCTAGTTTTCCTACTATAAGTTCCTGTCTACTCTTTCACTTTATCTACAGTTTATGTAAAAATTCTTCCCTTAAGCGTTTTTACACTAAAATTCTTCTCTATGACTGATAGGATTAAATTCTCATTACACAGGAAAACATTAAATTTCGAGAGAACAAGAGTTTCCTCAAACAGATTTACGATGCCGGACTCCTTCCGGCAGTGCTGGTCATATTTTAATACCTTGAAATATGTTTGAAATATGGTCGCCGTGGCCGTGGTGGTTAGTGCGTTGGACTACCACGCAATGCTGCCCAGGTTCAACTCCTGGCCGGGTCTAACACCTAAAAGAGTTTTTTCACGGTACCACCTCTTTCGAATGCCTGACAAGCATCCAAGAGTATCATTTGTCACGATTAAGCTTCTCAACTCGCCGTTCGGAGTCGGCAAAAAACTGTAGGTCCCTTCCATTCGTGCAAAAATGTAACACGCACACACAAATGGTTGCGAGAAGCAGGCCCCGGTTCACCTCGAGCTGTAGCGCCAACTAAGTAAGAAATATGTTTGCTGCCAGAAGGCAGTGGCTTCTCCTTTTAGTTTGCAGTTCACTTAAGTACATCACTTTATAATATACCTATGTATGTATACATGTATATGTCAGTAAATCGACTCTCCGGAAATCAAAGTCTCTGTCATATTATTTTCAACCTAAATATTACTTACACAATGCTGCTAATTTCGTTAATGCATTTGATAATCCATACATAAGCTTTGCAGGACTCCCATGTTATGCCCTAAAGTACTAGTCGTTGTCATTGCGGTTGTCCTCCTCTGCTCAAGTGGTTGTGATGACAGCAACTAAACCTGAATGCTTTATTCCAGTAAATATTCCTTTTCGTGATTGTTTTTTTTTTTTTTTTTGTGATAATAAACAAGTATGTAATTGAATCTGTGGATGGCGTTAAAGTTTTCACTTTTAATCCTCAAAGAATTGTCAAAACTAAGCGTTAATTAAACTACTTTAGATAGTAAATGAAACCGAGTATTCACCAAACGATATCGCTTCTACCAATAAGGTAAAATCCTTTTTAAATCGGCTTTTCTTGATATCTCTTTGGTTTGGCATGATTATGGCTTGAAGTATGTATAAGCAACGATGGGTTCTTCCGGAATAATTTAGATCTTAGAATCCTACCTCGCAAACAGACCTTCCAATTTAAGTATGGAACAGAATTTTCAGAGTGTATGGAAATAGCCACTGGAGTTCCACAAGTCCTACATGACAAACATTGTGCGTCGAGCCACGTATAATTACGGTATCAGCAGGTGCCTTTGCTGGAAAGTTATTTTTTGGTTTGAAGCTTAAACTGTAGGTTACTTAGTTGAAGTAAATAAGAAATCAGTATAAATCTTTTTCTAGTATAAGAACGTAGGACTTTGAGAAAGTTTTCCTTTTTAGGGTTCCGTACCCTAATGGAAATACGGAACCAGTAATGAGTAATGAATTGCTTTAAATGCGTGTCAAAGCATTTTTTTTTTTCTGTCAAAAACCGTTTCAATTAAATAATATTTAAACTGTTAATGGTGAATTTCATCCGGCGGGCTATCAAAACTCCAATCACAAAGAGAGTTAGCTCTTTAGCAATGACTTGGTAGAGTCATCCATTTGCATGACCTCTTGGATGTGACTCGAAACGTCTTGCAGGGTAAATGCTGATGGTTCGACATAGAAACTTCAAATTGGGCACAGTTATACAATTTGGTAGTCTACGTATGCTCCAATAGGCAAGGTAAGGTTAGGAAAGTCGTTTGCAGTAAATGCAATTGTACCCAGAGACCGTAAAGGTCCATCGTGAATACCCTAGTTGTGCATGAAGAAACATGCGTGTAACAAAACCATTTCGATCTACTAATAAATTTCTTTAGGTCTGTAAGCGGTATATTAGCCAGGTCATCCAGACAGTCAAAGAACCGTGCTCCCACACAAAATAGGTGCCGTTCTTGAAGAGCCGGGCAGTTGCATAGAAAGTGTGTTATAGATTCTACTTCAGTCAACTTCTATAGAAGTCATTTGTAAGAATGCCATATCTTCTGGCCATGTTTCCTATTATACAGTGTACGGTTATAACACCGACGAGTACATGGATTTGGCTTTTTCTCATAGAAAGTAGGGTTATTGTTCTTTTCTGGTCGACTGCGGGCCACAGGTTGCGGGTTATGGCACAATCGCTTGTGTTGCGCTTTCGGTCCTCGTTCTCGGCTGAGTTGGTAGTGATGCAGTCTATTAGATTTTTAGCTGTGTTGAAAGCCGGTAAGACTTGTCTGTCAGCTAGTGTTATATGTATATCTATACTAGAGCTTTCACTTGCCAGTCCATCTGCTGTTTTATTCCCTTCTATTCCCACATGTCCGGGTACATAGCAGAATAGGACTGTATGGTCTTTTATCGCTCTAAGTGCTGCGAGGCACTTCTGTACGCATTTTGAATTGACCGACGTGGAGTCTAGTGCTTTATATGCGGCTTGGCTGTCCACGCAAATGGTGATTTCTGTTGCCGGTAATTTCCTTGCTAGTACAATTTGTGCTGCTTTCTTAGTAGCATATATTTCTGATTGGAAGACGCTGCAATAGTCTGCTGGTCGGTAAAACTGGTTTATGCAAAGTTCTTCCGAGAAGACGCCTACTCCAGCAACTTCCTCTGTTTTTGAACCATCTGTGAAGATGGATGTTCCGATGATGGCATTGTCGGAGTTGTTCCAGATCTATCTACTTGGTGTGGAGACCTTGAAGTATCTGGTAAAATCAAGCTGGGGTTTTTCGTAATCTGTGCACGGCATGAGTCGTGTGATCAGACGAACGGGGCCTCGAGTTTCCATTCTCACTTAGTCTGAGAACACATTTGGCTGCCGTGTTTCTTATGGCGAGATCAGTGGGTGGAAGTGCAGAAGCGTGTCCAGGCCAAGTTGCGCTGCGGACTTGTGCGCACCTGTTATATCTAGACAGGCAAGTCTTTGTACCTTTTTCAGATTTCTAAGGTAGGATTTGATGTAAGTCGCACTCCACCAGATTATTGACCCGTAAATGAGGATTGCTCTTACAATCGCTATGGACAGCCAGTGTCCTATATGTGCGGTTGTAACCCACATTCTTCTTGCAGGCGTATAATGCGTTAAGAACAGAACTAGTTCTGTATTGTTGATGTTAATCGATAGGCCATTGGCGTCAGTCCACTCCTTATACTTATTACTAAAAAATATTACGAAATAACTAGGTTAAATGTATAATAAAAAAAAAACCATTCCTGAAAAATATGTCATATCTCATTAGAAATGGCTGAATGATTTCAAAAATATGTTTCCATTTTTTTTCTGAATTAGCTATTGCCAAAGAGTAGATGTGTAACAAAATATCATAAACCTTGGGAATAACTGTCGAATATGTGTAAAAATAGACCACATACAATTTTTTAAATAGCTCTTGTGGCGACCTGCCGATTAATGAACATACTGCTCTTCTACGTAAAAGCTCTCCTAATATCAGCAGACACACACTGGACCTGTTGGGGGCAGTCGTTGCCCAGCCGCGCAGGTGTAATCATCCCGATTGTTGTATTAAGAATAGTTTTGATTGCTTATAATAATTACAGTAAATAAAGTTAATTGTTATTTTGTTGTATCACCGGTACCTAAATGATATCAGTGTTTTATTTACAACTAATCCACCGGTTACCACAGCTTTGGTAGTGACACAGTATACGGAGTCAGCGGATAATCGTTTGAAGAGCAAAAAAATGCTAAATAAACCTTGCTTTAGTAGTATATATGTAGGTATTAAGCAAACCATAGTTGTAGAAAGACATCAAAGTATATGTATATAAGAATCTAATAATGGTTGGCGATTTTAATGCCCTTTTCAAAAACAGTAGCAGAAATGAATTTTTTGAGCATATTGTATTAGAAACTGTTCGTACAAACATCCCGATCAAATGTGCTGTAATGAACACCTTTTTTCTTACTACCACAAACAAATTTCGATTAGATTTAGTTTAAACATTCTTTGTTATGATTTTATGATTCATCCAAATTTATATTGTCCAAGAGCTTCAATATCATTAAAAATTAAGAAAATTGAATCTTTCAACCGCGAGTTTTTTTTTATCAGAACCTGCAGAATGGGTTGCAAAGGATTAAGGAGTCTGGTTCGCTGCTCGTACTCGTTCCCATAGCTTTGAGTTCACTTGGACAATATGGGTGTGTGTGTTAATCATTGGTAGATACAGGTAATGATGACAAAAGATTTTTTAAGTAAGCTGGATTGGTAGTGAAAATATTTATACTCGTACGTTGAATTATGATGAGTTTTCGGTACTTTGGGACGTACACTCGTAGATAAAGATAATTTTTCAGCGCAAATTCATGTATGGCGAAGGACACGTATGAATGCAGCACGAATTGTGGATTATTGTCTGGAGCGTAGAATAATGTTTAATATTTAATTAAATTGAATGACGAAAAATATCTATCATTGAAATAACAAGCGCTGGGTTTACTGCTAAGCCCCCTTTGAAATTAATATAAGAAAAAAAATAATATTGTAACGTTGGGGTACTAATTAAATGTCGCTTTAGTATGCGTCCTACAGTATCATCCTTAGTCGTAATTTTCAGTTAGTTTTTCCTGTATTCGGCAGTTCCCCTACTTTCCTTGCCAACTCATAGGCAAACTCGCCTTCTACAACAGACTGACCAAGCACCCAACATAGTCGTACCTAGTTCTGCATAATGCCCTACGAATTATTCGGCAGCTCCCGAATAGTGCCGATTTGGTAGTGATCTATCCTGGCGCCTTAAGTTCGTTGGATATTCGTTTCATTATAAGAAAATACGACTAGAACTTCTACCTGAAAGATGCTGCTGCAAGCATCCGGGAGCCTTACGGACCCTTTCAGCGCTAGTTCCATGCAGTAGTCCGTGAGGACTACAGTGTCTGTATGCCGAGTAACTGTATTATTCTTCGTCCACTCTTCCCGCACGGGATTTATTGGCCTTGCTATAGCTGGGAAAAAATAGAAAAGAAATAAAAAAAAACAACAAAACCAAAAAAAAAAACCGCCCCTGTCGAGAAACGAACCTGGAACCCGTAAGGTGAAAATCGACGCGCTATTACAAAATTCAATTTCTCATATTTCTCTGATAACAGTTTTGAAACGCACATACATATTTTCATACAAACACCAAGCGGTTAGACATATTAATGTCAAAAATGGTTGAGCTTTTGATGTAAAGAAACAGCTTTCGGGTTATTAGTACCGTTTGCTATAGCCTACCCTTGTGATCTTACGTTTTCTTCAATGCTGAACATAAATACCAAAGGCAGAAACAGAGTGGAGCCAGAAAACGAATTTATTGCTTGAGTTTTCAAAATATCTTCACGGTTTGACAAATTAGTCAATAAAATCAAGCCCCACCTCATTAATATAAATAAAACAACAAAAAGTACAAATAAAACTGAACTTCATTTTTCTATTTCTGATTTTGAAGCCCATACTTTAAAACAAATAAAAATAATGGATGTTTTCAGCGTTACCATTTCAGGACTATTTTTTGCAGTAGATTCTCTAAAAAATCCAGTAGATTGAACTTTTTCGCGGTAGATTTTTATTTTAACAGGAAAACGAGGTATTTAGCGCAAAAATGGGTGGCCTGGCCGTGGCGTAGGGGTAGCCGCCGTCGCTTGTCACGCTGAAGGTTCACGGTTCAAATCGAAATAAAAATAAGTTGATCAGTTTCAGAAGCTAATATCAAAACCTACTGCGAAGGCATAACACTGCCTGTAGGATGGTATGACTGAAGAAATTGATCGCACAAACTATAATAGGAAACATCTGGAAAAAACTTCTGTGAATCATAAGCAATGGCATAACTTCCAATAATATGCAACTCTCGAGTTATCCTGGACACCACCCATAGAGTTAGTTGAAACCTAACATCTGAATTTCCTATCACTACGTCGATCTGTCTGTCTCTCGTTCTTGTCCTTCATGTGCTCGCGCTGTGTGTAAACATTTTAAGGGTATTCATATCCGCTTTAGCGTGTGTAGATTATAAAAAAAAAAAATTGGCTTGTATTTCTGTTTCTATTTTATTATTTTGGCTTGTGGTTCGTTTAAGCTTTAATTTCCCTTAACTGTAGCGCCATTTTTTGCTTTTTAATACGTACCTAGATATAATATGTTGAAAATAATAAACTCTGATATATGTACATACACAAACCAAGACCGATACTCTTGCCAATATAAAAGCTAGTTACTTCCAAAAAAAATAACTTACCAAATTTTGATGGATTCAGCAAATAATTCAACACGCTGAATTGCATTATATAATGTTCTTCTTTGAGGGAAATAAACAGAATTAACGGTATGATAAAGTCAATGTGTTAGCATGCAGTGGCAGCGGTCAGCCGATGTGGATCGTTTATGGATAGTGAGTAGATAAGAAATTAAACTTTTCCAAAAAGTTTTATTGTTATGTTTTGTTCTAAAAGGGATAAAATGTTTTCGATCTTGAAGTCCACACAAGCATACAAAATGCAGAAGATTTAATTTTTTTGCAGTAGATTCAAATTTTAAAATAAATGCAGTAGATCTACTGCAATTGCAGCAAAGTGGTAACGCTGGATGTTGATTATTTATTTCTCAGCATGTAGATATACATGTAGTTAACCTTTAAGTAGGTAGGTGAGTAAAAGTAATGTAAGTAGGTAGGTGGGGTGCTGACAACACCCCATCATGATTTCACTTTATTACGCTTATCTTTCCTCTGGTAAGTGGTTCTATGGTGGAATTGTCATAATGATATCGTTTTGGGGTAGAACAATGTTAAAAGAATTAACTTTAAGACCCCCTTTATAGAGTTTTTAGTCGTCCTTTCCAAAATAGTGCTTTCCGTATTAATTTTTGAAACAATTTTTTTGTTTTAACAAATTCGCCATCATCCGTATCAATTAAGTTCGGATCTTAGCTTGAATCTTCACTTATATAGTGTCAATAAAAATTGAATGCGTTCGTGATCTTTTTCAAATGACATTTTCAAATCACCTATACAAATTCACCCAGTAAAAAAAAAAAACTACACAACTGGGTAGGTGGGGTGTTCACAGCACCCTTGCAGCTTGAAGAGTCTGTCACGGCTTACTTGTGCAACCAAACCTTTTTAAAACCATCTGAATCTGTATAATAGAAAACAACAGGAAGGTACTGTACCGACAACGGGCGTTGTCCGTCGCAAAGTATAATATTTTTGAAAAATAAGGGCTTGGGGTGTTGTCAGCACCCCACCTACCCAGTTAAAGGTTAACAAATTTCGTTTTCTACATAAATTTCGTTTTCTACAGTCACGGCAACTATTTATGTTGTACGTCAGTCCTTGTCGAGCTTAGAAAACCACATTTTCGGTTTCACCACATTTCTATTAAAGAGAATTTTAGAGATATGCACAGCACATAGTATATGTAAATACCAACACTGCGTTCAGCACCATAAGCCTAGCTAATCTCTGTCTCAGGATAACCACTTGATTATTCAATGCATTGCGTTACGCATAACAGTCAGGCATATGATATTCCCTTGTCCCAGTATCCATTTATCTTTCGTGTCACTTATCGTTTATCTTACACAATGTATCAAATTCTCTCTGTAGTTTGTTTGGTTATCCTAGATAATCCTCTCCTTGTGCGGTTAACCGGTTGGCCTTAATTGATAAAGTTTGTTCCTTTTTTTTTTTGTAATCATTTTTTCAACCGCTCTGGTCATTCTTCTTGCTTTTGTTTTTTTTTTATTTTGCTTTTCCAGTCTGCACTGTGGTGTAGACTTCTATCTATGTTACGCATTTAAAAGGCCATACAATGTATGGAAGGCAAACATAGAGTTAAAAGGACTCTTGTGTATTTAGTTTGGTCCTTCTAGCCCCTTTAGCCCATTAATCTGTTCTTTTGCATAAACAAAATTGTGTCTTGTGTGAGTTTCTGTGTGTATAGTGGCGTCGCAGTATTATGTTGCGGGAGGAAAAGTGGCGAATGGAAGATAATTCTATTTGACAAAAAAGACATTATAAAAAGGATGCCTTTTGCATTCCCCGTTTATAATATTTGTTTTCTGTGTCTTTGCTTCATTAACAAAAAAACTATAAAATTTAAATATTGACAGTTACAACATTGAATTTTGCATCGTATTTGTTTTATGAGTGAGGGTATTGCGTGTGTGCGGGAGTAAGGTTCTTACGGCTTTAAATGAAATACCATCCATTATATTGACACATTGTGTTATTTGAAGCATCAAACAGAATATGCGTTTTTTGTTAAAATATTTCACTACTATCATAATTCCCGTCGCTTTTTATAGTAGGTAAGTACCCAAGTTGATGAACTGATAATAAAAGCCAAACAAGTTTTTCGGATTAAGTAAGATACATACATAAAAATTAAAAATGTAGGTACCTAGATAATTATTTATTATCTTTTCATGAAGCATATTAGTCATGTTCTGTTGCACTAAAGCCACTTAAGCTGGTATAAATACATACAATGGCTTTTAAAAATCAATTTTTATTGTATTGTATAGTACAAGTGGCCAAAGAAACCTGTACGTACACTAAAATAAAAAAAACTGTTCTAGTCAAAAAGAAATGTGGAAAATAATCAAAGTTTTAGTTATAAAAAAGAAGCGGGAATTCGGGAAGTACAATTTGATGACAAGATGATTAAATAAAAAATAAATAAAAAAAAGATGCCATAAAATTGAACATTAAAATAATACTAATAATAATAATAATAGATTGCTTTGACGTAATTGGTACCTACATTGCGAATTATAAATGAGTCATTTAGGCAAGGTGTGTTTCCACGAAATTTGAAAGAATCTCTGGTGATCCCCATACCTAAAGAAGGCAACACTATCGTATATGACAAATTCAGACCTGCAAATAAAATATGTTACTGATTCTCGTAAAGATAGTAGAAAAGGAGTCTATAATTTTATAAATACAGCTGCGGTCAAAATAATAGTAGTACTACTAATAGCATAAAAAAAACGAATAAAAAATTGATTCATCGACTTTTTATAAACAAATATTAATTTTTCTGAAATTCATGCTTTTGCTAGTAAACTTTTAGAAATAAATTTGGACTAAAAAATGAACGTTCAGTATAAATTTTGAAAACATATCCAAATGTGTACGAAAAACGGCCGGTCAAAAAAATAGAGGTGCATTTAATATTTATATCTAAAAAAGACAAAAAGTCAAATTTAGTTGAAAATCTCAATCATAAAAAGAGTTCGTGTGTTTTACCTAAAATTAATACTTAGTTGCATGACCTTTGATTGGGATAACCGCAGCACAACGTCGTTGCATGAAGTTGACTAGGTTTTCAAACCTTTCTGCCGTTATCGACCCCCATGATTGCTGCACAGCTGCCCAAAGGTCATTGCTGTTAGTTGATTTAAAACAAGAAACATCCTTCTTAACTTCGAACCAAGTGTTCTCAATCGGGTTGAGATCTGAAGACTGTGCGGGCCTTTCCAATTCATTGACCTTGTTACAAAAAGACCACAGCTAAACAAGTTTGCTAGTATGCTTTGGGTCATTGTCTTGTTGGAAGACCCATATTAGAGGTATTTCATCATTGGCATAAGGCAGCATGCTTTCAAAATATTTCTCAATTTCTCTACCGCCCACTTAATGTGTTCTTTGACAAAATTAATTTTCCTGGTGACATGTTCTTTTGTCAACAAGGAACTTTCCGCGAACTATGGGCTGCTAAATCATTCTCTCGCGAACGTCTACTAACTTTCTATATACCAGCATCAGCGCTAAATATGACCTTAAGCTGCGTTGCTGGAGTAAAAGGATTGGGCCGTGAATGCCCGACCACCTGTTTTTTTTTTTCAATTTCGGATACATAACCGGCTTACGCACACATGTATTTAGCTTTGGTAAGTATTTTATCACATTTCTTATCATTATTGATGAGCAGTCAACAAGGCCTTGAATTTCGGAGCAAGTTTTACCGTTCAAAATTAGCTCTTTATAAAGGCGCGCTTTTCAGGTGTGCAATGTCTACCTCTTCCCATTGTTGACGAAAATTTAAGAGATTTTGGGTACATGCTTTTACCAATTAATCAGAGAACACAATGCTAACCTCTTCAGAACTTTTCCACGCTATAAAATAGGAAAATTTAAATTTTATTTACAATGACGCGACGCACTACTATTATTTTGACCGGCAGAAATCTACTCCTCCTTTTAACTTCTTTTAATAAAGGATGCACATTTCACAAATCTACGCAATAATAATAAAAGTGAGCATATACAGTTGTGAAAAAATATGTGATGCTCTCATTTTATAACTATTTTCAACTATCAATGCCATAAAAAACAGTCTAAACAGAAAAAGAACAACTTACAAATTAATGTTTGATTTACACTACTGTTTTTTTGACCGCTACTATGAATATGTTCTAATGCAAAAAATATTAGTAGAAAACTAATCTGGTTTCAGACCGCAACACTCATGTGGAACATCGTTAAACTGGTTGATTATGACTCTTAAAGAACAAGTACATGATAAGAATAAAATAATTGCTGTATTTCTAGACTTTCAACGAGCTTTTTTAACAGTGGATCGAAACTATGTATAGAGGTTTAAAAAAAAGTGGATCACAACTTGCTTTTAGGAAAACTGTATAAACATGGGATTAGGAATACAGGACTAAACTGGTTTCGCACATATCTAAGTGAAAGAACTCAACTAACCAAATTAAATAATGCCATATCTGAACAACAACCTTTGGTGTACCACAAGGAACGATACTTGGTCCGGTCTTATTTCTAATCTATATAAACGATAGGGGAAGATTGGCATCATTCGTACACGGGGCATATTTAGGGTTACCAGAAGGGGGGACAGTCCCCCTTTTTCATACCAAAATACTGTTTCTCAATCCTTTCAAAGCTGAGCGCATCCATTCAGTGAACTACATATCACTTCACGCGCAAAAGTTTTCCTTCATCTGTCAGTTTATGATTTGTGCTGCTTCTGTCCTTTGTCAACTTTTGTTTACAAATTATTTTCGTTTGCGTTTAATTTTAATTTTTTTAATTAATTTTTAAAGGAAAAAGTAATATATTTTTGTTGTTTTGTTTCTCATTGATTCATTTTAGTTAATAAGTTATAATTTTTGATTTTTTGTGTTATTTATAATGAAAAATCGAATGTGACTTTTTTACTTCACTTTTTTTACGCTGGTGTTATATTTTTCAAAAACATATTTGGTCTCTCGTAATAAGTTAATACATAACTAACAAATGTTAATATTATATGTACATTATTTTTTACTATACACTTTTAAGAAAACAACGACATCATATGGCCTTGACGCCCAGATGTCTTCAAATAAATAGTCTACAAATTAAGCTTTTGTAAACTATTTGGATATAAATAAATAAATAAATAATATTTTGTCTCGCGATGTCCCCCTTTTCGTCATTTTGAATCTGGTAACCCTAGGCACATTCATACACCGCCGATATTCCAAGTAATTATCTCAACTCAAAACATATCTATACGTGTTAACGTAACACTGCTACGTACCTACTTGCCAGTAAGCTTTGACTTTGGTCTGAATATAGTAAGTGGTAGATTTAGACGTACTGCATTTTTTCGTGTGTGAAGTAAATTGGTGTTCAGATTCAGACTTTTGGCAAATATTTAGGACCTTTGTTTTGAACTTAGTATCACGAACCATTGATTTATGATAAGCTAAGTATCTAATAAAGAGTCCCGATCAACACAATCAACTCAACAACAACATATCTTCTCCTTTCAGACGAAACAACAAGGGGAACACAAAGGACCCAATAGAGGGCTAAGTGAGAGCTATAACACATCCTCTCCAACCAACCAACCAACTAACCAATAAGTGCTGACGGTTTAGGTGGAACTCGATGTGAACGCACATGTCCTTCTTGATTGTAGGCACAAGCAAAAATACAGTAATGACACAGCAAGTTGTCTAAGAAAACTTCATGCAAACTTCTTATCTCTGATCATTAAAATAATAAAATCACTTGTAACTTGGCTAACTTTTTTGAGTCGGTATACAATATTAGTCACGGGTGCAGTTAATGGGTAATCATTACGCTATGATTCCTGATGCTTTAGATATTGGTGTACTGAAATTCTCTGATGATGATATAATTATCTCACTTAGAAAACTATATTTTAATAGCAACCCAGGCCCTGGTGGTATACAAAAAAAATGTTATCATCGGTTTTGCATCCTCTTAAAACTATTTTTAACCAGTCACTTGTATCTGGTGATATCCATAATAAAAGAAAGAAAATTTCTAAAAGCGGTCTTATGCAAAAATTCGAAAACATTGTTAAGGACAATTTATTTTTAGTGGTTAGAGAGATTATTTCAAATAATCAACATGGCTTTGAACCACCAATTTAGCTTTGTTGACTTCTTATATTTTTAACAGTTTTACGGAACGTTTACAAGTTCAACTACTTTCTAGAGCCTTTGATAGAGTGCATCATACCTTCCTTTTAGCCCTTTGGCTTTCATTCCTAGATGCTAAAATGGTTTTTGAACTATGTTACTAACTAATGGTAAAGGCCGATGGTTACACTTCTCGGGTAATAGAAGTAACTTCGGGAGCTCTACAAGATAGTCATTAAGGCCCATTGGTATTTATTGTATCTATCAATACTGTTCAAGAAAAAATTAAATTCTGTTAACATTAAAAATTATTTTCTCGTGTTAATAATTTTACTGATTGCATTCGTTTGCAATCAGATAGTAATAGATTATTATTGGAATGGTGCAATCATAATGCCATGAAACTTAATATTGAAATATTGAAGTGTGAGATTTTTTTGGCATATTGAATTGCCATTTGACTTTTTCATAATTGTTTCATAATTTATCTTCGACTTCAAGTGAAAGAAGTGAAAGATCTAGGTGTCTTGTTTGACAATAGGTTTGTATGATGTCAGCCCCAGGGCGCACTGGGGCACACTGAAAACGCACTGATGTGTTCGATGTCAGTCAGTGCTACACTGAAAACGCACTGAAAATGCTGCCCTGTGTTTTATGTCGACACTGGTTCTGCCCTGTATTCGCCCTATGCCCAGTGCAAGAAAAAATGGCTGTCAAAAATTCTATTCGTTTATTTTTTTTCATATCGCGAACTTTTTTTTGCGGTTGTTTTTTTGAATTAAAGAAAGGAGATTATTGTTGAGCTTTCTAAAGCGTAATAGTAAAGACTTTCGGGATGTACATTACATAGCCTTAAAGTTATCTAATGCTGGTTGGTCAGACCGTATTTAGAATATAGTCACGAGCTCGGATTCGTAAGAGAAGATGCAAATTAGCTATTTTGTAAACCATTAGTGGTGCCTTAATGCTTGTTCGCTATATTATTAACTAGCTGTTGCCGCCCGTGCACTAAAACAGTCGCATTAGTTACTTGTTGTATGTTAGAAGGGAAGTAGTAGGAAGTAATACTATTTTTATACAATATGTAGTTTTAAAAAATTCTGAAATCAATATATGTACATACTTTACCTACTATTCTTCATAAATTGTAATAAAAAAATGAAATATACGTGTGTACAAACACATGTACAAACATATGTACAAACATATGTACCATCTACACGAACAACCTTCTCGCAGCAGAATGACGATCGATGACAATGGTTTTACCTTTTACCCATTAATAAAAGGCTAATGGATACCGTTGGTGGATGGCTATATGTGCCGAAGGGCAGAGCATAATATCTATAGAATGAGGTGGAAAAAAGCAAATTATTGAATTAAAAAATTATATTTTTGGAATAAGCGCATTGGCTTATCCAGGAAGTAGAGTAAATCTGTTGAGACGTTAGGGCGTTATTGTGTAACAAACATCCAAACATCCAAACATCCAAACATCCAAACATCCAAACTTTCACATTTATATATTAGTAGGATAGGATTAGTAGGATAGGATAGGATAGGATAGGATAGGATTATCATATTATTTCGCCAGAATATGATACTAATACGCCTATTACAAGGTGCATGAACACATTCACGAGCAGAATTTGAAAACTGAATATTTTCATTGACTCCCGATTAAATGACTATTATTTATTTGAAGTTGTCTATCAAGATTGAAAAAAAGATTGAAAACGGGTAGATGACCTTTAGTCGCACAAAAAACAACAGTTGTGTAAAACAATACTGAGAGTTTACACTAGAAAACGAAGTGTTCTGTTTGCTTTGTGATGAAAAAAAAAACAGTATAGTGGAGCTCATGAATTGGTACATTTTTTAAATAGTGTCTTTTATTTGAAACATATTCTGAGAAAATTGTTTTTGAATACAAAGAAATAAGATCCTTTTTCGGATTTTGTAAGCTGTTATTCAATCAATTCTATGTAGTTTCCCGTTTTATTTTTACTATGAAATTATTACAAATTTGAAATATTCTCTGGGCTTTATATCATTAAATTTGTTCGCATTTTCTTTTTTTCCACAGGGAGGCGATTAAGGGAGTTGAAATATGAACACGCCTACGTAAAGAAGTCATCCATATTTTTCTCGTCTTTCTTTAAATAAATAGGCATGTAGAAGAAAGAAGTACTGTATAGTGAATTTAATAACAACTGAAGAACACATTCATGTACAGGAAAACTGTCAAGTTTCGAGCATCGAAAAATCGACATCTTATTGACAAAGCTGTAAAAGGCTTTTCGGATCTCGCCCATTCTTACCGGACAATATAGGTAATGACCTATTTATAAATAAATTGTTCGAAGGTCGGCAAAAAAAATATATTGTAGCTTCTGAACAACAGTAACAACAAAGAAAATTATCGTCATATCAGTATTCATCTAATATTCTTCATAATTCAGAGGTGTTAAAGAAAATTTTTTTTTTGAGAACCTAAGCCATCCTTTTAAATGATTGCATTCAGTTGCCTTGCCTTTGACTTTACTGAAATGAATGCTTAAACATTGACTTCAAAATTAATGTATATTTCGTGTTTTAAAGGTGAAGTTAGCATTGAAATTAATTTCTTAAGCCAATATAATGAAGTAAGTTTTGTGACTTCAGTGAATGCAATCTAAAATGATTGCTTTATTTTAGAACTCTGGTCCATATATACGAACATCTTCTATACATAAAAAGTGTTTGTACCCGCATCACGCGGGAACTACTGGACGGATTTTGATGAAAAATTGCCATAGTGATTGCTTATGTTCTTGGTCAACATCATCTATACTTTTTATCCCGGAAAATGGCATAGTTTTTAGAAAATAACTAAAAGAATGCATATTTGAAAGAAAACATTTTTTATTCAATCCTAACTCGATAAAAGCTTATCTGATTTAAAAACAAAAAAATAGATGAGTTTAGTAAATTTTCCCCTGATTCAATTTAATTTAATTTTAGTGGGCGAAAGCCTCCATTTATTCGGCTTATTACAAGCTAAAACATAACTTAAAAACTAAACTTAAGAACTAAAATTTAAAATCTAAGGTTGAGGGGGATGAAGGAGATTGGATTTAAGGTGGGAAGAGCTACTGTTGAAGTCGAAAACAGTAAAGTTTGAGTTGACATTCCGCAACATACGGGAGATTGGTTCATTGGAGCCATATGAGGTGCGGTGGGTGGGCAGATAGAAGAAACGAGGACATCGTACATTACGGGGGTTAGTATTAAAGTATATGGAGTTGTAAAGAGAGGAGTCGATGAATAAAGAGAAAATCAGCTGCATTTCTGCGTTCCTCAAGGGTATTCAAGTTAATAAGTTTAAGGCGATCAATATAGGGAAGTAATTTAAATGGGTGGTTCCAGGGTAGCCCACGAAGAGCAAAACGGAGAAAGCGACGTTGAATGCTCTCGATTCTTTTATCGTGAACTCTTTGTAAGGGGGACCAGCACCAGACTTGACTAGCATACTCAAGGAGTGGGCGAACGAAGGTAATGTAAAGTGATCTGGTCACGTAAGGGTTAGAGAATTCTTTGGACCACCGTTTGACGAATCCGAGTGATGAGTTAGCTTTGAAGATTATCGCATCAATATGCGAACGAAAATTTAACTCTTTGTCGTACAATATGCCAAGGTCGCGAAGAGACTGAACGACGGATATAGGTTGACCGTGGAGAAGGTAGAGTCGAGAAGAAGACAGGTTTTTCTTACGTGACAATGTAATAGATTGGCATTTAGCGATGTTAAGCTCTAAGGTATAAATCATCATTCTGCGTTATTCTTCAAAGCCATTATTCAAACCATCCGCCCACAATTTTCCTTCAGTGGAGACCACTGCCAGTAGTCGTGCAGAAGTGGGAATCGTTGCAATAGTGTGTGTGAGTATATGTGCGCACTCTAACATGATCATATGCTTTGCACTTCAATGTGCTGCAACCATCATCACCATTTGCGGTTATGTATTAATGAAGTATATAAGAGACATATACAAGAATCATACTAACATGCGTTAGTATGAGTCATGTGTATAGCAACATAAAAGAGTCGATTGCCAACCACGAATGAGTTAACACTCCAATTATAATTACTCTCTCAACCCAAACTGTACATTTAAGTTACTAAGCAATATTAATAAATGAACTATTTCCTATGAATTAAAAAGTCAAGTCTATTATTTATACACAAGTGAAGGTGCAACAAAGTGGCGACGAGGAAAAACAAAAAAAAAAAAAAAAAAAAAAAAAAAAAAAGCAAGCACGTGAATGTCAAAAAATTAATAACCTCAAAATACAGTTGCACGATGTCTAATAGTCACAGCATGGGTAAATTAGAAGAGTTTGAGCCGGGTGAAGATTTTGATACGTACAGAGAACGTCTAGAAATTTATTTCAAAATAAATGGTATTGAAGATACCAAAAAAGCTCTCATTTTATTGAGTCTGATCGGCAAAAACACATTTAAAATACTCAAATCACTCGTGCAACCGAAAAGTCCATCAGAGTGCTCTTACAGTTATTTAATCGAAGCTCTTGAAAAGTATTTTGCACCGCGATTAAATATTCGGGCGGAGCGCTACAAATTCAATAAAATCGTTCAAGAAGAAGGGCAAAGTGTACAGGAGTTTATCATTCACCTTAAAGAAGTTGCGCAAACATGTGGTTTTGGAGATTTCGCAAAGGAAATTAGTCTGACTAGAACAAAGTGCTGTGAAAATATGGAAGAATTTAAACCAATACAATTAAAGTCGTTTGCGTTGGATGACGCCCTGACAGATCGATTTATAGCAGGTATAAGGAATGAAGAAATACAACGTGCCTTATTAAATGACTCTTCACTCAATTTTGAAAAATGCTGCAATGTGGCGCTCACTATGGAAATGTCCACGAAAGAATCCAAGGCGATACATCCGAGAGTCTCAAACCAATTTTCTGTCAAAACATCATCATCAAGTCCGCAGCATAAACATCATCGCGAAAGTCATCAGTCAAAGTCCAACAATAATAGTGGTAAATGGGGAAAATGTCAAAGGTGTGGTCGTCATCATGATTGCAAATCTTGTCCAGCGAAGAATTGGAAGTGCTATAATTGCAATCGAATCGGACATACATCCGTGGTCTGCACTCATCAAAAGTCTAACACAGTTAAAGTCATCAAAACAATTGCGAAAGTCGAGTCTGAATGTGTCATTCGGAACATTATTGTCGAAGGTCAACCGTTAGCAATGGAACTAGATACTGGAGCTTGTCATAGTCTAATAAGTCTTAGTGAATATAAATCGAAATTTTCGTATTTAACATTGCAACCAGAATTAAATACTCTTATTACTGTTACAGGTCAAAAACTGGATGTTCAAGGGAAAATCAGAGTCCGAGTGGAGTTTCAAGAACACACATATGATTTAGAGCTGATAGTGGTCGAAAGTCCCCAAAATTTCATACCATTAATGGGTCGAGCGTGGCTACAAATTTTAACACCGTGTTGGAAAGAAAAGTTATTTGGAGATTGTCCAGGTTCAGTACACAAAGTCGAGGTAAAATTTGTTGATTTTATTAAAACTAACTTTCCGAATGTGCTTACGTCAAAGCCAAATGAAACAATTAAGAATTTCGAAATAAGTATCGTTCTTAAGGAAAATGCTTCGCCCATTTTTCACAAGGCATATTCAGTGCCACTAAGAATTAAGGATAAGGTAGAACAAGAGTTATACCGCTTAGTTCAAAATGGTATCCTGATTCCGGTCAAGTCTAGTGTGTGGGCAAGTCCCATAGTTTGTGTCCCGAAGTCAAACGGAGACATACGAATTTGCATGGATTGCCGTGTGACAATAAATAAATTCATTGAATCATATTATCATCCATTGCCTCTAACAGAGGAAATATTCGCAAGCTTCGCGAATTGCAATGTGTTTTGTGTAATTGATATGTCAGGTGCATACAACCAGCTGCGAGTCGCTCCGGCTAGTCGACAGCTATTAACTATTAATACGCACATAGGATTATTACAATACACAGTGTTGCCGTTTGGTGTTTCAATGGCACCATCTGCGTTCCAGAGTACAATGGATGAAATTCTAAAAAATTTAAAAAATACGCGTTGCTTTGTGGATGATATTGTTGTCGGGGGTAAGGACGAAGTAGAATGCAAGCAGAATTGCATTGAGGTGTTAAAGAAATTAAATGAGTATAATGTCAAAATTAATCTAAGCAAGTGCCGATTCCTTGAGAAAAGTGTACCCTATTTGGGCCACATATTGTCAAACGGGAAAGTGTTTCCAAATCCCGAAAAAGTTCGAGCAATAGTGGATGCTCCAGCACCTACTAACTTGCAACAACTCCAATCCTATTTAGGATTATTAAACTATTATGGTAAGTTTATACCAAACCTATCTTCGCATTTAAAAGATTTTCATTTTCTTTTAAAGAAAAACACTGATTTCATATGGTCAACAGAGTGTCAAAAAGCATTTGAAACCAGCAAGCTTTTAATTACAAAGAATAATGTCTTAGAATTGTTTGATCCAAACAAACTTGTTATAGTCGCGACCGATGCGAGCCCATACGGTGTGGGTGCGGTTCTTTCACACTTGATTGATGGTGTCGAAAAACCAGTATTGTTTGCATCGAGCTCACTCTCTCCAGCTGAGAGAAATTATTCACAGCTTCACCGGGAAGCTCTAGCAATTATATTTGCCGTCCGAAAGTTTCATAAATATATTTTTGGGAAACCTTTTAAAATATACACTGACCATCAAGCGCTTAGAGAAATTTTAAGTCCACGTAAGGGAACAGCGGGTGTTGCAGCTGCACGTTTGCAAAGATGGGCTGTAATTCTGTCCATGTATGACTACAGCATTGAATATCGTAAAAGCTCACAAATGCAACATGCTGATGCTCTATCTCGCTTGCCCCTTACCGAGTCAACGAATGTGGATAGTGTATGCTTAATTAACTCAGTGAACTTAGAGTCGCCTAATGAATTAATCATTGATACAGAACTTGTGCAGAAAGAAACTGTTCGGGATGAAGTTTTATCATTGATATATGATTGTGTCAAAAGTAACAAATGGCCAAATAAACTACCTAGCCCATTAAAAAATTATTTTAGAGTCAGAAGTAGTCTTTCTTCAGAGGAGAATAAGTTGTTTTATGGAGATAGGTTAGTCATTCCTATGAAGTTAAGGAACGAAGTCCTGAAATTACTTCACAGTATGAACCATGTAGGCATGGTTAAAATGAAGTCAATTGCAAGGTCTTACGTCTGGTGGCCTTGTATTGAAAAAGGCATTGAACAATTTATAAAAGAATGTAACATTTGCCAGTCAACAATGAACACTCCAAAGGAAAAGGTCGAGTCAAAGTGGTACGTATGTGAATATCCATTTCAACGTATCCATTTGGATTTCTTCTATTTTTCAAAATTTCAATTTTTAATAATCGTGGATGCATTTAGTAAATTTCCAGATGTGGTACCCATTCGCAGTAACACGGCGGAAAATTTGATTAAATTATTGGAAAATTTTTTTGCGACCTTTGGTCTTCCAGGGGAAATAGTCACCGACAATGGCCCACCATTTGGGTCATTTAAATTCGTCAATTTCTGTAAAAGCCTTGGCATTAAGGTTAGTAAGTCTCCTCCATATCATCCACAAAGCAATGGTTTGGCTGAGCGTAATGTACAAACGGTAAAGAAAGTTTTAAAAAAGTATTTTTTAGAAAATAAAAACATGGATATGCAGAAAATAATCTCCAAATTTCTTTTTAACCAACGTAATACTCCAATAAATAAAAATTTGCAAACACCTTCGGAACTGATTTTCGCCTTCAAACCAAAAATTTTATTAGATAACTTAAATAGTAAAAAACAAGATAGTAGTAAAAAGATTCCTAAAATTGTACAAAAAGTAGACAATAAAATGTTAATCCAACCAGAAATTGGTTTAAAAGCAATTAATTCATTTAAAAATATTAAGTTCCTGGAGGGAGAAAAGATTTTGTTTCAAAATGTTTTTAAAAACGATTACGTAAATTGGATCCCAGGCACATTTTTAAAAGAATTAAGTGCTTTAACTTGTTTGATAAAAATAGAGGGTACAGTTCGATTTGTTCATTTTAACCAAATAAAAAAATGTGTAAACAGAAAAAATAATACATATTATAGTAATCCTTATTTACAAAATGTAAATGAAAATTCTAATGTAAGTCAAGATAAACTGTCTTCTCCAAGTTTAAATATATCATCCTCATCATTAAACAATAAAGCTGAAATAAAAAGTTCAACACGTATAAAAAAGAAATATGCTAAATTGAATAGAAATAAACACTTAGTAAATGACAAACTTAGAAGATCTGAACGGTTAAAGAAATTGGGGAAAGTTAATTATTGAAATAGTGGATGACTTATTTAAAGTGGGGAAGATTGTTATGTATTAATGAAGTATATAAGAGACATATACAAGAATCATACTAACATGCGTTAGTATGAGTCATGTGTATAGCAACATAAAAGAGTCGATTGCCAACCACGAATGAGTTAACACTCCAATTATAATTACTCTCTCAACCCAAACTGTACATTTAAGTTACTAAGCAATATTAATAAATGAACTATTTCCTATGAATTAAAAAGTCAAGTCTATTATTTATACACAAGTGAAGGTGCAACAACAATCAACCAATATTAACAAATGAGGTGTCAAAAGAAAGAAAATTTTCTGGAGCAGTGAATTGCACTTTCAGTTTATAAATATTACTAAGAAATTAAAAAAACGATCAAAAACAAATATTCTCCCCAAAATTAACTCTTATGGTTTTAAGAGTTAATTTTGGTTCATATTTTGTATGTATGTATACATACATATATGTATGTATATGTTTTTGCTATATGGAAATCATCTTGGAAGCTTTTGTTGTTCATAAGTACGAAGCCAAGGTAATATTGCCCTTGGCTGTGGCGTCGTCAGCGATAGTAGCTACGTTACTGTCCGGTGGTAAAACTTCTCATGCAAAGTTTAAAATACCCATACAATTAGAAACCACTAAACGTCCAGTTTGCAACATTCCCCAAAAAAGTAATAAAGCTCGAGTTTCACCTGACTGTTGTCCAATTGTGTGGCACACTGTTAGGCAGTACAAGCCGTAAACAGAACCGAACATGATATACGACAAACCGATGGTCGGCATTTCAGTGCTTTTTTTCGAATATTTCGGGCAAACGTTGTGAGTAGTGCCACAAGGCACAAGAGCTGACGAAACATTATAAAAGCCTGTCAGAAAAAGTAAAGTCTCTGGTCCAGTATTGCTCTACAAAGAAAAAACGCAGTACAAAAGGAATAATAAGCCTTATTCTCGTATAGAAAAACAACGTTAAAATTCATGGGAAGGTAGTTAAAAAAGGTTTTGGCAACAAATCACTTGTGACTATAAATCTAGCATTTGCTTTGTTCATGTCCATAGCCACACAACTGCCATCCTTATCGTTGCTCACACCACTGTGCAAACAATTTAAGCAACACACATAACGTACGTAACAACCTCACTGTCAAATTGGAGGCGTAAGTCCTCTCGAATTGACATCCATAAAATTCACTTTATCTTTTTGGGTTCTCGGTCACAATTGAATTGCGTAAAACATCCGATAACAATTCAATACTTCCTCATGACCTGAACCTGCCTTAGGTACCTTGTTTAAAAATAGCTTGTTCCTCAGTTGTTGATGTCAAAGTCAATCGCCAGAACGGTCGTCTTCGTTCATCACGTTTACCAATGTTTTTGTGCTCTTAATTTCACTGTTAACACAAAATTTAATGCAAATTCGTTGCTCAGTTTTTGTATCAATTTCAAAGACTGCCGGCGGTGAAGAAAAATCGATGTAGACTCAACGCTGTACCTTTCACAAATGTCCTACTGTGACGCTGATCAAATCTAACATACGAGAGCGCCACACGTTAGTGCTATTCCGGAACAAGGTTGTATTCTGGCATTACATCTCGTAATGCAGGTAGACTAGATTAGGTAAGGACGAGAATGGTCACACCCTCATCATACTTAGGTTCATATCAACCCATATTGGTACTCATTATATGTTCCCACCCCCGGTGTGAGTGTTTTGGTTCCAACCATCCGGACGTCCTGGCAAACTTAAGCAGTTCGAAGAAAAATTTGCCCAGGGTTATATTTCTAAGTTGGCAGAGGTTTGGACTGCGACAAAGGGAAAGGGCCGTGTCCTCATGACCCTCATCATCACCGAGTCCCCTGCATATGTCATCATCGTTAAGGCGTTGTTTTTTCTTGTGATATCTTAGCGTCGTGGCCAGTTAGCAATCCTATCAGCATTGACAACGATTTCCTTTCTTTTTGTAAGTGTTTTTTGGCTTATGTTTTATCGTATTCTGGCCACAACTTTCTTGATATTTCATAGGTGGTTAGTGATTTCCATCGGTTATTTGCTAAATTTAATGATTTTTGTTTCAATTTTGGCCTTAAGGTTACAGAGGCTGCTTGCAATGTGACTAGGGTCGCGCCTTTTCTGGCCGATTCATCCGCGGCTTAATTTCCTCGTATTCCGCTGGGCGCTGTGACCAGGTATCCAGCAGAAATTTATGTTATGCTGCGTGCCAAGAACCTTAGCTCTTCATGGCAACACTTAACAAGCTGAGATGCTATTTGCTGTGAGTTGAAATTGTGATATCCTCTTGGGATATTGTCAGCATATTGGACAGCCTTTGCCACTGCTTAGAAAACGCTGCTCATATGGAGCTGTATATTCTTATGCAGGTAGACTAAATGAATGCTTTCCGATCAGGGTTACCTCTGAAAATATCCGGAAAGGGTCCAAAAAGGGGTCCCTGGCGAAAAAATGGAGTCCCATATTAAATTAAAGATTAAGACGGGTAGGATAAGTATTATTTTATTAATTTCTTTTTTGTTTTTTGTCCAGTTGCTTAAAAATATTTAAAGCTTATGCATAAAAACTCTTAAACAAAACAAAAAAATCAGTTCATTTAAAAAAAAGCAATTCATTTAAAAATAAAGTAACATAAACAAAAGAAAAAAGAAAATTATTTGGACAAAAATTTGTGATTATTAGTTTTTGCACTTGTAATCCAGTTGCGCACAATAACAAAACAAAGAATACCTAACACATAATTACACACTATAGGAGAATGCGAGAAACTTAAATGAGGTGAAGTATGACAAACGAAACGCACCAACTATTTGAATGTGTCTGTTTACAAGGAAAATTTACATTTTGGCGTTGGCAAAAAAGTCATAGATAGAAATCGGGTTAATGCATAAGTGTGATTGCTGTCGGTGACTTTGTCTACTAAAAGAAGTGAAGGAATTTCGGTTAAATCGTTTCTCAATTTACAGAAAGGGTCCGAAAAGGGTCCCCTTTTTCTAAAAGGTTCCAATTTCGATGATTTTCAAAAAGGCGGGTCCTGGGCTCCGTGCCATCAAAAAAGGGTCCATTGGACCCCAAAGGTTACCCTGTTTCCGATGGCTTTTGGGTGGCTCCTGAGGTAGGATGCACTGTCCCCTCTTTATCCATCGTATTTTTGTGAGTATAAATTAAGCATGCTCTTCTTGGGCAATTTTTTTTTTAAATTTTAATTTTTTTATCTCAACAAATAACAAAAAATCACGTGACCAAAAATGCCACTTAACCTTTGCGTCTACACCCACATACCCGGGTATGTTTTTCATTTTCAGATTGATATATTTTGAGTTCTAGATGCCGTATCGACTTGAAATTTTGAAAAGCCTCCTAAAATATTGTTTTTTATCATATTCGAAAAAAAAATTATTCTTTTTGATTCAAAATGTACAAGTAGTTTTTGCGATTTACCCCTTCTATCTATAGCCAACATAACCGGGTATGCATAGAAAAATGTATTTAAATTGTTAGTTAGACAAAAAAAAATTATAAATTCTTATTTTTTATTCATTTGACATTATTTTTTTTATTTAGTTTGGAAAAAAAGGAAAATATTAAATTTTATAAAAAAAAGTGTTATTTTAGGATGGACATCTATCACATTGAGTTATATCTACTGAATGTTCAGCACAAACTGGCTTTTTGCATGGAACATGGGACATAGGTAACAATTTCCCTTCTGCTTGATTCTACCAGAATTGTCACGTTCTTCTTGAGCCCTTACTGGAAGATTTTCAACATTGGGTGTTACTGGGTGGCCCAACATACTTTCAATTCCACAACGTGATGGAAAAATTCGCATGATTTGTGCATTTTGTGAACGATTCTGGATTTCTGCCATGGCTAACTGTTCATTCAACTATTGTAGAAACAACCTTCTACGGTTTGTTGATGTCTTCAAGTGTAGATTATTTTCCATGTAGATCACGAATGCTGCAAATGCAACCACATCCACAATGTTATAAAAAAAAGCCAAAAGCCATCTATTCGTTGTATATTTACTAAGACATTTGTCAACCCTTCCTTCTGTTGTAGTCGAGTATCATTATTGGACCTTCAATTTCGATATTATAATGGGAAGTGGAAAGAAGCACAACCGATTTGTTCTTTTTTGGAATATATGAACACATACTTAGGTATGTTACTGTTGAATCCAGAGATTGATAATTCTACGTTCTTCCTTTTGGATTAGAAAATTCGGCTGGTACAAATGTACGGATAAATTCGTAAACGCATATGTTGCGTAACATATGCTAAGCAGGAGGTTCGCAAACGCATAACTGCAAAGCAAATAGTTCTTGAACGCAGTAGTTTGCGCAAAAACAAGAGCATCTGCTCGACTCTCAAATAAATGATGCTCACTTCACTCTGCATGCTTTTGTATTTGCTTTGCAATGCTTTGCTTTGCAAGTCTTGCTTTTACGAAATCGCCCTATGTCTTTTGTTTACAGTGCCCAATATTGACGAATTGTAGTCTAACATCAAAGCAGAAGCCAAATTATAGCTTGTAAAAAAGTTGTCACATACGATGTTTCGAGCCTGAAATATTTTTTCTCAAATGTGTTGAGTGAAAAATAAATGCGTCTTTGTATCCAAATGCCGTAACAAATGTTGTAACAAGAGAAAACACTTCAAACAATTCTAAGATACAATTGGCAGAAACACAACCAGCTCCTTCCGACGCCCGTGTGCATACAAAAATGTATGGGATACCCGGGTATGTTGGGTATATGCTTATGTATAATTTTTTAGCTGTAGACGCAACGGTTAATGCTATTTTTATGAAAGAAAATATGAGATTATATCTATAAGTCACTCCAATTAGTTACTTATCTGTAGGACTTTCGAATGCGATAAGTATGCATTATGTATAGATCTGTTTTACTTTACTTTGTAGCTCTGCAGATGCATAAATTATTAAAAATTCCGCCAGATTTGCTTAGGATATAAAGTGTCATAGCCGAGGTCATAACCAGGGTTACCTTTGGGATCCTTTGGGGTCAAATGGACTCTTTTTTGATGGCACGGATCCCAGGACCTGCCTTTTTGAAAATCATCGAAATTGGACCCTTTTCGGACCCTTTCTGTAAATTGAGAAACAATTGACACATTCAATCGAAATTCCTTCACTTCTTTTAGTAGACAAAGTCACCGACAGCAATCACACTTATGCATTAACCCGATTTCTATCTATGAATTTTTTGCCAACGCCAAAATGTAAATTTTCCTTGTAAACAGACACCTTCAAATAGTTGGTGCGTTTCGTTTGTCATACTTCATCGAATTTAAATTTCTCGTACCTCGTATAGTGTGTATAATCACTTTTTTTTTTAAATAAATTGCTTTTTTTTATATGAACAGATTCGTTTGTTTTGTGAGTTTTTATGCATAAGCTTTATATATTTTTAAGCAACTGGACAAAATTAAAAAAAAAAATTCTTAAATACTTAAATAAAATAATACTTATCCTACCCGTCTTATTCTTTAATTTTATATGGGACCCCTTTTTTCGCCAGGGACCCCTTTTTGGACCCTTTCCGGAAATTTTCAGAGGTAACCCTGGTCATAACTATTCAAGACCAATTAAAAAATGTAGATAATCATTTCAAAACGTTTCAATATCATCCAACAATCAATGCAGATTTAATACATCCAATAACATAAGGATATGGAATATAGTAAATCATCTGAATGAAATCATCCTATATGAGTCAGGAATGTTCACAGAATTATCCTTGCTTACAGGCACCTTTATTTACGACGGATATCCTTTCACACCCCTCCCATACGCCCATACATCTGTATCTTAGTACAAAGTATAGAAAACAGACAACATGCACGAGTATGTAATATTTATTTTAATGAAAAGTAACATTGGTACATGGTAAAGAAGAAGTTTTTCCCTCACCGTTGGCTGCAGAGCAAGCAACCACAACGTCGCGTCGTCTATTTTAATGATCGGAAGTCGACTGGGCGCCTATTCTTTGGCTCTTAGTACTATTTTTACTTCTTCATCACTCAATACAAAGGAAGGAATTTATAAACAAAACTCAAAACTCATGATTTTAAAACCCCAACAATTGTTGTAAAAAAAAACATCAATAGCTTCCAGCTTCCCCTTGTTCATAAAAGATTAAAGAAGACCACTTTTCAAGATTACTGCCTAATTCCTTTGGGCATCAACGAATCAAGTCCCATTCTCCCTTACATATTCCTTACATGTTCATAGTTCTCATGCAGAAACAGAACACAAGTTTGAGGACTTCGCTGAGTAAAGTATCGAACAATTGATTCCAACTGAACTTGTAATTCACTTTCGAAAAAAAAAAATATTTATCTCTTTTAAAATCTTTCCTTTTCTTTTTTTTTGTAAATTTTCAATGACAAACTGACCCACATTTGTGTTATCCTTGCTGAATCCTTATAATACGATTACATTGTATGTATGTCTCCTTGATGATTCCATAAGAATTATTGCAGTCATTAAGTGTTGAATGGGTTTTTATTTTATTATTTTTATTTTTATTTTTTTCACAAAACTCCCACTTGAAAACAAAAGGACAACACTGAGACAGCGTTGGTATCCTTATGGGGTAAATTACTTCACATTTTGCTTGATGGCAAAGACTTAGAGAGAAGTTTGAAAACTTTCTTTTTTTTTCACCATTCAATGGTAGCAATTCTATTCACGGTTTTACTTTACACATAAAATAAAATAAAAACAAAAGACTTTTCATCCTTCTGTCAAAAATTATCCGTTGAGATCGCGTAATTTGCACAAATAATTCGCTTAAAAGACTCGGAGAACAAAAGTCGAGCGACGGTTGTAAGATTGCAAACGTACCCGTCAACAGAACACCGTTAACTGAATTTTAGTCAGTGATTTCTTGTATTGAACTATGTGATGTATCTATGAATGAAATTGTCTGAATATTCTTGTGGAATTTGAAGACAATATGGAATGGAACATGCGCATGCGGCAAAACAGAAATCTTGCTCTAATGTATAACAGTTTTTGAATGGGTTTGACGTTTGATTGTATGATGCAAAATTCAACACGTGGTTGTAGAATGTAGTGGTATAAACTATCCTTAACCCTCTAACTGGCGAAATTAAAATAATGACGGAAGGTAAGCCAGAATTTTTGTTCAGCCTAGATATCGGTTAAAGAAGCAGGAATTTAGTGAGAAAGTAAAAAAAATATTACAGTGGTGGTCCAGTATAATGAATGCCGATATAACGAATGATCGATATAACGTACACTTTTTTCAAATGCATTACCTGCTCTATATAGCGAACGAACAAAAAAATGATATTCGATATAACGAATGTTGCTACAATAGAAAGCGACAAATTTATCTAAGAAATACAATAATATTTAGGAAACGGTCGATGGAAAATTTGGGTGTTGTACATGCAACCGAAGGTAACTCCTTGATCCAACCATTCACTTAGTTGGAGAGGATTTGGAATCTTGAAAAAAATACTGATATGTTTCTTCAAGAAGATACGCGTATTAGCCCACTCGAAGCCGTTGAGAGTGTATTAACTGAGCCTAATAGAATAACGTTGGAAGTTCTAAAAAACTTGTTCTAATAAGTCAACGGGAAATAGCTACAAATTTCTGCGTTGAACGTTTGCAAAAGCATGTCCTTATTGCCGTTTGACTTTTGGAAAATGAATGGAAATTAATTAATTTTGTTTTAGTTTCTTTTACTTTGTTTTCTACTTTTTAACTTGTTTTGTTGACCTTATGAATAAATTAAATAAAGTGTTATGAATTAGAAACAGTATTTATAC
This sequence comes from Brachyopa scutellaris, assembly GCA_949775065.1. Classification (NCBI taxonomy): domain Eukaryota; kingdom Metazoa; phylum Arthropoda; class Insecta; order Diptera; family Syrphidae; genus Brachyopa; species Brachyopa scutellaris. The sequence goes on along the minus strand of OX459112.1, from coordinate 132,654,315 downwards.
ATTTATTTAATATTTCGTACAAGGAAAATGTTTTCGATATTACGAATTTCTCGATATAGCGAATGCAATTGGACATTATACCATTCGTTATATTGGACCACCACTGTATTATTAAAAAACTAGATAAACAAATAGGAAGGCCGCCTCAGGGTAGCCTTGTCCGTTTAAGTGAACAAAAATTTGAGTTAGAACATCATTAATGGTGATCGCATTTCGAGAAAATGCAATGTGTTTGCGATATTTTGCAAAGTTTGCATTTTTTTAGCTCCATCATTGTCAAGCCATATTGAAAAGTGGCCGTTATTGTCATACCTTATGTCAGCAAATGGGTGTTTTGACCTCTGGCTTATGCCGGACCGAGTGTTGTGCTCTTGTCCTTATGTGGAAGGCTGGCCAAATAAACGTATTTTCTTATAAGATACAAAACATGCAGCTATTATCTTCACGAAACTCAGGCAGCTTCAGCAACTTTCCCTCTGTATAATTTAAATCATCAGGAAATTTTGAAGCTTCGATGCGACAGTACAAAATGTATGAATTGGTAGCAGCCATGCCAACCAAATGATAAACAAGCCTTATCATTGGGTTTCTAGTCTTGAGTCGGATATGATATCGATCACTAAGACCAGCCATTAGATCGAATTCATCCATGTGGCTATTTTATTCACATATGATTTGTGGACAATCAACTTCAAGGTATTTCTTTTTCTTTCGATGGTAACGCAATGCTTTACTTGGATGAATGTATAGGTTACTCAATTCCAACGAACATACAATATTTTGATGCTAATCTGACAATGTTATTGTCTCTCCACAAAACAGTTTAGTGGCTATCAGTAACGATTACCAGCACACTTAGGCCTAAAGAGACCAATTGTGATACCAATGATCTTGGGGATATTTTCCCCGCTACTCAAGAGAACCATTTAGAGCTTTAAATAGAGCGAAATTGGGCTCTAACGGCTTTCTGTTGACGATGTATTCACCTATATGCAGTTGTCCACTATGGAAAGAGCTGGGTATGAACAGAGGAGATGTGTTGGACCATATGCATTACTTACATATTCAATTCAATCTCATCCATCTTCTTTGACATTCTCATCCAAAGGAAGCTTACAGTTTGGAATTCTGTTGCCTCTGATTGTTTCAAAAGCATATACTCCTCTTCTACGCAAATATACCAATTCTTGTTTCTGGAGAGTTACTTTCATTATAGATTTGTCATCTTCAGGTGATATACCCTCTTCATCCACTAAAATCATCTTCATCTGAACCTATTTGGACTGAATCCATGAAATCTTATATCTCTTCACCAGACTTTTTGGATAAAAGTATGTAGAGTGGTAAGTTGATAAGTTGGCCACCTGCGGTGCAAGAGTCTTTAGCCAACTTATACAGGTGTAAATAAGTTAAGTATTGACCAACTTCGTCAGGTGGTTGACTTATAAGGCTACTCAACTGGACAGATTTCACTCTATATACTTTTTTTTTATATCACTATGATTTTTCTCCAATAATACAAAAAATTTAGAAACATAATTTGTGCAAATAGTCCATCAGCAACTGAGAGTAATCAGTCGAAGAGACATATTTTTTTACGCTTAAACGGACAAGGCCGCCCTGAGGCTGCCTTCGGTTTTTTGTTGTTAAATCACATTAACATATTAAATTCACACAAAAGAAAAAAAAATACTAAAATATATATATTAAAATTATTCACTAAAATATTAATGTAGGGTCACCCCGTTTTGTATAACACTTTCCACGATCGTCCAGTCGAAGAGAAGCTCAGCGCAGCAGGAGATAACAAGATGCAGATAATTTCAGCTTTCGGCGAAAAAGAAGGAAAGAGCGAGTCGAGCTGCAATGGTTGAGCGAAGCGGTCGAGTTAAGCGTTTTCGGTTAAGCTGCCAAGTTTTTGCTGTTCCTACTCTTTTTTTTATATTTTTCAATATTTAATTTTCAATTTAATTTTCTAATTAATTTTCATTTTTGGTTTAGTTATTGTTTTTTGCTTATCTAATATTTTTTAATCGTGACAATAGAACTTACTGTTCTGATAGCAAATATAAAAGTGCGTTTGCAACGGTTCTTATTTCTGTGTCTTTTCTATTTATTCTTTTAGTTTGTTGGTTTTCTTGTTGTTGTTTTTTTTTGGCTAAGCCAACAAAGGATGAATAATACAGACACTGCAGTCTTCACGGACGTGCCTAAACCTGTACACAAAACGGGGTTTGGTATCTTTTGCATGAGCATAGGCATTGAGGCAGAAGTTCTAGCTGTACTTAGGACTGCAGAGGTCCTGATAATGAAACAAATATCCGGCAAGGATACTGCTATTTACATTGACAATCAGGCTGCGCTTATTTTTTGACATTAATAGTCTAACCGCTTGATGTTTCATTGATGTTTGTACTGAAAAATGTGCGCTAAAAAGTGTTACCAGAGAAATATATACCAAATTTATTCCTTTGGTTAAGTTGTTGTTTTTGCTTACTTAATATTTTTTAATCGTGGAGATAGGACTTACTGTTCTGATAATAAATATAAAAGTACGTTTGCAACGGTTCTAATTTTTATGTCTTTTCTATTTTTCAATCGTGATGAAAGAAAGTTGTTTCCTATGGTTTTGGTGTTGTTTTTTGTTTCTTTTCTATTTTAACCCAGCTATGGCAAAGCCAACAAAATCCTGCACGGGAAGAGTGGACGAATAATAGTAACTCGGCATACAGACACTGCAGTATTCGCGGACGGATCTAAAACTGTTAAAGAAACGGGACTGGTATATTTTGCATGAACACAGGGCTAAAAGTATCCTTAAGACCCGGATGCCTTCAGCCTCTTTCAGGCAGAAGTTCTAGCCATACTTAGGACTCCAGTGGTCCTGATAATGCAACGAATAGTCAGGCACTGCCGAATAATGCTAAGGGCATTATGCAGAACCAGGTAAGACTATGATGGGTGCCTGGGTCAGTCAGATGCCGATGAGTTGGCAAGGAAAGTAGGGAAACTGCTGACTATGACCAAAACTAACTGAAAAGTACGACACAATAGTAGCCCTGATTTAAATTTTTCTCAAAATCTTTTACGATTATTTTAATAAATGATTTTAAAAAAATACCTACAATGACATATTAATGTTCCTTATGCACTTCCGGGCAGCGGAGGTCTTTGTTTTGTTCACTCACTGACTTTTCACAAAGAATGCACTTTTGCTGCCAAACGCATCGGCTTAAAACTTTAAAACTAATAAAATTATGAAATCACACATTTCCCAAAAAGGTGTACATATTTATTGATGGCGAAATGTTTTTTGATTCAAATTAAATGAAATTTATGTCAGGGCTGCCTCAGGGCGAAACGTCATGAACAACACAATACTAGTGTTCACTAGTCATAGTATCACCAATGGTGCAGAGCATGTCCTGATCGGGAACATTGTTGATAATGCTTAGGTGACCTGATTACTTAGTTTGAACTTATTAATAAGTTGTAGTTTAAGAGCGCTTCTAGCGGCTGACTTTCTTGTGAAGATCTGTAATGGCGAGATGCCAATAATATAGCTTCTGGAGCTGCTGAAGGGCAGTTGTGCATAGCACTAGTAATACCAAGACAAGTTATCTGTTCAAGCGACTTGCCCATAAGGCTCTAGATTATATTGCACAACGGTTAAGTTAAAATCTGAAACAGGAAAAATTGTATATCTATCTTTTCTTAGATTTATAGAGGTTTTCTCATCGGTCCTCCAATTTATAGGTGTTTTTGAATTATAGAGAGTTCTAGTTTTTGAGCCCACACTTATTTCCCGACGAACTTGTGGACACAGTTAGTCTTGAACACATCGAAAATGCCGACTTTTAAATTCCTTTGAAACCGTAGTTCTGGTGTTTTGCATCAGAAAGTATATCGATGAGATATGGGTCGTAGGATCCCAAGGTCATCACAACTTGAGTACGAGTTGTGCCAGAAACCACTTTTTTGTCTTATTTTTTATCAACGTTATGTACATTATTATGTACATCTGTATGTAAATACATACATACACAGATATGTACTTGCATATTGCATATTCGAATATCTCGACGAATCACCTTGATCCCAAAAACTAAATAAAATGCATTTCATGCATGCCCGAAGTTACATGCATGTGGTGTCTATCCATTGTCCGGAAACTCCGCCCTGGCATACCTACTCTAATACCAAAGTATCTTGTTGGGCTGCCTAGACAATATTATTTGCACAATTGTAGTAATCCTCCACTAGAATTACAGACAAAAGGATATAATCCAAAAAAAAAAAACGGAACCCCTCTTCAAATATCTAGAAGGACACCCGATGCACACTTTTACCATAAAGTCTTAAAAGAGAAAAGGATAATTTCACTCTGGCGATTTTATCCTTTGGATTTCCGTGTTTCTTTCTCATAGTTTTTTTTTTGGCTGTGTTTTGTTGCCTCCCTAAGTCCTTGTTCGGGTATGTAGATAGACAATTTATTGGCTTTTTCGAACTATAGACATTTTACAGTTGTGCCATGGGAAGTTACTCTCTAGCTTACAAACCTAAAAGTAAGGACAAGCGGGAAGGAGGGGGAGGAACACAACCACGACAACTACGACGACATGAGCATTAAGGTTTATTTAAGAGCTTTTTCGGCTTTCCCAGACAGGAATTATATTTCCATTAGAAAGTGGGTCAAAAGCAAAAACGTGCTCCTGCGGTAGGGAAGACTATGATTGTCCGTTGCGCTATTTGGATACATTTCGTGAGCAAGTTAACGAGAAAGGATCTGAACCACTAGATGCTTAATTCTTTGGCAATTACAATGTTATGCATCCTGAACGTGTATTCCATGCAGTATAGGAGGATATTTAATAATTGAATGCATTGTTTGGTGCGGTTAGCTTGCCTGCCTCGGCTACGAGACTCAGCTAATTAAATTGAAAGAGTTAACACAGCATGGACCATAATAAAGCGAGCGATTTCAGCTAGAAGCTATTTATATAGTCGGTAATAAAAAATAAATTATATTTTAATAAGAGCTTTGTTAGAAATTTTATTGGAATTTTAACTTACGTCGTTTAACAATAATGGCGGCTATTAGACCTCAATATAATGTACATACATACATTCATCTAAAGTATAATCTATTGTTTTTCGCTCAATATTTTCTAAGAGTAACAGCAGAATTTGAAAGGAATTGTTGTATTTGTATCTTATCTTGAATAACGGAAATTATTTTTTATTCGTATGTGATCTTGTCTAGCTACACAAGAAAGTAAAAAAAAAAACTATATTTAAAGAGAAAGCCTCTGTTGAATTGACTTGTTTCTATATCTGAACAGGCCAAAGGCAGAGCATGTAGTTTGAAGGGCTTATTTAGTTAAACTACGAGCAGACGATGAAGTAGCATATACCTATATGCGAGTCTGACGTATTTTTTGCGTCATCATATGCGAATAATGCTCGCATATTGTCTGAACGCCTATTTAGGACAGTCCGTATATGCTCGCAAGGCATATGCGGACAATATGCGACACCCAGTTCGTTGTGAAGATAATTATTAGGTCTGTTTGGTGACTTTTGTGATCAAAATGGGACATCTCCCAAATAGTAAATAATTTGGAAAGTGGGGGAACATCCTCTCTTCTTCTTTTTTTAATTATTAAATATTTTCACGAAAAACTAATTTTCTTTTATTTCGCTAACAAATATGATTAACATTTCACAAATTGTCAGATGGCTTCTTGATAGATGTCCCTCGGTGACTCAATGGATGAAGGTGTAGCCCGATTTCACAGAAGGAGACATTTTTTAGGACTCTCATCAAATTTGTTGACACTTCATTTGGCTCTCTCTTCTCTTGATTTTTGACAGATTCAGTAATTTTTCAGTAACTTTTATTAACACAAATGGGACATCTTTCAAATAGTAAAAGTAAGGGGAAAATCCTCTCTTCTTCTTTTTTAACTATTGAATGTTTTCACGAAAAACTAATTTTCTTTTATTTTGTTAACAAGAAGTGATTGACATTTCCCGAATTGTCAGATTGCTTTTTGATGATGCCGTGACATAAGGCCATGTGACAAAAGGCCATATTTCAAAATATTTCATGATATGGCCTTATGACGCATTCATAAGGCGACATAAAGCCATATTTCGGGGTATGCCCTTATGGCGCTTTTCAAAGGTGGCTTAAAGCCGTTATGGCTTTATGTCACTTTGAAATGGACTTTTACCCTTACCTGATTAAATTTCAATCGCCCCATGAACCATCTTTAAAAGTTCAAAATTATTAAGACGGGACATAACTTTATATTTATTTTTAAAGAAAACATGTCCACATGTAAGGAAATAAGTGGTAAGTAGTAGTAATTAATAAATTAAATTATTTAATTTTTAGCGCTTTTAATAAAATATACCGTAGTTGTGGTATTTTTAACAATTTGTTTACAAATGGAGCAATGGAGTATTTATAAAAATTGGTTTCTGAAATTCTCAAGTACTAGAATTTTGTTTCTTTTCTTATTATCTAGCTACATAATGTATGTAGATTATGAAAAATTTAAATTTGGGGAAAGGAACTTTTAAATTTTAGTTTTTGAGAATTGGAGAAAATAAAACTAACAAAATCGCGCGAATTTTTTTAGTTTTTTTTCTTATTAACCCGTTTCATGCCAAATGGCATACAATTTTTTACTATTTTCAATTGTTTACCGTTTAGTGAGTCAATCAACCAAAGCTTTCTAAGAATTGTTCTATCTGCCGCCATTTTGGAAATATGGCAGTTGAAAGCGGAAAAAATGTGAAATTTCAATTGTTTTTTTCCAAACAATCGTAAATTTGGACATAAGCCACCTACGATAGGAGGCTAATACTTTGTATCTGGTGGCATAATTGATTTCTCTAAAAGATAGGACCGATAAAGAAAGGAAATTCAATATGGCGGATTTAAGATTTAGCGCGCAACGTATTTAACTGAAGAAAATGTGTGTGTCACTTTTAATTTTTTTTCATATGTTGGTTTTTTTCGGACTCCGATAAAACGCCCATTTGTTCTTTGGGTTATTTGACATTTTTATTTTTTGGTCAATCTGTCATAGTGCTAAATCGCCCAGAAATATTGGGCAATGTGACATTTTTCAGATTTGGGTGATTTGGTTTTGGGTGATATGACACAGATCCGCCTTAAAAAAGCCGAAACATAAAATCGCCAAAATCACTTTTTTGGGTATTTTGACATTATGCCAAATATTCCAAAATATAAAAATGTCTAATCGCCCAACTTTCTTTTTGGGTGATTTGACATTTTTTTGATTTTTTGTATTTTGGGCGATTTGACATTGAGCCGGGTAGCTACTGCAGTACCCAGTTTTCATTGGCTTCACAAAACCGGTGATTTTAATTATTAGTAGATGTGCTACCTCTTAAGCAATATTCTTGACCTACGGCTATGCTGATAATTTCATACAGTTCTCTTTGCATATGGTTACTGCAGTCAGTGTCAGTATTTGAGTCGAGTTATTTATTCCCAGCAAAAATACTCCTCTATCGTCCTCAAATGCATAGTTTATTAAAAATATATTTATTGCTTAATCAACCCAATCGAAAAGTTCAAAAATTAGAATCAGAACCTTATATAACCTGCCAACATGAACCAAGCAACTAACACTTTAAATCGTGGCTAATAACTACAAGCTTAAAACACCTTTAACCAACCAACGAACACCAACCCCATCTGTTACGGATCCTAGCACATTACCTGCAGCCCATTACCCACGCAACAAGCCGTAAAAAAGTATTCACTCAATAGATTTTGTAATTTTCACGTGCACAACTTACTGTACTTGCACAACTGGAAGAACCAGCAGCGGACCAATCTGGCATACCCTGTCGGTGGTGGACTACCGGAACCGCACTAAAGTCATTCCAAATCCTGTATGTAGAACAAGGCAATCATTTAACGCCTCCTCAGTTCTCAACAGTATGCAAAGGATATTCGATGGGCGAGAGTGAAAAATTTCACGAAAATCACATGCGAATGTTTTATTATGGCGCACCAGGATCTTCTTTCAGAAACTAGGAGGATGCCCCACGTTGAAGACGGACGATATAGCGTTACAAGGCAGATTGGATTTGGTGGATTGCGGTTATGGTCGGTTGCCGTCGAATGTGCAATAAATATAATTATGTAACCTAGTGGAGATTTCAAATTTGGCAGTGTGCAAGGATATCGCCAGTTTGGCGAGGTGTAATATCGATATGTTTATACATATGTATGTAATTTTCTAATGAATGCCAATTGGAAAGCCCTTTTAAATCGTGTTCTTTCCAAATCTGATTCACAAACTTGTGGAAGTTGAAACTGATTTACAACAAAAATTTGGCGCAAATATGAGAAGATAAACATTGAACTTTCATTTCAATTTAATAAAAAATAAGCTGCAAAATTGGAAAAAAAAGAGTTTAAAAGACTCCGTGGAGCACTAAGAACCTTATAGTTTAGCGCAGTCGTCTGTCCGTATGTCACAATCACAGCCCTCTCACACTCTCATATCTATATCATTGAGGTGAAATTTGGTATACAGACGTGAATCAATAGCCCAACAACAGGAATGGAGAAACTCTTGAAAAAATGTTGTTATATAATATAATAATATTATTTTTTTTCGCACCCTCATCTAGTTAAAAAAAGAGTGGAATGTCATTGGAAAGGTCTTCCTAAATGTAACAAAAGATGTGTTGTAGCTTTAACTCTTGAGTCGTCAGATATGCATAGATGTATGTATGTACAGTGTTGTGCAAAACATACCGGATTTTTTTTTGAAAAATTTTCTTTAGTAAATTCTAGTGGACAGAAAGATACACTGCTGGTCAAAGAAATAGGTGTGAGAAGTTTTTTTGAATAAACTAATTTTTTTTAATACATACTTTCTTTACTTATTTGTAGTTATTTACATGGATATAAGTACAATTATACTAACTGAATAAATTTAATAATCTAAATGTTTTCAAAATAGGGGAACATAAAATGTATGCTCCAAAAACAGATTATGTTAACTTTTGGGCTTGGTCAACAAAATAGGTGTGTCCTTCTAAAATGTCAATAATTATGTTTTTTTTAATTTCGTTGCTCCTTACTCTAATATCCTGAATGTCCTCCATTCTTATCTTATTTGGCGTGGCGTTGAATCTGCCAATTTCCGACATGTATGCAAAGGCGTTGATTACCACCCTTTTTGCACTGCTTCCCACAAAAGATTCCTATTTGGGAATTACTGATCATCTAATTTTTCCTTGAGTTCATCCAACAAGTTCTCAATAAGATTAAGATCTGGAGATTGCCCTGGTCATGGGTGGACAGACACATTTCGATCTTGAAACCAATTTTTTACAAGACCTGCCGTATGTTTCGGATCGTTGTCCTGTTGATAGTGCCATTGGAGAGGCATGTTTTCCTCGGCAGATAGAAGCATAACATTTTCCACAATGTTCCTATATCCATATTTGGTCTTGGTATTATTTATACGAAATATAGGGCTGACACCATGCCATAAAAAAGAGCCCCATATCACGATATTTCTCCTTCCGAGCTTGATGGTTTTCTTTGTTTTGCGACGGTGGTAGTCCTTTCCTATTGGTCACCTAACATTACGTCCAGAATCGGAAGAGAACAAATTTATCTTCGTCTCTGTTATGCCACTTTTTCACTGCTTTAAATCCGTTCCAAATTTTATGACTTCCTGTGATATTTGAATTCTGGAGTCTTTTTTGGATTGTCCATGCACTTACCTCGTTGTCAGTTTTTGCGCTTATAGTTCTTGACGAGGCAAAAGGATTGGACTTCGCTAAGAGCAGAACACGGTGGTCAGTAGTCGCTGACGTTTTTTTGGGCCTACTCTATTTTCGCGCACTTTTGTTGGCTAAATGGCATTTGTGACAAGCTTTTGGGACTTTCGTAAGGCCTCTGCTATAAATGTATAGTTTTACCCTCACCCCTTTGTTGTAAAACTAACCTTCTTTGCTCTGCCGAGTAGTGGGGGTTTCATCCCATATTAAAAGACTATGGAAAGAAAATACGATAGCTAGAAGATCATGAAATGATTTAAAATAACTCACCCCCAAACAAAATACCTTCCAAGAAAAAATATTTCAATAAATTCCGATATTATTTTAAGTACACCTAATTTTATGGCCAACTTCCAAAACGCACAAAATAATCTTGCACCACAAATAAATGAACCGGATAACAGTACACTCCAAATTTGCAATAAGCTTGCTATCATTGCAATGGGAACAACCGTCGCTTGCATAAAATATAAATTCGGTGCAATTTTTGATAGCTAATCAACTATTATTTAGCAACAAAAACAGAGTGACTAGAAAAAAGGGCACACAGCTATTTCTTTGACCAGCTGTGTATGTACTTCGTAAAATTATTTGATAATACAAAATCTTATTGTATTAAGTATTATCTTCCTGTTTACAAGAATTAACAAAAGAAAACTTTTCAAAAAAAATCCGGTATGTTTTGCACAACACTGTATGTATGTATGTATGTAAGTCCCAAGAAATAGTATTTTAGCGAGAAAACTACTATTCACAAAGTTATTAACAAATAAAGTTTTCAAATATGCCACCTATGGAAATGCACCCCGTTTTTATGAATCAGTATATGTATGCATGTACATATAATATATGTATATACATACATATACAGGCTTGGCCAATAATGGTTTTACCAGACGAATAGTAAAATGCAGTGCATTGCATTAATTTTTAATTTCATTATCGAATAATACAATACTTATTAATCGATTACCGTGGTGGTCGCGGCCGTAGTGGTTAGTGCGTTGGACTACTACGCACGCTGGTCGGGTTCAATCCCAGTCCGGGTCCAACATCTAAAAAGTTTTACACGGTTGCCAACTCTTTCGAATGTCTGACAAGCAATCAAAGAGTATCATTTGTCATGAGAGGCTTCTCAAATCGCCATTCGGAGTCGGCAAAAAACTGTAGGTCCCTTCCATTCGTGGTAAAAATAACACGCACACACAAATGGTTGGGAGAAGCTAGGCTTTGTTCTGTATAGGACTGCTGACGCCGTATATTTGTTTTTTTTTTTTTTTTTTATCGATTACAATTGTGTGTGAAAGATAATTTCAATTAACCACGGCTTTGGCAGCATAATTCAATTCATTTGTTCAAATTTAGGATGGTATCCTGCTCCCCTTTTCCATCAATATGTATTCGAATCACTTGTTAAAAAAATAATCTATTAAACCTTTTAAAAGCAGTATCTCCACCTTTCGGCATGGATTTATCAGTGGTAAATCAACTGGAACCAATCTAACAATATTTACTAATTTCTGTGTCAATAGTGTGGAGAAAGGATATCAAGTAGACGCCGGGTATGCTGACTTCTCCAAAGCATTTGACAAAGTCAACCACACAATATTGTTGAAGAAATTAAGAGCTACCGGTATGCATTCAAGTTTGCTTCACTGGATAACAAGTTATCTAACAAATCGTATCCAGTATGTCAAAATTGGTTCCAATATATGTATCTGATAGAATTTTCAATCACTCTGGAGTGCCCCAAGGGGCAGCCATCTGGGCCCACTCTTATTTATATTATTTATAAATGACTTACCACTAAAAATCCAACATTCATTCTGCTTCCATACAGTTTTTCATTCACCTCACTTACTGTCGTGACCACTAGGGATATAACTAATTGAATCTTGTATAGAAGGCTTGAACATTGAGGAACCGGGGATGTTTTTAGTTTACATATATCTGTTTCTTTGTGGCAGCAGGTAATGTAACGCTTCAAATAGCTTAAAGTTGTTTACATCTACGAGGAAAAAGAAATGTAGAATATATATGTGTAAAAATTCTTAATGCGCTCCAGTTAGTTTGGTTAATATAGCGTTTCAAATGCGCAGCGGTGTGTAGATACATTCATATTTTGTTGTGCAGAAATCGAGTAAGTCTGTTTTTTAATTGGGGCCTGTTGGCTAATATGTTGGCTTTCCTGTTTTTATTTTAATGCGGGTTAACAATTTTTTTCCCGTTGTGTTTGTCTTGATCCCCAGTCCATACGTTTAGCATTGAAATCTCCTGCAATTATGAATCTTTGTCCCAGTATATTTTTATAGCTGTCGTACTGTTCTGTCATGATTGGGTGCGCACTTGAGGCAAAGATTAATAATAATCCGTTGTTAGACTTGGTTCAGCGATGGTCAAATTTGCATGCCTAAAGATTTAAAATATCATATACAGTGACTCAATTTTTTGATCACATGATGTTCACGCTCGGATCTGGTGAAATAAATCAAACACTGGTTAAATTATAACAATTAATTTCTTTATTAATTTGAATGATACAAAATGGAGGTGTCGTCGCCATCACGGTTGAAAAAGAAGTGGCTGACGACGACGCAGAAGAAAAATGGCAGATCGCAGATGGCCGTAACATATAAACTGAAGTTGGTTGGGGTTGGTTCTATACGATCCATGCACGAAGATAACATTGTACTAGTTGATGCGATGTTTTTATTTATTGTACTAGAAATGTTCTGATCGCCCATGGATGGCATTAACTCATGATTAGTAAAAAAAGATTTTTCCTTGTAACTTGTGTATTTACTAAGATAATTCATTGAAATTTTGGGGAGAAAATAATAGCAATGTTGTTCAGCAAATAAAAAAAAATCTTAAATATCTTTTTTAATTCCAATATATGTACCTCGAAAAAGTACAAAATATGATATGTGATCAATTAGTTGACTTTGACAAACGTTTGTAGTTTAATATTCAGTATGACCTCAGTTTGCTCTGAGAACAGCTTGAATTCTTTTTGGCATAGATTCCATATGTGTTCTGCACTTGCTAGAGCCTAAACTGTTCCAAGCAGTTTGAGTCCGGTCCCACAAATCGCTTGGGTTAGGAGTCTCCTGGCATTTTTGAAATTGCACTTTTGACCTCAACCCAAAAATTTTCGATCGGGTTAAGATCGGGAGAATGAGGTGGCCAATCAAGCGTTTGAAACTGCTTACCTTCAAGTTATGTTTAAGCCATTCGGGTAGTGTGTTTCAGATCATCTTATTGCTGGAAGATAATGTCCGATACGTTCTTATTTCAATCAATCAGACATTTTCGCAGTCCTCGTTCAAGGATGCTGACGTATTGACTGGCGTACATTCTCCCTTTACCTTCTACACATTGACCAACACCTTCCATTACCATACACCCCCCTATCATTAAATATCCGCCACCAAACTTAACGATTGGTTTTACGTGACGGTACTGGGTTGCTTCATGAGTCTTTTTCCAGGTCCATTAACAACCATCAGAGCCAAAACGATTAATTCTGTTTCACCCGATGACACTACCATTGCCCAGTCACTAATCGTATAAGTTGAGTATTTTTCTGCGAACTGCCTGAGCCTGAGTTTCTTTTGTCGTTTTGTCAACAATGGTTTTTTCACTCTCACACGTCCGTGTAAACCATTCTTGCGTACAATTTTCCGAATAACATCTGTTAATACAACTATTCCGTCACTTCGTCGCAAATCTTTATTCATTTAGGATGCATTTTCGTGCACTCCGTACTTTATTTGTGTCAAAATACGGCTTTGTACAAGAGAATTTAGGATGGTTTTTTTTACCGGGCTTTGTTTTTTACATCTTCAGACTTGTAATTTTTTCTTATTTTGTGATGAAACCCAATGAAAATCCAGCTTTTATAGAAATTTCACGGTATGTGCACTTACCATCAATAAGCATTTTGATTTCTTCTATTTTAGAGCGGCTTAGTTCTTTCATCTGATTTCGAAACAAAACAAACTTAAACAACTTAGCAAATGCAAAAATAGTAAATTGTATTACCTTTTCCTGGGTTCAATATAACAATACGTAAATACAACTACAACAATATTTGAAAAAAACTTCAAGTTCTCCAAGTTTTACTATACTACGATCACACCCAATGCACAATTGACACTGTCTCAACTAATTGATCACATGCATTCGAGAATAGATTTCCGAAATTCTCCGATATGTAACGGTACATTTTTATTTTTTTCGCTATTCTTATCTAGAACATCTGTAACTATACTTCGTCAAAAATTCGTTGCATTAACGTTTAGATTCAAAAAGTTACACCAAAAAATCCTCTTTCCTTTCCATCATGTAATCAAAAAGTTGAGTCACTGTACATATGTATCTCATGCGACAATTTTGCTTACATATTTTATCTGTACAAGTGTGATTGACAGGTAAAATATAACAATAAGACAATTCTTACATTTTTAAAAGTGATATCTCCAGTGTTCTAACATTCTGTGATTGTACCCTTCGCTTACCCTTGAATCCCGATTTTTTTTTTATTTTTCCAATCTTCCAATCATACATACTAGCTGACCCTCGTCGAAAACGACGAACACTTTTACAGAGCTTTAGGTGCAAAAATATATGTAAGTTAAGAAAATAACTGTGTGAATTATATATAGCAATAAAAGCTCAGTGTAGTTGGAAGATTCAATTGCTACCTCTGCTCTGCAGATAAAGGGGGGTATAATATATTATACATTGGGTCTATATCTATCAAACTAATTAATTTTTTATTTATTTTATTTGTTTATTTTGAAGAAAAAACAATTGTACATCAAGTTGTGTAAACAAAAGAAAGAAAGAAAGCAAGAAAAACAATGCTAAACTTATTTAGTTATCTCTTCTTCGAAACACCAAAACGATAGACTTCTGAAAGCACAACATAATAATATATAAAACTGTGCAACGTTCAAAAAAAGAAAATTCCTACTAATCAGTACATATCTCTGTATAAATGTTACCTTGGGCTTCTTTCATAATATTCGATTGGACACCGAAAACAATTGAACTAGCCAATGTATCATATATGATACCGGTGGTCTCAGGAGGTTATGTATCTACCCACTTTCAGTCCCATTATTTGCTGTAGGTCAAAAAATATATTTTTGAAAATTTCGTTGCACTTTTGAATAATTTTAAATTGTTTCCTCAAATTTAATTATAAGATGGATTGTTTTGTTTTAACCTAACGTAATTTATCTATTAGGCCGTGGCCGTGGTGGTTGGTGCGTTGGACTACGCATGCTGCTCGGGTTCAATCGCAGCCCTGGTCCAACACCTAAAACAAAAAATTTTTCACTGTCGCCACCTCCTTCGAATGTCTGACAAGCAATCAAAGAGTATCATTTGTCATGAGAAGCTTCTCAAATCGCCGTTCGAAATCGGCAACAAACTGTAGGTCACTTCCATTCATGGAAAAAATAACACGCACATACAAATGGTTGCGAGAAGCTAGGCTTGGTTCTGCATAGGACTGCTGACGCCGGATATTTACTTATTTTTAATTCATATACGCTTCCACTTTCATACCGAATTGTATTGCAAGAGGAGCAAAACATGCGAGGAATATACATATGTGATATGTACATATGAACATGTGAACACGCTTTTTATAAAATCGGTCCCAAGGGAAGTATAAGTACCTTAATTTTTAGGGCTAGAATGAAAATTCTAAATTGGCCTTATGGTATAGTCCCAAAGACCCCAGATATGCAGTTTCAAGCAAATCCGCCCAGCCGTTTAGGCTCCGGTTCGAGAAACAGCCGTGTTTACAGAATGAGCGTTACTGCTTTATTATATAGTATGAGTATGAAGTATGAATAGACATAAATTAAATCTAACAATAGGCGTGTTTTTTTTGTAACCTATATAGACTTCGAAAAAGCTTTCAGTGCAAAAATAAGACTCGATAATTATCCAGGCTACTGACCCTTAGGAGGCACTCTATGGTTAACTCTATAATTAGAAGCTTTTTTCCTTTTCGGCCTTAACCTAACTATTATACTTCGACTAAGCTAATCTAACACTTACTTACATGGCGTAGTTCCCGATCGAGGTCTAGCGTCGATAATCTCTCGTATATGTTGCCCCGTAAAACCGGGCCCCAATTCTAAGCGTCATGCTAAAATAACACTGGGGAACAAAATTTGATTTTGTTTTTGTTGCCAGGATGAGAGACATCATTTCTTGTAAATTATTCGACGCTGAATCTAAATCTGACAACAGAATTTTATTTATTTATTTATTTATTTATTTATTTATAGTCTATAAGTACAATTATTGGTATAATTTACTTTCTTAGAGCTAATGTTCCTAGTATAATATAGATATACATATATGTACATAAGTATAAATGCCTTCAATCATACACAATTCCGTTAATGATAATATTTTTAAATATTTCTTTATGACAATTTAGATCAATTATATCGGAATATTTATTAAAGTAATAACAGGCTTTAGTGACTGGCTCATTACAGCCATAGTTTGTTGAGTGAAAAGGTATTGAAAAGAAGTAAAAAGCCCTCGGTCTTAAGGATCGAGCTGGTGAATAAAGCTTAAACAAAGATGATAAGGGAGCACAATTAATTTGTCCAATTACAACATCTCTCGCAAATGAGACAAGAAAATAGATTCTTCTAGTTTGAAGAGGTTTGAGTGATATAAGATTGCATCGTGTTTCATAAGGTGGTAGAGGCAATGTCCAATTTAGCTTCCGAAGTGAATATTTCGTAAACCTTTTCTGTATTCTTTCGATACGGTTCGAAGCATTTTTGTAAAATGGGGACCAGACTATGCAGCAATATTCAAGGATGGGACGAACGATGGTAACAAAAAGCGATTTCAGTGTGTACGGACATCGGAAATCCTTAGAATTCCTGAACAAAAAACCAAGCAAACAATTACCCCTAGAGATTACATAATCTATGTGCATCCTGAAATTTAGATTTGAATCGAATATGACGCCTAAGTCTTTATAGCTGTATACTCTTTGAAGCCTAGCACTCGAAATAGTATATTCAAAGAGAACTGGACAGAGGGACCTCGAAAACGATAGGACACAGCATTTATTTATATTCAGATGAAGACGGTTTAGAGAGCACCAGTTTAATAAACTGTCCAAATATTTTTGAAGTTCGATGCAGTCGGTAAATGTTTTAATTGATTTATATATTTTTAAATCGTCAGCATATATGAGACACGATGAATGTTGGATTTTTGGCGGTAAGTCATTTATAAATAATAGAAATAAGAGTGGGCCCAGGTGGCTGCCTTGGGGCACTCCAGAGTGATTGAAAATTTTATCAGATATATTGGAACCAATTTTGACATACTGGATACGATTTTTTAGATAACTTTTTATCCAGCTAAGCAAACTTGAATGCATACCGGTAGCTCTTAATTTCTTCAACAATACTGTGTGGTTGACTTTGTCAAATGCTTTGGAGAAGTCAGTATACACGGCGTCTACTTGATATCCTCTCTCCACACTATTGACACAGAAATTCGTAAATATTGTTAGATTGGTTGCAGTTGATTTACCACTGACAAATCCATGCTGAAAGATGGAGATACTGCTTTCAAGAGTTTCATAGACTTTTTTTTAACAAGTGATTCGAATACTTTCGGTATAACTTGTAGTTTGGCTATAGGTCTATAATTTTCTATACATTGCTTAGAACCTGCTTTGTGTATAGGAGTTATGAATGAACTTTTCCAACAATTAAGAAAATCACCTTCGCTTAGAGATTGATTAAAAATTAATTGTAGAGGCTTAGACAAGTAGGATCTACAATTCTTTAGGAACACTGCCGGAATATTATCAGGAGGCATACTTAAACTATTATCGAGATGTGATAGTGTACTCAAAACTTCATTCTCTGACAGGGACATACAAACTGAAGTATTTACGGTTGGAAGATCAAGTTCAGTTTCTCTATCACATGAGGCTACATCGAAATTCGATTGAAAAAATGCAGCAAATAAGTTACAAATCTTAGAAAGATCACTGCTTACTTCCCCATGATAGCACATGTTCGCAGGAATACCAAAGGAATTCCTTTTAACATTGACATGACGCCAGAAACAGCTCGAATCCTGTTTGATTTTTGTTTCCAGGGACCATACCCTATTGTCTATGCGTAAATTTTTTTAAAAATTCATATTCCCTACGTAGGCGAATATATTCACTTGCTCTACTAGCTCAGAATTTTGAGATATTCCAATCTCAAAGTGCTAAAAATATGGTTTTTGGCGATATTTGAAGTAATTTTTTGAGAATAGCAAATTTTTATAGTCATTTCTAACTAACGCATCCTTTAGTACTACTTTTTCCCTTTCAATCCCATTTTAGTTTGTTTCGCTACTAGTTTGTTTTTTTTTTCAATTCTGTTGTCAGATTTAGATTCAGCATGTTAAACTCTTTAAACTGATCATGATTTTATTGAAACAACGACTTCGTTGTTGACCAGTGTAATCGCTGATCGTCATACAGTGGCAAACATTTTAGCGAACATCTGTTTTGAGGGACATACCATCTTGCAGTTGTACACATCATCGGTTTTGCATAATATCACTCGAAAATTACACTCTTGCAGGATGGTGTGTTGTCTACCCGCTTTTAGGATTGTGCAATTTATCTTATCGCTCGTCTGTGTCAATGTCACCAGTCTCTCAAGTTATGGCGGTTTGTCTGCTGCACATGCATACACATCACGAGCCACTTTTTTGTTATAGGCATAATTATCCCGTCAAACGAACTTTTCGATTCCATTATAGATAATTATCTTGCCTTTTATGATTGGCTATGTGCCTGTTGTAAATTTCATCCATTATCCTCATGATTAATGTAAGGGTATAGCGTAGAGCGGGTGCCGCTTTTAAATTTAAATCCAGGACTACAAATCTTCATTATCTATGCAAAGAGCAAATGCAACAACTTTACGTTCATTATTATTATGTAGCTATTTGTAATTACAATCGTCGAAGCTCTAAACTCTGCTATCTATGTGTATCTGGAAGTCCTTAACGCAAAAAGGACACGCTTTCTCGTTTGTGGGCGATAGCACACGACTGGTTCACTAGAAATAATAATCTTTTTATAAAATTTTCATTGCGCAATGTTCACCAAAAACAGGATACTCGCTGTTGGATAATGCTTATTTAGACACATTTGCATGCATGCTCAAACCGTGTGTGTGGGTAAAAAGGATTGAGGTTGTTCTTTTGCTCTAACCTTCTGGTGAATGGTTTATATGAATCTTGCGTGTGTTAAGATTCCCATGTCATCGAAGTTTTACAGCTTGAACAAACAAAACTTTTATTCTTCTCTTTTCTCTGTGCACTTTATTATTATTATTTTTTTTTTTTTTTTTTTGTTGCGAACATCCTGCCAAACGTAGTACGTCGGTGTGCCAGGAACCTTTTCAAGATTGATGAGAGTTTTTCTTCGTTTTTCACCATCCGATGTGTACACAGGAAATGAGGATGCTACCGATATGATGTGTTTCCTGTTTGCCAATGGTGTTTTCTGTAGCGCACCTTCAGAACAGCAACCAGTAACAATAAATGGAGTGCATGAATATGTGAAATGTAAGGAAAAGTGTGAGGTTTTGCTGGTGCAGGCATTCTGTTCGGTTCCCCTCAGCATGCGGTTGTTGATTGCGTTCTTGCTCTGATTTATTAGAACTCTCCGTGAACAAGACAACAACATCTCAATATGATGGTTAGGCAAGGCGCAAGGGTAAGGTGTGAAAGCTTAAATGCTGTGCCAATGAAAATGAGAAACAGTGGAGTGTCGCGCCATTGAAATCAATCATAAGTGACAGGATGCTATTCTTCTTGTATTGGAAGGCAGACAGATGATGATCGTGCCAAGGACATTGTGAACTGGCTATGATGGCTGTAATGGCTGCCAGATGAAACTGAATAGTTTGATGGCACACTACAAATGAGTTTTGACATCAATTCATGAGTAATAGTTGATGTAACACTTTTGCTTCGTCAGATATACAGAAGAGAGGGCGTTGTGCTTCGGGTCATAAGCACTGATGCCTCTTCTTTGAAATGCTAGAAAACTGATATGCAATGGAATATTTTAGTTCAACATATTATGTATGTATGAACGAATTGTTTAAGGGATACAGATACATCGGAAGTAAGGATATGGTTTTACGGCGCCAGTTATCTTCAGTCAATGTTTGTGGCATTGGAATTGCAATTAATTACATTTTCCTGTAGTCGTTTGGAGCAAGAGAATTAATTGAACTCAGACAAATTGAATTCTAAATTTGTAATATATATAGGAAATGTACTATGTACCTTTTGATGGGCTATATTTGAGCAAAATATTAATTTATTAAATCAAGTAATGTCTGCATTAGTAATCGATAATTAACTATGTTAGTAGTCATTTGAGTAAAACCAACAATTCGAGACCATGTAATACTGGACCGTAAATTGAGTGGGACATTTGGTGAATCGGTTGACGAATTAACAATAGAAGGGGTTGCAACAGGGCAGCCACAAACAAGCGGTTCCACCAGAATATCAATAAATACTGGGAGGAGCAAGCAATCTGCAAGATGGGTAGATCGATCATAAAAGCGCCCGACAGTAAGCTAACCGTGCTCTAAATTAAAGTATAACTTAATTGTATGTATGTACATATGTACATATGGTGGGACTCATAACAGGGCACATCAATCACCCATTGTATTAAAAGCATCGCTCATAATGAATGTTTGCCCAAAAAGACCATGCAATTTCTGGATCAATAACCTCCATATAAGTATGTATATATATGTATGTACGATGGACATACATAACATACCTACCAACCTACGATGCAACAACGAGGGGAGTACAATGGGCCCAATAGAGGCCAAGCCCTCTGTAACCAACCAAACCATTATTCTATATAGCAATTGCATTCGGTCTAACAACAGCAACATTGAAAACAAGAAGACTTTAAAATTGTTGTTGTTTCCAAAAATCAGATATTGAAATATAGTTATGAGCTCATTGTTGACGGCATCTTAAAAATGTTTGGAATCCTTTCTTTGATTCAACAAGTTTAATAAGAAAACATTTATAAATGATTTTTGGAATTGCAAAATTATAACACAAGTTTCATTTAACATTCAATTCATTGCAAGCAAGCAAATTTAAAATCTAAACAAAACTATACAAACTAATAAAAAGCGAAATAATACAACACATAATAGCGTTATGCTGATAAATAAAATGATTTAATTAAAATACAAAACAATAAATTGCGAAATGATTAATTACCAAACAAAATTCGCGACGCCTACACAAGACCGAGCGAATAAACTCATACTCGTATTACAAAGTGTTAAAAATCGAAGGACATACTTCCCGAAAAGGTTATGGTTTTCAAAAGATCTATTTTTACCGTTGATGAACTTCTAAAACCACTAACTATGTACAAACATAATCGCTTTAAACTTATATTCCGTGCAGACTCCAAAATGTTTATAGAGGAATGCATTAAAATGGTCAAGATGCTTTGGAGGCGATAATACATACCTATCATATTATAATACCGGAATATCGCGAGTGTTGCGAAACAATTTAAAGGCCTTATTTTTCCTATTTCACAAATTGATTAGTCTTTTATCAAACCAGGGAGGTTTAGACGTATTTTCGAGATGTATTTTCGGAACAAAAAAATCAATTGCATATTCAGTTTATCAGTGAATGAAATATAAGAAAGATTTAGTTCGGTAGCCTTCTATCCCTAAAATGACGACATAATAAGAACGATCATAGGTGCCATCATACGACACATGCAACTAGCCTTGACGTCATTTCAAACGACTTCTGTAAAACTTGCAGAGACGCATCTCTTCTGTCCTTGCCCAGCACCTTCCCGCAGTAGAAAACTATACCTAGAAGAATCCACTCTCTAACTATAAGCAACGGAAGAATTCGGAATAAGCATCTCCATACGACTCCCAGATCACAGCAGCGTTTTCCAAGCTTATGTTGACATCCAGGCGGCCATAAAAGCAATAGCTGCTACACAAATAACATCGAAGCTTGTTAAGTGTTGCCATGAAAAGCTAAAGGTTCTCGGCACGCAGCACAATGTAAGGCTCTGCTGGGTCTCTGCTCACAGCGGGATACCAGGCAACGAAGTCGCAGATGAACTGGTTAGAAAGGGCTCGGCTCTATACAAAGAACAAGCAGGTGGGACGGTTTAACCTCCGCGCTATAATCTTCGACTTCGGGCCAAAATCGAAGAAAGATCAGCAATTGAAGCAAGTAACAGGTGGAAATCACTAACTACCTGCGATGTATCAAGAAAATTGTGACCAGAATACAACGAAACAAGAACAAGGAAACTTCTACAAAAAGACAGGAAATCGTTGTCAATTCTTATAGGAGTGCTAACTGGGCAGAACGCTCTAAGATACCACATGAAGGAACCACGACTAAACGATGACGATATTGCAGGGGATGCGGTGATAAGGAGGCACATGAGGACGCAGCCCATTTCCTCTGTCACTGCCCTAACCTCTGTCAACTCAGAAATAGAACCCTGGGCAAAATCTTATCAGATGGATCACCATCTGACCTGCTTGAGTTTGCCAGGGCGTCGGGATGGTTAATACCAACACAGTAAAACCACGGGTGGAAACACTTTAGGGGTATCATAATGCGTCGACAAGGACCTAAGTGTGATGGGGATGTAACAATTCTCATCAGCCCGCTAACCTAACCTAACCTAACCTAACTATTAGTAATCAAAAAACAATGCTCTATATCATTGAAAGTGGTTATACCTCCAAATGGGAGGTGTTCATGGAAACATAAAAAAACTGTCGTTTTCAATATCCAAACCGACATGCGTTGGTGGCGTCACAACACACTAGACGATATAAATCTATACAGTTAGCGTCACGATACACCACATATCGCACGGCACAAGACCACGAGAGCAGACGGCTTAAGGCTATGCCATATTTTGATTGTAAGCTTCAGTTTTACAATCAAACGTTTAAAATAATAAGGGATGGAAAATGGGTTACAATTATTGTAACTTTTTAGATACAATCAGAAATCAAAGTTACAGAGTTACAATTTATTAGAAAAATTTACAATTTACCCAATACAAAAAATCTTTAAAAAAAAGTACCAACTTCAAAGTTTTGAACTGAGATTAGCCTTATTCAAAATGAATGTGGTAATTTTATGTTAAACCTTATATAGTCGTTCGGGGCAAGAGTGCGCATTTTGGACTTCGGGCTTAAATTCTGAAAAACTTACAGCAGATAACAAACAAAAGAGCCTATTATTTGGTAGCTCTATATTTTAGGAACAAAATTATACAAAAATATTTTATATTTTTTTTTAATGTTTCATATGTTTCGATCAAAAAAGAAAAAAGAAAAAAAAAGAACGAATAATATTATCCACTAAAATTGTATCCTAAATCAAACACACATATACACTGTTAATGCCTACGTACTACTTATGGGTTATCGAGTTGCCACGCTTTCCTGACACACTTTAAAAAATTAAGTTTTTTTTTTAACAAAATGCAGCTTTTTTTTCCTTGGGGATTTTCTTTGTACTGTTAAATGGAAAATTTTCGTAGAAGTTGTTCATCATTGGCGGTTAGTGAAGCACACATTTTCTCATTTAGCGATTGTTGCTAATTCTTTCACAGATGGAGAAAATGGCACTGCGTACTCTTACCCGCTGCGCACTCTTACCCGAAATGACTCTACCCTGTGCATGACGAGTAGACAAACAACACAGTAGCTCGGCATAAAGACTCTGCAGTCTTCACGGACGGGTCAAAAACTGCAAGAGGCACAGGGTCTGGTATCTACTGTGCGGAACCAGATCTAAAGGTATCCTTAAGACTTTCGGGCAGCGTTTTTCAGGCAGAAGTTCTAGCCGTATACTTAGATCTGCAGAGCTTCCGAGTATGAAACGAATATTCGGTAATGATATTGATATTTACATCGACAGCCAGGCTGCGCTTAAGGCGCTAGAATCGTGAACTATTAAATCGTTACTAGTCAGGAGCTGCCGCACAATGCTCAGGGCATTATGCGCGTAGAACCGGGTAAGACTATGTTGGGTGCCGGGTCACTCCGGGATAGAAGGTAACGAGTTTGCCGATGAGTTGGCAAGGAAAGTGGGGGAACTGCCTCTACCCGAAGCATTGGAAGTAGTTCCACCACTTTGCTGCATCAAATCAAAGGTAAAGGATATAATAACGAGAAGGCTTGCAGGACACAGGGTTCCCAAGGCACTTTGGTCAGCGCTGGACAGTAAAAGGACCAGCGAAATCTTTAGACTTAGTAGGGCACAATGAGTACAGTTATAGGAATATTATCCGGTCATTGTCTTCTAGGCAAACACACCAAGAGGCTCGGACTCTTAGGCACGAATATTTGCAGACATTGTAATGATCTAGGTTTAGCAGAGGATATCACATATATTCTGTGTGAATGCCAGGGCATAGCACGTAGTCGCAGGAACATTTTAGACAGCTACTTCTTTAGCAACCTGGAGGAGGTAGGCCGAATCAACCATAGACTCGTTCTTAAATTTTGCAGGGTAATACAATTTTGCAGGTATTAAAATTTAATAAGAAACTATGTGTAAATCGGCTACATGTGGTAACTTGCTCAGCTCTGATTGAAACAAAAATTCGTTGTAAAAATTAAGATAACTTCAAAATTGAAAAAAGCCATTTAGACACAAATATATTGATAAATGGTAATATCACAGAAATCAAAAAGAAAGTTACAATTTCAGCTTGGGAAAAGTTCAATCTGAAAATTTCATGTTCCATCACTGATATTCAGCTATGATGAAAACTTGCTGAAGCCACTCTGCTTTATTTATGAAGATTTTTAATAGAGTATCTGAATACAAAAACCAACTAAATTTAAAAATGAATAATGTGTTACTATGTAATGTACATCTTTATGCATGTACGAATCTCTCAGCTTTTATATTTTCTCCCAGTTAGGAAATTTCCATCAGAGAAGTGTTAAGTGCCAGTAATGCAATTAAAAAACAACTATCCTTCAACAAGGATCTATTCAAATTCTTCTCATAAAACTACATAGTCAAAAGAAAATATAAAAATAAAAACAAGTGGATCCATTTCCGCCAACGAATAAATGTGTCTGCATGTACGCGAGAATTCAACAGCTAAAATTAACAAGCAACAATAATTATTGTATCCAGGAAGTGGCGCTCTGCATAGAATCATGCCAACTGTTGGGAGAAATAACAACGACCTATCTCTCTCTTACTCACTAAAAAATAAATAAATTCTCGTAATTTTCACGAGGGGCAGCCAGTATTAAATTTTCAATTTGTTGAGAAACTTTCTCAACCGCATAGTTTTGTATTTCATAAATTTCATCCAAGTCAGGCACCGGAAATGGGAGCAACCCAAAAGATACGGATATCCACAGAGGAACCTTAAGAAGAACAAACACAACTAAAAAAAAATCAAATCGCAAGTGAATATGAGAAGGATGAGGGAAAGCAAATAAAACGCTTCGCAGTAAATGCAACGAATAACTATGAAATGAACGCGCATAGAACAAACAACCACCCAACCACCCCCTCACGGTCATATATATCCTTTTTGTTTTAAATCCTGCCATGTAATATAACCCTGGCTACGGGCAGGGAGTTCTGTGCGTCTAATGTAGTATGGCGTGGTTCAAATTATTCTTGCCGTTTGCGATTTCCAGCATAGACCATGACTACTAGCTGGAAATGACATAAAATGGATATCTTTTACGTTGTTTAAAAAGGGATTTCTTACTCGTTCATGCTCAAGAGTTATATTGTCGTTTGTTAGCCATTTTATCATTCAATAAACGGCGAATTGATTCTACAAAATTTTCTTGTTGAGAGCTCAATTCTCAGTATTTGTTTTTAATCTTAACCCTCTAATCTCTAATGCATCAATTAATGTGGGTGGGAGAAAAAGATGAAAAACGGTTGGAATGACTTCTTTTAGTTAGTTTTTAATAAAATTAAAAAAAAAAAGTTGAAAAATTTTGGTTTAAAAAATAGCATTTTTAGTGTTCCGTCCGTACCAAAACGGAACACTAATGGAATCAGTTCGGTGTCTGTCTGTCTGTCTGTCTGTCACAGGCCTTTTTCTCAGAGACTACTTAACCTAGACTATTGAAATTTGGAACAGTTGTAGCAATTAGTGGCCTAAACACAGACCAGAACTTAAAAAGCTGAATTTCGACTTTGGGAGGGTAGTTTCTTAACAAATTTTCACAAAACGTTACAACTTGCTGTCCCGAGCTTTTTCTCCGAAAATATCGCTCAGAAAAATCTGAATAAAATCACAAACATTAAGAAAATAGTGTAGATGGAAACATAATTCTCACGACTGCCCTACTTCAACCGTTTTTTTTTAATTAATTTTTTAATTTCAACTACCCTACTGTTTACATACCCAGAAAAATATCACAACGCCTAAAAGTAGATACGAGAGTAAAAATTGAATAATTGATGGCAAAAGTGTTATACCCGCAGCGAATTTTCGTGGCATATTCCTACCGGATAACTATTGACCTAAGACTTAAACCAATGATACATAATATAACACATAAAGGAAGCTTGATGGTTTCCTATTATAATGTAGGTGTCTCTACTTTTACTATATTGGAAAAATTGAATTTGTGTATATACAGCCACAGAGAGGGAGACAAATCGCAAAATACGCAGTTAATGC
The DNA here is from genome assembly GCA_949775065.1 of Brachyopa scutellaris. Taxonomy (NCBI): domain Eukaryota; kingdom Metazoa; phylum Arthropoda; class Insecta; order Diptera; family Syrphidae; genus Brachyopa; species Brachyopa scutellaris. Next base: position 132,627,662 of record OX459112.1, on the reverse strand, counting down.
AATTGAACGAATAACGAGACGAAAAATTAAATCTGATGCACAAGCGTACATTTCTTGTAAATACATATACATATGAACATACTATGTAGGTATATATGTATGTATGTATATACATGCTTTATTTGTTGTTTTTTTTTTCTTTTACTTTGTGTGTGTGTATAACTATTCTTCTGAGCAGATGAGAAAGGACATCAGAGACATATGTACATACATACATGCATATGTAGGTAATTTGTTCAACTTACTTGTTGGTATACATTTATGTAGGTACAAATTTGAATTTTTTTTTCGCAAATTGTGCTCAATTTATTTGTATTGAATAGTGCTGTGCACCATAAAACTATGTATGTAGGTACACATGTACTTTCTTGTGTCTGCAGATATACAAGTGCATATGTATATATGTTTTTATGTTTGTACATATGTATATGTGAGTATCGAACAAAGTATCATTGTATCTTTAGTAGAAATCGTATCGTAAAGAAAGGGTTCATATAGATCTATCAACATAAATCTATGACATACATATGTATGTAGTTAAAATAACTGATACAGTACGGAACACTTATTGCGCAAGTATAACTTGCACTTGACCGGATTTTTTTTATATGGCTTCAGTTATTACTTATAACTTATTAGTAATCAACGTCGACTACACTGACTCGGCCACATCGAGCGAATGGACAACAATGCTCCAGCAAAGAGGATCTACGACTCACAGCCCCCAGGTTCGAGACGACAAGGAAGACCGAACCTCCGGTTTAAGGACCAAGCTACCACGGATGCCAGTGCGCTTGGTCTAGACAACTGGAAGCAGCGTGCTCGGGATCGAAGAGAGTGGAAGGCTGCCGTGTCTCAGGCAGTGACTCTTCACGTCTCGGGAGCCCGTTAAGTAAGTAAGTAACTTATACTACACGCATATATCGCATACCCGCTGCCGCTGGTGCATTGATGGTTGCAATGGTCTCCACTGATCGTTGTAGCGAAAGCATGCAAACAATATTCCTTTACTTTTCTCACAGAAAATGTACAAAGAAGATATACATATGTACGTCGTTTGGGGTAAGAGTACGCAGTGCCACTTTCTCCATCTATGAAAGAATTAGCAGAAATCGCTCATGAGAAAATGTGTGCTTCACTAACCGCCAATGAAGAACAACTTCTACGAAAATATTCCAATTCACAGTACAAAGAAAAACAACAGGAAAAGAAAAGCCAAATTTTGTTATAAAAAAGTCAATTTTTAAAAGTGTGTCAGAAAAGCGTAGAAGCTCGATACCCCATAAGTAGTATGTGGGCATAAACAGTGTATATGTGTGTTTAATTTGTTTAGGATACAATTTTAGTGGATAATATTATTTCTTCTGAGACAGACAGACAGACAGACAGAAAAGCAGACAGATAGACAGATAGACAGACAGGCAGATAGACAGACAGACCGATAGATAGACAGACAGACAGACAGATAGTTAGATGGATAGATAGACAGATAGAAAAAAATGGAAATTGAAGTTGAAAAATAGAACAGCGGTGATTGCTTCCTACTTCCTTTCTATTATACCCGAATAACTACATACAGTACCTCACAAAATTGAGCATACACTCATCACAAATTCACACTTATGCCTTTTCTTACCTCAAAAGAAGTTTTTTTTCTTAGTTTAAAGTTTGCATTGAATCTCTAGACATGTCTTTGACTAGACGAGATACGCAAACAAAAAAAAAAGTGGGATATTTCACTTCTTTTCGCACGAAAAAGAAAACAACCCCAAAGATAACCACACAAAAAAGAGCATACAGGCGTCGTTTCTCTGCAAAATACAGGCGCCACTCATTCGCTCCATTGAAATTTGTAGTAACAGATACTCGTGATCATTTCTGCAAAGTTTTCTTGTTAAAAGGACATCAATTTGGGTTTTTGTTAGATGATATGGAGAACAGGAGAAAACAAACTGATTTGTCGACAAGATAGCTGATAATTAAGCTATTTTGCGAAGGGAACTCGATGCGACAAATAGGCGAAACTATCGGGCGATCACATGCAACTGTGCAGAAAATTATTAACAACTACAGATACGAAGGAACACTAAAAAATAGACCTGGAAGAGGAAGAAAAAAAGTGCTCTCAGAACAGAACGAAAGGTTTATTGTAAGAAAAATTAAATGTAATCCTAAAACTAGCGTTCCGAAGTTGACGGCAGAGGTGTCATCTATGATCAGTAAACCTCTATCCGTAGAAACCGTCCGCAGAGTACTTCGCAAAAATAATTTTAACGGCAGAGTTGCCCGAAAAAAACCATACATTTCGCTGGTCAATAAGAAAAAACGATTGGAATTTGCTAGACAATATGAGAATCATCCTGAAAGCTTCTGGGAAGGTGTTTTGTTTTCGGACGAAACTAAAATAAACTTATTTGGATCCGACGGAAAACAAATCGTTTAGAGAGAACCAAATACGGCCCTGAAAACAAAGCACATAAACTCAACCATAAAACACGGAGGAGGTTCTTTGATGTTGTGGGGTTGTATGGCTTCAAGTGGCTGCGGTAACTTTGAATTCATTGAAAACACAATGGACAAAGTGGGGTACCTTAATATTCTGAAAAGAAATTTGAGAAGTTCCGCAGAAAAATTGAGGTTACCTTCGGCTTATTATTTTCAACAGCATACAGCATGATCCGAAGCATACCTCTCACTTAGTACGCGATTGGCTGCTTTATCACGCCCCAAAACAGCTTAAAACTCCACCACAATCGCCTGATCTTAACTCGATCGAGCACTTATGGCATGAGATAAAAATGCGGATGAGAGATAGTAACTGTTCTAACAAGCGGGAGCTGAAATTAAAAATTGAAACCGCTTGGAACAGCATTTGACCATCGTTTACAGAAAAACTGGTAAAATCGATGCCCCGGCGGTTAAAAGCAGTCATAGACTCATAGATGCTAAAGGAGGTAGCACGAGATACTGAGACTGGTATTTCCATTGTTTTTGTAATTTATTTACGCTTAAATTTTATTTTATTTTTTAGTTATCTGCGGTGTATGCTCAATTTTGTGCCTTGAAATGAAGTACTTTTTTAGTTTTGTTAAGAAAAAAGTTTATTTTTTAATAATTTTTCCCTGTTTTACTTGTCATTTCCAATGTGTAATACCAACTGAATATTTTGTTAATAAAATTAAAATGTTTAACGTTGAATACGCATTAAGCAAACATTTGTTTTATTGAATGGTGTATGCTCAATTTTGTGAGGTACTGTATGTACGCGGGCAGAAAAACAGACAGATAAACAGACAGATAAACAGACAGATAGACAGACAAGCAGACAGACAGATAGACAGACAAACAGACGACAGACAGACATACAGACAGATAGATAGATGGACAGACAGATAGACAGACAGACAGATAGATAGACAGACAGACACATAGATAGATGGATAGATAACACGGGCAAATTTTGAAAAGGTAGGTAGTTTTGTTAATTCGCACTTTCACTTACCATGAAAATTAATGTACTTTTAAGTATCCTCTTCTTTTGTGTCACACCCAAACAGTTTCATAATATGTACTTAGGAATATATCTACGAAGCTATCGTATCTTGAAAATAGTTAGTTTTTAGATAAAATTTAATGGTTAGCCAGCAGAGGCAATTAAGATATCCTCCAGTGCGTGTAAAAGAATTTGAACGTAACCTGCCATTAAAAGGCTGGCTTGCAGTATCTAAGGTACCAACAACATTACCTAATTGTTTAGTTAGCATAATTATGCAAATATTATACGAGTATCACGATTTCATATACACAACAGAGGAGCGAGGACATTTTTAAGAACCTTTCAGAAACACCAACCAACACCAACCGTTGCCGTCATTGAAATTCAAAATCGCTGCGTCTACGGTATACCAAAACGGTTTAAATAGAACTTCTTTCCTCTCAATTCATATGCAAATGATTATCGTCCCGTCCTGTGAGCGAACTTCTTTTCATATACCAATACCGGTCCTGCATTCACACCTGACAGATATGCCGGAATGGGTATTTGCAATTAATTAAATTGTTACATTAAGGATACAGTAAAGTTCACGTGCATGAATGCAAGTAGGAGTAGGGGTATAATTTAAAGAAGTGTCCCGGGTCTCATTAGTACTCCCTCCCATACGGCAAAATTTGTCTTTAAGGCACTGTCTGAATAAATTAAATAAATGATTTTAATCTCTTTCTCCACTGGTTACGGGAAAGAAGGTATTTCTGATGAACAAAAAGACGACAGAGCTCTTGCAACAAGCACACAGTCAAATCTATCATAACCGCATGCAATTTATAGTATATCCTGAACTACCACCAGGAACATCGGTTATATGCGGTAAAGGCGTATAATGTGTACGGTATTTGTGGTTAATCAAAATTTCAACTTGGTGTGAAATTCGTGAGCTTGTAAAGTCTGCAGGATGAGATAAAGGATAATCTCTCGGATTACCTTCAACATATTTATTAGTGGTTACGCACTCAGGTGTCTGACGTGTCATCAAACTTGACACAATTTGGTCAATTTAGTCAGTCGTGAGGGGGGGGGGGGGGGGGGGGGCATTTACACTCACGTTTCACGTACAGAATGTATGTATGTTGTTGAAATCCAAATATACAACTCGGTGGGGAAATTTGTTAGATTGGGGCCAAATGGATTAAACAAAATATGCAAGCACGTCACACAGTTGTTTAGGTTGTATGAACTAATTCAATATCTCTTGAATTACTGGACCGATTTTGATGAGTTTTGCACCAAAATATATGAATTTTCTTATTATAATGAAAATCTTTTTTTTAAAGCAAAATGTTTTTGATATCATTTGATATTTTCGTTCGCTAACTTTGAATTCACAGAACAGATTATGGTTTCTTGTCCATAACGGTTTCTTTGGAGCCTGAAGTAATAGAAAAGACCGTTTTGAGCAGTTCAGTTCACTGACGCATCTAACCACCTTCATGAGATGATATTTAAAAATAAGAAGTAATACTTTACGTTAATTGCGTGCCAGCCCAAGACCCGCAAGTTACCGAAGCTGCAGGTTCAATTCATCAAATCTATTACATTTCAGCTTGGCGCATAAGATTTACAGCTATTAAAGCTCTCTAATACCTCTATGTTAAAAGCTACCTCTCACTAAGATGTGTACTGATATAAATAATTCTTGCTATGTAACTAATTACTTATTTTTTAACTAACAACATACTTTTTTTCCTCAAAAAATTAATTTTTATACATCAAATATTATTTTAATCATAAAGTGTTCTTAGCCAAAAATCGCTCATTATCTTTTCCCTCAGTTGTTACTCAAAATGATTCTTAAATCTAACGGAACATTTAGGAATTTTTTATTGGATTTGATGCTACAACTATTGTTTTATACAATTAGAATGAAAAATAACGTTATATCAAACATTCATAGATCTACTGCACTTTTCGCAAAAAATAAATCTGCTGCCACTAAATCCAATCTACTGCACTTTTTTGTTTGATAAACCTTCTCTTGGACAGCTGTACAAAAACCATGCATAAAAATAACCGGTGTAAAGAACGTCTGAACGAAGCCACCAACTTATTGTGAACTTGGCCACATTCTCTTTTGACATATCAATTAAGTTGGCTGCTTTCATTCATGAAGCAAATCTCTGTCTCTGTCTATGTTTCTGTTGTGTTCTCGTTTTCTGCTAAACTAACGTCAGTGGAGGTCTTTACTAGGGAACCAAGACCTCTTATGTAAATACTATGATGCTTTAGATTGTTCAATATTTTGGTTTAATTTACTCGATACAAAAAACGCTCTGGGAGAAAAATTATATGTCGAACCTTGCGAGTATATGTTGATTTTATGTTCACCTTCCCATAGTAGTGCTGCTGCAGAGCGAAAGTTTTCGATTGTAAGCCAAGTAAAAAATGAACTACGAAACAAACTTAACGTAAGTACTCTTGAGAATTTAATTTTTGAAGTGAAACTTCTTTAGCCGCGGTAGGGCAAATTTGCCTGAATCAGACGCAAAAGTGAAACGCTTTCCCTTCTCCAACGTCAACAGGCAGTAAAATCTATACATAGTATAAAAGGAAGTCCCAAAAATGTGCCTTTCTGTATGAACACGCTTATCTCGAGAACTACTAAACTGATTTAGTGGCGGAATTTATGGGCGTACTCAGACTTACTTACTTACTTAATTGGCGCTACATCTCGAGGTGAACCTGGGCCTGTTTCTCGCAACCACACACAGTGTTATATTTTTGCACGAATGGAAGGGACCTACAGTTTTTTGCCGACTCCGAACGGCGAGTTGAGAAGCTCAATCGTGACAAATGATACTCTTTAATGCTTGTCAGACATTCAAAAGAGGTGGCACCGTGAAGAAAACTCTTTAGGTGGGATTTAACCCGGGCAGCATTGCGTACTAGTCCAACGAACTAACCACCACGGCCACGGCGACCACATGTACTCAGACTACTCCATTAATTATAGGAGCTGAGAATTTGAGATCGAACTGGTAGAAAATCAAATTTTCTGTCATTACACAGGCGTAAAGCCAGAACTATTTACATCGGAACAAAAGTGATAAAAAGTAGAAGTGTGCACACACTGAAAGCTCACTCAATTCCAACTGACCAACAGCGCCATTAACGGGTGAAATTATTATTTGTTTGACATTTGAAAGCTCCAGGAAATGTATTTCTCCGCAACCATGCACATTTATTCATTAATAGTGGATGAATAATAAAAAGGAAAATTGATTTCAAGCCTATAATTCTAAAAAAATGTACGGGAATAATAAAATCGGTATTTGCTTTCGTGAATATACGTCTAAAATCATTTTTTAATTTCTTTGGATATCAGCTGGTAAAGAAAAACGTGAATAAGCGCCAGCTATGGTTGTATAGATGTATGTGAATCCAATTGGATTTACTTGAATTCATATAAGATCGTTTAAGTATTTGGTTGGAAGAACAACAGGAAAGCTTTCGTGCAAAATCACCGCGGCCAAAGCTAGGGTATGCTCTAGCTTTAGCCGCGGTGAGTTTTATTTATTTGAAAGGAATTGATACAGATGTGCCATGGGATGGAGGAGTACAACACATTGTTTTGAGTTTGTTGTACTTTTTATCACTTTTGTTCCGATGTAGTTCTGGCTTTACGCACTTTTTTTTTTGTATGGAAATGAATAATGTCAGCAATGGTTCCTGGACACCCTCAGACTCTCCTGGGATTTTAGAGTATGTATTTTCAAAACTTTAGTTTTATTGATGGAAAGTTTATAGAAAACCATTAAAGTGATTAATTAAAGACTTTTAAGATTAAGTTTATTACCTACTCGTTCAAAAATACATTTGTTATTATAGTTCAAGCAATTGATCTTTGTTTTTTGTAATAAAAATTCTACTGCGGAAAGATCCATTCTACTGCATTTTTTTTAATGATCTACTGCGCGCCTCTTTTTTTGAAGTGGCAACGCTGATTGTGATCTGTAAACATAGAGTTTTCCGAGACTTAGTATTTTTCCGGGGAATCATTTTTCAAGATTTGTAAAAAGCATAAATCTACCTCCGGTCGTTATGAAAATCGTTCCTATCTTATTTCCACTGAAAATAAATTAAAATCCAATAGCAAACACTTCTGGAAATTCCTTAATACCAAAAGGAACACAAATGGACTTCCGAGTCTTATGCATTATTTGGACTCTTCCTCTGAGGAAAGAAATACTATATGCAATTTCTTTGCCTCCTTTTTTAATTCTGTATATTCTTCTACAGATTGTCAATCTGACAATTCATTCAATTTATGCTCAGTCATTGACATTGGCGATATAAATATAGAAGAGCTTGACGTGGAGGAGGCACTTAGTAGTCTTAAAAGTAATATTATAGAAGGTCCTGACAGAATTGCTCCTATTTTATTAAAGTACTGCGCAAAGTCCTTATCTATGCCACTCTGCCAAATATTCAGGAAATCAATTGCTTGTGGGAAATTCCTTGATGTTTGGAAAATATCTCACATTGTTCCTATACATAAGTCGGGTCCTAAACAAAATGTCTGTAACTATCGTCCAATTTGTAAGATCTCTTCCATTCCTAAATTGTTCGAAAAGATTGTTTATAATAAAATTGTTTTTCTTGATAACAATGTTATATCGAACCATCAACATGGATTAACTAAAGGAAGATCTACTTCAACGAATCTGGCACTTTTTTGCAACTATGTCGTTAATCATTTCGAACTTGGTAGGCAAACTGATGTTATTTTTACGGACTTTGCAAAAGCATTCGATAAAGTTAATCATCGTACCCTTATTCAGAAGCTATTGACTATAGGATTCCATTCTATCATGCTTAGTTGGTTAGAGTCCTACTTAGTTGATATGGTCCAATATGTCAAAATCGATGATTGTCTTTCGGTTCCTATTAAAGTAACATCTGGTGTTCCTCAAGGGAGCCACCTTGGGCCATTATTATTCCTGCTGTTCATCAACGATCTTCCACTCGTCGTCAAACATTCTGAGTGCCTTCTTTTTGCCGATGACCTTAAATTATTTCGCTTCATTAAATCAGAATACGATTGCGACTTATTACAGCAAGATATGGCTGCAGTTAATGATTGGTGTGAACGGAATCACCTCCTTCTTAACGTCTCTAAATGTCAATGTTTCAGTCTGTTCAAATCTAATGTTTCTATTACGTATCAATATAAATTCTAATCCTCTTACTAGAGTAACTTCTAAGAAAGACCTTAATATCATTCTCGATCACCAACTAAATTTTAGAGAACATACGGATTATGTAGTCTGTAAAGCTAATGCGTTGCTTGGTTTCCTAAAAAGAAATTCCAAAGATTTTTCCGATCCGTATACCTTAAAGGTTTTGTATGTACCTCTGGTAAGATCCAACTTAGAGTATGGCACTGTAATATGGAATCCATGCTATGAGACTCATTCTAAAAGAATCGAGAGAGTCCAGAGAAACTTCACGCGGTTTATGATAAAACAGCTAAATTGGCGTATAGACATGCCAGCTTACAATTCCAGGTATCTGTTAATAAGTATCAGTAGTCTTGAGTACTTTTCCATCATGTTCGTAAGAGACCTGATTCACTATCAAATTCGTTGTCCTAAATTATTGTCATTGCTTGAGTTTTACTCACCGTATCGTTGTCTTCGTAGTTATTTCCACTTTCGGGAAAATATAATATGACTAATTACGTTCGTAATGAGCCAATTGCGAGATGTATCAGCGACGCCAACTCTATAATAAGGTCTATAGATTTATTTTTGGATTGTTCCAGAGCAACTTTTAAAGACAAACTTCTTTTTCTTTTAAACCAACCCTAGAATCATAATTTTTGTATTATAATAATATGCTATCTCTTATTTCATACCTAGTTCCTTACTGTTGTCTTTCTTCATTTAATATATGTACATAATTCTAGTTAGTCTGTAAGAGGTTTATAATCTAATAGATGAAGCAATAAATAAATTAAATTAAAAAAAAATAAATAAATTAAATCGATTTATGCCTTTGTGATCTTAACTTAACCTAAGCCCCGAAAATTACAGAGCGGAATTAACTCGAAAAACGCTTGTGTTGTGCTGTAATGCTAATGCCCATCATACTCATACACAATGGGAAAACAGCGGTATAAACACAATGGGTGAGTGCCTTTTTGATATAAATATGTATCTTCATACGGTACGGAATGACCCCACCTTCGTGATCGGAAATAGACAAGAGGTTATATACAGTGCTGTTCGAAAAATTTTGCTCAAACCTTTTCTCTTTCTCTTTCGGATGGCAGTTCTTGGAATTTATGAGAGCTACGATGTTTTTTGCACTATGTTGAAAAATGTCGACTAATTTTTGAATAAGAGGTGCGTTTAGTTCTTGATAGCCGTCCAAGATGAACCAAAGTAAAAAAAAAAACAAAACAAAAATGGGAAAATCAGTTCGGAGTGTAAATTATATTTTGTGTCTGTTGACAACCCGTCAAATTTTTGAAAGATTTAATGTTGCTCAACGTACTGTGGCATGGAATTTAAAAAATATCATGAGACCGGGACTACCAGCAGAAGGAAAGGCTTAGCGGGGCCAAAAAAGACGACCCCTGTGGAAGACCGTTTTTTTGTGCTCTAAAACCGTCGGCATCGGTTCAAGACTAATATCTAAAATGATCCATTTCGAGCTACACACACGAGCTCAGTGAGAAAAATTCTCGTGAATGGTGGATTTAGAGCAATCAAGCCAGTTCTAAAGCCGGATTTTCCAATAAGGGTCAATGTTATCCTTTTCGACGAATCCAAGTTTCAGCTACATGTTGGAAAGGAAAAACTGAGCTCTGAATGCCTCTTACGGATGCCCCCAAAAACTGAAGGTGTGATGGTCTGGGGAGACGAAGAGGGTAGATTGGCATTTCAAGAATCGAAAGTCACTGCAGCAGTTTATCTACAAGTCCTAAAATATGAATGAATCAGGCCCTCCGCCACAGATATTTTAAGTGACGCCTGTAGATTGATTTTTCAACAGGACAATGCTCTTTACCATATAGACAAAATTGTAAATATGAACTTGTTTTTGTTTTTCAAATGAAAGACTAATTTATAGCTTTAAACTAAGATATCATTTCTATGACTTTAAACTATATTTGTCTTTTTTTTTAATTGTTTACATAACTTAAAAAGTACATACTTCAAGAAAAACTATATTGATGCGCTAGCCTGGCCTTGCTACAGCCCAGACCTCAGTCCAATTGAGAATATGTGGTCGATAATGAAACTTCAGATTACAAGAGACCGTCTGGAGTCAATTGACATTCTAAAAAATTTACTAATCTGGACCTGGAACACAACATGGAAAAACCTATCTGAGTCAATGAATGGCAGATGTGCAGGAAGAAGGGGTCCAACAAAATACTGATTAACTGGACAATGATTCTAGTAAGCAATTAACACTACAAAAATTTAGCATTTTTCATTTATTATTAAAATTGACGCAAGTGCCCAAAAACTCAATTTTTCGGTATAACAGTATTTTGCTCCCTTTATCACAGGTAAACAATTCTAACACTCTAAAAGCATCATGAAACATTTTGAAATTGTCTAAGAAAACAAAACCTCATTACAGAATATGTAGTTATCGCAACCCATTCGCCAAACTTCGAAAAAAAATTGTTTGAGCAAAACAACACTGTATATCACGTTGGTGTCCAACACCTATGATCTGGTAGATAGCAAATGGAGGGTTGTGGACGAAGCATCCTTATCGGGCAACCGATGAATATAGGTTATTCGTACTCAACTTTCAACTTAAATAAAAAAAATCCGGTCAAGTGCAAGTTATACTTGCGCAATAAGTGTTCCGTACTGTATCAGTTATTTTAACTACATACATATGTATGTCATAGATTTATGTTGATAGATCTATATGAACCCTTTCTTTACGATACGATTTCTACTAAAGATACAATGATACTTTGTTCGATACTCACATATATGTACAAACATAAAAACATATATAGGTACATATATGTACATATGCACTTGTATATCTGCAGACACAAGAAAGTACATGTGTACCTACATACATAGTTTTATGGTGCACAGCACATTTCAATACAAATAAACTGAGCACAATTTGCGAAAAATAAATTCAAATTTGTACCTACATAAATGTATACCAACAAGTAAGTTGAACAAATTACCTACATATGCATGTATGTATGTACATATGTCTCTGATGTCCTTTCTCATCTGCTCAGAAGAATAGTTATACACACACACAAAGTAAAAGAAAAAAAAACATCAAATAAAGCATGCATATACATACATACATATATACCTACATAATATGTTCAAATGTATATGTATTTACAAGAAATGTACGCTTGTGCATCAGATTTAATTTTTCGTCTCGTTATTCGTTCAATTGCATTAACTGCGTATTTTGCGATTTGTCTCCCTCTCTGTGGCTGTATATACACAAATTCAATTTTTTCCAATATAGTAAAAGTAGAGACACCTAAATTATAATAGGAAACCATCAAGCTTCCTTTATGTGTTATATTATGTATCATTGGTTTAAGTCTTAGGTCAATAGTTATCCGGTAGGAATATGCCACGAAAATTCGCTGCGGGTATAACACTTTTAGGCGTTGTGATATTTTTCTGGGAATGTAAACAGTAGGGTAGTTGAAATTAAAAAATTAATTTAAAAAAAACGGTTGAAGTAGGGCAGTCGTGAGAATTATGTTTCCATCTACACTTTATTCTCAATGTTTGTGATTTTATTCAGATTTTTCTGAGCGATATTTTCGGAGAAAAAGCTCGGGACAGCAAGTTGTAACGTTTTGTGAAAATTTGTTAAGAAACTACCCCCCCAAAGTTGAAATTCAGCTTTTTAAGTTCTGGTCTGTGTTTAGGCCACTAATTGCTACAACTGTTCCAAATTTCAATAGTCTAGGTTAAGTAGTCTCTGAGAAAAAGGCCTGTGACAGACAGACAGACAGACAGACACCGAACTGATTCCATTAGTGTTCCGTTTTGGTACGGACGGAACACTAAAAACGGATTAAAACGGCACCGCAAGAAAGCTAACTGGTTAAAGTTTACAGACATAGTAATAATACTTGGGAGGGCGGTTAAACATCTCAATAATTCCTTTAACGGTGAGCACCTTGGTGTAGTGGTTAGTGCGTTGGGCTACTATGTAATGCTGCCCAGCCCGGGTCCAACACCTAAAAGTTTTTGCACGGCGACACCTCTTTCGAATATCTGACAAGAAATCAAAGAGTCTCATTTGTCACGATTGAGCTTCTCATTTCGCCGTTCAGAGTCGACAAAAAACTGTATGTCCCTTCCATTCGTGCAAAAATATAACACGCACACACAAATGGTTGCAAGAAGCAGGCCCAGGTTCATCCTGAGCTGTAGCGCCACCTAAGTAAGTAAATCCTTTAACAAGGCTTTCGGAAATGTAAGCTCGATTACCAGAACACCAAAAGGAATCCAGAAAAAGGAAGTTAGGAAACTATAGAAAAGTTCAAAACAATCAGTTGAAGATAATTCATGGAACAAATATCTGGGTGGTAAAAAACTTGTCAAGTATCTCATAAGGAAGCAACTCTGCAAAATAATCGAAAAGACTAGAGAATTATCTAGGCTTAGAAAGGCTCAAAAAAGGAGAGAAAAGTGATGGCGCGTGAGCTAAAAATAGTCTACAAGTAGACCTTGGTAGCAATTCACTTTGATTTGTGTTGTACTTCAGGACTGCCGCTATTTTCGAAAAGGCCCTATATACAATATTTTCGATTTCGAATTTAATGCAAATTTGGAGTTAAGGCATTGCCTCCGATTGTTCTTTTATAACCATTTCAAGAAATCAAGCACACAGCAAATAACGAAATCAAATTTTTCGTGCATTTTTTATATTTTATCTTCAGGTTGCGGAAATAAATTCAACATTTCCCTATATGTACATCTCGAAAATGTGAAAATGTAGTTAGGGCCTTTACGAAAATAGCGGCAGTGGAGATGTCGAGCCAACGGGACATAGTAATGACGAATTTCCACCAATTACTGAGAAAAGAGTTGACGAGGTTAGATAGCTTAAAAAAAGATAAGATAGATGGTTCATCTGGTCCTTCGCTCCATACAAATTCTCTGGCCCGGGCGGCATACTACCCGTAATGCTACAAAAAGCCCACTGATTGGGGAAAAACCTATGGATATTTTTAAGCTATGATCTGTAACCATTGGGTAAATCTTATATTGAAAGCATACTACGTCTGTTGGTTCCCAACAGACCGTCACCAGCCACCACGCAGGATATTGCACCAAACATTTAATTCGACACTTAAATTAACATGAAATAATATAATTCAGAACAACATTTAATCCATCAAGCATCAGCGAAGGCAAATCACCGAGAAATGACAACACATGGAACTGTCAAAAGAGCATGGGTACGATCTATGATACTACCTATCCTTTACGCACATTAATCGACCCGATATGGATAATCATGCTGCTGCATAACCAAGGGTCATAGCGAGGAGACAGCACTGGTGAAAGCTCCGCAAATGTATAAGTGGATCTCACTCTATCCTAAGCATAAGATAGGGGGCATTAATGATCAATGATCATACACATAAGATCAATATTTAACTTTTATAATCGAAAAGAAACACACACATAAATAAGTATCAATTATGTATTTTAAGCTAGTTGCGATGTTATGTAAATGGGTCACTAACCCCATCAGTTATGTAAGACTGCAGCAGCTGTTCTTAAAGCTAATACCACCGAGGTTACCAAGAAAGAATGCAGACAATTTTATACCACTCTTAAACCGGCTAGCAACGTAGAAGCAAATAAAGAGAAAATTAAAGTGAAGTTGAAAGAAGTAGTTTCATTTGAGGTTTTTTGAGTTTTATTTTATTTAATTGTGAAATTAGTTACCAATTAAATTTCTTATTCCTGGCATCATCTTTGAAACGGAACAACGTCAAATAAAAGCACATAAGAGCATACCAATGGCCGAAATATTTAAGCTACAGGCTTCCAACTTTTTATTTTTTTACGTTTTTTTATGTAAACAAATAGATCATAGATTATTTGATAAATTTATAGACACAGTCGACTCTCGATAAATTGAATCTGTGGGGACCTGGCAAAAAGTTCAAATTATTGAGAGTTGTAATTATCGAGAGGAAATAAGAAACATTTCAAATTATCGAGAGCACGCATATTTTTTCAAAAATCATTTCATATTTATATCTCGACTAATAACATACACACATCATGGTCATGGATTACGGTCAAATGCAAAATGAATTACGTAGGGAAGAAAATTTTTTAGTTGTCCAAAAAAGTTTACAGGTCCGGACAGGCAAATTATCCCTCCGGTATTTTGTTTTCGTATTCGTTGGTTCAAATTATCGAAAAGTCGCCTTGTCTACTTCAATTTATAGCGCGTTGTGTGGGAAATAGCCAGCACAATCGCGTCCAATTAACGAGTGTAGATAAATACATAGAGTTTGTTTAATTTACCGAGATATTTTCAAGGGACCAAAGAAAAACTTCAATTTAACAAGACATTCATTTTATCAAGAGATTTATTTATCAAGAGTCGACTGTAATTGCATATTTACTACGACTTCAACATAGCAAAATTGTTTTTTGCTTGAAATAAACGAAAAAAACTAACTAAACATACAATAGAAATGATGATGGATGCTCGTAGCCATACACAACTTGAACGTGTGTTCTACCTCACAAATGGTTAGTAGTACATACATATATCCTTATTTTACTATACCTCAATTACTTTAACAGGAAATACTAATTCTCATAATTAATCGAACCATCCTAAGCGTTTCATGGATGATGATAGTATTTTAAGATAATTGATAGAACAACTGCCATACCCATACACCGGAATATAGTTTGTAAATGTATACATACATATGTATGTACTAAGTACATGTATTTACTACTGTCTGTCTTCTTGCTTGTGCTTCGGATTAGTTCTATACTTATACTCATATGCTCTTTTGATGGAACATTACATACTTGCAGTTTTGGTAAAATTGCCAGTCACATGCTTACGTTAACGGTAGTAACCTCAGCCACTTGTGCACGTGCATGAGCAATTTGCATTTAAATGCGTCACTTAGTGCATTTGTGGTCGATGGTATAGGTAGGCGTAAACTGATTACAGATTTTCAACAGCACTTAGTGAAGTGATGATAAATGCATCACTTGCTCTTGCTCATAAACTGCAAATGACCAAGAGTCATAGAGAAAGTGGTAATTTGTTGTTCACAACCCTTATAAATAAAATTTAATATTTCCATGCAATATATGGATGAGGATGATATAATTGTGGCTAAACGGATTCACTAAGGAAAATTCTAGATTTACTTTCTAGATATAGTATACTACTCGTATGTACTATCAACAGGGAAAATGTTAAGAGGGGCATGGTTCGTTTCGTCTTTTCTATCTCGTTTCGCGCGTTTGGAAATTGAAATGAAATGATTGAAGTCGAACTGCGAAATTTAAAATTTTAAAGTTAAGATTGGAAAACTGAGATATTTAATTTTTGGGTATTAGATAAAGGAATCGTGAAAAAATTCCGGCGAACCAAACTTAATTCTTAATTTTCACAAATTGACGTAGCGGCCACATTGGAAATTGATGCAAACGAAAAAAAAACCGGCCAAGTCAAAGGACTCCGTAGTAGGGTGTGTCATTTAGTACGGCAGTTTTAATCTAATACTGCTCAAAAGTTGCGTTGGGATCCTAGGTGTTAGAATATGTGAAAAAAGTTCCAAGTTTAATGTACTTTTAGGGCCGTCAATTTGGATGAAGTTTCGGAAAAAAATGTTTTCAGTGCTATGTTCGCCCACTGCTCGGATATTGTTTAATGTTAATTTTTGCTAAACAAGTTACTTTAATTTAACCCTTAACTGATGTCGTGAAAAAAATTAACGCTTCTATAGTCGTGGGGTCCATTGGACCCACCTGTTTCAAAAGGTGATTAAAATAGCAGTAGCCGTGTTTTATAATCCCCGTGATCTGATCCGGATCAGATCAACACACTTTTTAGGTGTTTGAGACGGAATTCGATCCCAAGACTGCTGAAAGAAGAAAGAGCGAATATCGAACAGGATGGCCATAAACATCCACGAAAACAATGGCAGGAACTTGAATTTTTGCTTCTATCAACTTAGGGTAAAATATTTTTTTTTAAATAAAAAAGGAACGCTTCTGAAGTCATCCAACCAGAATCTGTTTTGGTATAACAAATTCCGTCTGGATGCAAATCCAATACATCTATACTCTTCTGCTCCCCTTGAATCCTCACTAATCATTTTTTATAAGCCTCTTCAAGATTGGAAAAGTGGAGGGCAACCATGGTCCCATCAGCCATAGGACCACTTTTCTAATACAGAACAGGTGACCGTAACACTGAGAGCCGAGGAAAGTGACGGACGGTCCTTCCAAATTATACACTGAACGAATAAGCACTGATGACCGAGAACGAGAACACCAACAACATAAATATGACAGCGAGAAAGTTTACTAAACAAACAACATAACTACTAAATAACAATGACAATGTTTGCCTGAGTAAAATATGACGTTTGTTAAATTAAAAAGACGTAAGATCATGTAACTGTTGTAAAAGAATGGCACGTTATCACGAATCCCTCATCCCCCGAACCTGCCCGAAGGTTCACTGGAGTATATTTTGTTTCGCGATCCTATTTTAAATCATTTCCTTTTTCCTTAAAGTGTTTGGGGGTTACAAACTCCGGCGGTGGTGATTGTGTCTTGGCCTGTACTGCTTCAAAAAATTGGGAAAGAATTAATTGTAAATGATGATCACTTGCATTCGCTCGATTGCTTTTTTTGCGAGCGCCAGAAGTAAGCGAAAATGCATTGAACCCGACCACAGAATTCGTAGTCGGTTGAAAATTTCCCGGTGTACTGCTAATTCCAGAATGAATGGAAGATGAAAGAGTGGAGAATCAAGAACGGTTGTGGAGTGGACTCCAGCCGCAAATGAAACCTCATGTGGCTGAATGAGCGCATGTGGAGTGAGTGTGGGTGAGTTCCTTGGGGTTCGAGTGAACAAAGGAACTTACTGGAAACTTACTTCTTGGTTGACCGAGTGGTAGTGCAGAAGTAAAAAGAAGAGAAAGGAAAGGCGTTCAAAAAGAAAAAGAAAAAGGAGAAGTTAAAAAAAAAACTATTTGAAAGTCAGAAAGAGCATTTCCCAGGAGAACGATAAGAAGGAATCAGAAAAGAGATAAGTAGAGTGATATTGGATTTTTTTGTGTAGTGAAATTCGTTAGGATCTATTGTGTAGAAAGGGCTCCGGTAGGCTCTTGTACGCAAAAATCCCGGTGAATTGCGGGACATGCGCCCCTTTAATATACATATATAAATTTTACTTGGGACCGTTCAATAGCGGGCCATTTTCAACGGGCCGTTCCGTGGTACGTTGATGCTGAAGTTGGCGTGTTGCCGGATAGAGCAGTCCCATAGAATGCGTCACATCAGTTTGACAGAACAATTTTTTATTTTTTATTTTGTTGTTGTTGAAAGTGTTTTCTCGTTAAGCTGTGTGGTGAAAAAATGTATTCGTTTTATTTTCATTTAACTGACAAATAATTATTGAATTAAAAATGTGGACGACGAATTATGTTCAGCTATTATTTTAACACTGCCGGCAGTCGACTGTTTTGGGTTCGGCATTTATACGAGGACCGAGATATTCACGGTTTTTTTGCTCTGAACTTCGAAAAACTTTATAATATTGATCCGGAACAGTTTATGGTGGCAGTGCGTATAACGAAGGATGTATTTGATATGCTTTTTAACTTAGTTAAAGAAGATTTACCCAAACACTCCAATAGACCCGTCATACCAGCAAAGTGTAGGCTGTTTTGAACTTTTGTGTGAGTAAAAAAAATACTTTTATCGCGCTACTTATGTTTACCAATTTCATTCTTATAGATATTTGGCACATGGAGGCAGCACACAAATGTTTTCAATAGCGTTTAAGATGAGACTTACAAGTGTAAAACGAATCTTTGCCGAAACCTGCGGTGCTTTGTGGAATACTCTCGGCCATCTCGGCCTGTCAGTCCCAAACAAAACGGAGTGGAAAAACATTTCATCCGATTTCAATACGATGTGGAATTTGCCAAATTGTGTGGGTGCAAACATATGAACATCACGTGCCCATCGAATTCTGGATCCCTTTTTTATAACTACAAAGGGACATATTCAATCGTTCTTTTGGGAATCTGCGATGCCAATTATACTTTAACTGGCATAGACATTGGCGCATATAGTTCCCAAAGCGACGGTGGTGTCTGATGGCACTCCGAATTTGGTAAAAGATTATTTGGCAACAAACTCGACCTACCTACCTGGAGAACAGTGTTTGCCGTATTCCAATGTCAATTTTCCTCATTATTTTGTTGGCGATGCTGCATTTCCCTTAAAAACGTTTCTGATACGTCCGTATCCAGGTATAGTACATGAGATTTTATTGTCACTTATTTCTTATTAATGCCTATGATTTTATTTAGGTAAGCGGTTGCCCCTTGACGCGTCTCTCTCGGGCCAGGCGTGTCATCGAAAACGCATTTGGAATTTTAGTGTCCAGGTGGAGGACACTGCTTGGATCACTAAATATGGCTCCGGAATCAGCAGAAAAAGTTGTGAAGGCAGCTGTTGTACTTCACAACTTTGTAAAAATGCACGATGGTAGTTATATTCCCTCAGACTACGTAGACCAATATCACGGCGAAGAAATAATTTACGGTCTGTGGCGGAAAGAAACCACTCTTCCTTCAACAAGGCCGAGGAGAATTATCTCCAACAACGCCTCAACGGATGCTTTTAAGTTACGTGACCAATTAAAAGAATACCTTTCTTATAATTAATGAACGTATTCTGTATTTTTGTATTTCTGTATCTTTGCATTTTTGAATTTCTCTATTATATTATTTCTGTATTTTTGTTTTTTTTTCTGTATTTAGTATTTAGTATTTTTGAAGCTAAAAATTAAAACACAAATGTATTAAAGTTCAATTGTTATTTTTATTTATTTTCTCTTTTCAATTTCATCGAACACTTGCTTTAAGAAACTTGATTTCAAATCATCTTGCACGTCACCGGGCAGCTTAATGATGAAGTTATCCAGAACTTTATAATAATCTTCATGTTTTGTTGTTGATTTCTTTGTTGACAAGAAATTTGTCTATGTTTCCAGTAAAATATTAACTCTTTCAGTGGCCTCGTCATTCTTTTTACGCTTTCGCGAAGCTGATGACGTCGATCGTGTTTCTGCGGATGACTGACTAATTTTGGGAGTAGCTTCGAATATAAGTTCCCTTACAGGCAGGGCATCATCCAACCACTGTTCTATCTCTATATTTTCGGAACCACTTGGCGTGTCAACTGGGCCATCGATTATTATCTCTCGATATAATCCACTCACATCTATGTGAATGTCTAGCTCCACTTCTTCTTTAATATGCCATTGGCAACTAGAGAAAGTCCTGTAATACATTTGCACATGAAATATGAAATGCAAAACAAACAAAAAAAAAAAAACAAATTTCTTACCTTCGTGGGGCGACGTGCGATTCTAAAAATGACAATGCTTTGAAGAACACCCACTCCTTTTTCTCCAGCGCAGCGCTTCCAGATTTGGGTTTTTTATTTATTTGTTTTAGGAAGCGATCCCTCAACGACCTCCATCGGCTCTGACTGTAATAAAAGGAAACTTAAAATATATATTTTAAAACAGTTTTTGTAACATTACCATCCACACCAACAGTAGCCGATATATCGAACCAAGCTTTTTCTTTTATTAGTTAATTCCTATATGCCTTAATAGATTTGTCATATAGGCAATTTTTCGATTTGACTACTTCTATCAACTTTTCCGCAAACATGATTTGATTTGTTAAGTAACTATAATAAATAATAATAATAAAAAAACAAGTTTGTGCACAAAAAAATCTTACCTTTGCAAAATAAATTGAAATGTCAAACGATTGTCAACTGGAATGACAGTTTCTCTACAATTTCTCTATGCCTCCACCAATGAAAATGCATACTCTCAATTTGTGAATGAATGCGTGAACTTCAATATGTGAATGTGTGAACTTAAATGCGTGAATATGTGTACTGACAACAGATCGAAGGAAGCAAAAAGTAGAAAGTAAGCCTACTGTATCCGTCGAAGTTCTTGCATCCGTTGGTTATGGGTCATCTGTAACGAATGGAAGAAAGACTGCCGATGGAGGGGTAACAAAACGCGTCAGCTAGAGTATTTAAAAAAGAAATTTAAAACCCCAAAACCCGGCTAGTGCAGAAGGGCGAAAAAGGTACGTTCAGTACCCGCACACCACTGTCACATCCGCGAGTCTTTCGCAGCCTTCCCTCTCCTGCGCCACCCTTAGAACCCCAAGGCCACAGGACTCCTTGGGCCCGTCCGTGCAGCAGAGAGGAAAGGGTGTTCGATTCACTGTGGCTGGAGGCATGCTTGCTCCACCAAAGGCTAGCTCGCCGGGATGGGGGGGTCCTTGCCATAGATCCTCGAAAGGGGTTACGCTTTTCCATGCCAGAGGAAGATGGTATTTGTCTAAAATATTTAAAAAGGGAGACCCGAAAAGTGGTACCGTCTCCAGCTTCTCCTAGTTCTTCTCGTTCTCTCACTGCCCTTCAGTGGGTGGGGAGAGCAAAAGCTCCCCCTTATGAGGATGTCCCACCCCAGTATCACACCGCTTACGGCGTGATCCTACCTAGGCCACCATGACCTCAACTTTTTATGATGGCCCCTGACTGAATTAAAGAAAAATTCTCAGCGGTGCCGGATCCTAATCATCCCCCTATGTCGCCCTTGGCAATGTCATCTGCCCCTCCTCGTAATCTAAAACATGGTCATAGTTAGCGGACGAAGCTGAAAGAAATTAACGGATTATCCTTCGCTTGGTCCATCTAAAAATCTTCAATCGGAAGTTTTTTTTATCAACACGTCTTTATTTTACTAATACCTTACTGTCTAACATTGTTTTTTTTAACCTAGTTAAATCGATGTTATTTTAAACCAAAAGATTTGGAGCGCAGAAAAAAAATTTATATCTATATAACAAAAATGTATTTAATAAAATTCTATACCTTTTTATTTCAAAGAGAAAACGAGGTAAAAAAAAAAAAAAAACTAAAATTAAAAGCATAAAAAAAATAATAAAAAAATTAACAAAGGGGGCAATCAAATTGCAGTGGCAACCCTTCATTGGCGCCTTATCAATAACATTATTAATGATCGCAAAAGAAAAAAAAAAATTTAACTAAAAATGAATAAAAGAAAATACCATCAAAAGTACCAATTGGCAACCCTTCGACGGGTGTTACTAAAATTTTCCCCGTGCGTTTCCCCAATTAAACACCTTTTTTTCCTTTTTTTTTGTTTGCTTACAAACTACTACATGAATTCATAAAAATTTAACTTTAACAATAAAACTAGTATCGACTTAATTGATCTTACTTCATTCTAAGGGGATTTCCCCCTTCTTTTTTTTCTTTTAATAATTCCTTTTGTTTTTTGAGGAGGGGGTAGGGGTAAATTCGGGACACTAAATTAAAAACCTGGAACAGCTGCTGGAGTCGATGTACTGGTCGAAGTCATGGTTCTGCATTCTTGATGACGATGTCGTTATAGATTCACCTGTTGTTTCTGTTGATACTGGGTATCTTCTTCTCTTTTCTTTAGCACTGGGTCACTATTTTTTTTGGTTTCATATATTTTTTTCTTTCTGTTAGCTCTGGGTCACTTTAGGGGCTGAGTTTTCTTTCTTTCCCTTTTTTTTCTTTAGCACTGGGTCATTTTTTTTATATTTTTCTTTTCTTTAGCACAGGATCACTGGGTATTGGTTAGTTTTCTTTCTTTTCTTTTGTTTCTTTTTGTATATATATATTTCACTCCTTTTTTTTACTGAGAGTCCATGCGGTCTAGCTCCTCACAAATGAGGTCGCAATAAAACACTTTACTTCTCTCGTAGGTTGCCTCTTCCAGGCAATATTTACACCAGCGTTTGCGCTTGGTAGCAGCGATTTCGTAGTTCAAACGCCTTACTTGCTCTTCCAGATGTGCTACTCGCGCCTCTAGATGTTTCTTTCGCAAAGTTTCTAGTGGACACAGGGCGGAGGCTAAGGTCAAATCGCTTTGAACTTGCAGAAGCAATTCGGCGAGTTCAGAGCGTTCTTCGACAATGTTTTTTTCCATACCTTTTTTTTTTGTTCCTTATTTTTTTTTTTTTTTCGGGGGCACACTTTTTTTTCTTTCTTTCAAGAGCACACTTTTTATTTGTCAGGGGCACACTTTTTTTTCTTTTCTTTCTTTCAAGGGCACACTTTTTATTTGTCAGGGGAAACCTTTTTTTTCTTCGTCAGGGGCACCCCTTTTTTTCATTTCTTTCTTTCAAGGGCACACTTTATTTGTCAGGGGCACACTTTTTTTCTCTTCTTTCTTTCAGGGACATACTTTTTTTTTCTTTTCTTTTTTTTCAATGGCACACTTTTTTTTCTTTCAAACACGTGGGGATTATTGAAATGTTGTTTTCTTTACTTTCACCCCCTTTTTTTTTTGCTTTCTCTTTTCAGGGGCATTGTTTTATTATTTCACTTTTCCTAGTTTGTACTTTTCGGACAGGCCCCTTTTTTTTGTATGTTCTTTCTAGCACTTCTTACTTTACTTTTACTTGTTTGTTTTATTTTGTTTTAATAAAATTTTATTTTTTTCTTTTTGTACAGGCATATTTTTTTTCCGGCGACTGACACGCTACCTTCGCCAATTCGACAATCCCAAAAGATGAATAAAAAAAGAGAGCGAGTCTAGCGTCTCACTCGCTTTTATACCAGTCGAGGTGGCAATGACTCCTCACCCACACTACGACAAGGTCACATCTCCTGTCACTTCCGCTTTCCCCAATTCTAGGCCCGACATTGCATTTAAAGCACTTGTCCTTATGTAGTCGCTGGAGTTGGTTAGCAGACAATGTTGTTGTCACTGTTGAAGATGAAGGTGTATTTTCAGCGGCGTATTATTTCATTTTCTGGTATTTCTTCAGCATTTTTTTTTCAAATCCTCGATACTTTTTGCTGTAAGAAGAAGTTGTTTGTTACATAATGTATCAGGAATTCCCCTTATAATGTAATGTAACATATAAGATCGTCTTCATCGATTTCTGCATTCCCATTAGTGCATATGGTCCGTTTAAACGGACGTCATCTAAATGTAAACTTGCAATGTTTTCTCTGCATAGAGTCCGTTTAAATGGACACACTCTATCTGCTCATAAAAACACAAAATGTTCTGATTTCGTATTTTTTTAAAAAAAATCAAGAGTGTTTTACTGCAAACAAACGACAGAATATAAAAAAAAAACTTCAAATTAACTTCATGCACTAATGGGTTAAATGCGATTTCCTGCATAGTCAGTGTATATTGGTGAATAATTTATTTCTTCGTATTGCGCAAGGTATCGTGAACAGCTGCCGACTTGACTACTCGAAGAAGGTAGGTAGAAGTGGTGGTTTCGATGGAGGAAAACCCAAGTAGCGCGTGGAGCGCCGTTTTATTTATTTATTTATTTACCATCTATCGAAATACATTATGTACATATCTCTCTTAGACTAAGCAACATTGATGAATTTATACATAATAATTTTTAACTTACAAAAACAATATAAGAAGAGATAGAAAAATATTTACAAATGAAAGATTAAATTGAATTTTATATAGATACAACACTAAACTTAATACAACAGTTTTAAAACTTAATCTACTTTGATACAAGTCAATGTTTTGACAAATAGAATTAAACTCAGAACTGGATCTGGAAATAGGATCGGATCTACCGTAGTAAGTGTACGAATGGGGAACAAAAAAGAGTGTTTGTCTCATCCTTTATTGTCTTGAGGGAGCATATTATAATAAAAGAGAAAGCAGTTGAGGGCAATCAATACGATTACAGAAAGTACCTATTACTAACATTATTAGATAGTACTTTCTTCTGGCTTCGAGAGACTTCAAATTTATCAAAAGAGATCTATCTCCATATGACGGCAAAATATTGTCAACCGAATTAAGTTTTCTTAGCGCAAATCTTGAGAACTGTCTCGCACCGATTCTATGCGATTAACATTCAATCTGAACGATGGACACCATATACAACAGGCATACTCTAACGATGATCTTATCAACGATATATACAAAGTTTTAAACGTATACGGGTCAGAAAATTGTCTAGAGTTGCGCATTGGGAATCCAAGTAATTTATTGGCGTTTGAAATTAAAAAGTCTAAATGTAATTTAAAGGTCAATTTTGCATCGAAAATAACTCCTAGGTCCTTTTGACTGTAGACCACCTCAAGCGGTGAGCCATCAACGCGATATGTACATTTAATTTCGATTTTCGGCACACCAAGCTGAGATTTCATCTACATCTAACTGCAGTCTAAGACAATCCAGTTCGGACTTAATAGAGCTGTATAATTTTAAGTCGTCTGCATAGAGCAAACAATTAGAATATCGAATTCTAGAAGGAAGATCATTAATAAATAGTATAAAAAGATGACTACCCTGAGGAACACCTGAGTGGTTAAAGATCTCCTTAGATACCACCGTTCCAATTCTGACATTTTGTTTGCGGTTCGTCAGGTAATTTTCAAACCAACGAAGAAGATTTGAATGAAACCCTAAGCAATTCAACTTTTTAAGCAGAATATCGCGCTGAACTCTACCGAATGCCTTTGAGAAATCAGTATAGATTACATCTACCTGATTACCACACTCAATACCTTTGATACAAGAGTTCGCAAATAGAGCGAGATTTGTTACGGTCGATCTACCTCTAACAAAACCATGCTGTTCTAATGAGATGTTCGTCCTTACCTCATCATAGATACATTTTTTAACAATAGCTTCAAAAACTTTCGGTATTAATTTCAGTTTTGAAATGGGTCTGTAATTAATAACCTGTTGTTTAGAGTCTGATTTATGTATCGGGCTTATTAGTGAAAACTTCCATTCATCCAAGAACTCCCCGGTAGAAAGTGACAGATTAAAAATTTTTGTAAGTGTAACTAAAAGGCTACAAGAACACATTTTAAAAAATGCAGAACAAAAATTGTCGGGAGATAGTTTAAAGTTGGATTTCCAAGAAGAGATTTCAACTACAACTTGATTCAATAGTAAGGTTAAACTACCCAAATTGGTGATAGAATCACTAGATCTAGTCTCATGTGTTAGCGGAAGAGAATCCTGAACAAAATTCGATTGAAAGTAGGAAGCAAACATATCGCAGATAATATTTTCATCACTAGATGATTGATTAAAATAATGCATATTAGCCGGGATTCCGAACGATTTTTAATACCACAACCCCAGGTGATCCGTTTGTTAGAAGGTAATGTTGGGATATTTATATCCATCCTGTGGAATTAAGCAAGAGGATCAGTTCTCCAATGCTTTTCCCAGATATCTCTTTAAGGTCTCGCTAGTGCTGGAAATTTGCATTGAAAGTGAATAAGCGACTCTTTTTCATTTTCATCTTTGCAGCTACGACAGAAACTGTTGTGAGGGATTCCTAGTTTGGCTCGTGATCTCCTATTGGCCAGTGTCCTGTACTGACTGCCACTACTCTAGCGATGTCTGCACGAGTTCTTAGCAGCAGTTAATTTGTTTTGGGCCTGTTGTAACTTGGCCATAATTTCCTGGATATGACGCAGTTTGTCAGGCTGGTCCACCTGAGACCGGCTAAGTTTAAGAAGTGTGAGATTATATTGCCCTTAACAGCACCTATATAAATATGAACGTTTTTCGCTAGTGAGCTGTTAAGGGCTGACCGTCGCCTGACAAGTTCGTCGGCTCTCTCGTTTCCTTCAATGGCACTATGTCCTGGAACCCAGAGAAGCGTGACTCTGGCCTGGTTGCACAGGCGATTTAGTTGTTCCTGGCAACGATCTACTAGTTTCGAAGAGGTGATTGGCGAATATATGGCTTTAATTGCGGCTTGGCTATCCGTAATAATAGCGCTATTATATTTGGGTGTTGGGTCGTTTATTAAGTTGCGACAGTCTTCGAGGATCGCCAGTACTTCCGCTTGGAAGACGCTAGCGAAATTTGGAAGGCGAT
This sequence comes from Brachyopa scutellaris, assembly GCA_949775065.1. NCBI lineage: Eukaryota > Metazoa > Arthropoda > Insecta > Diptera > Syrphidae > Brachyopa > Brachyopa scutellaris. The sequence continues at coordinate 132,600,910 of OX459112.1, read as the reverse complement.
AGGACTTTGATATGACGAATTTTTCCGAGAAAATTCCTGCAGTCCATCTTTGAACCATCGGTGAATACCGTTGTATCAAAGTCTATCACCACTCTCCCTCGCTTCCATTCATCTCTACTTGGGAAAATTTCGGCGAAGGGTTTCTTGAAGTTAGAGTTGGGGGTGATGTTATATGTTGGAGACACAACCAAACCATTTGGTAGTGTATCCAGAATTTTACTGTGACCATACGGCTTAGCAGTCCAGCACTCTTCGAGAAGTTTAGACTTCAACTCCGACCATATGGAGCAACGGTATGAACGAAGAAATAATTTGGCGGTCCCTTTAAGACTTCTTCTTGCAAAAATAAACGATTTTTGGTCGTCCCACTTGTGCAAAGACCTTGCCTCCTCGAAACTTCGTACCCATTATTTGATGGAGAAATTGTCATCACCTGAGAAGTGAGGCACAATGTCTTCGTTGTATTTGCATGAGATTCACCACGGAGGGCTTTCGGTTGGTCGACAGAAAGCAGTGAGTTTTTATTTGAGAGCTAAAATCTCCTCTTGTTTTTTAATTCTAACGGCAATCTGAAGTTGAAGGTAATCTTCTTCGATGGGGAGATGTATTGTGGTAACAGAATCATCCAAATCAGCAACGTGCTCCTGTGACCTTAGCTTTAACTCTGTTTTATTACCATTACTTTGAAGACCGAGACCGGTCAGTTTTTCCTTTAGCAGACCAACTGTGGCCTGTTGGACAAATTGTTCGGCACGTGCTGTCGCCATTATTGTATGTTTTTTCTTTTGTTTTCTTGTTACAAGTTACATGTTACAACCCAAAGCCTTATAAGTAGTTAAAAGATTCTTGTTGTTACTTTGTAATACCTTTTGTATAAGTGAGGCAAAAATAACAGATCTGATGAATAATGCTCTGTGGGTTCCATCCAAATCATAGGAATTCTGAGTGGCATAGATCTAGGTCTTTTTGCCCATCCAGTAAGAAGCCCCACACATGTAAGCCAACAGATGTGAGGAGTCCACGATTTGTCTTGTTACTCTAAACTCTAAAGCAATGGTTCCCGAAGTGGTCCCTACCGCCCCCTGGGGGAGCTGAAGGCATCTAGGGGGGCATTGAAGTCCTCAGAAAAAAATGGGGCGTTAAAGCTGTCCAGGGGGCACCGCCCTTATTAAAAAAAATAAAATAAAATAAATTTATAAACAGCCTACTACATATGTATATCAAATCTTTTTGCATACTCCTCTAAGCAACATGACGGGCCCCGGGATTCCTATACAATTTCTCTTTTGATTGCTAAAATGGGTAAACCACATCGTTGAAGAATTAATTTTCCCTTTTATGAAGGAAGTAATAGACACCAAAAAAATTATTTTGAGCAATAATACGGTTCAAAGAAGAATTGATGAAATGGCCGAAAATGTTGAAAAAACATTGTCCGATCATTTGAAGACCTGCAAATTTTCCACTCAGCTTGACGAATCTACTCTTCCAAATAATGAAGCATTACTCTTAGCATTTGTACGATTCATTAAGGAAGAACAAATTTGTGAAAAACTTTTATTTGCTAAAACATTGAAAACGAACACAAAGGAAGAATCCATATTTGAGGCCACTGCTAGATTTTTTAAATAGAAAGATATTTCTTTACTGAATATTTTGTCTGCGGATACTGATGGTGCTCCAGCAATAATGACAGAACTCTACAAGGGCTTCATTGCTTTTTTGAAACGGGCCGTACCAGAAATACTCGCCGTACATTGTGTCATACATCGTCAACATTTGGTAGGGAAAAATCTGAGTGAACTTCTGCATACGTCTCTTCAATTTGTTATTAATTCTGTCAACAAAATAAGGAGCAGTTCCTTAAACCACCGGTTGCTTACCCAATTGTGTGACGAAAATGACGAAGATGACAATCGTTTGCTACTGCATACGGAGGTTCGCTGGCACTCCAAAGGCACCTGTTTGATACGGTTTTTTAATCTGTTTGATACTGTTCTAGAATTTCTAGAAACTAGAGACAACGAACTGCGAAACAACTTAAAACATGATATTGCTCATATGACAGACATACTTAAAATATTTAACGATGTCAATCTCCAACTGCAAGGTGATCACTTGAACCTAATAAAAAGAAAGAACGTTATTGCTGCTTTTGTGGAAAAGCTAAATCTCTTCAGACGTAATCTAGACAGAGGTGAATATACGAAAAACTTTAAAAACTTAGCAGCAGTATCTGGCAAAAAGGATGAATTGCTAAAGTACTGCGAACACTTAGGAATGCTTCAAGAGGATCTAAAAAGGCGATTCCAGGATACTCTCAATATCAGTATACCGGACTGGCTTCTGGATCCTTTCGCAAGAAACTTGGATGTATCGTCCCATTTAGAAGAAGAGCTCATTGAGCTAACAACAAATGAGAATCTAAGAATAAAGTTTAAATGCGGATACCACCTCAGTTCTGGCTCCAGAAACAAATACCAGCCCTGTACCCCAGTTTATGGAAAATTGTTCAAAAATTTATTATTGCATTTCCAGTTATACATTACTTACAAAGAAAAATAATAAACTGCAAATAATGGAGCGAGGTGACTTACGACTTTATAACTTAACTTGAACCAGATATTCAGAAACTTACAAATATTCACCATGCACATCCGTCTCATGGAAATGTTCTTATTTAATATTTTAATAAAGCTAAATCGACTTTAAGAAAAGCGAAATTTACTTTTAAAATGTTTTTTCTGAACAGTGGTGCGTTAATACTTTTAACCTTTTTTTTTTTTTTGATTTGAGAAAAAAGAAGGTAAGTATTTTTTCAATTGTTTTTATGACGGTGGGCGGTGAAAAAAAATTATGCTGCCAAATGGGTAGTCAGCCAAAAAAGTTTGGAAATCTATGTCTCGAGGAAAGCCAAAATAACGTTTATATAAGGGTTTACTAATGGTGTGAAATTTCTATGTGGAGTTTCAAAAGTTATGTCACCACATATGTAAGAAAACTTATCAGGGTCGTTTTTACACCATCTTGAGATTATTACAGTATCACTTAACGTGGCAGGCATTAAACACAGCCACTTCACTGAAAAACAAAACATTATAAATCTAAAAAAATAACTATTAACGATTAACATACTATTTTAGTGGTAGTAGTCGTAACACAAAAACTAGACTTAATCAAATTAAAATAACTTCTTCTCTCTTTTCTTTAGGTGGCGCTTCAGTTCGAGGTGAGCCAGGGCCTACTTCTCACAACCAATTGTACCAATGGAAGGGACCTACAGTTTTTTGCCGAATCCGAACGGTGAGTTGAGAAGCTACTCGTGTCAAATGATACTCTTTGAATGCTTGTCAGACACTGGAAATCAAAATAACTATGGCACAAATTTATAGTCGATTAAAGTACCTACACTTTCAAATTATTTTAGCACGGAACTAAGTGTTTTCATAATTATAGTCGTCATAATGCCCACTTTATCGTTGGCGCCTCGTATTTAAGTTAAAATCACCCGAACTTGTATTAAATACTTAATATGGAGCTAGACTACTAAGTTTTTTTTTTATCAAAACTGTCGCTTTTATATGTGTTCAAATAAAATTTCTCATAGGAACGTTGCGAATTAGAAATTATTTAGCAGCATACTAAAAAGCGTCTTTTATTGAACAAAAATTAAAGTATGCTTTTAAGTTTAAAGTTGCGTCGAACTAGTACGGAAGTAAACTGATATGGTTGACTATAAATTTGCGACTATGGTTTTATAATGAGGGTAGATAGAAATTTAAAAATTTGTAAGAACTTTTCTTGTTACAAAATTTTGTTGACCAGTGTAATCAGTGTAACTAGTATAATATATAACCAATTTAGTAGAATTGTGCTAATAATGATTTTTGAATGGTCCTTGTATGTAAATTAACTTTATACCTGCAAAACTGTAAATGTTTTATGGTGAATTTGTAGGTGATGTTATGGCACATCAAAGTAATAACAATGAAAAAAATTATAAGCACACTTTCCCGGAATAAATGCGATTTTTACAAAAATTGGTTGAAAGAAAATAAAAAATCTGTGTTTGGACACCAATATTTCGAAAATAAAAGTACGAATGGTAATATTTTTAACTGTCATAAACACTAATCAATTGTCTATGAAACGAGCCTACGTTGGTTGCTTAATGTTTAATACACTAGAAATCATAATTGAATAACTGTTGGTACCTAGTACCTACTTCTCTGAAGGATGTTTTTTAAACACCCTGTAGCTGTTCAAGATAGACCACCCTCCCATACGATTTTTTCAAAACATGAACCAATGAATCAGCTCCCAAAAAATCTATCCCATATCGGATTACCCTGTATGTTTATTTTCTTAACTATTATTTTATTGTACTTTTGTTAAATTATAACTCGGTGGTTTTTTTTTATTTTTGAGCCAGATATATTCTTATTTCTAGCTTAAACACGTGTTACACTTTTAATCGTTGCACTTTTAAATCGTTAAGATTTATTTAATTATTTCCAACCGCCGAAAGGAAATAAGTCACGCACGCAGCAAAAGAGAAACGAAATGTCAGATGGCCAGAGAAGTATCTATCTGTATAGAAGAATGAGTCTAATTATGAAGGGCAACTGTAACTCGTGGAAGCTGGCGTTCCCTACCGCTCAGCTGGGAGTGGGTTCGTGTGTGTGTTTACACTGGGACTTCTCCGAAGAAAATCGAAGGGAATGGGCGCCACCCAATTTTTGGAGAGAGATTGGTTAAACTGTAATGACAGAAGGAAGAAAGTGCGTCCCGACGAATAAGCGAACCAACGATCTGAAAAATCACGGAAAAGAAACCAAAACACATATATTTTTTTTGTACCACGTTATAAGCGGTCGAATTAATAAGTATATTAAGTATGATTAAGAATTTAGATTTTAGGATGGGGTTGGAAAAAATCCTCGACTGAAAAAATAACAGGTCACGTGTCCCACAATATGTGGGAGTCGTTCATGGGCACCGTAGCGCAAGTGGTTAGTGCGTCGGACTACTGTGCCAGCCAGTTCGAATCCCGCCGCAAACACCTAAAAGTTTTTCACAGTGCCCACCTCTTTCGAATGCCTGACAAGCATCAAAGAATATCATTTGTCACGATTGAGCTTCTCAACTCGCCGTTCGGAGTCGGCAAAAAACTGTAGGTCCCTTCCATTCGTGCAAAAATATAACACGCACACACAAATGATTGCGAGAAGCAGGCCCAGGTTCACCTCGAGCTGTAGCGCCAACTAAGTAGTTCGTGACAAGAGTCTACCGGAGTTTAAATACAAAAAAATTCTATTTTGACGCGCACAAAAACTTAACACCAAGTACTTATCTTTTTGTTCTTAGCGATTCCTCATCTTCCTAGATCACGTCCCTTTCTGACGTTTTCTCGACTTCGCTATTAGGTTCCTTCTCGAATAGATCCTTCTTCGACACACTTTCCTTTTTACACTTTTCCTTTAAAAATCCTCCTTACTATTCTTCCTTTTTAGGGTTCCGTACCCATATGGTAATACGGAACCATTATAAGTTCGCTCTAACTCAAAATATCTGTCACGATAAAAACATCAAGAACCGTTCTTCCTAGAAACTTGAAATTTGGCACACTTATACATTATGGTGGTCCACATACATGGACAAAATATTACTCAAAAATATTGTGAAACAACTATACAGAGTGGGCAAAATATGAACTTGAAAAAAAAAATCTGAATAATATATCATGTGGGACATCATTCGAAAGGGCTCGAAACAAAGATTCCAAAAATATTTTGCTCAGTTTTTCCGTTGGACACTTTGGGAGTTATTGCCAAAAATGTGTGAAAAATATCATACAAAAAGCACCAGAACTTTTTCTCAGAAACTACTTAAGTCAAAAATATGAAAAAATTATAGTTCGTAGGTGATTAACCATATTGTTGAAGAAAAATATAACGAGTCTCGTAAGTTGTATAGTTTTTGAGAAATTCAAGTCGAAAAATTCAATTTTATGTCGAAAAATTCAATTTCTCAACCGATTAACTCGTAAACTACTAGACCAATTTCACTGAAATTATCACTATTCGATTAACAATAATTTTAGAAAAATTAAAGGCTATTCAAAATTGTGCTGCAATACAAAAAAAAAATAAAAAAAATTAATAAAAATACGGATTTTGCCAGGTAACGAACCTGAGACCCCTGAATTCAGCTACACACTCAGCCGCGTTCTTAATGTTTATCCAATTTCTCATAGTGAATAATATTACTGATAATAAGTTTGTAAAGTGAATATAGAGGTGGGTCGTTTTCGTTTTTTGTGTTAATGAAACGAAACAGTTATTTAAACAAAATATATGTATGTAACTAGTCTTAAAACCACGGAACCCTTTGAGCGCGAGTCTGACTCGCACTTGGCCAGTTTTTTTGTACTATTTTCTCGTTTTATTTTCTTTTAACTGCTTTCTCAAAACTCCTCTATCTAACCTCGACTTATTCTCACTCAGGTTAACCAAGAAGTGATTTCCTTCTTTCCAGTGGGTTCTTTTGTCCACCACGGACACAAAGAAGCCCACCCCCATGCACTCACACATTCACGCATTCAGCCACAGGTTACAGGTAGTATCAGTGGCGGTTATTCTAAGCGGTACTCCGCTCTTTGGCTGGAGTTCGTAACCGTTCTTGATTTCCTCTTTGTGCCTACTGTCGGGAACTTTCCAACACATGCGAATTCCCTGGTCGGGTTCAGCACCTTTTCAGCTGACTTTTCGGAATAAGCTAAAAGAAAGCAATCAAAAAAAAAATCATGGTTTTGGGCATTCTCCCAGATATTAACAAATTATAAGGTTATACAAAATGACTACTAAGGTCGAAGAAGTCCACCGTATAAGGAATCCCAATTACCGTCTTAGCCGAATTAATGACCCCTGAGGAAGAGGAATCACAAAAGTAAAATTATAGCGGGACAAAACCTACTCCGATGGACTTTTGCGCAGATTTTGGGATTGGGGACTTGCAGATAGCGAGCCATTCTTTATAAATTTATGTAATAATTCTTTTGCATTTAACAGGTTGCAGTATGGTTATCTTTATATCGCAATTTAGCAAAAAAATTTATCTTATTACTATTAATTCCGTTAGTATTATTGCACTACTTTTATGTTTGTTACATTGCATTTATGTTGTGCTTTAGCAGGTGTGTTGTTAAAAATGTTTAGTTTATTGTTTCTCGTCCTCATTCAGTTTGTTTTCTCCCGTGTTTAATTTGGAAGGACCGTCCGTCACTTCACTAGCGCATCAGTTATAACTCCTCTCCGATTACCTGTTTTATAGCCACTTCAGGGTGTTAGAAAAGTGGGCCTATAGCTGATGGGACCATGGCTGCCCTCCACTTCTCCAATCTTGAAGAGGCTTAGAAAAAGTGTTAGTGGGGAATCAGGGAAAGCAGACGAGTCCTTGTTGCTGTATGTTTTTACCGCAACACACGCTATTAAGTCTATTTTGAATGATGTTAATTGAGTAAATAATAAATAAATAAAAAATAAGATCATAAAAGCAAAATATCTAAAGAACTACATATGCTCACGCCATTTATTCCGCTTAAAACAAATTTCCAACTTTTGGTGAAATCGTGGAACCAACCAATAAATTATGGTATCAGAGAAATGCCATTTAGTATTTGTTAACTTTCCTTCGACTTCTTATTATAATTCATTTTATCAACTCTATCAAAAAAGGACGAAGCTCTTTTGGGATGTAACCACTTACGACGATGCATTTCAATCAACGACGTGCAGAATTCTTTACTCCATTAAATCACTTACCCGGTTTATCAATTCAAAGTGAAGAATTCTTTTGTTAAGAAAGGGAGAAAGAACTTATTTTTTTTTTATTTATGTCGAGTGGCGTTTTAAAGAGCATCCTTGCATTTGGCAGGTTTCGCTATTACCTTCTTGCCGATGTCTTTAATGATCTGCTTAGCTTTTGTTGTGCATTTGCATGATTTCTTTAACTCCTTGATATACATAATATGTATGTATATCCAAAGTCAATCCTTTTAAATGTTCAAAAAGATGCAATAATTTATTCATCCTGTTGTAGAAGCTGTGGGAATTCTTGTTCTTTTTCTTCATCTCGTTTCAACAGACTCCTTTTTGTTCGTTTTCGACTAGCTGTGCGGAGATGCCTTTATTTGGAGTGTCGAGGAAGTTCTTCGATGGGTTTTCAGTTCCACTTGAAATTTCTTTTTCATCTTGCTACAAAAGTCTTTTGACTTTCTTTTTTTTCTTTTCTTCGACTGACATTATGGATGTACCTTCATTTTAAGACTCGAAGAATAATCGCGCTGGGATTTGCATTCTCTGCGATTTTTGTTCTTTTGTTGCCAGCAATAGTGCTTTGTTTGTGACTCGATGGTTCTATCAGTTGATGAATTGTTCATCCAAGTGTGAGATGCCACACGAAAGTAATGAATTATAAAATGTCCAAGGTTAAAATTTGAACTCCATTGACATCATGTCTAATTTCCTTACAGGACTTGAAATACATTTCAATCCAATGTTATCTAAGAAGTTTCCTGTCCGAAATGTAATTCCAAGAAAACTTAATTGAAAATTCATTTCAATCAGCCACTTCCATGCACATCATAAGATGTTTGAAAAGTTGAAGTCCCGCCAACCAAGGGGATTTCAGTTAACGCTAGGCAACACTATGTTAAGAGCACTCTGTGCAAATAATCTCCGCTGGGTAATAGCAGATGCTTTCGTTAGCAAATGCAAAACTTAATATTTAAATAATCACCTTCAACGGTCTTGCGGGTCTTGCGGGTCTTGCGACGCTATTACTTGGTGTCCACCTTTCAAGGGGACAAGGACAATAAGTAATCGCCAGACACGCACACCTCTGTACAATTCATATATACAAATATCTGTCTATGGTGTCAGAATCGGAATAGCTATATATACGAGAATGTCGTTTTTTTTCTCATCCAGATATGCACAGCAGGATTACGGAGTGAAATGCATTTAACCATAGCATGTGGTATTATAGAAGCATAACCAAAAGTAAATAAGAAAGAGAAGCAGTAGAAGGTACAAGTGAAAAAAAAGAAAACCAAGTAATTTCGTTTAACGTTATTTTCAATAAGAAAATCCTTGATGATTGCATGCTTGGAATGTAAGTTGCAGTCGTCTTCATCGCCGGTTGTAGACTGTAAGAACGGAACCAGGAAATTGAACTTCCTTTCGGCAGAAAAGTCGGTCAATTTGAAATTTCCTTCGAGGAGTAGTACAAGCCCGGCATAATTTTTTATTTCCACCCCTTCAGTGTGTAATCATCATCAACATCAACGACTGAACAGTCTGACAATCGTTATGGGATTGAGCCATGGGTATTGTATATAAGTGTGTTCTTACATATGTATGTAAGAAGGATGCAAGCTGTCCCCCATTACAGGATGTCATAAGAAAATGCAAAATTTTCCTGTCAAATTGCTAATTTCATTTTTAATTCGATTTTAATATGGTTATAAGGAAATTTTACAGACAAAATATTTTATATACCTATTTTCATTTATGATGAGACATTTCCTTCGCAAAATTGCTTGGTTCTTATTAGAGAGAGGATATTAGGTTGCTGGTCTTTCTTTAGAAGGAAGTTGTAAATTAATTTTAATAATGTTTATGGGAATATTTAGTCCTTAATGTAAAAATTCGTTTAGTGACTAGAATTGGTTACTTATTTCATATTTTTCTCTTTAAATTTTCTAAAAAGAAAATATGAAAGGAGAAAATATAGAAATATCTACGATCTTACGTATTTCGTATTTGGTAGTACATATTTCTCTTATCCCGCCGCAAACACCTAAAAGTTTTTTCACAGTGCCCACATCTTTCGAATGTCTGACAAGCATCAAAGAGTATCATTTGTCACGATTGAGCTTCTCAACTCGCCGTTCGGAGTCGGCAAAAAACTGTAGGTCCCTTCCATTCGTGCAAAAATATTACACGCACACACAAATGGTTGCGAGAAGCAGGCCCACGTTCACCTCGAGCTGTAGCGCGAAATAAGTAAGTAAGTAAGTAAGTACATATTTCTCCGAGCTGGATCATCTGAAAGATTTTTTTTTTTCAAAGATGTTCTATTCTGTTCTGACGCGACAGGAGAACACTGTTGTGACATAAAGTATCTTCTGTACCGCTTAAAATGTAATTAAACTTTTGTACCTTTATGGAACGAAATCTTAATACTAATGATAGAGCGAGGCCTTATTGTCTCAAATATGTGGATCCACTGCATCTACTATTATACAGGATGGCTGATGAAACGTGCTACGAAAACTTAATAACTTTTGGTCTGCGCAATTAATCGGTTCAATTTTGCGTCGCTATCCTGCTTTAGAGCCTGTGATTTTAGTCCAAGGAAAGTGTTGGATCAGAAATAAAAAAATTAAACGACGAACAACGAATTTGAATTAAAAACTTTTCTTTATTACGATCCTTTCGGTTCGACTCTTCGTGTGCAACAACTTACAATATGTGTCGGGAAAAAACAAAAGGATAGGGGGGATGGGATTTTTATTAAAAAATGGGTTTACATGGCAAAAAAGGATAAAACAAAACTTTGGATATTTTTGACATTTTGGTTTTCTTGATATTGAACATGCCGCCACCTCTGAAATAATCACCGATTGTTTAAGAAACATCTTCAAACGGAAGCGGCGCCACCTTCTGGACTGCTCCTTGTTATGACACCATTCTTCGTTCTGATTCCAATGACCCGAATGTGGCCATCCTTTCCTCGAACCGTATGCACAATGCGCCCAAGTAACCATTTTAGCGGTGGTAGGTTATCATCAGCAACAAGAACCATCATATCCTGCCGGATATCAGCGGATTTTGACTGCCATTTATAGCGATGTTGAAGCTGAGCAATATATTCCCGAGACCAGCGCTTCCAAAAGTGTTGGCGAATAGAATTAAGTCGCTGCCATCGATCGAGATGAGATCTAATGGTGATGTCTGGTTCTGCAAACGAAGTTAAGGGACTGCCGATTATAAAATGTCCAGGAGTTAGCACTTGCTCATCACTAGGATCCGAAGTCAACGGTGTCAAAGGCCGCGAATTAAGTATGGCCTCGATTTCAGTTGCAATCGTTGAAAGCTCTTCAAAAGTGAATGAAGATGGACTACACGTTCTTACCAAAAGAGATTTTGCCGACTTGACTGCTGACTCCCACAAAAAACCAAAATGAGGCGAGCGAGGTGGTATGTGGTGAAATTCGATGTTGTCTTCAGCGCAGATACTTGAAATCGACGATTGCGTCTGCTCGTTGTAAAATTGTTTCCGAAGCTCTGCTAATTCATTCCTAGCTCCAACGAAATTTGTAGCATTGTCACAATAGAGATGACGACAAATGCCACGTCGAGCGATGAACCTCTTCAGAGCAGCCAAGAATCCGTTTGATGTTAAGTCCGAGACGATTTCCAGGTGGACGGCCTTCGTAGCGAAACAAACAAAGACTGCCATGTATGACTTTGTGGTACGACATCCTCGAACTTTCAACGTGGTATAAAATGGTCCACAAAAGTCTACGCCAGAATTTAAAAATGGTCTGGCACTGCATACTCTAGACGCCGGAAGATTACCCATGATCTGTTCTCGCAACTTAGGCCGCATCCGAAAGCACCGCAAACACTTATGCACCACGTTAGTCGCCATGTTTCGCGCGTCGATTATCCAAAATCTCTGCCTCGCAATTGATACTAACGCCTGCGCTCCTGCATGGTAATGTTTATGATGCAAATATGTTAGGTAGCTAACAACGAACAGATGAGATTTCGGTAACAGTATCGGATGCTTAGAGTCATACGGCAACTCCGAATGTTCCAGTCGGCAACCAACTCGTATTAAAGACACAAGCGACTCGTGCAAATATGGACTTAGTTTCTTAATACGGCTTTTCGGATCAACACAATTATTTTTCGACTTCAGACTTGTTATTTCATCTCGAAACACACTTTGCTGAATGCAAAAAACAATTCTCATCAAAGCAGCTTCGTACTCAGCAACCGAAAATTCTTTGAATAATAAGTTTTCTTTTAAACGTTTTCTTTTAAGATTTTCAATAAATCGATGGCAGTAAGCGAATATCCGAATGACTTTTTTATAATTATTGACGAATTTATTTTTTTCTATTAGATCTTCTGAAATTCGATTGACAGCAAGAATCACCGCATTGTTTTTTCGACGTTCCGGAATATTTTTGGTTGAAAGCTTTGATGTGACTGGCCATTCATCAGGATTTCGATACAAGAAGGAAGGACCAGAATGACGTGATTAGCTCTGCAACTAACAAACCACGTGATACTATGTCAGCTGGATTCGATTTGGTATCCACATGCCTCCATGTTGCACCTATAGTTAAATTCTGGATAATCGACACACGGTTCGCTACAAATGTGTTCCACGAAGGATGGTCGGCCAGCCAATCAAGGACAATTTCCGAGTCTGTCCACAATACAATTTGGTCAAACTTTTTATCAAAGGCATTCAATACTTGATAAAGTAGCCGCGAAAGTAGTAAAGAAGCGCACAGTTCCAGCCTTGGTAGACTCTGGGTGGCAACAGGTGCCACTTTGGATTTTGCACTCAAGAGATGAACGGATATATTTCCCACCACATCCTGGATACGGACATAAATGCAGCATCCAAAGGCTCTCAGAGAAGCGTCTGAGAATCTATGCAACTCACAATGAACAACATCTGTGGAAAATATATATCTTGGAATACGCACCTTATTGAGATCTGCGAACTGTGGGCGATACTTAACCCACTCATCTCTCAATTCACTGCCAATATCCTCATCCCAACCAATACGTGCAATCCATAATCTCTGCAGAAAGATTTTCCCCAAGACTGTAACCGGACTTACCAGCCCTAATGGATCGAATAATCGGGCGACATCTGCTAACACGGTTCTCTTGTTGACGACATTACTACTCGGCGCCTTTTCCAATGGATTAACGAATTGAAGTTTGTCTTTCAACGGGTCCCACACTATTCCAAGAGCTTTTATGACGTCGCTATCATTAATTCTCAACGGCTTTTCTCGATCCATTATGGGTATCTTGTTTAATAATTCAGCTTCGTTTGAATACCACTTCTTTAATTCTAGTCCCGCAGATTTCAAAATCGATTCGATTTGGGAACGGATTTCTTCAACTTCGTCCAACGTATCAGCTCCCGAGATAAGATCATCGATGTAAAAATCTTTCTTGATGACAGTTGAACCGATGGGATATTCTTCCTGGTGTTTCTCAGCTAAGTATAATAAACATCTAGTGGCATGGTATGGAGCCGATGATGTACCGTATGTCACTGTAGTCAATCGAAAAACATTTACTTCCGTGCTAGAGTTTTCTCTCCACAAAATTCCTTGATAATTACGATCTGACTCCCGGACGAAAATTTGCCTATACATTTTTGGAACGTCTGCAGTCAAAGCAATTTTGTGGGAACGGAAACGAAGCGAAATCGAATACAAATCTTGTTGGACAGTTGGGCCTACCATCAGAATATCGTTCAATGATACGTTGGAAGACAAGATGCATCGAAAACAACCCTCAATTTAGTCGAAGAACTTTCAGGACGCAAAACAAATTGGTGAGGCATGTAATATTTAATTTCTCGAACATCTTTTGGTGTAACAGCTTCCATATGTCCTAGTGAATTATACTCCTGCATGAAAAACGCATACTGCTGCTTGATTTCTGGAAACTTCTCGAGACGTTTTTCCAGACTGTAGAATCGCTTCCCTGCAATTTTTCGTGAATCGCCTAGGACATTGGGATTATCTTTGAATGGCAGCTGTACTACCAATCTGCCATCTGAATTTTGCCGAATGCTGTTAATAAATAAGTTCTCACATGCAATCTGCTCTGCAGTCCAGTTTGGAGAATTGGAATGGACCTCTTCGATGGACAAAAACTTTTCCAACATCTCATTCAACGAAGTGTCTACAATGGGGTCAGTGTATTTCAACCTCGACTGTGTGTTCGCAACCAGATCACAAATTTGACGAGGTCCATCTTGTGGACTAAACCTACCGACCACAATCCAACCAAACAAAGTATTTTGAAGAAGCGGCAATTTGTCTCCCAGCTTAATATGCCCATCAACTAAGAGATCGAAAAAACTATCCGCACCGATAAGCATATCGATACGCTGTGGCCGGTTAAAGTTGGGGTCAGCAAGTGCGACATTGGAAGGAAAACACCAATCCCTGATGTCGATGCGAACTTCAGGTTGACTCGAAGTTATGGATGACAAAACCCAAAAGTCCAAGTTTACTTCGAAGTCATTGAATCTTGATTTCAATGAAGTGAACGTTCTGTGACGAGCAGGCAAGCCGATGCCTCCAATCGCACTTAGTTCTCCATTAAATCGAACGCGATCCAACCGCAGCTTTTGAGCCCAATGCTCCGAAACTAAATTGAGCTGCGAACCGGAATCCAGAAGAACACGAGCGGGGATGTATTCACCATTTGTGCTTTGACCATCACTATAGCAGTACCCAAGAATACATAGCTGCCAGAGAACTCTTCCTTATTCGTGGCGTGCAATACAGGCGATTTGACATCTGCAACAGGTTCAGATGCTGGATGAGATATATTCGAAGTGCTGCTGTTTGAATTCGATGTTGAAGGTTTTGAATTGGGAGAAGAAACTTGAAAGCGATGTAATAATGAGTGGTGTGGTTCGCTACATACCCTGCATTTCGACGATGAACAGTCTTTCACTGAGTGAAAGTATCTGTGCCCAAGGATCTCAACGCGCCAAGATGTCCATCAACACCATCAACGAAACGACGCAGTTGAGAACCCGAATTCTTCGGGACAGATGGAAGATGGTATAGTCCCCGAATATGGGATTGAAACACAATGCACTTATTGTCATACCGATCTTTTAACATATCCAGTGCTTTTTGATAGTTACTCTCAACAATATCCAACGCCTTAACAGTTGCTTTCGCTTCTCCCTTGAGACATTCTTCAACCAGTAGCTGGAACTTACGAATCGTCGGTATTGGTTTCAGATCAATTGCTTGGCGGAACTGCTGTAGAAATGTATTGTATTGCGTGTACTCACCCGAAAATATTGGAGGTTTGATTTTTGGGAGATCATCTACGGACGCAACACTCTGGACGACATGTTGCTGAGACTTAATTTTTGCCTTGGCTGTAAGTATTTTTGACTTTATGGTGCAATAAAGGTCATCAAGGGTTGCTCTATACTCCCCTTCGGCTTTATCTTCGGGGAGAAGTACCTCGATTTGATCTTGAACAGTCATATATTGTGCAAAATAGCCTTCCACCATTTGAAGGTGACAGTCAAGCTCCGTAGCACTAAATTCACTTTCCTTGCCAATAATTTTGTTGCTGATGCGAGTGATGCTACCTTTTTTCGATGAACGAATGGATTTCAATGATGTTAATTTATCCATTGTGGATGTTTCTTCCGTTTCAGGCATTTTGTTTTTTATTTTTAAAATGATCGTAAATGGGATTAAAAAATACAGGGAAATAAAAAGAACGGGAATAAAAATTAAACTTGTCTTGTCCTTTAGAGTGAGACGAAAATGTATGTCCTTTCAGGCAATAACTCTGACGGCGACAACGACGACGATAACTGCGACACAGTGCACTTCTAGATAAAAGATGATTTTCTCCTTCGAAAGAGACGACTGTATTACGCGAAAGTAATATTAAACCACCGATTCTTGCGTGCATGTGCATATGCATGTATATGTGTATGATGGCGAATTTCACAATACTGCGCAAATAATAGGAATTCTTTAATTTCGAACAAATAACTAATTTACGCGATTATATTTATGTACTGCTAATACGATTCAATTACACACGATCACGATTATCCGGGCGATGGACCAAATGTTGGATCAGAAATAAAAAAATGAAACGACGAACAACGAATTTGAATCAAAAACTTTTCTTTATTACGATCCTTTCGGTTCGACTCTTCGTGTGCAACAACTTACAATATGTGTCGGGAAAAAACAAAAGGATAGGTGGGGATGGGATTTTTATTAAAAAATGGGTTTACATGGCAAAAAAGGATAAAACAAAAGTGGACTGTAAGGGAATTTAATTATTGGATATTTTTGACATTTTGGTTTTCTTGATATTGAACTTTCTTATCAGTCAGGCGATTTATTTTTTCAGTGAAAAAATAAATAAATAAAAACAAAAAAAGTTATCAATTGAAGAAAACAAAAAATAACCCGATACAAGAAAAAAGAAAAAACGAAGCGAATACGTAGCCTAAGCAACGAAGATCTTAGATCTTCAATGGCGAAACTGCAAAAAAATAATTCATTAATGTTAAAGAAAGGTGACACATCCAGTAGCAATTACTGGCAACCACTGCAAGTTCTAAGTGCAAATGACACTGGTGGAAATGATGATGACATGTCCACGACAGAGAATGTCACTAAAGCCATTGCCCCTCCCATTAAAGTAATTCAAAAATCAACAGAGTTTGTGCATAAATTGATGAAAGAACTTAAAATTGGAAATTATTCAATTAAAAAAATATCCATTGGAATCAAAATTTTTTGTGAGTGCATAACCTCGTATAATTTAGTGTGCGCGGCACTTAAAGATAAGATGTGTCAATATTTCACTCACGACTTCAAAAGTGAAAGAGCATTTAAAGTTGTTCTCTTTGGGTTAGATGAAGTAAAACTCGATCTTCTCAAAGATGAACTATATAAACTTGGATTAAAATGCAAAGATATTAAAATGGTTAAAAAGAACTATGATCACTTTTCTGAAGTATTCTATATAGTTTTTCTTGAAAAACAAAGCGTAAAAATTGCGGACTTAAAAAAAAACATTCGTCACGTTCTCCATACTCAAGTGCGTTGGGAGTTTCAACGAAGAT
The DNA here is from genome assembly GCA_949775065.1 of Brachyopa scutellaris. Lineage (NCBI taxonomy): Eukaryota > Metazoa > Arthropoda > Insecta > Diptera > Syrphidae > Brachyopa > Brachyopa scutellaris. The sequence continues at coordinate 132,583,948 of OX459112.1, read as the reverse complement.
TAAAAAATAAAATAACTCAATGCCATAACTGCCAAATGTATGGGCATGGTGAAAGAAACTGCAGTGTCAAAACCTATTGTGCAAAATGCTCTCAACCCCATAAAACTGCCGATTGTACTGCCGCAGGCATTTCTAAATGCGCTAATTGTCAGGGAAATCACAAATCAACTGATACCAACTGTCCCCGAAGAGTAAAATACCTTGAGATAAGAGGTAAAACAAATCATAAGAAAAGTTCAGTAATGACTCATGCTCAGCCAAAACATGATAAAAAAACGGTGCCTAACTACATGAGCACAAGCGATTTTCCCAACTTTCCGAAGCTAAATAGACCTTCTGTGCCTACACCATCAACATCTACAGCCGCTCTCCAAGCACGTGCAACTCAACATCAATGGACTCAAAATGCAACTGCATACAATCAAAATGCTACCGTCAATGAGAGTGATCTTTTCACTCAAGACGAACTTTACGCTCTTACCATGGATATGATAACTAAGTTAAGTATATGTAAATCAAAATTTGACCAATTTAATGTTATAACGCAGCTTGCGACAAAATATTTATATAATCATGTTAAGTAAACCAAATTCCCTTAATGTTTTATGTTGGAATGCCAGGAGTATTCGTTATAAATGTACTGAGTTTTTCAATTTTCTCTGTAATAATAATATGTATGTATGTCTTGTGTGTGAAACGTGGCTTAATAGTAGCATCTCTTTCTCAGACAATAACTATTACTGTCATAGATTAGATCGTAGTGATAATGAAATAGGAGGTGGAGTTGCTATCATAGTCAAAAAGAATTTAATATATAATTTAGTACCAAATGTAAAAACTGATATTTTCGAATCAATTAGTATTGAATTAACATTGAATGATAATACTAAATTTAAAATAGTTTCCGTTTACTTTCCCGGGGGAGTTTCTAATTCTGAAGTGATTGGCTTTTACAAGAGTGATCTTAGAAAGCTTATCACTAATAATGAAAAATTTATGCTCGGGGGTGATTTCAACAGCCGGCATCGGAATTGGGGTTGCAAAAGAGCAAATAAGTGGGGAAATTTACTACTGGACATCATTATGAAATATCCAGTAAGCTTGCTCTTTCCAAATGGGCCAACATATTTCCCAACCAACAAAAAGTCCTCTCCATCAACATTGGACATAATAATAACGAACTCACCAGAAATCGTTACCCAGCCTTTGGCAATTAACGCATTGAGTTCAGATCATATTCCAATAAACTGTAATATTCTCCTTAGTAATAAAATAAAAGATGTGCAATACCTAGATTTTAAAAACGCAAATTGGGATGGGTATAGAACAAAAATTAAACAACGCCTTAGAAATACACCCTGTGATATAGATAATATAAGTAGTTCCCATCAAATTGATGAAAAAATTGAATTTTTTACAAATTCCTTACTGGAAAGTGTTGATGAGTCCGTTCCCAAAAAATCAAAAGCAACAAGAACAACTGCTCTTCCACAGTACATTCGGAATTTAATCAAACAAAGAAATTGTTTTAGAAGTCAGTGGAAAAGATTTAGACAGGTTTATGATTTTAATGAAATGAACATATTCACAAAACAAATAGCTTTCGAAATTTCAAAATTCAGAAACAAAACATGGAATGAGAAACTTTGCTCTCTTGATCCAAATTCAAAACCATTTTGGAAAATTGCAAAGGTGCTTAAAAACAAAAACAAATTTATTCCTCACTTAGAACACAATAATTCATTGTTAATAACTTGTGAAGAAAAGGCAGAAGTTTTTGCAGATTCCTTTAAAAAAAATTTTAATAATCCGTTAATAAATGAAATCAGCTCAATTGACAGCGTAGTAAATGAGACTATAAATGTCATAAATCTTACTAATGAATCCTTACCAGCAGACGTTTTTGTTTGCAACGAAGATATCGAAGATATTATTCAAAATATGCGTAATAATAAAGCACCAGGAATAGATTCTCTTAAAAATATATACTTCAAACAGCTACCAATCATTGGAGTAACTTTTATATGCTTTATTATTAATGCTTGTATCAAGTTACAATACTTTCCAAACAAATGGAAAACTGCGAAAATTATACCAATTCCTAAACCAGGAAAACCACCTAAAAATCCCAATAGCTATCGCCCAATAAGTCTACTAAGTAACTTGAGCAAAATATTAGAAAAAGTAATAAAAACAAAACTTATAGATTTTCTTGAGTACTCAAATGTTCTGCCAGACCAACAATTTGGTTTCAGACAGGGTCATAGCACTACACACCAGGTTTTAAGAATCTGCAAACATATTAAAGAAAAAATGAGCGTAAAACAGTCTACGGGTCTTGTCCTTTTGGATGTTGAAAAGGCTTTTGATAGCATATGGCATGAAGGTATTCTGCATAAATTGAAATCATTTGGTTGTCCTTTATATATCATAAAAATAATACAAAGTTTTCTCGGAAACAGAAAATATCAAGTAAATTTAAATAACATACATTCATCTTTAAAAAATATAACATCGGGTGTACCTCAAGGATCAGTATTGGCTCCATTATTGTACATAACCTACGTTGCTGATTTTCCGGAATTATGGAACTGTGAAATAGCAATGTTTGCGGATGACACCGCCATTTACAGCTCAAATAATTCTGGCCATGAAATTGAGAACGATTTACAACATGCTTTAAACAAAATCAACGATTATTTTAAATCGTGGAAAGTCAAACTCAATGCTGACAAAACACAGGCCATATTTTTCACTAGAAAAAGAAAAGCTTGTGCCTTACCACTTGGTCAGCTTAAAATAAACAATTGTGATGTTCCGTGGGTTAATTCTATCAAATATCTAGGTGTATATTTAGACAAGACGTTAACTTTCAAAAACCATATTACAAATACCCTCAACAAAATAAGCATTGCTACTAAAATGCTATACCCCCTTATATGTAGGAAATCACCCCTGAGTAAATTCAATAAAATTATAATATGTAAAGTAATTTTTCAAGTCATAATCTTATATGCATGTCCAGTATGGGGAACTTGTGCTAAATCACATATTAAAAAATTACAAGTTTCACAAAATAAAACTTTAAAAATGATGATAAATCTACCTTGGCTTTTTTCAACTCAACTCTTACATGAGCAAACCGGTGTACATCAAGTTACAAGAAAAATTGAAATTCTCAAGGAAAGATTTAATCTAAGATGTAGTAATTCCAAGAATGTATTAATACAAAATTTAATAGATCAATAAAAGTGTTCCTTATAAAATGTTTTATCCTCACAAATTTTTGTAAATAATATAGATAATAAACATTTTTGTACATTTTTATTTACTTATTCAATGATTAAATTAATTATTATTTAATTAAACAAATATTATATCCCATAGTTTTTAAGTTTGATTTGTATCTAGTCAATTTTTTCTTTTTTTTTCTTTCTTTTTATATAAAATTCTATAAAAACCATATTAAATGAAGGTTTTAATCATAGTTTTCCTTCAAATGTAATCTAAAAGTCAAATTATCTTAAAATGTTTATAAAATTTTTCAGTTGTAAGATATAATTTAAATATCAAATCTCTGATTATTATAAAAATTTGTTAAAAAAAAGAGCCTTTATCTATGAAAATAAAATATCTAATAATAATAATAATATTGAACAGAAAGTTTAAGCGGACGTTTGGCGGTATTGCTTCAGGCAGATGAACTGTGATAAGGCCAGCTAACTATTTTACCGAGCATGGGACAGTCACAAGAAGGTTATATTATTAAAATCCTTCAATGTTACGATTGCTGCTGTTTCGATCCGCAACTTAGTTTTTTTTAATTTTTGCTCAGATACGAAGAAGTAGATAATCGCTAAAGATAGTTCTGCACAAAGATTAAATAATAAGCAAATTGAAGCCAGCAGATTTCCCGATTCGCTTGAAATTTTGCCAGAAAATCAATTAAATGGTGCAAGAGGAAAAAAATATGTTAACTTAAACTGTCGAATATAGAGTCACTCTATCAAAGAGATACTCCAGGAACTGCAGCCAACTCGATTCACAGTGTGGTGTTTAGTTAACGCATATGAGATGAGCTGCCGCATTTGTAAAATCAGAAGTAATAAGTCAGTGCCATGGTGGAGCAACAAACTGTCAAGATTAAGAAACGACACTCGCATGCTTTTTAATCTGGTTAAACAAATAAATGTTGGGAGCCTTAACACGAATGGAGCAGCCAGAGTCTACAGAGAGCGCCTGAGCGAGAGACTCTCCGCTGTGCATTCACCATCCACAAACGCCAACAATCTGTGAAACCATCGCGACATCATCCAAGGAGTAGCAGAGACCTCCATAGGCCACCACCCAAAAAAAGCCCTTGGTATGGATACGTGCGTCGGAAAAATGTGACAGAAAATGCACACGTGCAAGCGCTGCAGCGCAAAACAGGAGAAGAAGATCCTGCATAAGAAGAAAAGGGCCCACGCAGTCTCCCGGTTCAAGTATATCGAAGAGTCAAGCGATAGAAACAAAATCCGGATGTTTTTAAAGAAAGCCAAGCAACCTGCAGCAGGCTTCAAGCCCGGAGCGTAGGCTCTTCGAAACAGTTAAATAAACCTAGTCACCGAAGCGCAGGGAATATTAGATGTGTTAAGGCAGCACTTCCAGCAGCTACTTAATGGGCATCAGGTAGTGATAGAGTGGTAGAGTGATAAGGCAAGAAGAGAACGCGCATCCAGTCAGTGAAGAATCCATCCCCCTCCCGTTTTAAAAACGTCGGCTCAGCCATCAAAAAGCTGAAGAACAACAAGGCCGCCGGCCATGATGGGCTATCAGCAGAGCTTTTCAAACATGGTAGCTTTGGTAGGGTGCATGCACCAAGTCATCAACCAAGTACGGGTGGAGGAAGCCATGCCGATGGCTGGAATATCAGCTCTGTATGCCCCATCTTCAAAAAAGGCGATCCTATGTCTTGTAAAAACTACCGAGGCATAAAACTGCTTAATGTCGCATGCAAGATCCTATTCAACGTAATGTGTGAACGTCTGAAACGTTTCTGCAGTACATTAATTGGCACGTACCAGTATGGGTTCCGGCCCGGCAGATCGACGATCAACCAAATTTTCACACTAAGGCATATCCTGGAAAAGACCAACAAATCGACGACTTCAAAGCCGCATATGATAGCATTCATCGTCTTGAGCCGAATGGCCGAATTCGGGGTCCCGGCTAAACTGATTCAACTATATCGCGTGAAGCTGGAAAACACGCGGTGCAACATGCAATTCGGCAACAGTTCCCCCGCACTATTCCAAACATGCACTGGATTTTGGCAAGTAGATGCTCTGTCACGTGATTTCTTCAATCTTGTGATGGAACAGATAGTGTGCAGGGCAGGTGTGAACATGAAAGGCACTATCTTTTACAAATCTGTCAAACTATTGGGATACACAGGCGACATCGACGTCATCGGTCGCTCCCAGCGTGCCATGTTAAAGGCAATTGAAGAACAGGCAAAACGAGTTGGCCTTGAAGTGAATGAGGACAAAACCAAGTACATGTTGTCAACAAACAAAGAAACATCTGTCCACCGCCTAGGACAAAACGACACTGTTGGCAGAAATAACTTCGAAGTGGTTAAGGAGTTTACCTACCTCGGAGTAAACATCAACTCCACGAATGACACCTTAGTGGAGATTCAACGAAGACTTACCCTAGGAAACCGCTGCTACTTCAGTTTGGCAAAACAAATGGGTTCAAAACTCCTAAATCGGAAGACAAAATGCATGCATGCTCTACAAAATATTGATCCTGCCAGTTCTGCTGTATGGAGCCGAGTGTTTGACGATAAGCAGGAAAGCAAAGCAGATTTTGAATACTTTCGAGAGAAAAATTCTTCGTCGGATATTCGGTCCCGTATGCGAGGAGGGCGAATGGAGGAGAAGATATAACCGCGAACTCTATTAGCTGTACCAAGATGTGGATGTATTCCGAAAAGCCAAAACACGTCGACTTCACTGGCTCGGCTACATCGAGCGAATGGACAACAATGATCCAGCAAAGAGGATCTACGAATCACAGCCTCCAGGTTCGAGACGACATGGAAGACCGAATCTCCGGTTTAAGGACCAAGCTACCGCGGATTCCAGTATGCTTGGTCTAGACAACTGAAAGCAGCGTACCCGGAATCGAAGAAAGTTTAAGACTGCCGTGTCTCAGGCAGAGACTCTTCACGGGTCGGGAGCCCGTTATGTAAGTAAGTTAGTAAGTAAGTAAGTAAGTAAGTAAACAAACTGGAGGCTGGCAAAGCTTCATGACGGCACTCACCAATTATAATAAAGAAACAAGAAAGGCGAAATGAGACAGCTTTAGGGCTTTCTGTGAAACAATCGCAAGCACTCCAGCAGCTGCTAGGCCTTACAAGGCACTTTCTAAAATAGGCGGCATATTGATGTCCCTGAAAAACCCAGATGGTAGCTTCACGAAAAATGAAGAACAAAGAGCGCTTCTGCTATTAGAAACACACTGTTCTAGGAGCTCACTCTATTAGTGTATATTTGCATAGTGAGACCTGTGATCACCTGTGAAACAAAAGCACGGCAACAGGAACCAGCCTGACTGAATAAAGTACAGAGACTAGCATGTGTATTCATTACGGGTGCAATGAGCTCCTGTCCAACTGCACCTTGTAGTTAATGAAACTGCAAATAGGGAATTTCTAAGAATGGTAAAGGAAGAATTAGAGAAAGGGAAAATGCATTAGCCATAATGAGGAAAAAACTTCCCCTTTTGGCCTTCCTAAGAAACGATGACATCAGGACATTTTACTGGTCAAAACACTTCGACAATAAGCTCAGTAACAAGAAGAAGTAACGAATCGAGAATCTACAGCCTGAGTCCTCATGCCATAAAATGGTACACGGATGGTTCAAGAACTGAGAAATAAACGAGGGCTTTTCCAACCTCAGTGCACTAGCGAGTTACTTTTCTACTCAGAAGAAGTTTGTGTGTATCACATATCGAAAATATCAATGTACCATTACATTAAGAAATGCGGTCCGGGAACAGCTATCTGCTTTCTTTCCTATTCTTCTTCTTCTACGTTACAGATTCGCTTTTTTGATTAGGATTTGAACTGGGATAACATTTTTAGAAATGCTATTCATTGTAACATAGCGCAGCAGATACAGAACTCCACCATACCATCTTCCCACTCTACAACGAGATATTAGTTTCAAAGTTAAATTAAAAAAGAAACTGCTATTTTCTATTCATCATGTTTTGGGACTGAATTAAACATATTCTCATTACAGAATCCCACGAAACGAATCATCCCTGTTCAAATACTCGCATCCCTGCCATAAAAAATATAAATTAAACCGCAAACCGAAAATGTGAAAATTGACTTTCCGCTCTGTCCTCCAAGTCGAGACAAGTAAATAGCACTTAACATTTCTACCTCAACAGTAATAAAAATAAAACTCATCCCACGCAGCACCCACCCACCGGTTTCACCGCACATGAAACACAATTTCTTTGACGTCGTCCGTATGTTTTGTATTATTTTAGATGAAACAAATTTTTATGTCTTTCACTTCAATTGCTATAAAAAGAATGGAAAAATTCACACAAACGCGGACAACCTTTATCACCTTTCAACGACGAGAAAGAAACCCGACTTGATTGACTGTATCTGTACTGAAATGGAAACTACGATGACGACAGACAACATGACGCACAGTGGGCAAAATACAAAAAAAAAAAACCGTGACCATATTTAGCTTTTTATTTTTTTTTATAAATTCATATACCTTTGAAAATAATTAATTAATGTCGTGTTTTTTACGTATTTACTTTTTTTTTAAATTTACTTATACAGTGAACTCTCTCATAACCGGGCACTGATGGTACCGAGAAATTTGTCCGGTTATGAGAGGTGTCCGGTTATGGGAGAACAAAATAAAGTGACACTCTTTAAAAATGAAACACAATAGACACATTGTATTCATTTTATTTTATAAAGGAATTCATTTGTATGTGATACATGCGTAAAATTACACATGCATGCATACACTTAACATATAAAAAAATAAATAAATATTTGGCTTCAGCAGTCCTAGGTAGAACCACAGACAAGAGAAATATACAGATGTAGAATATGGTATACATCGAGTTTAGTTCTCTTCTTTTGTGTAGATGACTCCACTTGTTCTGTTTTTCGTTTATTCTATGATCATGCAGGTTTTAACTTACATGGTTGTGCGAGTCAACCATCCTTCAGTGTGTTGTGACTTCTGTATACACACATTTTTTTATATTTCATTTTGTTGCAACCATTTATTTTGTCTTACTTATCTCAATCGATCTTGCGAACGAACGACAGACTGGCTGGTCGGTGTTTCTAGATTTTAAACCGTGGTGTGTTTGTGTGTATATGGTGGTCATATTTTGATCTGTGGTTGTTGTTTTTGTTTGGTTTTATTTTCACATTTCTGTGAAATTTCGATGTTCTTTGATTTATGGTTGAGCGAATTTTTTTTTGATTTTTAAGAAATCAATAAGAAAATTTCTCCGACAATTTTTGAGTAATTTGTGGAGGCATACATTACATAGACATACATAAATGTATGTAGTTTTAAAATCGAGGGCAAATATTTTGTTGGGCTCCTGTAAAGGCTTACAAACTGGAAATCAAAACAATGACTACCTACTGTTTTCTGTATCATGTATCTACCTACATAATTATATTTGACTAGCTGACCCGCGCTCGCCTTGCTTCGTCCCCGCTGCCACTGTTAAGGCAAAACAAATTGGAGATGAGTTCCGAATTTACCCACTTAGAGATGGAATTTCAAAAAATCCTCTCTAAGCGGATCTCTATGCCATTAAAGGAATGTACTCTGTAAATGAAATTAACGTTTTCAAAGAAATTACATATTTTATTGCAATCACAAAAACCAACGAAATTATCTACTTTTCCCGCCCTTCTGTTGGGCCATCGCATATACATACATACATACATGTACATACGAATACGCGGTAGCAAAATTCTGATTCAAGAAAATTTGAACACTTGCAGCACTATGAAAATCACACATCCATGGTATAGTCGCTATTCCCCTTCCATATGCCCCATTAAACTTTCATTATTTACAATAAGAAATTAAAGCGAAAAGAAAAAAAAACAAAATTATTACATCGCACAAACATACTGCTCGTGTATTCGTTTTGTATGCGAAAACAAACAAAAAAAAACTAAAACCGGTTTTCGTGATACAAAAGAAAACGAATTTAAGCAGCAATGGGAATACAACAACAACATCCACAACACAAGGAAGTCCAAAACAGAAAAGGAAATTGAAACGAAATGAGAAACGAACATATTTGCTCGAATCATACACCATTCTTTGAGTTCGTTCATGTTGCAGGCATTTCATACGAGGTATTGTATTATAGTGAGACACCACTTCAAACGTGGCAACACTAATTACGGCAGCAACTATCATGGCAGCACTAATCGTGGTTTCATAGTCTGCGACTAGAGGGCGCTAGCTCCAACAAAGGGCTTGGAGTGAATGTCATACACTTGACGTTTACATTCCTTCTTCTTTTTCTGGCTGCCATCGTGGAGGGACGTGTTTTAGTAACTCTAATAAAGATATTTTAATTGTTAATCTTTCTTTTATTTATTTCCCATCAGCGCCGAAAATAATCGGCGCCGCAATAGTATGCTGGTTTTAAAATTTTTTTGTAACATGCTTTTGTTCTACCATTCTACATCTGTATATTTCTCTTGTCTGTGGTAGAACCAAGCCTTGCTGCCCGCAACCATTTGTGTGTGCGTTATATTTTTGCACGAATGGAAGGGACCTACAGTTTTCTGCCGTCTCCGAACGGCGAGTTGGGAAGCTTTACATGACAATTGATACTTGTCAGGCATTCGGAAGAGATGGGGCTGGGGACTGTGATAAACTGTTCAGGTGATTGCGGCGGGATTCGAACCCAAGACCGCTAGCTCAGTAGTACGACGACGCACTAACCACTTGCGCTACGGTGCCCGTATACATAAAACATATAAACCAATTTAAAAATGCAACTTGATTTATAAATGCAAATAGTTGTTGGATAACACGTTCTCAGACAAGACAGCACATGCCGTCAATGGTTGACGAAATTAGCGGGTCATGACCATTTTAGGTGTACATATGTACTTGCATATTCCGGCATTATTTTTCCTACTAGAGACAAATTTTCACTTCACTGTGACCAGCGCCAGCGGAATCATTTTTATCTTCATACAAGATTCACACATAAAAATATAAAATACACTGGTCCCTCGCTTTGCGCGGGGGTTAGGGGAATGGAAAGTCTCGGGCAATGCGAAACCGCGCAGAGCGAAGTATGAATTTCATGTAATTTGTTGCGTGTTTCGTTCCTGAAGAATGAAATGTAAGCATTTATTTTATCCGCGCAAATCGAATTTTGGAAGGTAAATGCATTTCGCGCAAATGTGATACCGCGCAAAAAGAAGTCGCGCAAAGCCGGAGATAAGCGAGTCATTCTAGCCTTCCACTCCGAAAATCATGTGTCCGAACGTGCGAACGTGATAATAGCGCAACGGCACACTCCACAGTTTACATTTTTGTTTCGTTTCTTTGCAAAGTGTTAAGAAGAGGAGAACAGAATCAAAACAAAATAAAGTACATAATATGTAAAAAGTTTGCCGTACGTAGATGTGTTTTGTCCATTTAGGAGAGAGTGACATTCTATTGCGGTTACTAAAATTGGTGTCCGTGTCCGGTTATGAGGGAGTCCGGTTATGGGAGATTTTTTTTATATGAAAAATCGTGTGTTTATTTCCGTTCTTTGAAATCTGTCCAGTTATAAGAGGTGTCCGTAAGGAGAGAGTACACTGTATACATATGTACGTACTATACTAGCTGACCCGGCGAATTTCGTACCGCCCAAAATTAATTTTTTGATTGAAATAATTTCAAGCATTCACGATTCGACCTGACATTAATTTTTTTGATCGAACATTCGCGATGGATAACAGATGGCGCCAATCGAATTTTAATTATTGATTGAATGAACCACTGTTCGAATTCGATTGAATGCAATATCGTTTATTTACACGGAATGTAAAGAGGTTGAGGGAATTGCATGCCAGGTCAATTCAATGCTTTGTGGTGGACTACGTTCTCGGCGCGTAACTGAACAAAGGTGAAGGCATTAGAAACGTTGAATGTTTTCGATAAACTCATCAGAATCACTGATATTTCCACTTCAATCACTGGCAAAATCATAAAACATGAACTGAAGACTGAACAATCATCAAAATCATGCCGAACTGCACTTGATGATGATGAAGTAATCGTTAACGAATGATTTTGGCACAATTTGAATCTGATAATAATTAATGCTCGAAAGTAATTTAAATGCAGCATAAACTGTAGATCAATCCGAAATTCAGAGACTACCAGACTACCACAGGGGGAGCCTAAATTGTCTTTTCTAAATGCGCACGTGGCCGTCAACTGTCTAAATATGTAGAGTGTTGTTTCTTTTTTTCCTTTTTAATACAACATTTTGGGCAGCCTGTTGAATGTTCCCCTAACAACAACATTAACAACAAGAGTGTGTGGTGGAACGTCAGAATACATTCAAGCTCCTACATTGGTGGAGCGAATTTGTCAAATACATCGAAGTTTGCCGCCAAGTACGACGAAGCAAAAATTTCAAGTGGACTAACAACGCCATCTCTTATTGATCTGGCAAACAAAAAATCATTGCATACAAATATGTGGGCAATGTTGTTGCGTGTGAATGTGTATGGAGCTCTGGCAATTATTTCATCAATTATTACGTCAAAAATAAAAAAAAAAAGATTTTCCAGCAGTATCAACTTTTCCTAATTTTAAATTTTTGCAACCATTTGAACTGTAATAGCTGTTACGATCAAATTGTAAATTTTTCAATTTTCCTTTAAAATTTTCTAAAGAAAAGTTTGTTTGTGCGGAGACGAACACAACAAAAGAAAAAGACATCTGAAATCGGACAATCCGTTCTCAAGTTATGCGCGATCTTATATATGTAACTATCCCATCTATCCTCCTTTGGGGAAGACAATCCTCCCTTTTGAGCCCAAATTTCCAAAATCCACCCAACCTCCTTTTTTAATTTAAATCCTCCTTTTACCCTAGAATCACCCCACCTTTCGTATCCGAATCCTCCCACAAATTGTGTGCATGAAACAAATGGAAACTATGCCACAGTGAAACTTGGCAATACACGGCGAATACGAAAACACAAAGCTAGTTGCTCTATTTTGATGTTTAAGTACCGTGCTCTTCTCTCTTTCCCTCTTTCTTACTAACGTTGAGCTGGCGTGGTGTGTGCATTGTGATCGATGTCGATCTATCACTGTGCAAAACATTTTGTAACAAAGCAACTTAAAATCGAAATCTGACCATTAGAGTGAATTTAAAAATGTTGTATGTACCTCTCTCTCAAACCATACGTCAACGCTGTTGGACTTATACCTCGTTAGTGACAAAGAAAATGTACTGCTTTATGACCAACTGTCAGTACCATACTTTTCAAGGCATGACCTTATATACTTGACCTTTGATTTTAACGTTAATATACTTCCTAAAACATTTCAATATAGAAATTTTAAAAGTATCGATCTGCCACTTTTAGAAGCAAATGTATGCCAAATAAACTGGGATAACATATATTATTTGTCTTCATCCCAATCACAGGTTGACTTTCTTAATTACAACATATCGGATTTGTATAATAGACATGTACCCTTCATAACCAATACCTCAGCACCAAAACACAAAACCTGGTTCACTAATCAAATTCGTGATCTTATGTTTGAACGTGATCAAGCTTATAGACGTTGGAAACGTTATCGCTTGGAACAACTCCGTCGTACATACTGTTCGCTCCGTAACAAAGTCGTGATGGAAATACGTGCTGCCAAGTCAACTACGTACTCTAGATTACTTAGTCCTTCTGCTAGTGGAAAAATATTGTGGAGGAACTTGCGTACTATTGGTATTCGTAAGCCCAGTACCCATAAAATAGGCGATGTTGACCTTAATCAATTGAAGCAACATTTTTTATCGTTCCAACAATACGAAAATGTTGTAGTAGAACCCGTAGATCAACCTTCTAATCCATCCATTTTTACTTCTTCTCCTAGCTTCTATTTTACAGGAGTAGAATGCACTGACGTACTAGAAAGCCTTTTATCTGTCAAATCTAACGCTGTTGGACTTGATAATTTACACCCGCTGTTTGTTAAGATAATACTTCCTAAATTATTACCTTTTATTACTCATATCTTCAATACTGTGCTAATGACAGGCGTTCCCTCCCCCCCCCCCCCCCAATGGAAATTGGCAAAAGTCATACCCATTCCAAGAACTCCGAAAGGCGAAGATTTTCGGCCGATCTCTATATTGCCATTTCTATCAAAAGTTTTGGAGAAAATTCTTCAAAAACAAATACGTCGGTATCTTGAGGATACAAATCTTCTGACGCCATTGCAATCCGGTCCTAAGCGCAGTTGCATTAAGGACCCGTTCATATAGAAGACTATACTTTTTGACCTTATGGTGTCCAGAGCTCCCTCCAAGGCCCTTGGTACTGAATCGAGAAGCTCCTCCACCCTGCTACCTCTACCAACTTCACTGAAGGTAACTCACCTTCCAAGAAGTACACCTATGCGGTATACTGCTTTTCTAGCTCCGTTTTCAATGAAGACATGCAGTGGAGGCAAGGCAAGAAGGATCTCAATGGTGGCGGTGGGTGTCCCTCTTATGGCCCCGGTAATGCTAATACACGCTAGGTGCTGAAGTTTTTCAAGGCAGTGTTTGAGAGGCTTCGCTTTGTACCACCAAGCTATAGAGCCATATACGACATATGACCTGACTTTACTCGTATAAATCCAGTAGACCATTTTTGGGCTAAGCCCCCATGATCTACTGAACATTCTACGGCATTTCCAGAGTATGTTGGTGGCCTTAGTTGTTCTTGCAACCAAGTGGTCTAGGAAGGTTAGTTTTGGGTCCAACAGCATACCCAAGTATTTCACCGTACTAGAAGGTTTGAGCTAGGTGCCTAGGAAAGTAGGCCATCTTATAGGAGGTAACTTCCTTTTGTTAGTGAACAGCATCATCTCGGTCCTGCTCTCGGTGCACTTGATAAACTAATTAATTCAAAAACTTCGTTTGGTATCAGAGGACAGAGGATCTGATATTATCAGAACTAAATAAAAAACATCTTCATTATATTTTTGGGGGAACATTTACTGCTTGGCATAGATGGTTCAGTCGAAATCATACCTGAACCATAAATAAGTAGCTTGTATACAATTGGGGCATATAAAGTATTTAATAGCATCGTGTATGAATAATCGAAACTCTTCAATATTTCTTTTACTATAGTAACTTGAAATGGCTATCAAAACTGCATGCAATGTTTCAAATAGTAGTTAATCGACACCCAAAATTTGAAATACCTCAATAATACCATACTCCTGGAGGCCATGTCGCTGTTTGAAGCCAATTTCCGTAACAGTTGATTCGAAAAAACTGAATTAAAAAAGGTTTAGAAAAAGTCAAGTTCCATTAAGGGGGTCTAGAATTTTGAAAAAATATTTTTTTTTTTATTTCATATTTTTAAAGGTTAGACCTTCAAAAATGTATCCTCCAAACGATTCCTGAATTATCCTACACCTACAGAAAGTCTCTTATACACCATGAATTCTCAGAAAGTCTCTATGTAAAGGTCGTTGTAACGTATTTCTTTAAACTCGTTTTTCTCGAAACTACTTTTTCCAACACGTCTGACATGATTTCTCAAGTTCTAATGAACCGATTAACTTGAAATTTGGCGTGAATTTTCTTTATATATCCCTCTATCGCAGGAACTACAGTGGACTCTCCCTAAGTCGAACTCTCTATAAGTAGAATTTCTCTCTAACTCGACGTTTTTCGCCATATTTTATCATTCCCTTCAATTGTCCATACAAAAACCATCCTTTAAGTCGAACTCCCCTTAAGTCGTCACTTTCTCTAACTCGAACACATTCTCTCAAATAATGGCATCTTTTTTCACCCATAAGTCGAATTTTGTTTAGCACAAAACAATATAAAAATACATTACCCCTTCGGAATTTGTATTTGAGTATATTATAACTACTAGTACTAACCATCTAGTACCTACACACTTAAATATCCTAAATATGTGTAGTATCGCGTGTGCCATCATCGTCAGCTCGTCGTGTTCCTTCCTATTCATATTTTTGGTACCTCCATACAAAGATACAGTTTTTTAAAAGTTGCAACGCAAAAACAAAAAAAACATTGTTATCCTTTTCTTTGTGTTGTTAGTTGTATTCAAAACAGGTTTTTCAATGGATCTATCTGCGTATGTATGTATATAAAAATAACTTGTTTTAGTAAGAATTTCAAAATCAGTTGATTCTAGGCAGTTTCACGGAGCTGATGAAGTTTTTATGTGCATGTTTGTAGCTAGATCAATTAACAAAAAATGTAACTTACTTACGAAGTAAACTGTGTGTTCAAAAATTTTGTTTATTGTTTGTAAGTACATTTACCTTTTTTTTTATGAAACAAAAGTTTTAAAACAAAAATAAATGTTTCTCTCTATAACTCGAATTTTTCCAAAACTCTCTCTTATTCGATCAAATCTGGGTATCCCGTGAAAATTTGACTTAGGGAGAGTCGACTGTAGAATTATGTAAAAATTTAGTTTTTTACTATTTTTAAAAAATTAAAAACTTTGAAAAAAGAGCAAAAAATTTTGTGAAAAGAAAATTTGTTTTTTATTTCCATAGTTCAGGCGATAGCGACATTTTTATTGATTAAGAATCTTTTTGTTTTTTTTTTTCGTATCACCAGAAGGGTTGGAATCATGTCAACAAGGACGGACCCTTATTTTTCACCTTCCCTTTTTACCAGACTGTAATTTTTTACATTTTCAAAAAAAAGTTTTTTTAATTTTTTTTTCGTATTGTTTAAGTATTAATTAATATCTACAAAAAGACTGATTAGTGATTAGCAAAAATATGCTTGGTTTTTTTTATCGAATTTTAAAAACACCCGAAATTCATACCGCTAGACTAGAATACCCCCTTAATATGCAAAAATCTCAGTGTAGAATCGCATGGAACTGGGCTTTCACTTAAGCAATTTACAAAAGTACTCCAAATTTCTATGCTAATTTTGTGTACGATTTCATAACATTAGATAATAATAGTTTTGGCATAGAACTAAAAGTGAACAATAGGAAGCTATCGATAATGCTTAATGAAATTACAGATAGGCATACACTTGCAAACATTAAACCACTTTTTTAGACACACCATTACCTACCAAAAGAACTAAAGTATTATTTTCAATGATGTTGCGGATTACAAAATATAACTGCCTTTGCAAATAATACTTTTTTTTATCATTTTAGTTCGAATTTGTTATATAAGCTACCCCACTGTGCAACAGCGACGCCGAGAGTCTTATAAAACCGTCATGGTGTGGTGAGGTATACTCGTACATACATACAGATTTCCCAACTAAACACAAACATAATGTGAAAGTGTTCCACCACCTCTCATACACACGCAAATTTCGGATCCATTACGCCTCCAGCAAACTTGTTATGATTCCAATGATCAACAAACCCACAAAAAGCACAGAATAAAGATGTTTATTATGTGTAAAGTTGTTGAAATAACAAGCAAACATTGCCTAAGGCTATAAAGGTTTACAACTGTTTCGTGGTCAAAGTTTGACACTGCATGAGTGTTCACACTGTTATGGGTTGTCCGCATTTGATGACTTTATCATCCTTCCTTGGAGTAGCTACTGCAGTAATGTCTTGTGAGAGTTATTTTAGTGAACCACTTAAGTGAATTTTAAGTTTTCTGACAGACAAAATTTCCTCTCTACGTGATGGGCAGCCGATAACTCCCTTAGTCATTTGAAGTCGGTGCAAGAAGTTTATATGCGGCTTATCTGCGATAAGTACTTTTTGTGTTCTTGACCAGGCGCAGGCAGTATGGTTGCATCTGTAATAAAACTGTGCACATTAATTGCAGTTTGCGAATTGAAATGTTTCTCCTTCAACGGGAGAGACGGGGCTACGTGTGGCAGTGTCGTGTCGAGGAGCTTCTGAGTACCTCGGAGCTATGGACATACATAAAGGTTGGCAGTACATTGTGATAAAAACTTGGAAAGGTGAAATAAGTCCTGACTCGCGGAGGCGAAGGCAAATGGTGGTTGGTTTTTTTCTGTGAATAAAAACTTTTTCGCTTTTTTATTCTTTTATGTTGTAGATACCAGGTAATTGTATCGGAAAAATTATTGAGAAAAGTTTTATTAGATGTCACAGTACGAGAATAGACTGTTTTGGCTTAAGTCGGGTTTTCTGTGGGGTTAAATGAGAAATTTCAATATCTGGCTCCTGTGACTCTTCAGATTTACGATAAACTACTACTCCCTGTTCAATATAAGAAGTCATTGGCTGGTTGATTATGCCTTGTTATTTTAAGATCGGTTATCTGTTTAATTACGACATCGAAAGTGTGAAGGCGGAGTGGTAACATAAAACCGCATTTGCAGTTAGACAAACAGGTTATGAGTAATTAGTTTCGAGCTTCAGTATTTCAAGCAGGGCTGCCGAAGTGAGTACTAAAGGAGTAACCGTACTACTCTCTCAAACACTGTACTCCCGTGTTCCCCTCGTTATGATTGTACTCCCCTATAAAATATTTTAAATTTTTAAAACAATAATTGGTAATTTGCGTACCTTTTCTTCAGTGAAAAGAAATTTGGTTAGACGATCTCACCAAAGATCTTTAGAGCAGTCCTAGAATACGCCTTCAAGGACCTGCAATGGGACAACAAGGGAAACAAAGTTGACGGAGAGTCCCTAAGCCACCTTCGCTTCGCGGAAGACATTGTCATCATAACCGACAACCTCAATGATGCAAAGCTGATGCTAGATAAGACAGGATAGAATGTAAATTATTAAAAGAGGACCACGACCGACTTCGAACAAGATAGGCTGCATGATGGTGATGATCTCCCAGGCCGATGTGTTTTTTTTTTTAAATAACTTTTAAAGAAATACAATTCTATAACTTATAATTTCTTCTGTCTCTAAAATCATGTACGGAATGTGATGTTGGTTTCGTTAATGGGAAAACATAGGAAAGTTAGTATGACAGAAACTTCGTTTTGTATTCCTCAGCCGACAAGTTCGCGGCTTCCTCAACTTCGCTTGCCCAGATTTTCAGGCAAATATTGTGATTATAAACATTTTATTGGAACATTTACAACGCTAGTTCACAACGATTCGTCGCTCACAGGTATTGAAAAGTTCAATCACTTGGTGTCCTGCTTGAGTGAGCAAGTACTTGGGACAGTAAAGGCGTTTCAAATTTCGGATGAAAATTACCCGAAAGCACTTAAAAGACTCGAAGAGCGGTATGACAATAAGTGTCTAATTTTCTTAGAGTACATTTCGCTGCTGTTTGATCTTCCGAAGATGAAAAGTGCTTCGCCAACTCAGCTTAGAGGACTCGTTGACAATGTTTCAGCACTGTTTGGCTCCCTTACGTCTTTAGGGGATCACGAAGACATTTCTAATGCGATTTTGATATATTTAGCTATGTCGAAGGTCGATAGTGAGACCCAAATCAAGTGGGATGAGTCCTTAGCGTATGACAAATTGCCGAAATGGTCGGACTGCGCTGTTGTATTGAACCGGCGTTGTCAATTCTTAGAAAGCCGAGAATCTAAATCGTTATTTGCTGAGCATGGGAATTTTGAACAGAAGTCAAAGCAAACACATCGAAAACCGTCGCTTACTTCGCTGCGTGTTATTTTTGCAGCTCACCGCATCACGCAATTGCCGATTGCAACAAATTCAAAAATTTGAATGTCTATGATCGTTTTAAAAACGCTAAGCGGTTGTCATTGTGCATTAATTGTTTAAGGAAGGGACATGAAGTGAGCAACTGCTCTTCAAGAAGTGGTGACGTCTGCTCTAAGCCTCATCATTTATTGTTACATAGGTATACTACGCAAAGTGATCAACAGGAACCATCAACATCGCAGCAAGCAGGCAAACAAAGGACAAACTTGCATAACGCAGTTGACACGTGTGCCGAGTCTCAAGTCATTCTAGCAACAGTGGTGTTGAATGTTGGGAATCAGGCAGGAGGTTTTGTTTCGGCTAGAGCATTACTGGATTCTGGTTCACAACTCAATTTGATGACTGAGTCATTAGCAAACCTCCTTTGTCTCGTTCGACTAATAGTTCCATTGACATAAGTGGGGTGGGGGAAATTAATGCAAAGGTTCATTCCAAGACTAGAACGACAGTCAAATCTAGATTTGACGGCTTCACTAGGAGTATCGAATTCAGGATAGCGCGCTCAATCACGGAATTTCAACCTCAACATCGGCTTCAAATAAAGGATTGGAATATTCCACATGACCTCAATCTAGCTGATCCGTTATTCTACAAGCCGCAAAGTATTGATATGTTGCTTGGAGCAGACGTCTTCTTTAATCTCATGCAGAAAGGTCACATCAAATTGGGTGACAACCTACCGATTCTCCAAAACATACTTCTGGGTTGGATAGTTTCAGGAGCATACTGTTCAAATAATGGGCGTCGTCAAACTTACAATTTTCTGGAGACGTCCTCGAAGTCTTCATCTTTGGAGTTGGAAAGATCGGTAGAATAATTTTGGCAGATAGAAGAAATTGAAAACAAGATTATTCGTACTCCCGAGCAACTTATTTGCGGACAACACTTTAACGAAAATGTAAAGCTTCTCAAAACTGGAAAGTTTAGCCTGAAGCTTCCATTCAAGGATAGCCCGGCTCAACTTGGGAGCTCTCTGGAAATAGCCAGAAAGAGATTTTTGTCTCTTGAGAGAAGACTCAATAAGAATGAGGAATTGAAGATTGAATATGGTAAATTCATCCAAGAATACTTGGACTTGGGCCATATGTCAAAGGTGACTAAATTCGATTTTAGTAAGCCACACTATTTTTTGCCACATCAGTGCATTCTCCGCCCTGATAGCGCGTCTACGAAACTCAGAGTAGTGTTCGACGCATCGTGCTATACTTCATCCAATCTGTCACTGAACAATCTTCTGATGGTAGGGCCAACAATTCAGGAAGAAATGTATATGATTGTGCTTCGGTTCAGAAGTCACAGATATGTTTTAACGGCTGACATCAAAAAGATATATCGTCAGATTGAAGTTGATACCGACGATAGACGGTTTCAGATGGTACTCTGGAGAGATAACCCAAAGGAACGTTTCCAAACGTTTTGGCTAAACACCGTCACATACGGTACCTCGTCAGCGCCATTCCTCGCAATTCGTTGCCTTCAAGAGATTGGCCTTAGGTGTAGGGAAGAGTTTCCATTAGGATCGAAGGGATTTTTATGTCGATGATCTCTTAACTGGAGCTAGCTCGGTCGATGAATTAAATCGGATTCAACGAGAGGTCACTGCAATCCTTCAGAAGGGTCATTTTGAACTTCACAAATGGCATTCGAATGCACCATCATACTCGTCTATGGAAACAACCAATGTGGAGATAAATATTGATGAAAAGCAGACCACGAAGACGCTTGGAATTGCGTGGAATCCCACACAAGATACCTTCCAGTTTACATATAAGGACTCCTTTTCGCCGGCCAAGCTTACCAAGCGCACAATTTTGTTGTCTGCGAGTAAATTGTTTGATCCACTGCGTTTTATTTGTCCAGGTGTTGTAAGGGCAAAAATATTTTTGAAATCTTTGTGGACGGAAAAGCTAGAGTGGGATGATCCTTTGCCTAGCTCACTTGAATCCTGTTGGAAGGAATATACTACGGACTTGCAAAACCTCAATTGCGTATCAGTTCCCAGATTTATATTTCAGGCTGCTTGTAGGAGTATCCAGATCCATGGGTTTTCTGACGCATCGACTAAGGCCTACGGATGCTGCATATACACTAGGTGCGAAAATGAAATGGGCGCTGTTTCTGTCAACTTGATTGCTGCGAAATCAAAGGTAGCACCAGCAAAAATTCAGTCACTGCCAAGGTTAGAGCTATGTGGAGCTCATTTGCTGGCTAAACTTTGGAATAAGGTCAAAGGGACGTTTGAATTTGAATTCGATCAAATTTATTGTTAGGTAGATTCTACGATTGTTCTGTGCTGGCTTGATGCATCTCCAGGTGCTTGGGAAACTTTCGTCGCAAACCGAGTCAGCGATATACAATCGTTAAGTGCAGGTGTCTGTTGGAGACACGTAAGGTCCGAACACAATCCGGCAGATTTAATTTCGAGAGGATGCAATGTGAAGGATTTACAACAGTCTTCTTGGTTTGCGGGGCCTGATTTCCTAAGGAAAAGGTGCATCGACTGGTCAAGTAATTTGGATCTTGAGAAGTTAGATGCAGGAGATCCGGCGTTAGAACGTAAAAAGAGGAAAGTCGTTCTCAAATGCGAAAAGGTAGAAGACAACTTTTTGCAAGTATTCTACAAACATAGTTCGTTCACCAAAACAATTCGGATAGTCGCGTATGTCTTAAAATGGATACAAATTCTTAAGAAATGGAGTCTAAATAGGGAGCTTTCAGCAGAAATTCTCAACCAGGCGTTACTGACAAGTGTTCGCTGCATACAACAAGCGGCATTTTCAACAGAGATTGCAGAACTTATCGCGCGAGGACCTACGTCTAATACGAAACTTCGTACTTTATGTCCATTTGTGGATGAGATTTCCGGTTGGAGCATCCTTAGAGTCGGTGGCCGGATTACAAACGCGGACATCGAATATGATAGGAAATTTCCAATGCTGCTGCCAACGGACGACGCCTTCGTAATGAAGTATGTTCGGCACTTACACCTCACCAATTTCCACGCCGGACCGCAGGCACTGCTCAATTTCGTGAGAGATCGGTTTTGGATACTCGGCGGAAGAAAAATAGCAAGGCGGGTCGGCAACAATTGTGTCCATTGCAGGAGATACAAGCCAAAGCTGTTGCAGCAAATTATGGGCAATTTACCCACGGATAGGATAACTCCAAATCGTCCATTTTCTGCCTGCGGTGTAGATTTCTGCGGACCTATCCTAACTTCATGGAAAATTCGAGGGAAACAACCCTACAAGACCTATATTTCTGTTTTTGTCTGTTTTTCCTCAAAGGCAGTGCATTTGGAAGTCGTGTCCGATCTAACTTCCGATGCATTTTTAGCAGCGTTAAAACGTTTGATAAGGCGATGAGGTTGTCCAACCAAAATCTATTGCGATAATGCAACAAATTTCATAGGCGCAAAGACAAAATTAGTGGATTTTCGAAACAAATTCTTTAAAACCATTAATAAAAACAATATTTTTGATTTCGCTTCAGAGAAAATGATAGACTTCAACTTTATACCTCCTAAATTCGAGGCCCATAACCCCAGTGTCGGCAGATCCCAACGACGTTTGCGCTTTAACTCCGGGACATTTCCTCATCGGATCGGCAATCAATTCGTTCCAAGAACCAAATTTAATAAATGATAAATTTTCTTATCTTAACAGATGGCAACGAATATCCGCAATCAAGCAACACTTCTGGAAGCGATGGCTAAAGGAGTACCTCGGAAATCTCCAGGTGCGGGCGAAGTGGTTCACAGCACAATCGAACATTAAAGAAGGAAGTTTAGTCATCGTCCATGAAGACAACGTTCCCCCCTACAAATGGGTTCTAGCACGGGTAACCAACATCATCACGGGTGATGACGGAAAGGTTCGAGTGGTCCAGCTGAAGACTAGTTCCGGAAGTTATCGACGGCCCATCACAAAGATATCACCACTGCCAGAAGATGATTGACATGTCAACGTGGCCGGAATGTTGGCGCCAAAGATTCAAATATGAGTTCGCGCCAAAGATTTAAATTGGTCCCAAATTGAATATGTCCATTGTCCCAAACATTGGTAAACCCTTCCCCATACTCACCACACCCCAGAATTTACCTTTCCTTTTAAATCAAATGAATTCAATATTGCATTCGATTGTTAACTTTAGAAGCGTACGGAGCAATTGGCTCCAGTAATAAAGTACATATATACATACTTATTATAACGTACAAAGTTGGTGTTTCATTTGCATTCAAGTAATCTTTTCACTATCAATGGTTAAAAAGAAATTTACTTGGAAAAGTACTGTGAAAATTCAACAAACTATGAACCAATTTTTAATAAAATCAACACGCCAGATGAGTCGACAGAAACGTCCATTGAAATTTTAGAATGAATTAAATGTCACATAATAACGAAATATTGAAGTTATATTTTCTGTAGAATTTATTGATTTTTAAATAATTTGATTTTTGAAATTAAACATACATATGTACCTATTAACAGTAAAAAAGTTTGGTTTTTTAATGATATATTTTATTCTGGTACCAATTAAACCAAATGTAGTGAAAATACATGGGAATCGTCAATTCGATTTGCGTCGTGTTTTCCTGGTCCCAATTAACGACGCAAACCGGGGTTGTTGACGATTCAACAAGATGGCAACACCAAGGTGTCCCAAAAAGAGAAATTGGTGAATCGGTTCGTTTTTTTTGCGAACCGATATATGTTATGTACATCGCACTGTCAATTCATTTCTTTCATTATATAAAGTAATTTGCCCTTGAAATAAAATCATTCCATATTTTTATAACGTTTTGGAAACAGATCTTTTATTTCGCCGTTGTTTGACATTTCAATTTGAGTCATTTTTGGAACTAAACCTAATTTAGATTTAACGTTCATTGCCGAACAGGGGTATTGGTGTACTCCGCTGCAACCGTCTAAAATACTCCCATTAGTATTTTCAAAACGGCAGCCCTGATTTCAAGTTAACGGATAACGATATTAAAATAAACACCTCAAATGGGAAGATACAAACAATTCTTTACATAAGGTTGACTTTTGGACCGCCATTGGAACACACGTGCAAAGTTTATTCTTCAATTTTATAATTAAAAGTATTTAATTTAAATTAACATTCTCGTGCTGAGAAAGTCTTAATATTCATCCTATCTATCAACCTAAAATATTATTTCAATTAATAGTGATTTTTATGGGCGGATGCCGCTTTATTTCGCCGATTATTCAGGATTGTAAACCCACATTGGGTGCACCAACAATTTTTTTCGGTCCCCTCGGTGCTCCGCACGAGGTGACCACTATGAAAGTTAAAGACATCCTTAAACCATCATCAAGCAATAAGTCCATTCGGAGAGATCCGAAAATGTCTACCAAAACCTCAACCAGCAAAAATACTCGTAAATGACAGTGCAATTCACCGGGTATTGCTCGGCAAATTTGGGGATTCTAAGCACATCGAGGCCCACTCTTACACATTACCTGAGGACAGAACTGTTAACTTAGTTCTCGGAGGCCTAACGGCTAATTTTCCCACTTCAGAAATTTTTGAAGAATTAACAAATTCTTTTCCGGATTCTATTGAAAATGTCTCGCTGTTTAAAATGCTTGCCTCCAAGAACGGTGGTTTAAACATGATCTTTTTCTTGTTAGACTGAAACCTAACACACAGCCTGACGAGGTATTAAAATGCGGATACCTTTTTTACACGAAGGTAAGCTGGGAGAAACCCAGAGGAAACAAGGGGTTACAGTGTCGCAGATGCCAACGTTTTGGACATCTTGCGAAGAATTGTGGCGGCAACTACAACTGTGTTAAATGCACTACAGGTCATCCTCCGGGCAACTGTCCAATTATCAAGGACTCGGAGTCTAAAGCACATTGCAAAAATTGCGGGGGGGATCGCCCGGTAAATTACAGGGGATGCCCAGCCTTTAAGAAATTCGAAAATAGGAAGAAACAAATCTAACGTAGAGATCGCTCTAATACATTGCACCTTGGCGCTCAAATTATACAACCAGGTGTCACGTTCGCTAATTTGTTCAAGAAAACAAATTCCCAAGCTGCGGCTGCTCCCCCCTCAATAGCAATAGTAACGCTAATTCTCTAATGTCTTATTCGGCAGTGACATCTCTGGCCTATTAGCTAAAATCGATCATTTTATCTCCAACATTAACAATTCTGACTCCATCCAGGGGAAGAGGCTGGCAAAGCTCGAACTGCTAAACCATATTCTTATTTCCTCCAAATGAACTTTTTCAATTTAATCACTTTCAACGTTTCGTCCCTAATAAACCATAGCAGGAGAATTGACCTCTTAAATACTCTCCTCGCACATAATTGTAATATCGCGTTTCTTCAAGAGACACATTTAAACTGTAGGCACTCCGTTATTCTTGATTCTTTTAATTTTCTTCGTAATGACCTGAACCAAGGCGTAGCCATAGCTATAAAAAAAAATTTAAAGTACAACCTTAAAAACAATTTAAATCTCTCCTGCCCAAACATATTAGTAGAAATTTCGATTAATCAGTGTGGTTCCAGAAGGAAACTTCTGCTTGGCTCCCTTTACTTCCCCTCCAACTCGCCTACAGCTTCACTTGTAGAAGTTCTAAACCGCATTAATAATTTGTCGAAAGACTTTGACGGTGTGATCCTTGGTGGCGATTTGAATGCCAGAAGCCCTCGTTGGGGTGACTCAAGCTGGAACTCGAATGGGAAAGCCATTCACAATTGTTTAAGCGCCCAAGATACCCATTTGATTAATCTTACTTCTAGCAGCCCTTCGTTCCCCTCGAAGCTCCTCTTTCTTAGACCATTTCTTGATCTCGAAACAATTAGTAAACTTTGTTTCCCCTAACTTCTCAATCGACACTCTCCTCCCCACCTTTTCGGATCATTTTCCGCTAATCCTGAAAATTAAGCTCGGGGAAATTGATATTGCCCCCGCCGGCTCCTATCTCCCAACCCGCTCATTTAAAAACACTAATTGGTCAGCCTTTAGAGACGATCTAGACGCAAGCCTGCTCCACCACTTCCCGCCCCACCATTCGAAAATCTCAAACAATGAAATCGACAATTTTATTTCTTCCTTTAATATGTCTCTTAATAACACTTTAGATCTCCACTCAAGTCAGAACTTTCTCTCCTTTAAAAAATACAATAATCTCCCGACAGATATTCTTTCGCTCTTCCAGACCAAACGCTCTTGGCAAAAACAGTTAAAAATAATATTTCACCGCAATATTAACAGAACATTGTCACAATATGTATATACGCCCGGCTGCTTTGATAGATCTGTTAAAAAAAATTATTACTGATAAAATTAGAATCTGGTTAAACGCTCAATATGCCAACAGACTTTCTAAAATAAGACCAGGCCCGGGGGCTTTTAAAGAGATATTCAATTTCATTGGGAGGAAGAAGAACCAATCGGTTAACAGGTTAGAGGTTGGGAATGATTCCTTCTCAGATGAAGCACGGAAAATCGAGATTCTTGCTGAATACTTTAAAGATGCATACAAGGCAAAGACTCACACTTTCTGCCAATACACGGTGGCGTCGGTGCAGGATTCTCTGTAACAGATTGCAACGAGTTCCCAAGTCAGCCTAATTAATTTCAGTACAGAAAACTCTGCCTTGACTCCACCAGCCGACCAGTACTTCACCTCTATTGCTGAGGTCTCTAACATAATAAAGGCTTGTCGCCCAAACAAATCTTCGGGCCCGGACAACATCTCTAATTTCATCTTAAGAAAACTTTCTCCACCATCACTTAAATATCTTACGATACTTTTCAACAACTGTATAAATAACGGATATTTTCCGAAAATTTGGAAAAATGCAAATTTATTCTTGATACTTAAGAACCCCAATAACTACCTGATAGACAACCTTAGACCGATCTCCCTTCTCTCGAATGTGGGCAAAATTTTGGAAAGAATCATCCTCAAAAAAATGGACGCTCACACTGATAATCACATTGAGTTCATCCCGGACTACCAGTTCGGTTTCCGCAAGGGACATTCCACTGTTCATGCTCTGCTTAAATTTCATAACGACGTCACTCTTAACCTAAGAGAAAAAAATTGCACAGTGGCTTGCTCCCTTGATATTCATAAAACATTCGACAGTGTTTGGCGAGACGGTCTGGTCCACAAAATTGCGCAAATGGATTTCCCCCCATTCAAAGTTCGTTTAATCTGGAGCTTCCTTTCGGATAGAAATTTCACCATAAGAATCCAGAACACACATTCCGAAGTTACCCCGTCTGAACAAGGGGTCCCACAAGGCTCCATCTTAGGTCCTTAACTTTATAATCTCTTCCTGTCCGATTTTCCTCACACCAACCTCGTCAACAATTCTATCGCCTCGAGAGCCCTCCTTTATGCAGACGATACCTTAGTTTACGCTAACTCCGATAACCCGCAAGTTGCCTTAGGACTTCTAAAGGAACATTTTATTGTTATTAATGACTATTATAAAAAATGGGGTATTAAAATCAATCTTGCGAAAATCGAAGGTATTTGCATTAGGAACGCGTGTGGTAAAGGCCCACCAAAAATCAGTAAAGAGAGTAAGGACATATCGCTGATAATAGAGGGCTCAGTTATCCATTTTAAAAATTCCATAAAATATCTAGGAGTGCACTTTTATAACTTACTGAAGTTTAAATTTCACTCTGATTATGTGCTTGACCATGCGCAGAAGATTACCAACATGTTGATTCCTTACCTGAGACACAAAGCTTTAAGTAAGAGAACCAAACTGCTTTTCTACTCAAACTAATACCTTATATTTTGGGTTTTGATGTAATGGGGATGAACACGGTTCATTCTCTTTCCCGTGAGATTCTTTCATTTATTAAAGGGGGACAGAGTACGAGTACAATCGACCGAATTAGTATCTGAGTGCTCGGGATCTTCTATTTCTAAATGTGGTCGTCTTGCGGGGTCTAGTGGGAGTATCAAAAGTGCAGTTTTTTTCGAAAGTCCAGATAATTGGTATAACAAGTTTATTATAATTTTGAAATGTAGAAAAATAATATATATTGCGATCAAAAATCGCACCAAAATCTCCGTTACATTCCCTCTCTCCGCTCCCACCTTTTTCTTCTTTTTCTCCACTCCGCTACCTTCATAGAGCAATGTGCTTGTGGAAAGTTATTGGGCTTTACGCCTGTGCTTTCACTTTCAGATGCTCCTTGAAGTTAGCAAAGCTGGTACCCCGGATTCAGAGCCAGTCAGCGAACTTGAATGTGCCCCAAGTTTTAATTTATAGTCACACATTGGTGACTCGGAAAAAAATTATTTTTTTACTTTTTAGTTCATTAAAGCTTGTTTTTAAAAATATTTTTTTTATCTTTATATTTATTTTAAACTTTTTAGTATCTGAATTTTGTTTTTACAAATTTACGTCTATACGTATATAGCTTGGGGGGGGTGGATATGAGAAAGTTTGCTCAATATGTTCGCCCTTTCATTTGATATCCATGCCACGCCATCTTGGGGCACAAACCATATTGAATTAAGAATGATGTCACCTGGCTAGTCTAATTCTGCTTGTCAATCCCTTTAAGTTGATACTAATATGTGTAATAGGAGGTCGTGAAGATAACGGCAATCCTCAATCTTATGGCGTTCGCCATACTAGATTTACAACGTCATAGAATATACTATATTCTTTGAAATTCTATTCGTCAAACCCTTCTATTTGATATCCATGTCATGCGGGTTGTGAAAAAAAAAGTAATCCGCCATTTTATGGCATCCACCATATTGAATTTAGAATCACATCACTTAGCTAATCGTATTCTACTTGTCAAACCCTTTCAATTGATACCCATATTAAGATGGTAGTAAAAATAACGGTTATCCGCCATCTTGTGGGCGTCCGCCATATAATGACGTTATAGTGTATTGTAATCTACTTGCCAAGCCCTTTCATTTGATACCCATATTTAGGAGATCGGGAAGATAACGGTAATCCACCATCTTGGGGCGTCCGCCATATTAGATTTACAAGATCATGAAATATACTATATTGAGTTGCCACCGAATACGCAAAATTTCAGCATAATCGGATATCTGGTAGTGGGTGTAAAATCGAATCCCAGATTCCACCCTCACAGAAATTGAAGTTAAAAAAGCGTCCGCCATATTGGTTTTACAGCGTCATCGAATAACCCGTATTGTATTGTCTCCGGAACTATATACGTGTGCAAAATTTTAGGATAATCGGATATCCGGAAGTGGGTGTAAAATCGATTCCCAGATTCCGCCCTCACAGAAAGTGAAGTTAATATAAAGCTTGTAAAAATAATAAATATACAGACAATGTTAAGAATGGCTCTCGACTCCCTGGGCTTTCACCTCCTTCTTCTTTTATAGTTCACGCGCGCTAAAGGGGTTATGTATACCCTTAAAATGTCTTGTACAGCGCGAGCCATAATATTATACATATTAATTATACCTGATATAAAATTCACTCGACGAGTAAGGTTCGCATCCTGGGTGTATTCTTCCTAATCGTGGTATTTCAGTTAACATTTAATAAACATTAATATCTGGTTAACGAGAGTTTGGGTAATGGTGAGAACCTAAGCAGTCGTTACATTTTATTAACAGACAGTACTTATTAGTGCATACAAGGTCACAAATTACGAAATTATTGTGAACTTCTTCAAGTGAGAGTGACGGAACCGCAAGAGGAGAAACTGCCAGAGCTCTGGATGTGATTCCCTTTGCTCTGGTAGCTGAATTGAATGCTTTTCGACAGCGCGTCGAAAAGGGCTTATTTTAATTAGAATTCGGGAAAAAGACATTTGATAAAATGCAATAAATTAAATTAAAAATATGTGTATCAACGCAACGACCATCTGAATTAACCTTCTAAAGTTATAGACAAGTTAACAAAAAAAAAAAGATGGCTGAACTCGCCCTGGATGTGAATGCGTGTGTGTGCGTGCGTGGGAGTGTGGTCAGCCACCCAATTGGTTAACTCCACTTCTTGGTTGATCGTGCGAGAGGATAGACGACAAACGACAAGAAGTTCACAACAAGGAAAAAAAAAAAAAATAGGTGGAAAAGATAGAAAAATAAGTGGAGTGATTAGAAGATAGAATAAGAGTGAAGAAAAAAACAGGAAACTTTTGAAATTTTGGAGAAAGAGTAGAACGAAAGTGAAAAAAAAAAGGAAGAGAAAATAAATAAAGTAGTGACTTTGGCGGAGAAGGACTAATTGCCCAAACCTCTTACCCCTCAGAGTCTGGAGAAGCACCCCCTGGAAGGATAGGCCTAGTTGTTTCAAAATAAAAGAAAAGATAAGTAGAGTGTTCTTCAATTAATGAATATCGTAGAATTTTGATTTTGGTTTAGAGGATCGAGCTAATTTTCTGGTGTTTTCTGTAATACCGTAGTTATTCCGCTACGCATAATTGTATCGCGACCCGTTGTTCGTTCGGACAGTAATTTTAGGATACCCAGCCACAAGGGAATCCAGAGCCATTCCGTTAACCGGTAAAACTCTAAAGTAACGTCCTTAATAACCGACATTAATTTAAAGTAAGAAGAAAAAAGTTAGTTTTCTTCGTTGGCAATTTTGTTGTTCTTGGTCCTGGGTTGGTTTTTTTCATCTAACTCGGTAGATTTTTTCCAACTCCATCCTATCTTCAAATTTTGTCCTTGTTCATTATAGTAAATTTAGTTAATTTGCATTCGCTGAAGTTGTGATTTTTTTGTTTGTTGGCTTAGTGGTACCGGTGCAATTATTTATAAGTTACTGAATAAATACATAAATAAATATAACAAATAAATTTCACAACAATTTGTGTGTGCGTATTTTTGCACGAACGGAAGGGACTTACAGTTTCTTGCCGGAACCAAACGGCGAGTTGAGAAGGCCCTCGTGACAAATGGTACTCTTTGAATGCTTGTCACACATTCGAAAGAGGTGGCATCGTGAAAAAACTTTGTAGGTGTTTGTGGCGGGATTCGAACCCAAGACCGCTGGCTCAGTAGTCCGACGCACTAACCACTTGCGCTACGGTGACCCTAAACACCATTTTAAGTAACTTTAATTTCAATTTTAACGCACAGAGACTTATTGAGAACGCTGTCCAAACTTTTAACACCGACGTTTTCAACTGTTTTACACAATCCGTTCCTTTTGTTCCACAGAAAAATCCCTCGTTTGCCTCACCATGGTTCACCAAAGAGCTACGTTCGCTTCGTAATAGAAGAAATATGTAAGCTCTGGAGAAAATATCTAACATCTCGCTCTGACTCGGACTATATCAACTTCATTGCCGCATATACACGATTACTTAGGCTGAAAACACACCGGAGGAGTTAAAACTTTTTCTCATGACCAGGGTTCGGATTTTGTTGACCAAAAAAAGCCAAAAAAGGTTTTTATGCATTATTATTAACATTATAGCCCTAAACATTTTGAAGTATGGTATGTAACAATCACCTGCGATTATCTCTCAGGAAAGCCTTGAATGAAATAAAGGACCTTACAAAATGGGCAGAACCTAGTGGAGCCAAGATAAGAGATGTCACGTCCTTGACTTTAATATTTAAGTCCAATTTAGAGTTTACAGTGCCATTTCGTTAATTAGCTGAAAAAACCGCTCACAATTTGTTCATCCCATCTTCAGCTACTGGCCCTTTAGCTTGTTGTTATTTCTCCTCGAGTCCGTTCAAAGTCTTTAACAACACTTGTTCTAAATAATGCGCAGTGCACTAAGATCAAGTGCTAAAATTAAAATACATACAACTATACTAGGAGTCACCTGTAATTTGTAAACTCTTAAATATGCGGTCTTTCGGGTCGACTAAAAATCTTTTTCCAATTTCACCACAAACTCTGTCTTGGGGCATTTTCACTTTCAATGGCAAGCAACAAAATATTTTCGGAGCAGCACGCATCTAGGCACACGCAATATTCAACAGACCAGCACTAAGTTTGACCAGTATAATGTCACAGAATATGAATCTAGAATCTAGATGAAAAGGCGCACAGTTACGAAAAAAATACTTCCCAGATGTGTAACGATTTTTGTCAGATGAAAACATTTATGGTAACTATGGCGAATGCCTGAGATTGCACCTACGACACAAGAATAAGCGCATGTATATTAAGTTGATACAAATGTATTTAGGGTTGTATTGGTGTGTAGGGATTTTTTTTATGCGCGCTAGTGTTAACAACGCGTGCAGTTATGTGCATATTCATGCGAGAGAAAAACCTGCTCTCATACGTGTGGACACTCACATTTCTTTCGTGTGAGCAAGGATAAATCGTATAGGTAAGAAGAAAGTGCACAGCTACATTGGAAAATAGCACCAAAAAGGCAAAAAAAAGGCAATATGAGTAAAAAAGGCAAAAAAGGCAATATGAATAAAAAAAGGCAAAAAAAAAGGCAAAGTCAACAAAATCCGTTCCCTGCTCATGACTGTTGAAACAACAGTGCATTGATTCTTATGAGAGAACACACACCAAAGCAGGCAAAACAAAACACATGTTTTTATTTCGATGCGCTTCATGACTGGTTGTCTAAAATACATGGCTGTTCATACGGCCAACACACACCGAATGAAACAAAAACGTAACAAACCAACGTGGTTGTCGGTTTTTGCGCACTTGCTTATGGCGTTACACACACAGCATGCGGCAAAACAAAGAAACAGAAAAACGTGTTTCATTGTCGATAGCTGGACATTTGTTTTTCAGAAACAAAATTGCGATGTTGTTGTTTTTTTGCTACAACGTGTTTCGGTTGATGTGTGTTGAAATAAAAAGCGTTTTCTTGCCTTCTGAATCAAAAACGTTTTGACTGCTGCGGTGTGTTTTCAACCTTGCTTCGTATGGATTGCAACCTAATCTCTGACCCAAAGCGCTTTTTAAACTTTATTAACACCAAAAAAAAATCTTACAGCTATCCATCCACTTTGAAACTATCTGACTCATCATCGAATAATATTAATGTTAAAATGTTCTGAATTAGAATCAATATTTATACATTTTTTTAATGTACTAAGCGAGAATTGAATAGATGCATATCTATGTATCTATCTGCATATACATATATCTATGTTTCGTACAAGAAAAATGTGTTCGATATTACGAATTTTTCGATATAGCGAATGCAACTGAGCATTATATCATTCGTTATATTGGACCACAACTGTATTGAAGTACCAAGTTTCGAAAAGTGGCAATTTATTGATGCAAAATTTGGAATTTTACTGAAGTGGAGCTTTCCTCTGAGATTGGAACGTATAAGTAAAGGGAGGGATACAGAAAAGTTTGTTGTGATAAATTGGTCCATGCCATGCACCAGCGTGAGTTTAAAATAAAATAAAGCAATCTAATTTCCCCACTTATCACTTCTCGTTGGTCAGCTATAAAAGCTCCCTAAATCGCCTAACACTCCGTAATTTATTGTCTCTTATTCGAAGTCCTATCGAAAAATAAATGTTAATTCCAACTTACTGTAAAAGTTAAAACAGCAATAAATTTAATCCCTCAACCAAACACCATCCAGCACCTTAAACCAGGAATAAAATATTAACCGCATGTTTAGACACAACAACAACGGCACTTCTCGCTCTAACCAAAACCCAAAGTCATCCCACCCACCGATAACTCAGGCTTCGGCAAAAAAAAAGTTTTGCTCACCCATCAAGCATAGTCCTCTTTCATCCCTTATTATAACTGGGTCATGTTTGGGTGTGAAACAACTTGATAACATTGACAATTTAAAATTTACGATATTATCCGCTATCGAAGGGAAAACACCCCCCACCGAAGTACAGATTTGTGTCCTCATTTTGACATAATCTCTGCCAAAGAGAATGCGGGTGAGGTGAGGAGGATCAGCACGAGAGCTATGCGTGGTAATATAAATCAAAAGTATTTTGTTAATTAATTGCTTCTCACTAGAGCCGTTTAGGGCAAGTAATTGTTCAATAACAGCATAACGGTTATTGAAATAATGTATATACATACATACATATGTATATCCCATCGGGTGACCTCGATGCTAATATAAGCTGAATCTGTTCGGCATAAGCATCGTCATCCATCCTTGCAGGCAATTTCTATTACAAAGTACTCGTATACTATATTCCTCTGAATACGTTAACATACCCGTCGGGCTATGTATCCCAAGTTTTCAATTCCGTGTGCCTTAAAAAATTTGCATTTGATTTTTTTTATAGTCATTCCGTGTAGAAAGGAAACACGAAAGATCCTCTGATGGTGGGGAGCAGAGCATTGTTTGATGAGGAGCTTATCTTAACACAGATGAGCTCAGGCAATGGAAAGCATAGAAACCAATGTCAGGCAGGACTATAATGTGAAAAATTTATATTAACATTGTTAAAGTAAACCAGTGGAATTTCTATAATGTATTTCAAAGTTGAAGGAATATTTTGTCCATTTCAGGCCGGGTCGTTAAAAAAAAAAGAGGAACGCGAGACTTCTAGTCTGTTTCTAGTCAGTTTTCATTTTTGTGGGGGTGCTTGCTTGCGAATGGATGGCTTGCAAGAAATTCGTTATTTCAACAATTTATTCGGAGATGTTTACGACTGGTGAAGCTGATAATCGAATGAAACTGACCTGCATCACTGAGATTTTCATGGACATTGGACTGTGAGAGATGTGGGTGGTATGGGAATCACCGCAGCTGGAGATAAAGAATAATGCGCAAGCTCTCAATTTGAGGGGAAGTCTCTCTGTATAACAGTTTAATAGAATTGGAATTTGAAACACACGTGCTAGTAAAATGTGGATCGTAACATAATATTAGTTTCAAATTTCTGTACATAATTTAGAGTGTAGAAACTTTTAGCTGTGACACATGAATTCCGCAGGCAGATCAGGTTATGAAAGGGTTGGGTAAACATAAATATCCTTATCAATATTCATACCGAAACAAGCAGATACAGCTCATTAAAATAGTACAAAAGTACAAACATACATTATGGGTTTCCTGGTTCAGTGCATGAACTTATAAAGTTTCTAGGCATGTTTTCATCGCTCAGCCAAGAAATTAGTAACATATCGCTGATTTAACCCTCTAACAGGTAAGGCTGCCCTGAGGCAGCCTTTACATAAACTTCATTTAATTTAAATCAAAAAACATTTCGCACTCAATCTTAAAATACAGCTTTTTGGGAAATACATATTATGTAGTTTCATAATTTTACCGGTTTGAAGGTTTCATGCTGATGCATTTGGCTGAATTCGCATGCTAGGAATGTGTGCGTATGTATGTGTGAATGGCGGTCCAAAGCTCTCAGTGCGGCTACAAGCACTTTTTGATGGACCGTCTGAGAGTTCACAGACCATTTTGGAGAAAAATTAGAAACAAATACAAAGGAGTTTAGAAACAGAATAAAATGACGATTAAAACATCACGATAAGCCTAAAATATAATAGAAAACACAACCAAAACGAGAAATTAGAGGATGAGAATTTTGAGGACACACAGGTAGAGGTAGTGACTGTGGTGGAGACCCATCTTTCCCCATCACCCCAGGAGATAGCCTTTTTGGAGAATCCGTAGCCCACCTGAAGCGAAAGGATACCAGAAATGTAGAGTGTAGAAAATATAAAAAGAAGTGTAGAACGTTTAAAAGAGTTTTCCGTGGAACGTAGGAAAGTTTAGAAGTAATCCTTTGTCCCGCTCAATTAACGGCAGCAAAATAATCTCCTATCATTAACGACTCGCGACCCGTTCCACTCTGGAACTGTCTTATAATCGTAGTTCGAACCGTAATGGTGATCGGAAGCTATTCCGTTGGCCACACATATAGATTTATTTCAAATCTCTAAATTCACTCTAATTATCATCCAACTCATATCAAATATTTAACCGCGCTAATTTTCATATATTTCATATATTCTGAGTAGCCATCTTTTGTTCTTGGTCTTGGGTTGGTTTTTTTCATCTACCTCGGTAGATTTTTTCCAACTCCACCCTAAATATTCTAACCTTGTTCATTAAAGTATGCAGTTGAATAATAATTTATTCCCCCCAGGCACAACTGAACTGACGTTTACGCACACGCTGTGCGTCGGGCTTCTCATTTGGTTTTATTTTGTTTTGTTTCGGGGACAATAATAATTTAAATTTCGACCATATTTATAATTTTTCAACAAATTGGCTTGGAAAATTCAGTGAAAGCACACAAAAAAATTATTCATCACCTAGTGTTAAAATCAAAATTAAATAAAATATATTTCTATCATTCATATTTCAGTGAATAATTTTGTGGTAAGTACTAGACATATACATATATTTTAATATACCTACTATTTTTATTTTATGTGAATACAAGAAAAAACCGAAGGCGGCCTTGCCCGTTTAAGCGTATATACGTCTCTTCGACTGAGTACTCTCAGTTGTTCATGGACTATTTGCACAAATTATATTTGCATGGAAGAGGACCGAGGGATAATCAAAAAATTCAGATAACCGAACACATAAGCGAATCCAATAAAAATGGTATCCATACATATATTAAAAGTTTTTCCTGTCGTTTTTAAGGTTCCGTATTTATAATTCATTTTACGTATCTGTAATATCGAGTATCGCTTAAAGAACTATTTTTCGATCAGTTAAGGTTCTAGGTTGCGAATTTATTTAAATACAAATAAAAAATACACTGTTACGAAAAGTACGGGTATGTACATGTGTACAGTTTAAGGAGCTCGCACACCGGAGCGTTACACGGTAGCGGCAATGGTACAACGGTCAACACACTGGGGCGGTATACCGCGTCCGAACTGCAGTATTGCGGCGGTATAATTTTGGACCGCAGCAAGCTGCGTTGGCCGGATAAATCTGTCAAAATGTATTCTGAAAAATCAATTGAGATGTTGAAAACAAATTAATTTTATTTAATTTGACTCATTCAGAGGGACACGGATAAAATATTGAAAAATATAGCAGAGATGTTAAAAAAATACAGTGAGTGTTCCTAGTGCTAAAAAAAAAAGAAAAGTTTAAATTCTGCGAATATCGCTTCTGTGTGTACGTTTCTACCGGTACCGCTACCACTTCCGCGTACCGCTGCGGTGTGCGAGCTCCTTTAGTTCAATTAATTGACTTGGCGGCTGATTGGCGTTCGGATGACTGACGTCTATTTGTTTCCGATATTGCGTTCGGATAACTGACGTTTCGGTTAATTGACATTCGGATAATTGACGCTCTACTGTATATGCTTTTGGACTAATCAGAGCCAACAGAATTCCAAACTGTAAGCTTTCTTTTGATGAAAATGTCAAAGAAGATATAAGAGATTCAGTTGAATATGTAAGTAATGCATATGGCTCAACACATCTCCTCTGTTCATATCCAGCTCTTTCCCATAGTGGACAACGACACCTAGGTGAATACTTCATCAACGATCTCAGTAACCTAGCACAGAAAGACGTTAGAAGCCTATTTCGGTTTATATAAAGCTCTAAATTGTTCTCCAGAGTAGAGGGGTAAAACATCCCCATCTTCAACAAAACATCAAACATCATCATCTTTGGTATCACAATGGGCTTCTTTAGGCCTAAGTGTGCTGGTAATCGCTACTGACAGCCACTAAACTTTTTTGTAGACAGACAATAACATTGTCAGATTAGCATCAAGACATTGTATGTTTTTTGGAATTGAGTAATTTTTCAGAGTTACCCTATCCATTCATCCAGGTACCATCGAAAGAAAAAGAAGTACGTTGAAGTTGATTGCCCACAAATCATAATATGTGAATATAATAGTCACATGGTTGAATTCGATCTAATCGATGGTCTTAGTGATTGATATCATATTCGACTCAAGACCAGAAACCCAATAATAAGGCTTGTCTATCATTTGGTTGGCATGGCTGCTACTAACTCATACATTTTGTATCGTCGCATCAAAGCTGAAAAATCTCCTGTTCAGAGGGAAAGTTGCTGAAGCTGCCTGAGTTTCGTGAGGATAATAGCTGCAGGTTTTGTTTCTTATAAGAAAATACGTTTATTTGGCCAGCCTTCCACATAAGGACAACAGCCCAGCACTAGTTCCGGCATAAGCCAGAGGTTAAAACACACATTTGCTGACATAAGGTATGACAATAACGACCACTTTTCAATATGGCTTCACAAAGATGGAGGTAAAAAAAAGCAAACTATCGCAAATATCGCAAACACATTGCATTTTCTCGAAATGTGATCTCCATTTGTGCTGTTTTAACTCAAATATTTTGTTTAGCTTAAGCGGACAAGGCTACCCTGCGGCGGCTTTCCTATTTGTTTATCTGGTGGCTAAATTAATAATTTTTTTTTTTTTACTTTATCACTAAATTCGTCCTTATTTAACCAATATCTAGCCTAAGCTAAAATTCTGGTTTACCTTCCGTCGTTATTCGAATTTTGACTGTTAGAGGGTTAAGGACACGTAGCTAGTGAAATCAAACGACTATTTTGAAATAAAAGATGTAAGTAAATAGTTCGGCATGAACTTCACATTTTATGAAAGAAAGTGTTGATTTTATTTGAAAATGAAATTTGTTAACACATACATATATAACATAATACTAACAACAGATACAATAACTTCGAGTTCCCTTCCTCAAGAGGAAAAAGCGGAACCATTATAAGATCACTTGTCATTTGGACCCATCTATTGGTTTATTTTTATGTCTGCTTTACAAAAATCCATTTTAAATTTTTTAAATTTTTTTTAATGTATTTTTTTTTACTGTGAGAGTATACGTTTTACTAATTTATGGAAAATAATATTAGCTGTCTCGGCTGGCTTGGTATCTATCCTGTCAACTTGATTTCTGCGATTTTTTTCATCGTAATTTCTTCTATTTCGGAAGGGCTGAAAGTAAGGAATAAGGATTTCAAACATTTTCATTTTATTTGTAAGCATCTTTGAGAATAAAACATTTAGTTTTCTCGCAAAAAGTTCGCCGCAGTTGTAAATCCACTTATAGTCAGAAGCCTGGCATACTTGTAGTTATTGGTTAGTTGTTTGGTTTGTGAGGGTGAGGAAAAAGGTGTTCCTTTTCACGTAGGTCTCGAGTCGGGCCCGTTGTGTTCCCCTCAGGAACTGATCTGAGAAAAAGGATGGTTGGAAAGGTAAGAAGAAGGTATAAGTGGATTTACGAAAAGCACTCTGAGTGTCGTGTAAACTCCAGTGTTTTCGAGAAATCGATGGATCAAAGCGATGTCAGCCCAGGTAGGATGTGTCTTTCTAGTTATTTGTGCCTTATTTTACATAAAGCGGGGCAATCGCAAAGGAAGTGAGCCTCTTCTTCACAACCCGGGCAGATGCTATGTTGCACTAGTCCCGGTCTGTTCGCGTGTTTGTTCAAGTTGATGTGTCCCGTATATAGGCCAATCATCAATTTTAGTTGTGCTCTGCTTAGATTTAGTGCTTTTTTGGCCCGTTGGGGGTTCGGGTTTCCTATCATGCCACTTGTAGTTATTACTGTAGTATTGACATTACTGACATACTGTAGTACAAACATTTGCACATAATTTGCAGGTTACAAGCGAAATATGTAATATTTAATCTATACTATTTATAAAGACGTAACTACTTTTATGTATGTTCTGGCTAAACTCGGGAACTACTGAACGGATTTTGATAAAACCTTCGCTAAAATATTTGTTGAGTTCCTCTGTAATGGATTGCATATATATTATCGTGCTTTATACTTTTTATTATGCACAAAAATTATTTTTTTTATTTGTATGCTTACAATTTGCACACTTCCATGCACTTTACGTGATAACGCGTGCACCTATTTCAATGAAACTAATTTGGTTGATTTCAGCATTTCTTGCCAAAGATTATAAGATATAAATCATTTTCCTACGTTACCTAGAAGCTGCGAAATAGACATAAGTAATGTGATTGTTAAAGATTTTAATTAACCCTAGATTACTAATCTTATTTCATAGTACCTTATTACTTACCTTCGTCGATTAGACGACGGAATATTAATTTTCATTTCTTTTGAAATTATTTAGAGATACAAGTATTTTTTTTGTGTCATAAGAACTTATTTATTTAGCGATATGAAAAATATAAAAAAACACAAATAAAATCGGGTATAATTCAGACTTTTTTGAGAAATTCAATAGGCACCTCAAAATAAAAAACAAGAGAAATTGGAAAAAGCGTAGTCGACTCGACGAAGGTTAGTAATCTAGGGTTAAAAAGCACAGAAAACCATTGAAATTGTCCGTCAACCTGCTGGGAGAGGATCACGTTGTTGCATTACGAGTATGTAAGCTTTTCTCTTCGCTTTTGCTCTTGCGGTATGCTGAGTAACTGGCCGAACATGGTGCGATCATTTTCATCGTTCATCCGATGGTGATGATGATGGCTGATGAAACTTTGGGGAGTTACTGTGTGGGTGTGCATACTGGTGAAGGTTATACATAATCTTTATTCATGCATGTGCATATAAAAATGAATTTCTGTTTGTTTGTGTTTATTCGATAAAT
Source organism: Brachyopa scutellaris (assembly GCA_949775065.1). NCBI lineage: Eukaryota > Metazoa > Arthropoda > Insecta > Diptera > Syrphidae > Brachyopa > Brachyopa scutellaris. The sequence continues at coordinate 132,543,479 of OX459112.1, read as the reverse complement.
TCCGATTTCCGAACTACTTTGCCGATTGAGCTCAGACTTGGACATAAAGTATGTTTTGAAGAGAGAAAGATTAAGCACATAATACAATTACTTTACGGTAGGTGAACAAATTTATATTAAGGACAAAAAAAAAACTTTTTGCACAACTGAGTTATAAGGGAGCCAATCTAATATGTATATACAAATTAAAGTTTGTTTGTTCGTCTTTTCTCCGTTCGCGATCGTTCATCTGATTGCGATGAAACTTTTGCAAGTTATTATATGAACCGCGTTCGGAAAGTTTCTGGAATCGGTTCAGTAGATAGTTTCAGAGATTACCCCTTACATACAAATTTCACCTCTTATTTCAGAAACCTACCCGGGCGTGCGTACAACAAACTCCTTTTGAAAAATGATGCTTAATCTACCTCAGTACCACTCCGCTATTGACCTGCATTTGGAAGCCAATGTGATATTAATTGTAATTCCTGTGACCAGTCCCGTGAGAGTTTTAAGGTCACTTCTGTGTATGTACTTTTTTAAGAAGATAATGACAAATGAAAATACATAATTCATAGAATTAAAGGTCATTCATCACACTACAAAACGCGTGCCGTGCGTGGATATGACGGAGAGTGGCCGGGGGTTTAGGTCAACGCAACATATTTAAAATAATGAACGTTTGACAGATTTTTCAAACAAAATCATCTTCAGCGATGAGGCGAATTTTTATCTTAATGGCTTTGTTAACCATCGAAATTGTCGTATTTGGGATTCAGAAAATCCAGGAGTGATTGTTAAGAAACAAATGCATCCACAAAATGTCACTGCATGGTGCACATTTTGGGCTGGACGCATTGTCGGACCATTTTTCTTTGAAAATGCGGCTGGTCAGACAGTAACAGTTAATGGTGCTAGCTATCGCGACATGATAATCCAGTTTTTTTGTGCCTAAATGACAATTTTAGGTATGTTAGGACAAGACGGGATACCCTGACGAGAAACACAGGATGCTTCCATATTCCGGTATTATTTGTCCTATCAGAGACAAATTTTCACTTCACTGTGACCAGCGGAATCATTTTAATCTTTATACAAAATTCGCACAATATAATATAAAATATCTCTCAAAATGCCGGAAACATGCGTGTGTAATTCTAGCGTTCCCCACAGAAAATCAAGTGTCCGCGAACGTGATAGTAAAGCAAAGGCACACTCCATAGCTTACATTTTTGTTTCGTTTCTTTGCAAAGTGTAAAACAAAATAAAGTATTTGTCAATTTGTCCATTTAGGAGAGAGCGACATTCTATTGCGGTTACGAAAATTGGTGTCCGTGTACGGTTATGGGAGAATTTGTTATATGGAAAATCGTGTATTTATTTCCGTTCTTTGAAATCTGTCCGGTTATAAGAGGTGTCCGGTTATAAGAGGTGTCCGTAAGGAGAGAGTACACTTTATACATATAGCAATATATTAAAAGTTGCTGGAAGGCGAAGCAAGGCGAGCACGGGTCAGCTAGTATGTAATAAAGAGATAATTTTTTTTTATTTCCCAAGTTTAAATGTAACATCTGTCTGATGACACTAACTAATTGTCATAAAAGTTGTGGGAGTGATACATTTTTACCAAACTTAGACCAATGTCTCCAGATACATTTCTAACGTTATGTACAATACAATTTAACAATTTTTTATTTTTATTTATTTAATAATTTTTTTTTTTTTTGTAAATGCTTAAAATATTGTGTAGGTCTACGGACTTGCGTCCTTTTAGTCGTCTTCTTGAATTCATTTCCTGCGCAGGTAAGCTTCATATTTGAGAGCGCTATTTGATGTCTGCTGATTACTTTTATTTCTTCTTTTACGGTAAGGATGTTGAGGTCACGGTGTAAGTCTGCATTGGTTATGTACCATGGTCCATGGTGCATTTACTATTGTTCGAAAATTTTTTGAAGTCGTTGAATGATATTAATATTTGTCATGCAGGTAATTCCCCAGATTTAAATCCCGTACGTCCATATTGGTTTTATTATTGTTTTGTAGATTAGAAGTTTGTTTTTTGTTGATAACCTTGAGTTCTTCCCTAGAAGCCAGTAGATTGTCTGAATTTGTTTTTTATTTGGTTCCGTTTATATTTGTTAATAATTATGTATGATTTCCAAGTTAATTTTTTATCTATGTATTAGCATACCCAGGTCAGGTACTTAGCTTCAATGTCAATAGTAATTTGTTTGATGTTTAGGATGATGTTTTCTGCGATATAATTTCTTTTTTTAGTGAATACAACTTGTACTGATATTTCCTCGTTTATCTTGATTCCCAATTTGCGGAACCAAAATACTGTCCTGTCAAGAACTATTCTGGCATGTAGAGTGTCGTCTGCAAAAGTAACTATCGTAGAGTTGTTTGGTTTGTGTATGTCTGCAAGGTAGAGCGTTGGTCCTAGAAAACTTCCTTGGGGGGCACCTGCGTCTATTCGGCATAACTCGGAGCACTCATCGTTGTGTGAGTTAGATATGATGAAACGAAAAAAAATAGGAAAATGGAATCAAGTATGGCGCATCCGATGCTATCGATGACTTAATTTTGACAGAAGTCGACTTGTACTGTTTTTCCTTTTTGCCACAGATATAATTACAGTGAAAACTCTCCTAACGGACACTCATAATGGGCGGACATCCCTCCTGCGCGGACATTTTATCTTAAACCATTTTTTTTATATTTTTCGGAACAATTTTACCTCTCTTGGACGGAACTCCTTTTAACCGGACAATATATTTTTATGAATTCTGAGAAACGCCTCTCTTAGCCGTACGCGAACTTCATAGCAACGGATGCGAGGCACAAAATTATGTCATATATTGTACGTCATAGAAATTATAAAGTTGGGGATTTCCCGGATAGGGGGTTTGTGATTTTCGTTAATTATTTCTGCACTGACTTATTCAGGGGCCCAACTATGTAACTCGATTCTACAATGAAATTGTTCGAATTCGCAAAATACTATAATTACTATAAAAAAATCTATATTTCTATAGCAAGCTCTAGGATTCGAACATCGGACGAATCTCGAACTTATTCTTTTTCTTCGGAAAATTGGTACTACGTAATTCTAAAACAAATGTCAAAAGCATTCGAATTCGGAAATAATCATTCTAGTGCAAATGTGTTTGCGAGCAAGGTATCAATTGCAGGAAATTTTCAAAAATGTAAGTAACAAGTCGTCCGTATTTTATTAATTATTGCATAAAACTATCAATATATATTTTATGCACAAAATATCCCAATTTGAGATTCGAGTTGAATATATGATGAAGGCATCCAGATCTATCTAAAGGATATTTAAAAAGTCCAGAGGCCAGAAGAAAATCTGCACGTTTGTGGGCAAATTTGTCCAGCGAATTAAATGCTGGGGGTCCACCGCAGCGCGATGGTAATGGGTGGAAAAGGTATGTATACCAATGTTGGAAAAATTCCCTATATGTACCAATTTCATTATGTTTAAGGTTTGGGCCGACTTTAAAGTGCATACCAAAGCCAAACCAAGGAAAAACAAAGTGAATCAGTCTGGTACTGATGGTGGGCCACCTAAAAACTATCCGCTAACACCACTGCAGGCAAAAGTAGTTGAGTTGTTAGACTTAGGTAAAACTGTTGACGGTATGCTCTGAATTTCGGCGTGAGCAATAGTCCAACTCCGATAGAAAATAATAATGAAATTGGTGATAATCAATATCAATTTTTGGACGATGTTCTAGTAGGCCTGGACAGGTCATATATTTATTTATTTAAGTATAAATGAAGCTTCGACCAGCAATAAAGAAAATGAAATGATCCTTGAACCACAGGTAACACCCAGAAAAAAAATCAAATTTCATTGCTCGATAAGCAAGTGCAACATCAAATTATATACCAAAAAAATTTGTGCGAACTCATGAAAAATAATAATGAGAATTTAGTAGGTATTTTAAAAAGAAAAGAATGAAATTTTGAAATTAAAGAAAAAAATTAAAGAAAAAATTGAAAAAAAGAATTTGAATTGAAACAGGAAAAATTTAATTTCAAAAAACGAAATTCTATCCAAAAAAAAAAAAAGAATACACTTGCGAAGTTGGAATTAAAAAAAAAGTAGGTCTTCGCCAGCAAATGACACTGGAAAACTGACTGCATTCATATACATACACATATACATGTACATATATTTATTATAAAAGACTGAAGTTAAAGCTTATTTTTTGTATTGAAAGTTTATTAATGAAAATATTTATGAATTATGTATCTTACTCTTAATACCTTATATCTACGAATTGAAAAGACTGAATTATGTTTATTTTTTGTTTGAAAATTGTATTAATGAAAACGTTTATGAATTATGAACATACATACATATATCTTGCTCTTAATATTTTAAATCTAAGAATTAAAAAGACTGAATGATATTATTTTCAAAATTTTAATAAAAATGTTTATGCATTATATAAGTAATTTTTTATTCTATTTCTTACTCTTTTGGCAACATTTGAATATGCCTCATTAGAACTTGTAGAATGTTGACCCATACTAAAAGGGGCAACATCTTTCAACAAGACATCTTCTACGGGATCAGTTAGTTCAACTCTATATTTTATACATATGTTGTAAAGTGCACAACAAACATTTAAAATTTGACACGCCTTTGCTGGTGATTAATGAAGCTCTCTGGACGACAACAGACACCTTAATCTTGCCTTCAAAACTCCAAAAACGCGTTCAATAATTTATCTTACGATGGAGAAATTGTCGTTGAATCTTAATTCAGCAGATCCTTCAGCTGCATTCGGGTATGGAGTCATTATCCAAATCTCTAAAGGATAGCCAGAATCTCCTATAAAATGTATTATTTTGTTTTTCAATCTCATTTTATGACAACTTACCTAAAATCCAGGACGACTTGTCTCCGATTTCGTAGCATTGTTTGAGGAATGCTCTTTCACTACTGATAGCCCGAATGTGTGAGTTGTGCGATGCACCTCCATATCGACCATTCACTGACCTTATGGTCATTGTGTAGTCGCAATCTGTATGTGCGTCCCATCGACTACTCCAGATATTCCGGACTTTTCCCATAAATGCCTTTTCGATTTCCTTTTTTCTTGCTCCGTCAGAGTGATGAGCTTCCGGCACATTACCTTCTCTATGGCACACAAAACATCAACCATTATTTTTGAAACAGTTTGCTGAGCAAGTCCCGCATGTCTATCACCAATGCACCACCAACTTGATGTTGGTAGCCGCCCAAAAATTTGTGTCTATTAGAAGCAAAACATGCTCTTGTCCATCACATATAGTATCATTCTGAGAAAAAACGAAAAAACTTCCTGTTCCTTAAAAAACTGAAAACATTTTTTATAAAAACAATTTTTCATATAAAAATGATAGATAAAATTAAAAGAAACATGTCTCCCACGTTTTAAACTAATTTATTAAAAGTTATTAATAATTGAAAAAAGGATGTTATGATAAGGATGTTTTTGGTATGAATCAATGGATAAGGTTTATTTTGCTTTTAACTAATGGGAATTAAGTACATTTTGACCAAAACCTAAAATAGGATTATTATTATTAAGAATTTAAATATTTTTATAGAGATATAAATAATAATAAATTGAAATATTACTTTAGAGATATAAATAGTAGGAATTTAGATTAATAAAATAAAAATTAAATAACCTAGTGACTGACTTCGTTGCACTAACTATTTCGATTTGAAATAAAAATACTAGTGACTTTCATTTCACTTTAAAATAATATTCCATATAACTCACGACGAGAAAATATTAAGTTATTATAACTTTCTTATATCCTTAAATCTTCTTCCTCCTCCATCATTTCGCAAACTTCTGCTTCAATTATTTCATCGGTGGAATGGTCTTCGTCTATCTGGGTGCACGGTAGTGGACCGCCAAGTTCCACGCGGCACTACCAGTACTCTTTACCCGAAGCGCTTCGCGGCTATTTACCTACCCTTATATTAAATTCAGCTTCCTAAGTTACTGGGAGCCTCATTCTGGCTGCGAGTAGAAGAGCGCTACACTAGATCATATTCTAAGTTTCAAGTCCATACCTATTATACTTTAAGAAATATTAATTTTCGTAGCTGACACAACGATCATCAAAATGTATATGGTACTTCCAGCAGACCTAGAGACTTGAAATTTAGAATATATGTAGTATTTATAATGTGTATAAAGGAAAAAATAAAAAAACTCTTATTTATTAACTTGCAAATCGTTTAAATTAATAAAAACAAACCACCGTGTATTATACATTATATATACAGGCCAGGTTTGAAGTTTCTATAGATATGTTTTATCAATTCTAGGCGTAAGGCTTCAACTTGCTCATCTATCTTACCTCTATAATAAAGTTCTGCAAGAACTTGGCCGCTGTTATCTCACCACTTTTTGTCATACATTTGCATACATTTTCTATAGGTAGGAACTTGGCCCTTTTTACAGTAATGTTTTTGATGGGTAATATTTTTATAAAACAAAAGATCTTTATTTAAACGTCGATCTGTGCCAAAATGTTTGTTCAACAGTGCATCCACATCTTTAACTTTTTCGGGTTTTACTGGTTTTTTTAGATTTTTCACCATTAGACATTTTTCGCGAAAACAGCACTCATATTTACTTTTATTTTACTATTATCACTTTATTATTAAAAAAATTAACTTCACTTCATGAAATCTGTATCTGCAATGATTTTAAGAGGTGACTTTTTGAGCCAGAATATAATCAAAGATAAGACTATTTTTTGCTTTCGCAGAACAACTTCTGTGTGGCACTTTGTATCGGATAAGGTATTTTTTGCTTTGCTCCTGCGTTGATGGATAACATAACGGTTTGGAGTAAACTGTCAGATGGATAAGATATGGTTTTGATTCTAGTAGCAGTTTTGTTTTTACTTTAAATAAGGGATAGCATCGAATTTGTAATATATAAGTGAATTTATCATATATCTCTACATTTCAAATATAACGCCATCTTTTGTTTTTGGTGGAAGAGTATCTATGTTTTGCATCTAATAGATACATTTTAGGGTTGCTGATAATTTTATTATATTGGGTATCGAAGTTTGTCTTCGTCGAATGCCAAGTTCGCTTGAAATATTGCTCAGCAAATATATAAACGCTTCTTTGGACAGTCGGAAATTGTTTTATAAAACTAAAATATAGATAATCATTTCATTATAAATGCTTTTAAATGTGTTCTAAGCAAACCTTTCTTCACTCAGCTCCATTATATTGGATCTATCCCGAATTCTTCTCCGCTTAATTTGGTCATTGCGATTTTCATTATCATCGACAGAAAACCAAATTGCGACACTGTCCATTTTAATACTTCTTTTTTGCACAAATGTAATTGTATTTATAAAATGTTATTATTATCCACACAACTAAATTTGATTATTAATTTTCTTTTACTAATACACGTTAAGCTCAAAATTGTCAACATTGAATTTAAATAGGAAATGAAAAACAAAAACCACAATAAATATTTCTTGCTTGCACAAATGTAATTGTATTTACAAAATGTTATTATTATCCACACAACTGAATTTGATTATGAATGTACACGTTAAGCTCAAAATTAAGTACGAATAAGGAAATGAAAAACAAAACCACAATAAATAAATATTTTATTTTTTCTCATCTGTCAAACACAATTGAGACTCGTTCGAAATTCGGAAATTTCGTGGGAAAAAGTTGGCATTACTAACGTTCGATTCTAATATCATACGTAGTACGGTTTTAATGTAGAATCAGAAACAACTTTCGAATAGAATCGAAAGTAAAATCGAGTTACATAGTTGGGCACCAGCCTTGGTATGTTGAAGTGAGTGTAAATGTCGCTAAAGTCCACGTTACAATAGTTAGCCCCTCATCGATATGAGCGATATAAATTGATACATTCTTCTTGTTCAGAGTTCAGACCTGGGCAATGAGCCGATCTTATTCAATATTTTCCAAATTTACACCAAGGAAATAGTTCTAAATGCCTGTAAAACAACTAAAAGCCAAACCTATCAATTCAAACAGAGATAATACAATTTTTTGTTAAAATCCTATTTTATTAAACCTTAAATAAATAAATTTCTTCTACATATTTTTTTATTTTTTATTTTTTAATTTATTACCTTATTTCTAAAACCAAAGGAGAAAATCGCTTCAAAATAATTCTTATACTAGAAACTCGCAAAAGTAAAAATCAACAGAAAAAAACTAATATCTAAACTAAATTATCTCTCATCATGTACATGGGATTCGGTGAATCGACATCCTCAAAGACCATCTCTTCCTGGGCTTCCCACCTTACACTACGAACACTATCTTGTCTGTGTAAAGTAAAACAAAAATATAATAAAATTGAATGTCCTCAGCCATATGCTACCCACGAGTATCGGTCGTCAGGAACAGACCCGCTCATTGTCGGTTGGGAAGGTGGTGGCGGCGGCGCCGTTCTCGGTGGAGTACGTCGGGCACTACAATTAATTTTCATAAAAATAATAAAAGTTTTACAACGTTTGTCCCAAGAGAAAACAAATAGAAGCAAACAAAACTCACCTCGAGCTAGAAGTTCGCCAGTTGCCTTGGTCTGATGTCCTGCTGCTCTCAGAAGTTGCTCTATTCAAGTGGAGTGTTAGACAATTAGTAAAAATGATATATTTTAATGGAATGTAAAGTGCGCAGAAAATATTTTAAAAACACAAACTATTGTATGGTGTTAAATGTTCACAAAAGATAATTTGATCTCACTCACCCGTAGTAAGAGAGTTAACAAACTAAAATCCATGCTACTCACTTTAATTGGCTAGCAAAATACAGTTAAACCTAAATTTAAGAATCTCGTTTTCCGAAATCAATGTTAGTGCTTTAAAATTTGAAATGATGAATGAAATAAAATAGAAAATGAATATTAAGGTTAGTTTTTTCAAGATATTAGTTTTTCTATTGCTTCTTAAAAATTATTTTTTCTGTTCAGTGGACAAGGGGATCTGCAATATCAGCAGCGAATGTGGACCAGAAACTCATGCCTTGAACTATTGTATGCAAAGCAGGACATAATCAACGAAGACGTCACCGATATGCCGGTTTGTCACGTACCAGCAATTATTTAAAATTGAAGAAGCGTTAGAGATGAGTAATATTCATAGACAAGTTCTTACCAAGATGGACTTAACGGATTTTGTCATTATTTTTATGATTTGAGGAAGGAGGAGCTGTTTTTAGAGATCTTGGACGTAGAACCATATTTCGGTGGCCAAGTTAATATGAAGTTGGTTTCAGTTTTTACCTGTATAAGGAAACTTCTTGTGTTAGAAGTTAAAATAAATAATTATAATTACAAGGTAAGTTGTACGTACATACATAGGGTAGAGCGAGGAGGTTCTGACATGTTAACGGATATTGTCAAAAGTTAGGTAAATCCGTTTAAAACAAAACTATATACATATATGTATATGTAAATTTTACTTTAATAGGTTTAATCTATTACAAGAGCAACTTTAAGGCCTTATTTATTAACCATCTCAGAGTTCTTGATGAATTTCTAAATAAGGAAAAAGTGACAGAAACCTCCTAGTTTGTAGGTTTTTTTTTTTTTTTTTTTTTGCCGACTCCGAACGGCGAGTTGAGAAGCTCAATCGTGACAAATGATACTCTTTGATGCTTGTCAGACATTCGAAAGAGGTGGCACCGTGAAAAAACTCTTTTTAGGTGTTAGACCCGGTCAGGAGTTGAACCCGGGCAGTATTGCGTGGTAGTCCAACGCACTAACCACCACGTCCACGGCGACCACCGTGTTCCGACTTTCAAGAAGCAGGTTTCAACATGCTATGCTTTTACTGCTTCTTTCATGGCTTTTTCGTCAAATGTCTTTTAAGTACTTTCTGTTATATACTTAGGTTAGGCATTTTGATTGAAACCTATAAAATTTCAATATAAAACAACTAAAACCAAGTAAAACAATGAACGCAGGAGGTTTCGACAATTTGATTTAAACCTCCTAAGCGAAACGTGTCGAAACCGCCTTCAATGCATGCATTATATTTACGCTTTAAAAAAGTTTATTATTTTATACTTACGTAAAAGGGCCACAACTAATAAAAACACTATTAATCTGTTCGTTTACTTTTTGTATTCTCACTTTCAAACACTTAAAACAAAAAAAAAGTTATAGCTTAAGAATTTACTGAAAAAAATTACATGCCCAATTACCAAAAATCAAAACACGACTGAACTTGTTACATGCTGATCAGAAACTGAACTCAATAGGCGTTTTTCTTTGTTAGTTCAGAGCTGAGCTCTGAACAGAGCCTGAGCGAATCGAGCGCACTCTGAACTAATTGTGTTCAGAGCGCGTCTGAGCAATGAGCGCTCTGATTGAATTTTGAAACACGCTTGAGCACTTAGCTGTCACATGATTTTTGAATCGTTTATAACCTTAAATTGTTTTTCATCCATTTATAACCTTAAATTAAGTTTATGCATAATCAAACTAGTTATTTATATTAATTAATGCAATTACTAAATTGTATTAACTAACTTCTACGCCATAACAAAAATCCTCGTCCGCCATTTCAATTGTTTTCGATTTTGGCTGCGCTCAGCATTTTACTCAGGATGCTCAGTCAATTTATTCTGAGCGCATCGAGCGCACTCAGCCCATGCTCTGAACGAATAAAGGAACACACGTTCCACTACGTTCCACACTCTGAGCTAAAAAAGAAACACGAATATTTTTTTGACAACTCAGGCTCTGCTCTGAACTAAAAAAGAAAAACGCCTAATAAGGGAAAAAGTAGAGATACCTTTACCTTTAGACTGTGGACCAGTGTCCCCATTTTCACTACAATTGAAGTGTTTCACTACACTTTTTCTACTTTTCAACTTTTTCACTACGCCACTACGAAAAATTCCTAAACACTACAATTTGAGAAAAAATATGATAGCTCTGAAGAAAATGCAATAATTGTTGTTCGGACTGAATGATCTGAATGCACCCATTTCACAATAACAAGCGCAACAATGTACTAATAACGGTTTTTATTATTTGCCTATTGCGTCGTCTGGTGGTAACTGGTTGGTAACGTGTGCAGCACATAATTTCCTATATTTAATCCAAAATCACCATGAAGCGATACTTTCAATTAATTCAGCGGTACGAATTACGTTTTTAATAGTGCTTTCATAATTATAAACATACATATGCATGTAAGTACTTCATATTATCATGCTTTTCCAATTATATTTAGAACTGAGAAGAACTCCGCAGTTCCGAAGTCGTCGCAATCGCAAGTGGCAAGTTCTTCTACTCTTTTTGAAATGGAAAAAGCATTATCACTTCGATTTGGTTGGTTGGTTTGTGAGGGTGAAAATCACTCCTCTTCACGTAGGCCACGGATCGGACCCATTGTGCTCCCCTCTAGAATTGTGCTGAGAAGAAAGGGTTGGGGTGTGTGTTAGTGAAAGGGGAGTAGTGTAGTTCGATTTACTGTGAAACACTACGATTTACTGTGAAACACTACGATTTTTGGAGCTGTTCACTACAATTTGGAAAAATGAAATGGGGACACTGCTGTGGACATAAGAAATTATCATATCTGTCATATTTTAAGGAAGTGAAAAATTTGAGTTCGATGAAACCTCCTCGCCTTACCCTATGTATGTTTCAAAAAAGAATTAAAAACCCTAGACGAAGAGATTTTACATTTTAAAGAGGACGCATCAGTTCGGCTTTTATGCTATACGCACCGGTCTTTAAAACAACGTTCCCATTTTCTCAGTTTTTCACTGTCATTTACTTCCCCCAAAATTGGTAAACGCCCGAGATCGCCAAATATCGAGGACAATATGTCCTCCGATAAAAAACTTAGGTCGCTACCTCAAATGCGCGGTAAAAAAAAAGGATCAAAATTATTGGAGCCCCTTACAGTGCCTTCCAGATAGTGACAATGAAAGCGAAACTATGGACGATCATGTGCTGCCAAAAAAAACCCCAAAACTAGTGTAAACAGAGAAAGAAAATATCAGTACGGTTCTGGTACTATTGCTTTAGGAGTGAAATAATCCTTAAAGTGGTAGCTCGGGCATATGAGTGGTGTGTTAGAGATTGTTGAATTCAATATCGGCACACAACAACGAAAGACGTATGTCCGAGTTGACTCGTAATAAAAAGGATTGTTTCGTATAAAATTGTTCATAATTATTATTTGGTTTATAAATCAGAAGTGGGATCGCCCAAGTGACAAAGTGTTGTTTTAGTTTTATACAAAAGGAACGAATAAACTGAATGGTACAAGTAGGTAGCCACTGCACATTGGTGAGTTTCATAAAAAAAACAAAAAGCATGAACTTTCGTAGTTGCCTTGTACTGTAGTCTATCCTGCTGTCTCATTCTGTTTTCGTGTTAAACACACAACAGAACAGAGTGGACGGGGATGATCTTGCTTATGCACGCAATTATAACGGTCACAATTTGTCCTACGTGACTACGAATGAGGGATGAAAGCCAAGGTTACACATATGCAGTGAAAAAGGAAACGAAACCATATGCGTGTACAGCAACTATTTGTTATCTTCTTTTCACTCACAAGTTGATTCAAAATGAAAAGAAACCACAGCATTTATTAAGTCGTAGAAAATAAATAGATATTATACTGATGTCCTTGTTTCTCGTATAATTGAAAGAAAAACAAAAAGCGTATGAGTATGTGTATGTCAATAGAAATCTTTCTAGGAGTATTCATTTTTAATTTTGATGTTGAAAGTTTGTGGTCGATCTTTAAAGATCAATATATTAAAATAAAATACAAAGTAAAACAAAAAATAATAATTTTTAAAATGGAGAAGCGAAGTTCCAAGAAAAGATCTGATGCAGAAACAAGCGTGCAACAGATCGAACAATTAAGGAGAGAAATAGCTGCTCTAAAGGAACAAAATGATAATTTGTGCAGAGAAGTCGCCATTAACAGACGCTCTCAAAGTAATACCATAGAAGAGTCAGCTACATCAAGAATTTTATCCCAACCACCGATTCGTCTTGCACCGGAAGAAATTAAAAACATCATTCCCTCATTTAATCCATCATCAATATCTAGTTGCAGTTCCTCACAGTGGATCGAATCCATCGAAAACGCTCGCCATCTTTATAATTGGGATGATCGCTCAACATTCCTGTACGCATCTCTTCGGCTGGAAGAAGGAGCACGTAAGTGGTTTGATATTAATCAGAAGATTTTAACTGGGTGGGATGAATTTAAAACCAAATTAGTGTCAGATTTCCCGAGCTTCATTAATGAGTGTGAAATTATATCGCAGTTAATGGTTCGACGCAAAGAACCAAATGAGAGCTATGAAAACTATGTCCACGACATTGCAAATATCGCCAAAAGAGCTCATTTTAGTAACGACACCATCATAAAATATATTACCTCAGGGCTACGTGATCGAGAACTTCGCAATTATTTAACTGCGAGTAGTAGTACCACTATCACAGACCTTCTGACGAAAATCAAGGCACATAAAATGGTTGAAAGTCAATGTGAGGTCCGCGATAAATTTGAGCGCAGGCATATAAATCTCTCCCGACCAATTTTAAAACCTTTTTCTCCCTACCCCACGAGACAAACTACGCCATCGAGTTTCCTCAGAGCCAATAACTATCGCAAACAAAATTTTGATTTATCTAACACTAAGTGTTATAACTGTAACAAGTTAGGACACATGGCTTATGACTGCACGGTCGCGCGCCGTCGAGCTTTCACAAGAACTTCCAGTTTTCCGGATGAACCCGCTAGGAAGATGCGACGCGTTCTTCAATCTGGGGATGATAGTCGGCTTTTGAAAGTCATTACAGTAGATAACAAGCCGATTAAATCATTCTTAGATCTAGGTAGCGACTGTACAACGCTTACAATGGCAGAGGTAGTGAAAAATAACTGGGAAATTCAACCATGCCAAACTAAACTGAATGGATTCGGACAGGGCCTAGCAAGAACAATAGGGAAAATGACAAAAGATGTTTGTGCCGGCGAAGTTACTATGCCAATAGAAATATTAGTCGTCGAAAATTCAGCGCAGGATGTACCTATGATCCTCGGTCGCAATTTTCTTGATTCGCCTAAAGTATGTTTAATCAAAAGATATGGTAGTCTCCTGGTAAAAAACGCTGATGACGATGCAGTTAATTCAACCCTCTGACCGAATACACCGAATTTATGTTCAAAAAATCCAAACACTGCAGAGCTTTCTACGATCAGTTTAAATGATATTCAAATAGGCAAATTTCCATATACAGACGCCGACATAACAGATTAAATTGTAGTGATGGCTGCTTTGAAATCGAATGCGTCGATTATTTTAAATACTTAGGCATTACATTAGATAAAAGGCTTAATTGGGTTGAGCACACGTCTAATTTAAAAAAATATCTCAACGCAGTGGTAAGGCAATTATACCATCTTAGTTTATACTGTCCTCCATCTGTTCTTAAGCTAACTTACAGTGGCCTACTACAATCTAAGCTTCAGTATGGAATTTGCTGCTGGGGTGGTACTCACTCTTACAAAATTAAACAGCTGCTCATTAAACAGAAACACTCTATTCGCATTATCTCAAAGGCAACACGTAGTTCACCCAGTTCTCCATTGTTTTGTAATTTAGGTATTCTTCCTGTAAGACATTTGTATTACTTCAATATTTTGAAATTGTTTTTCAAAAATACTGGTCATATAAACGTAAGAATGCAAGAAAACTACAGTTTGAGAGCAAACGCCCGTTATTTTGTGAGTGTGCCGAGAATTTTTAAATCACACTTTTGCTACTTTTACACTATAGCTGCGCCCCGTCTTTTTAATAAATTACCCGAAGACTCCAGAAGCGAGAGAATCGAATCAACATTTTTAAGAAAAATTAAACAGTGGTTATTCACTTTCAATCATTCAGAGATAGATCGTATCTTAAATCCCTTAATTTGATTTTGTTAGTTTATTTTGGTTAACTTCATTATAATCTTCTTGAATTATGAACTCTGATCTTTAAATGTTTCAAAGCTTTCACTGAATAGTTTAAATATTTAACTTTGATTATAAATCCCCACAAATTTTGTAAATTTGTTAGATACTTATTCTTTACTCAATGGTGCATTCGCCTCTTACTCTTTAGAATAACAGAATGTCCCTAACTATTTCATTTAAAATCTTTAATGTTAAATAATTGTTGTATTTGAATTATTGTTTTTAGCAGTTTTAAATATATTTTTTATATAATTATCTCTCATTATTATTGTTACTATAAGTGAATTTTAAATGAAATAAAGAAAAAAATAAATAAATAATAATAATAAATAAATAATTTAATTACCACCTTAAATAACTATCGAGACTGCGTAGCCCTTAACCTCAAAGAACTAGGAAAAACAAATGTAGTTACAATGACAATTACCCTGAAGGAGAATAAAATAATTCGTTACAAACCCTATCGAGTAGCCTATCATGAAGTAGAACAGCTAAACTCTATAGTCAAAGAACTCTTGCAACATGACATCATTGAAGAATCCAATTCAGAATACTCTAGCCCTGCATTACTCGTCAAAAAGAAAAATGGTACCTATAGGATGGTTGTTGATTATAGACAAATTAACTCGATCACAGTCAAAGAAAACTTTCCAACACCCAACATCGAGGAATTAATCAACTCAATGGCTAATGCTCGAGTTTTTATCGTATTGGATTTAATGAGTGGTTACCATCAAATTCCAGTAGCTGAGAGCGCCAGACATTTAACTGCTTTTGTGACTCCTCAAGGCCAGTACCAATACAAAAGAGTTCCGTTTGGATTAACAAACGCGCCAGCTATATTCCTCCGATTAATGTATTCTATTACGCGCAAGTTACCTAGAGGAAACGTATCTATATACATGGACGACATTGTCATATTCTCCGAAACCACGAAAACAGCCATCACCATTTTTAAAAACCTTTTAACAATATTAAGAGAAGCTAACCTTACCCTTAACTTAAAGAAATGTAGTTTTTTTTCCAATACAATAACCTTCTTGGGACATGAAATCAGCGCTGAAGGCATAAAACCAGGAAATGCGAAAGCAGAAGCCGTTAAGTCGTTTCCTGTTCCTAGTGAAGCTAAGCATGTAAAACAATTCCTGGGACTATCCGGTTACTTCCGACGCTTTGTTCCAAAATATGCTACCATTGCTGCACCCCTTAATGCGCTTTTAAAGAAGGAGGCAGTTTTTAGTTGGACACCAATCGAGCAGGCAGCTTTCGATCAGTTAAAACAGAAGTTATCTACATCACCGATTCTAACAATATAAAGGGTGATTTTTTAGCTGGTTTGGTTTTGGCAACACTGGTTTTGACAGCTGACGTGTGTTTAGTACCTTGTGTCACTGTCAAACAGCTTCAGTTTGGTTTGCAATTTAACCATGGATCGTCTTACAAATGAACAACGCTTGCAAATTATTGAATTTTACTATCAAAATTCGTGCTCGGTTCGAAATGTTCATCGCGCGCTGCTTCCATTTTATGATCGGCATTCTCGACCTTCTGAGCAGTCTATTCGGAAGATTGTGACCAAATTTCGCACCAAATTTACTTTGTTGGACATTAAACCACCAACACGTTTACGTACTGTGCGTAGTGAAGAAAATATTGCGGCCGTATCAGCTAGTGTGACAGAAGACCGCGAAATGTCGATTCGGCGCTACCGAGCGATGATAACAAACTTTTTTTTGCCCGAAATGGAAGTTCTTGACTTGCATGATATGTGGTTTCAACAAGACGGTGCCACATGCCACACAGCACGCGAAACAATGGCGCAATTGCGAGGCGAGTTTGGTGAACAGTTAATTTCACGTTTCGGGCCGGTCAATTGGCCGCCTAGATCGTGCGATTTGACACCATTAGATTATTTTTTGTGGGGGTATGTCAAGGCTAATGTCTATAGGGACAAGCCCGCTTCGATTGACGCACTGGAAGCCAACATCCATGCATTCATTCGTGAGATACCGGCCGATATGTGTGAAAGAGTATGCCAAAATTGGACTCAGCGGATGGGCTACCTGAGACGCAGGCGCGGTCAACATTTGCATGAAATTATCTTTAAACATTAAATTGCAAGGTTCAAACTATCGATTCAATTAAATATTTCATTCATTTTTTCGAATTTTTTGTGTTTTTTTTTTTAAAAAAAGTTCTCAACCTCTTAAAAAATCACCCTTTACAATCCTGCAAGAGACCACCAACTTCACACCGATGCCTGTTCTTCCGGTCTCGCTGGTGTTCTTATTCAAATTGAGGAAGAAGGTGAGAAAAAAGCTGTTTCCTTTTTCAGTCGTGCGACAACCGAATTGGAAAAGAAGTACCATAGCTACGAGCTGGAAGCGCTGATTGTTGTTGAGAGCCTGCAATGATTTCGATATTACTTGCTAGGTAAGAAATTTACTATATACACTGATTGCAATTCTCTTAAACTCACGCAAAATAAAAGAGATCTGATTCCCAGAATAGCCAGGTGGTGGTTGAAAATACAAGATTTCGATTTCGCATTGGAATACAGACCTGCATCTCAAATGTTACATGCGGATGCCCTTAGCCGAAATCCTACTGGCACACCTGTGGAAACTGAAGAAGCTGGTTTAAGTGTAAATATAATCGGAATGCAAGAAAATGATTGGGTCTCAACAATGCAACTACAAGATAGTCATCTTACCGAAATTTTCAATATCCTTACTTGCCCAAATTCAAAAATTCCCAAAAAAAAAGATATCGAAAACAACTATTTAATTAAATCCGGACGTATCTATAGGAAAACACCAGGTGGGCCTCGTTTCTTCGTACCGCAGGGAGTACGTTGGCGTATAATTAAGTCTTCTCATGATGACATTGGTCATTGCGGTCTGGATAGAACTTTGGAAGAGATACGAAAAAGATATTGGTTTCCTAGAATGCGCCACACAGTCTTAAAATATTTAAATAGCTGCATCCCATGTTTATACAATAGTAAATCAAAAGACGAGACTCGCTACAACATTCATCCTATTAATAAGCATCCAACTCCATTTCATACAGTACACATAGATCATTTAGGACCATTACCCAAGAGCACAAAAGGAAATATATACATTCTAGGAATCATCGATGCATTCACAAAGTTTTTAATACTCCGCGCTGTAAAAAATACATCCGCTAATGCTGTCGTGCGAACAATGGAGGAACTAGCACAGTTTTTCGGAACTCCCACAAAGATAATTAGCGATAGAGGTACCGCATTCACGTCCAAAATCTTCAAAACATTCTGCGAAGAACATGGAATTCGCCATATCCTAAATGCAGTTCGAACACCAAGAGCAAATGGGCAGATCGAGAGGTATTTCCGAACTGTGGGTACTGCAATCTCAACCATGACGACAAGACAGGACGGGAGGGATTGGCAAAACCATTTGTCAGCAGTGCAATGGGGACTTAATTGTTTGAAGCACAGGATTACTAATCGTAGTCCTCAGGAGCTAATGTTCGATTTTAAACCCAAACATAATTTAGCTAATCATCTCAATATTGCTCTGTATGAAGATGACTCCGACGATGGCGATGAAAACATTCCTCTTTCTGAGATTCGTGAAAGCGCTTTGCAGCGAATGGAGCAGTTACAGTCCTTACAAGCTGAGAAATTTAATAGTGTCCACCGAAGTCCGCAAACATATGCCATTGGGGATTTGGTCCTGATCAAAGCAGAACATGCTTCAACGGGACAATCACGAAAGCTTTTACCCAGATTTAAAGGGCCGTACGAGGTTAAGCAAATTCTCCCAAATGATCGATACGTCATAGCAGATACACCAACAGCCAACGTAACTTCGAGACGATACGAATCAATCCATTCCGCCGATCACATTAAACCGTGGGGAAAACTGCGAGACTTCAGCTTATCCGATTGGGAACAAATACCGGAAGAAGAGCAACGAGATGACCCGACCGCGACGTCTGATAATAAAAACTAAATATGTACTAAACAAATACATTAAAATAATGCAATTGCACTTCAACATTCCACGAAAACCGTCTATTGAATATTATGACGCATTTTTATTTTTTTTATATACATATTACAATTTTGAGCAAAGCCTCCTCAGATATTTGAAGTAAAATTACTAATTTTCATACATATTACATACGCATATAGCATAATACATAATGACTCTGAATTGATTTTTTTTTTTTTTTTTTTATATTATAATTTTGAGCAAAGCCTACTCAAATAAATGAAGTAAATTTATTACTGAAGTTCACGTACATAAGCATATACATACATACGATTGATTTTCATTTTTCTGAAAAAAAAAACAGAAACTAATAAATTTGAATTCAAACGAAAAGTGATTCGATTATTTTAGTTGAACAAAACTGAGTTGATACATTTCAGGTGGTTCGCCGGATTGATATTATTTTGTTCCAGAGTAACTGCTTACAGGAAGCAGACAAATGAGTATAGCAACGTAAGTTCATCGGTT
This sequence comes from Brachyopa scutellaris, assembly GCA_949775065.1. Lineage (NCBI taxonomy): Eukaryota > Metazoa > Arthropoda > Insecta > Diptera > Syrphidae > Brachyopa > Brachyopa scutellaris. The sequence goes on along the minus strand of OX459112.1, from coordinate 132,523,932 downwards.
ACATAAGTACATATGTATAAACGATTCCTTCTGAAAAGAAGATGAAACGATTCCTTCCGTGGTGAAGATGAAAAGATTCCTTCCGTGGTGAAGATGAAACGATTCCTTCTGAAAAGAAGATGAAACGATTCCTTCCGTGGTGAAGATGAAAAGATTCCTTCCGTGGTGAAGATGAAACGATTCCTTCTGAAAAGAAGATGAAACGATTCCTTCCGTGATGAAGATGAAAAGATTCCTTCCGTGGGGAAGATGAAACGATTCCTTCCGTGGTGAAGATGAAGTTATGTTAATTTGAAAGTCACACTGAGGACAGTGTTAGGTCGGATGGCCGAATGTAAACAGAGAAAGAAAATATCAGTACGGTTCTGGTACTATTGCTTTAGGAGTGAAATAATCCTTAAAGTGGTAGCTCGGGCATATGAGTGGTGTGTTAGAGATTGTTGAATTCAATATCGGCACACAACAACGAAAGACGTATGTCCGAGTTGACTCGTAATAAAAAGGATTGTTTCGTATAAAATTGTTCATAATTATTATTTGGTTTATACTAGTTGTTCCCCCAATAAAGCTATTGCAAAAACCTAGTGATTATGTGCATAATTTAATGAATGCTATCGGTGTCTCTGATTATTCAATAAAAAAAATGTCTATCGGTATCAAAATCATATGTGAAACTATGGACTCATATAAATCTGTTCTCAATAAATTAAAAGAAGAAAATTGTCAATATTTCACGCATGATTTAAAAAGCGAAAAAGCTTTTAAAGTCGTACTGTTTGGCCTTGAAGCATATGATACCACTAAACTTTAAAATGAACTAATTAGACTTGGACTCAAGTGCAAAGAAATTAAAATGGTAACCAAAACATATGAACGTTATACCGATACTTTCTACATTGTTTCACTTGAAAGTGGCTCAATTAAGTTAAGTGAAATTAAAAAAAATGTTACTTCAATCTTCCACACCCAAGTAAACTGGAATTTTCAACGAAAGCAAAGAAACAGATTGACACAACGCCGAAATTGTCAAATGTTTGGCCACGGCGAAAGAAATTGTCATGTCAAAAGCTATTGTTCCATTTGCGCCGGTCCTCACACGACAGATCAATGCAACAACTCCACTGTGCACAAATGTGCAAACTGCAATGGAAATCATAAATCCACAGACAGCGCATGCGCGATCAGAACTAAATACATGGAAATGAGGCACAAAACAGCAACAACAGAAAATCGTTCCTCACATAAATACACAAATTATAACAAAAACCCAAATGTTTCATTGCTGTCAATGACCGATTTCCCGGCGCTTCCAATGCGAACAGAAATGCAGCGTGTTCCAAACAACAATGCAAGCGTCTCTCGCCCAAAAGCTTGGAAGAACACCACATCACCTTCAATGTCACCAGTCAGCAACAACAATGCGCCAACCGCTTGCGGCGGTAGCAGTGATGAGCTTTTCTCTATGGAGGAGTTGAACTCGCTAGTAATGGAAATGGTTACGAAGTTAGGTTCCTGTAAATGTAAGCTTGAACAATTTAATGTTATCGCACAATTAGCGACTAAGTTTTTGTACAATAATGTTAAGTAATTTAACTAATAGTAACTTAAATATTATGACATGGAATGCCAGGGGTGTTCGTAATAAACATGTCGAACTGATTAATTTCTTAAATACCAATAAAATTGACATTGCATTAATTACGGAAACATGGTTAACGCCAGAAATTCATATCTCCACTTCGATTTTCAAATGCTATCGAGTAGATAGAAATATGATAGAAGAGGTGGAGGTGTAGCTATTCTAATTCGGAGATCGATTCAGCATATGCTCGTAGCTAGTATAAAAACTCAATGTGTAGAAAATGTGGGAATTGAGGTGAAACTGAGAAACCAAAGAACTATAAAGATATACTGTGTATATTTTCCAGGGAATATTCCTGGAAATAATACATCAGATGAAAAAATGCAAATATTAAAATCAGATTTTAGGAAATTATTGAGTATTAGAGGAGCCTTTCTAATGGGGGGCGATCTTAACTGCAGACACAGGGATTGGGGATGCATCAGAGCGAATTCCTGGGGTAATATATTGTCTGACCTTTCAGTTATGCTGCCTTTTTCTATTTTTTTTCCACCCAGTCCTATGTATGTCCCAGCCAGTTCTCGTGGAAGTCCTTCTGTCATTGATTTATTTATAACAAACATTACTAGTCTCGTATCTCAGCCAATTTCTCTTAATGAATTAAATTCTGACTATAACCCAGTTATTTGTCAACTTCTTTGGTCGGGTGAGGAAAAAGTGCAATATTCTCAAAACCTGAAAAACGCCAATTGGACAGTTTTTCGCTCGGAAATTAAGAGAAAGCTTCGAAATATACCCACTACCCTTGAAAATATCTCAACTAAAGAAGACGTTGATGCCATTATTCAACAATTCACAGATGACGTCATGAGCTCTGCTAACATTAGTATTCCTAAGGTAAAAAAAAAAGTACTTTTGTGTAAAATTACCAGATTACGTTTTAGAACTGATCAAAATGAGGAATATGTTCAGGAGGAATTGGCAGAGATATCGTTTGCCCTTTTACCGAGACCAGGTAAAACACCTTAACAAATTAATAAATAAATGTATTCAGGCTCAACGAAATGAGATATGGAACAAAAAACTTAAAGCTCTGGATAAAGCATCCAAGCCCTTCTGGAATATCGTTAAAATTGTTAAAAATAAAAACAAACAAATGCCTTGTCTTAAAAATAATTCAAACTTAAACACCTATTTCACGGATATTGACAAAGCCAAAGCACTTGCCTTAAATTTTTCGCAGAATCACGTTGTATCTCAACATTTAGGAGATACTGGTACAACCATCGTTGTAAATCAATCAGTAGAGTCCTTTAATGCGGTCTGTTTTGAAACGCCCAACAACGTATATGTATCCGAAATAGACATACAATATTTTTTGGACAACTTAAATATTAGAAAAACAGGCGGACTAGACTGTATTAAAAATATATATCTTAAACAACTGCCTAGAGTAGGAGTAAAATTTTTAACATTTTTAATTAATGCTTGTCTCAAATTCCAATATTTTCCAGATTCCTGGAAAGTAGCAAAGGTAGTACTAATACCAAAAGCAGGTAAACCTCCTGATAGACCAGAAAGCTATAGACCAATAAGCCTTCTTATTAGTCTAAGTAAAATATATGAAAGAGTTTTGAAGGAGAAAATGCTTAAGATCATTGATGATCTTAAAATATATCCCGACGAACAGTTTGGCTTTAGATGTAGTCACAGTACTTCCCATCAGGTACTTAGAATATCTAATACCATTCAAAGAAACCGTGTAATAGGAAAGTCAAGTGGTATGCTACTGCTTGATATTGAAAAAGCGTTTGATTCTGTATGGCACAATGGCCTTGTGTATAAGATGTTAAATTTGAATTTCCCATCATTTCTCTGTAGAATTGTCCAAAGTTTTTTGTCCAGTCGTTGTTTTAAAGTGCACGTTAATGGTAGTGTTTCTAGTATTATTGAATTCCACGCTGGCGTACCCCAAGGTTCAGTCCTTGGGCCAGTGCTGTATAACGTATATACATCAGATTTTCCAACATTACCACAATGTGAAGCGGCAATATACGCTGACGACACCGCAATATTGTCGTCGCATGAGTTCAGTCTCAACATTGAGACGAATCTTAAAAATGCGGCCACAATATTATATAATTATTACAAAAAATGGAAAATCAAACTAAATGCTGAAAAAATGCAAGCTATCTTTTTCACGCGCAGAAGAAAATCTTGCTTTCTTCCGGCAAACCCTCTAACAATTATCGGATATCAAATAACATGGGAGCCTTCTGTGAGATATTTGGGTATTTTCCTTGACCCAAAACTGACATTTAGAGAACATAACAGGCGAACACTTAGTAAAATAAATATCGCTATTAAAATGCTTTATCCGTTTATAAACAGAAAATCTCTACTGTCTAATGAAAATAAAATTATTATTCATAAAGTTATTTTTCAGTCGATTTTGCTATACGGATGCCAAGTTTGGGGTGATTGCGCTGACTGTTATATTAAAAAGCTGCAAATCTCCCAAAATAAATTATTGAAAATTATGTTGGATCTGCCCTGGCATCACTCCACAGTAGACTTACATATGAGAGCAGGTGTTGATTTGATCTCCGATAGAATAAGAAAACTCAATAGTACATTCATGACTAGGTGTGAATTGTCCGACAATACACTCATAAATCAACTAAATGTTCTAGAACACAATATGACATGATGTACCATACTTATGCACTGTCAAACCATTTATATGTACAATGTATTATCTTAATTTATTTATTCTATGTACTATTTATCATTATTATGACTATGTTTATTAATTTATTTCATATTTGTTTATTTATTTTTCTTTGTTAATTTATATACTTCATGTTAATTTATTATCTTTATGTTTATCTATTTGTATACATATGTACATATTAACTTAATTTATATTTATTTATTTATTTTATTTTTTTGTTTTTTAATTTACTTAATTTATGTTAATTTATTTATTATATACTTCTGTTAAATTTTAATTATGAAATCTAGTCATTTAATATTTGTTCCAATTTATTATTTGTTTATTTATTTAGTAATATATTTATTTATTTATTTGTTAAGTTATTTATTTATTTATTTATTTATTAATTAATTTATTTATTTATTTATTTATTTATTTCTATATTTATTCACTTATAAATCTATTTATTTATTTATTTATTTATCATTTATTTATAAATACATAATTATATATTGGTACGCGTACCACACTTAAATTGAGGTTTTTTCTCGTTTTTTTTTTCCTCAAAAACTACATTTAACATCTTTTCCATTAAAATCTTACATAGAATGGTTCAGAAGAAAAATATTATTATGTTAATATTAAATCTCTGTATATATCTGTAAATTGTGCGATAACGTATTATAAATTTTTGCAAACGAAATAAAATACAATACAATACAAAGAGGACACATTGGCAATGTCTTCGATTTTCAGCAACATAATGCGGATAAGTCCAGAAAACAAAACAGTACAAAGCGCAGCCTAGCAACCATTTAGTTCTTGACTAGCCAGAGTTTCTCTAGACCTTAAATTCTTTGAAAATATTTGGGATATCTTCAGGGTAGTCTACCAAAGAGCAAAGAGTATGAAAATTCAGCACTGTTTAGTTTAGGAAAAATTATAAATTCCCATAAAATTAAGGAGTAAAGGGAAATTATAAATTCCCATAAAATTAAGGAGTAAAGGGAATTTATGCTGTCGGTAATTTTCTTGAAGAATTGACAATGAATACCTAACAGCAATATTAGCAGTACTTGCTGAAAATAATTATAGAGAAATCCTGAAATCAGGGAGCTGAGTACATTTCTGCCTTTAATACAGAATCCTTTTGCACAATCAAAAGGAAAAAGGATATGTATGGAATTATTTATATAATAAAGTCTGGGGAGTATTTAATAGAAGTCCTTTCCATTGCAGTAATATTTAGCTTAAAAGCAATTGGTAGGTACACGCTTAGATTTTAAAGCTTTAACAAAATTGCGTCAGGACAAATACAATCCCTGTCTACCGGTGATAAAAACAAATCATTGAACTCTTCATTTTCCTACCACTGCACAGTGGTTTATTTTGTGCCGCTAGCTGGACTTAAATCTTATTTCCTAAAAAACTTTACCTGCAAATCTTATAATCTTTTTGACGGAGTTCTAAAGCGTCCTCCAACAGTTAGCCTATATGATTAGCGAAGGTTTCAATTACGTCAGCTCCATGCAAAAGGATTTTGTGGACGTTCACGGGCATTTTGTACATATTGTATTTATTCGCAAACTATTTGCTAGCTGTATCTAAATAATCACCCCAATTTCCAATGTCGTACTTCGACCCGTATTCATAGTCGTATTGAGAGTCGTATCGCATCCGAGTTGCTATTCCCAAAGTCGAATGCGATGTACACGACAGCCCATCGCATGGAATGCATTCCAACGCACATTTGAAATGTCAAATACCAAGTGTCAGATATGAAATATCAATAAAGAACATTTCGTGAGAAGTGTTTGGTTTTTGTTTTATATTTTAATCAATTAAAAAATGAATTCAGTGGATCTTTTTTTTTGACGACGACGACGAGGACACTGTGGAAAATTATAATTTGACTCGCAGAACAATTCGTGATAGTTGTTCCAATCCATTAGAACTACCGAATTCCTGGTGCATATGTTTTAACAGTGCAAGTGTTGTAGCAAGTTAATATTAAAGGTTTAAAAATACATTTCTGGTTTCTAAAGCATTTAAATTCATTGTGGATGAATTAAGTCCAAGATGCGGAGACGTTGTATTGCAAGGTATCATTGATCTGGTCATGATTCGTTCAATGGACGAATTGTCACATAAAGCCGTTCCCTGAACAACGATTTGTGGAAGGAGAAACAAATACCTGGATATTAGGTAAAATTCATGTCAAAGCAAAAAAACAAATTAATCGTTCAATGTGTACATTTCAGGCGATTCAAGATACATACTCCATTTGGCTACAATTCGTTACCTTACAAAATATATATACATATGTACATATGGAATAGTAAAATAACTTTAATCAGTGTTTAATAATTCGAAATAAATTTAAAAGACATATTTTCCAATGTAAACTGATTAACCCTCTAATGCCTACAACCGCCTCTAGGCGGGGTAAAGCTTACAAGTATTTACATGTAACGGTATTATATGATAAGCTTTACATAAAGTTTAAATATTGTTCTATGGATAACTGTTTATATCATAGCTGTAGTGCGTTTCGTTTGCAAGATAAGTTTGTTCAAAGTGAAAAATACCCCCGCAAGCACAAAATTAAATATTTTTTTGCACACACGATTTTAATTTATTAAAAAAAAATAATAATTTCCGTCAGATCAAATTCGAAAAATAACAGGTGAGCAGATAAAAGTGTTTTTTATCGATAAGTAAAAAAAGTTTTGTGCTGCAAAGTTTTTTATAAAAGCTACCAGAGTTTTCTTAAACCCGTCTAGAGGCGGGTTCAGGCTGCTGAAAGTAAATTTTTTCTTGTTAGTTCCCCATAATTGATTCTTGTTAGGTAGCAATGTCGCTCTAGAATCAAGCAGATGGTATGGTTAAACCTCCACTCTGTAACCTCAGGACCAAAATTGAACAAAAAAAAAACACTTAAGTGAAGCAGATAACAGGTGGAAATCATTAACCATTAAGACTGGCCGGAGTATAACAAAACAAGAACAAGAAAACTCCTACAGAAAGATAGGATAGGTGTACTAACTGGTCACAATTTGCTAAGGTACCACATGAAGAAACTACGCCTGAATGATGATGACATCTGCAGAGGGTGTGGTGATGAAGAGGCCCATGAGGACATAGCCCATTTCCTCTGTCACTGCCCTAACCTCTGCCAACTTAGAAACTACACCTTGGGCAAATTATTTTTCGAGGACATCGACGAGCTATCGAATGGATCACCATCGGCCATACTTGAATTTGTCAGGGCGTCTGGATGGTTGAAACCTAGAAACTAATACCACGGGTGGAAAAACAACATGGGTATCACAATGGGTCCACATGGACCTTAGTGTGATGGGGATTATATCACTCTCATCAACACGTCTTACCTAACCTAAACTAGGTAGCAAGGTCAAGAAGATCTTTGAGGAACCTGTCGAATTTGACAGATGACGAAATCGCTGAATCGATGAATGCAACTTCAAGCCCTGAAATCACTGACGGTGAAGATGATTTCGAAGACGATGACGACAATGTTGAGGATCCAGATTTTATTTGCTCTGAAGATGAACTCTTGATTGATCATTGTTTGATGGATTTAAGTCAAGACTTGATGGATGTAGTAAACGCAAGTCTGGACATCAGTGCTTTAGACATTGATCATCAAGAGCCGAGTCCAGCCTTAGCATCATTTCGTTGCTTCTGCTGCTGATTGTCGCTATCGCTTACGGCATAGATACAAGCAGCGTTTTGTGGATGGACAACTGCCCATTTATAATAAAAGAGTATAATCGAAATATGGGTGGTGTGGATCTCATGGATGGTCTTCTTGGTCGTTACCATATTCATTTGAAAACCCGAAAATGGATGAACCGAATATTTTTCCACCTGTTGGATGTGGCAATGGTCAACGCCTACATTCTTTTCCATAGGTTGCACAAGGGAGTCAAAGTTGAGCTGCCAAAATTTCGATCAGAAGTTGCAGAATCATTATGCTTGATTTCGAACGAAACAAAAAAACCGTGAGGTCGCCCAACTTCATCTCCGACTCGCAAGCCAAAAAAGTCTTATCTTCCAACTCCAGAGGTTCGATATGACAACGTGGGACATTGGTGCGTATTTCACGACCGCAAGGGCAAAAAGTTGTGTAAAAACCCGGGATGTAAGTCAGAAACACAGGCATTTTGCACCAAGTGTAAATTGAATCTGTGCAATTCAACCACAAAGTCGTTTTTCTTCGACTTCCATCAACGCTAGTGAACAATATTTTCATATTTTTTTGATTTTTTTAAAGTTATTCAACGACCCAACCCCGCCTAGAGGCAGTGTAAGTATTTTTACCTGTAAAAGGTTAAAACATGATTTTTTTAAAAAAACTAATTTCAGATTCGTTTTTATCGCACCCATATTAGTATATACTGATTTTTTGAATCAAATCAAAAAATAAGGCACGCTATACAAGTTCATGCTCTGTTTCTGTAATGCTTCCCTTGATCATTGCAAAATGTACCAGCAGTGTTTCCTTCATACATATTCTCATTCTCATTTCGGAAGATCTAATATTCCCAACCCATTTTGGAACTCGTCTGGAATTCGTTTGGGCAATTGAAATTCTTTGCAAAGCCAAGACTCTTTACATTGTAAGAACACATGCAGTGTACAACTGTAAACTCCTTTGCCGCCCACTTTTGAAAAATTAGTGATACAAACGTTTGGGCGTAAGTTTGCTGTTCATCACTTATGTTTATATCCAATATGGAAAGCTTTGAATACACATACTACTACTGTGCATTGAAGCATTTTAGATATGTTACCACTGCAGGAAATAATCCATAAAAACTTTTCCTAGTACATATAAGATAAGTGAGTTTCAGTTCATCTTCATCGCCCATGTAACACAAGAGCTCAGTCATAGTTCCAGTGAGTCACTAGGTGCCAGTATGTGTCGATGACATAGGCTACCAAGGATAACTCTAAAAGCATTTATAGCCGCAACATTAATGATCGATTTGTCGTTACTTTTGACGAATCATTAAAAGTCGCAAATTATCCCCATCTCATACAAAAAATTTAATCTTAATCTTGTACCGGATATAATGGCTGAACGATAGTAAAATTTAAGCCGTAGAATATGTCACTAGTTTAGAATCCGTAATAAACCGCAGCCTATCTAGTTACAATCACATCAATATGGCTGTTGGTCGAATCTTCGGATGTCTTCGAAAATTGTGGCCTTTACTCCTATCGAAACTCGGTGTAAGCTCATAATTAACTTAGTACTACCTCTCGTTACTTACGCTGAGGTTGTCTACTGCACTCTCGACTCATTATCGCAATGTAAACTCTAGGCTACTGGGTTGCTCTCTGCAGAATTGTGTAGACAGTAGGAACTGTATATTCCTTAATAAAATCATATACAACCAATTTCCTCCATATCTCTTCACTAGGCTGAATTTTTCACGATCTTCCAGAACAATGAATATTATCACCTTTCGACACATGCATCTTAACTTGTCACGTTTATTCTTCATTCACGCTGTCAGACTATGGAACTCTTTGCAAATTAACCTCTAATTTCAAAAGATTTAAAAGTGATGTTCTTCTTAATTTTTCATCGACTACCTCTCGCATCTACTACCTTTTACTACCTTTCATCCTTCCTTATCTTCCGCCAACTCTTTTAAATTCATTTTAATTTAATTTAATTTAGTTTTAAGTACTTGAAATTATATAAAATCAATTCTAAACTCTGAGTACTATAAAAGACATTCCTCTTAATGTACAAACCAATGAAATTTAATAAAATTGAAATTGTGCGTTCTTTGGTGCTAGGTATGCTTGAGTATTTGGGCCATATTTTTTAGTTCACTAGATTCTAAGTAAATTCTGTGCGAGTTTGAAGTTCAGACGAACATACCGAATATTTTGTCATATCTGAATGGTGAACTGAGAAAAATGCTATGGTAAACTATACTCTTAAAATATTTGCCAAATTTTGTAAAAGCTACCCGCAGAAGAAGATATCCGTAATTTCTGCGGTACACGACCTTGTTTTTATTTTTATTTTTTTATTTTTTTGAAACATGAACGTGGGACATGGATGGGACTGTATGATGCTAATGATATTAATTAATTCAGCTTCAGAGGCGTTTCAAGTGAAATCGGCATAAAGTCTCCGACACGTGCACAAATTAACAAACATTTGCATTTCAGTTCAGCAAGACTTGACTTGACTTCGGTCGACGATTTTCATTTAGATTGACTAATCAAAAGTTACAAGTTATTAAGCAGAATGAGAATCTAAACACAAATGTTTAATGAATTACATTGGTATGTTACTAGTATACCCATACAAATGGCTACTGGTACTCCGCACTCGGGTGAATTCTTTCAGTTTGCTTTGTAATGAAATCATATTCAATCCGATTGGCACTCCAATGGACCACAGTAGCAGACATACGAATGTAAAGAACCACAGGGCATTTAAATAATCAATGGCATTCCGGCAGAGAAAAATCCGATTCGCATCGAATATATCGAAAAGTGGGCGACACTGTGCTGTTGAATCACCCAACTGTGAAGACATTGTCGCTTTGTTGCTTGTTAGATATCCTTTAAGTCTGTAAAAGATACAAAAGACGGACTTATTTATTCTTAAATGTGTAAAAGTTATCAACCGACCCTTTCTTTAATTACGGTTCGGGACAACAATAAGCTAAAAACAGGAGAAAAGAAGCAAAAACAGACGAACCTTTTAGTATAAATTCTCGTTTGATTGCGGCAAATTTCCTCGGCTGACTTCTCAAGATATCCCTGGATGTTCCGCAAATGATTGTTTGCCTGATTGACCTGTTTAGCCCAGGGATCTCTTTGTAGTTCCAGCGCGGTCAAATGGTATAGAATCTCATTTTGTAATTGTTCCAGTGGTTGTAAAATGGATGCCTGCAAACGTTTCGATCTACTGCCCAGGGTTGTCATTCGGGATGAGGTTGCAACATCCTGAATCTAAAATTTTAATTACGTATACGCTCGGAGTCATTATAAATTACAATCTCTATTAAATTAGAAGAAATAAAAAAAAGAACACCCACCTGTAAAGCAACTCTTTGCATTTGATCAATAAAGGTGGCCAAGTCCTTCTCGGGAGTTGGAGCACTCACACTGCTCCGGTACGATGTCAAATTAAAATCCGATGTTTGAAGCATATTCTCCAGTATGCTCTGAATAGTTTGCGTCAACGATAATAGGGTACGGTCCGATACTCGTATGGAGCTTATTGCGATGTTCACCTTTGGGAATTGCCTCAGATCTGCCATCTGTGTTGTATTGACGAACTCGTCCAATTGGAAGACATTGTACGATGCTTGATTCTGTTCACAGTCTCTGTTTGGAGAAAAGAGCAAAACCACCCCACCAGTCATCGTAAATTCATATATACAGCGACTGTGTATTTGCTCTACATGAAGTTTGTTTTGTAATTAGTATGCTTTCATGAATCCAACACCCGAACACTCCAACTACTGGCACAAACATCGAGAAGTGTAAGTTTGCAGACTTTCTAGGGTAGCTTTTGTTTTCTATTGTGTCTATCACAGTGTGGTTGTGATAATTGTTCATTTTGTTAGAGTGAGGGTAGCTTATTAGGACTTGAAGTGTGACTAGAGAGTACTTGCAGATTCTTGAGTTGAATAGTAAACAAATGTGCCATGGCACGATTCGATAATTTGAATTGGAAAAGACAGCCATTAGGGAATTTCGTTTGGATTCAAGTGATCTCGGTTTGGTACTCATGAGATACTTACCAATGATTTACAATGTTTTAAGTCAACTGTCATTAACGATTAAGATTGCTTTTGAAGAAGTACGGTTTTATTTATTTAATAAAAAAAAACGAAAGCGATTCGGTACGTCTCATCGACTGGAGCATAGAGGTGACACCTCCGGGACAAGCAAATGGCTTCCTAGGAGTCCAAAAATATCTGTAGGAATTGCGGAGATAAGGAAGAGAGCGAATTGATCCAACATCTACTCTGCTAATTCCGCCATCCAAAAACGCCACTTCAGGCGATAGATTCTTGGCGGACATAGCAGAGCTCGGAAATTTAAAAAATATCGAATCTTCTTAGATTTACCAGGAGCACAAACGAGTTGGTAAAAAAGAGAATTTACTCCCAAGCTAAGAGGGGATTTACAAGTAATTGCTCAAACAATCCCACAGCCTTCCAAACCTAACCTAACCTAACCCGACCACCTCCGAAAGATAAAATGAATCCAAAGGGATTTCCAGTTGGGAAATGCACTTTTTTATTTGCTTCATTTTGGGCTCATTTTCGCAATCACTGCTGCTGTTTTCGTTGCCAACATCGTTTACTTTACCGCCGCCTTTCATTTTCAACATAAAATGTAGAAAACACAAAAACAGATACTTTCTGTTCTTTTTTCTTAATTCTCACTTATTAATTATTTCAACCGACATTGGTCATTTTTGACATCAAGTTTGACAATACGTAGGTTAAAAATCGGTTTAAAAGCGGGTTAAACTGTTTTTGACCCGGGTTAAATGAATTCTTCACCCAGCCAGTTTAATCAACGTTTTTGAGTGAATATTATGAACATATGTTTAAATGTTCGAGTTTAAAAAGTGTGGGTTAAAGATCGGGTTGAAAATTCATTTAAACCTGATTTTATAGTAGTCAGTTAGTGCTACACTTAAAACGTCACTGCACTGGATTCGCCCTGGGATTCAGTGCAAGAATAAAGGGCTGTGAAAACATGATATCTGATAAACTGATTTATCATTTGGTTTTTTTCATTACGTTGGTTTGGCTTATTGTGCTTGTGTTTTTTGTATTCGGATACGTTGCTGAGTAAATCAACGAATTAAACAAGTGCCAAAATTTACAAACAATAAAAAAAATTAACAAAATTTGATTTATGTTAAGTTTTCAATGCATGACAGTTGTCAGGGCTAGCTATTTGCGGTCAATGAAATTAAAGGTGCACTGGGTATTTTGACAACCATGAAAATACACTGACACTAGTCAGTGCGCCCTGGGGCTGGCGACATTACACAAACCTAGTTTCAATCACTCCGTCTCTCTCTACGTATGTCACAGCCCCCTCACTCTCTCATTTGAGTATCTATTGAAGTGAAATTTGGTATGCAGGAATTTGGAATCGGTCAAAAAATTATTTTTCCAAATTGAATTACAAAATTAAAAATATGTACCTTACCTACTATGTATGTTGGTTTTTGGTTGAAGCCTTGGTCAACCCCAGACTGTAGCGGTGCACGGAAATAAGTCCCCTGGAACTAAGTCCACTGAGGGACTTAGTTCTCACTTGATTGGAACTAAATCCCTTTTAGTGAAGTGGACTTCCTTGTTCCCGGTTTCCTTGTTTTCTTGTTTCGCTTAGTTTTTTTTATCATTTTTGGCTGACAAAAAATGACTTTTATTACAACTTCCATTAATCGTACATGAAATAGTTATTTAATATAATTTTTAGAGAATTGGTCAAAGATTTAAGTTTTGTAACAAAAAGTTTTTTATTTTGTAAAAGTTTTGACAAAAATGCGTTTTAAGTAAAAAATTGGGTCAACAAATTTTCATAATTTTTAGATTAAAGAGCCATAACTTTTTTGTTGCTACGTAGAATGTTGTTAGGCAATAAAGCCCAAGGATATAACGCCCAAAGATATAACGCCCAAATCGATTTGGAAATAGTGCCCAAAAAAATTCCTAACGCCCAAAAATAAACAGCAAGATGGAAATAAAGCCCAAAAAGACATTGCCTAACGCCCAAAACTCAATATCACACAAGCTATAAAAAGGCAATATCGCCCAAAAAATTTCAATGAGAATCGTTTTTGTAAAAAATGGACGATATTTCTATATTTTTAAGCATTATTTCCTTTTCAAATACTTCCGCTTATTATTTTGATTTTCTAATCTATTATAAAATGAACCCTGATTAGGAAATAACACCCAAAATTACAACAACAAATTGTTCGAGATTTTTTTGGGCGTTATTTAGAAATCGATTTGGGCATTATTTCTTTGATCATTATTGCCTAACGCCGCGTAGAATTACATGAAGTCTTCAACATTTTTTATGCGCTTCTTATATCTTCTCCAAAATGTATAAAATTTTTTTTTTTAACTATAATAGTTCAGAAGTTACATATATCATTTAAAGTGGCCTTACCACCAAATCGGAGGTGCCTTCCTTTGACGGGCTATAACTTGGAGGGGGTTAAAAATAGACCCCCCTGCCATACAATTTTTTGTTCGCTAGATCTTCAGGAATCTCCAGTTTACGGATTATACCTCTAAACTGGGAGACCCTGTATATGTACACCTACCCCCTTGCATCGTTTAATTGAATTTTAGAACCTAATACTTTCGGAACCTAAATATCTTCAATAATCACATAGTATCTTATACAAAATTTTAATTCACTTTGCTTTGTTTCAATCTCTGTCACAAAACTTTGCAACGTACATATGCATCTATGAATTGGACTCGTAAATATGTACTACTAATCCTATAACTATATTTTATTCCTTTATTATATGTATGTATTATTAGTACATGAGAATCCGGGCATACATACATACAAACAGAGTTTTTTTTTCAATAAAGATTGCATTCTTAATCTCGCTATGGGAAATCGATTTCAGCACTCGGGTGGTGGATGAAAACATCAATTTAAAATTAACATACGAGTATCATCTGCCCGTCACTATATTGTGATATACAAAAAGTAATATACATGTATATTCCCATTTCCCACTTACCTCAAAGCATTTCCCAGACTGATTTTAACGAGTGATCGATTTTCGCCGGCTGGCCGCAACATTTCCCCAATGATGCCGGTCTGGGGTTCCTTTGCGTATACATATCCGGGCTTATCGAACAACTTGCCCAAGCCCCCATACTCCAGATCATCAAACAATGGTCGACACAAAAATACCTCTCCATTACCACCAATAGCCAGTGTCGCGATGCCAAAGATCATTATGCCCAAACTACCGACACATATTATAATTACACTGATGAACATCAGAACGGCTGCCTTCGCGTTCGAATTGCATGACAAGCAACACAATGCCATTAGCATAAAAACGAGCACCCATATAATGATCATGGCCGCAAACCATCCGATTGTCCAATATTGGTTAGACCACTCCTGCACGACTTCATACTGCGGCTGCAGTGCTTCCCAGGTCCCGCTAAGTCGGTCCAGCATTGAAACAATCGTCGTCGTTAGCATGTGGGCATTTGCTGTTGTTTTATCCTTAATGCGCTCCAATTGCTCCAGAGTATCTATAAACGAGAACGAGAGAGGGAAAGAGCCACCCACCACCGTCACCAAGAGTGACATTATTTATTATTATTTTGTATGGGAAACGATGAAGTCGGAAGCTATTCAATGTTTTTGAAATGATTAAGCAACACGCACTTAAACTCCATGCCACAGTAATCAATTTGAGGACGGGAGGGTCTTCGCTTACCGTTACGCTGGTAGACCGTATCATGTTTGACTTGCATTGGGAAATTGCTAAATATCGACCTTGAAATCGCCACTTCGGATGATAGATTCTTTACTGTCGAACCGAATTCCAATTCACCTAAATAGCGCATCCTGAATATGGCCTGGTCCTCTTGCAACTGCCATTGATGATGATGGTAACAGTGGGTTGATAGGTCATAAAATGAACAGAAACCACGTTAAATTGAATTTGTAATTGTATAGTTCAGGCTGTGTGTGACGGTGGTCGGGCCATCAACAGAGGAAGTAATTGATGAAACCACATCACGAGTCACGACTATACAAGGACTCATGATTTACCGTTTTGAGTGCATCAATAATTCCATTCTCTTCGAAGCTGCGGATCCTTAGTGTATCGCATAACGGCCGGTCACGAAACGTGCACTGCCTCTGCAGGACGGATAATTGTATCTGGAGTTCCTCCATTCGTGCAGAGGCTTCTTGGGAGATTTTCAGTGCACGACCCACGGTCTCTTGTAGCATAAGGACACGATTTATGAGTTCAGTATTCGCTGGAAATCGAAGTAACGAGTACGAGTGGAGAACTGTCATAAAAGCAATAAGATGTAGATAATTTACCCATGCTTATTCCATGCAACGAATCATAAGCCAGTTCTATGCCAGTATTTGCTGATACTTCCATGCGAATGGGTTCCCCCAAAAGGACATCGACATCTAAATCGGAATAAATGGGGTAGAATTTGGAGGGGTGATTTAGCCAAAAGATATGTAGGACATGCTATAAAGCGAACCTTCTAAATCCTTAATAACCTTCTCGATGGCTGTGTGAAAGCCATTATCCAGTTTGTGTTTAATTTGCAAGTGAGTATCCTTCAGGAATATCTCCATGTCGTGTACGGTGGATTTCACCATTTCGGGTGTCATTTCGACTGTTGTGGCTAATCGGCTATTGGCGTAGAAAATGCAAAAATCGCTTAATCTGAAAAAAGAGAGAGAGAGAGAACAGAATGGGATACCATTAGACAATGACAAGTGAAATTGTATTGGGGGAGTGAGTAGTTTTATAGGGTTCAATATTCCAGTTAACCAGCAGATAGATGAGGAGGTACATGAGTCACAGTAAATTGAGTGGAAAGCAATTACATGGCCAGGACTTAAGCAAAGTTTTTGTAGAACTGCTTAAGAAGCGTGTTATCGAGAGTAAAAAATCCGGTCAAGTACAAGCTGTAGTTGCGCAATAAGTGTTCCGTATTATCAGCTCTTTTTACATACATACATAAGTATGTAACAGATCTACGAGTATGTTGATGGATGTATGGACACAAATGTAAGCAACTTGATAAAATTACATATCTGATGCCCTTTCTCATCTGCTCAGAAGAAAAAATATACATCCACACAAAGCCACAAATTTACGCATGTGCATCAGATTTCATTTCAGAATTGTATTAAATGTGCGCAATTTTTGGATTTGTCTCTATGTGTCGGTATACAAATTCAATTTTTCCCAATGCACCTAGTAAAAGTTATATCTATATATGTATATAAAATTGGTGTAAAAAAATGTATAGTAATTCATCAATTGAGAACGGCTGGGCCGATTTGGATTGGATTTTGGGAAAACCCTCCGGAAAAGTCGGGAAATTGGAAAAATCGAAATGTATGGAGTTTTGTGTGCAATTGTCCCGGAATGGCTTTTCCAATGGAAAAATATAAAATTCTAAGTGGAAAACTCGGAAAATCTCGGAAAAACGCGAAAAATTTGAATTTTTATTTCAATGAAATTTTGCATTTTATCGCATGATTTGATGTACATAGGTAAAGGTGAAAATTTCGTTGAGAAGCTTGGAAAATTTCGGATAATTGTGAAATTCATTGTGATAAAAGACCTTTTGCGTGCATTTTGGGTGGAGATAAAAATAATAGATGGCGCTGTGCTGCGATCAGTGCCACAACCCGATAGGTGGCGTTATACGCTGATTTAGGCCGTGCGCGATAAGGTGAAGGTGGGATTGATCAAAATCATGTCGCAGAATCTGAATCATCCGAAATTCTGCAGCGGTACGCGGTTGTCCGTCAAGAAACTGATGAACAATGTGATTCAAGTGACGATCATCAAGTGCAAATTCAAAGGAGAGTGTTTAGGAATGACACACAACACACTACATATATATATGAAACATTCACATATAACATTAACATTTAAAATTGTAATCGTAATTTGCCAAACAACACACATCATACACTATTTCAATTATATAACAACACAATTTGTACATACATATTACTCTACATATTACTACTCTCTCTATTCAGCAATATTATTACCGTTTACTCTTTTGCCAAATAATTTGTCTATGTACCAATTCTTAGTAACTGTTACTAATTCGATTCATGCAATGTACGGGACTCGCTGTTGGTCTAGCTGACACTTGTTTTCCTCTCTTCTTATTTTTCATTCGTGCATACACAGTCAACGAGATCGGTTGACTCCTACAAGCTTTTCATTATAATCAAATGTTTTTTTTTTTGCTACACATTTCATTACACAGTGCATTACATTTATACAAAATACACAACACATAAAATTTCTTGTAATAAATTATACAAAATTGAACATCACTTATTCTTTTCATACACATTACACACACACAAAACACAATTGGGAAACACAAAAAACACAAAGGGAAAGTATACAGGTGGTATTTTAATAAAGACAATTATTAATCAAAAACACAAAACAAATATACACATTTATTTTTGCTAATAAAAAACAGCATACATACAAATAAATAATAAATTCCAAATCATAAAATTGGTCCTTCAAGAGCGGATTTACCATAGCGCAGTGTTGAACTTTTTTACATAAATTCGTGAATCTAAAAAACGTGATTTTCAGACATTCGGTTTTCATCATATACATGTGTACATTTATATATATATATATATATATTATATATGAACAGTTTTCGCGAACCGCGTGTTTGACTCATATACATACATTTATATATGTATATATATATATAACGCTAACAATTTAGTAGTGCATAAATATATGAAATCAGGTGTTTTAAAGTATATTGACTCTATATCGTATATAGATATACATTATATACATAGATTAGCTGTTAGTGCAGAATCACGCGTTGGACATTTGGTCATACGACATTTATTGCTTACGGTTTAAGCATCGGTACCGTTACAAAGCCTAATCGCACCACACCTAGCAGTGAATCATTTAACACGTGTTGAAACCACCCACAAGTATTTTAAATTCGCCATATAAAGTGTAACTTTCCCAATCGTTATTTCGAATAATTTAACGTGAATTATTTTTCGTCGTCATGAATAAGATTATTGCAAAGCGAGGTCGTGCTAAGGGATGCATCACACTTGCAGCAACATTTTCACTCTCTATCGACTCTAGCACGACCTTAGCTAACCTTGAATTCTGTCTTAAAAAGCTCGATGAAGCGTGGCAAGAGTTCGTTGACTTGCAAAACGAACTTTTAGAATTTATTGATGATGATGCCTATGTAGATCGTGAGCCTGAATTCGCAGAATATGAGGCTAACTATTATAACGCACATTCAATAATTGCGGACGCGATTCTTAATATTAAACAACAGCATACCGAAACAACAGTTGATGCTCCCTCCCCTCCGCCGTCGGTGGTATCAGATATTGTTACCACGCCTAAGCCCGTAAAGCTACCCTATTTAACAATTACTCCGTTTTCGGGCGATTATAAAGACTGGCCCACCTTTCGCGATATGTTTTCGGGAACAGTTGATTCGAACCCAACCATAACGTGTACGCAAAAACTTCAATTTTTAAAATCATTTCTCCGTGGTGAAGCGGCAAATTTGCTCAAACATATATCGTATTCGGAGAATAATTATATCGAAGCTTGGGACCGATTAGAAAAAAGATATGATCAAAAACATCTAACCGCCCAATCTTTCATTTATTCGTTTATATCGCTCCCAACGTGCACCAGCGCGAATCTTCAATCGCTTCGAAAGACAATTGATGGTGCTGATGAGGCAGTACGGGGCCTCAACGCGTTAGACATGAACGATAGAGATCCATGGCTTATTTATCTTCTCATTCAAAAACTAGATCATGACACCAAGCGGGCTTGGTCGGAAGAAGTCGGTACACGTGATGACGTTACTATAGATGAGTTCCTCGAATTTCTTCAAACGCGCTGTCGGTGTTTAGAATCGTGCATATCGTTTTCTCGGTCGAAGCCATCTCCTCGAGCCATTCAAACTAATCTCGTTAAAACCACGTCTGGTTGCCCAAAATGCAAGGCAGATCATACTTTGTCGCACTGCCAAGACTTTAAGACATTAAATATCGCCTCTCGTCGCGAGTTCGTGAAAAACAAATCGCTATGTTTCAACTGTCTCCGCCAGGGACATGCAGCGAATAAGTGTCGTTCAACCTTTCGATGCCGCCAGTGCAATTCGCCCCACCACTCTTTAGTTCACCAATCGCAGAGTCTAAACTCTGAACCATCGTCGCAACGCCCTGCCTCGGAAACACCCCTCGAAGCAACACATACTCCAAACTCTGAACAATCGTCACAAAGTTCTGCTTCTGGAGCACCTCTCGTATCAACCCAGACTCTTAATTCTAGCTATCGTTACACATCAATACTACCTACAGCTGTTGCTCAGATCCGGGACAAAAAGGGCAATTATCAAACCGTACGTGTTCTTCTCGATTCGGGATCCCAAGTGTCATTTATAACCGAGCAAACAGTTCAGCGCTTGGAATTGTCGCGTAAACGTTCTCGGATTCCAATAATCGGAATCGCATCCACATCTGCAGGGGTAACCAATGGCTTAGTTTCCCTTAACCTAGTTTCGCGTTACAGTGCTGACTCAATTCCTATTAGTTGCTTCGTCCTGCCAACCATTACCTCTTCTCTTGCACCATGTTCTGTTGACACCATTCCTGAAACCCTGCTCTCTCTTGAACGCGCTGATCCTCAGTATAACGACCCCAGTTCTATCGACATTCTGATAGGAGCTGATAAAGTCTTCATCATAATTACGGGAGCAGCTAAATCTGAAGAGAGAGGAAGTCTTACCTCCATTCCTACTATTTTTGGCTGGGTGATAGCAGGATGCTAACCTCAGCACTCTTCTCTTAAAACTTACTGCACCAGGTTAGACTATCAACAAGAGTTTGACCTCGAACGGTTCTGGAGGCTCGAAGAACTGTCGAGTGAACCACCATTGTCCTTAGAAGAGCAACTTGCTGAGGAACATTTCGCCAATAACCACATTCGTCGACCTGATGGCAGGTATGAAGTACAATTACCTTTTAAACCCTCATCACAACTCAACTTCGGAGATTCTCTTGGTACAGCACTTACTCGTTTTCATTCAATCGAACGCAAACTTAATTCCAACAGCGAATTAAAATCTCAATATTCTGCATTTATGAATGAATATATTTCACTTGGGCATATGGAAGAAATTCCTCCCACAGATATCTTTCGATCCACTAAAAATTCAACATACTATTTGCCTCATCATGCCATTTTCAAAAGCGATAGCACAACGACCAAAATTAGAATTGTTTTTGATGCATCCGCAAAAAGCAATAACTCGCTGTCTCTTAACGAAACCCTTTTAGTCGGTCCAGCTATCCAGCGCGATATCTTTTCTATTTGCCTAAGATCTCGTCGACACAAATATCTCATGACAGGAGATATAGAAAAGATGTATCGGCAGATCTGGGTTTGCCGACATCACACCGACTATCAGCGGATTGTTTGGCGTGAAAACGCAGAAAAACAGCTGAAGCACTATCGTTTGTTAACTGTAACATATGGGACATCAGCTGCTCCATTTCTAGCAATTCGAGTTCTGAAACAACTGGCCATAGACTCCGCTCAGACTCATCCCCGTGCATCCGCAACTTTACAAAACGACTTTTACGTTGACGATGTCATCACTGGTGCGGACACGATTAAAGATCTCATCACCCTTCGTACAGAGCTGGTAGACTTGCTAAAATCTGCGGGTCTTAACTTGCGTAAATGGACCACAAATTGCTGGCCATTGTTGATTTCGTTACCAGATGATCAGAGAGAACTCTCACCAGTTGATTTTGAAGAGTCCAACTCAATTAAGGTTCTTGGTCTGCAGTGGTGTCCTTCGAATGATTGTTTTTCTTATAAAGTTAGGTTAAGTCCTTCTGAGTCCTATACAAAACGCCGAATATTGTCGGACGCATCGCGCATTTTCAATCCATTAGGATTCCTTGCACCCACTGTAATAGCAATCAAAATCCTGCTTCAAGAACTGTGGAGAAAACAACTCAAATGGGATGAAGCAGTTCCAGAGGGCCTCTCTCATCAGTGGACCACAATTCGAGATGAGTTGCATCTTGTGGAATCGTTTTCAATTCCTCGAATAATGCTCTACAACAAGCAAAATTGGGAACTGCACGGCTTTTGTGATGCATCTTTAGATGCATACGCAGCAGTCGTCTACTGTCGTAACGTCAACGCAGATAAGTCCATTATAGTCACACTCGTAGCAGCAAAATCGAAAGTTGCCCCTTTAAAAGTCTTACCACTTCCAAGACTGGAATTATGTGGAGCTTTACTCTTAACCCGTTTGCTAAACAAAATTAAGTTATCGTTATAGGAACCAGACATTAAAATATTCGCTTGGACAGACTCATCCATCGTTCTTCATTGGTTAGCGGCTCCACCAAAAAAATGGTCAGTGTTCATCGGCAACAGGACATCTGAGATACTCTCATCGATTCCCATCACGTCATGGAGCCATGTTCGATCGGCTTTCAATCCAGCAGATGCCGCTACACGAGGGATGCTACCATCAACTTTATCCGATGCACATATTTGGTGGAAAAGACCACTGTGGTTAAGCGAGGATCGAGACAAATGGCCTCTATCAATATACCGGAAGGAAGACATTGACGTGACCCAATTAGAGGAAAGGAAAGTAGCATCACAACAGGTATTCGTCACACATATAAATATCTTAAACTTGCTCGAAGAACTTTTGTATAATTCCTCTAACTGGTTTCGCTCGGTACGCGTAACAGCATACATATTTCGTTTCGTCAATAATTCTAGACCGTCTAAATATGCTCGTAAAAACCATGCACTCTCAACAGAAGAACTCTCCTTTGCAAAAACTCAACTCATCAAAAGTGCTCAGATATCCTTATTTATATTTCCCAGCGAACGCATTCGGTATTCGCGACCATTCAGCAGAGTTGGCTGCGATTATGCTGGTCCCATCACTCTTCGCCTTAACCCAGGACGAAACCCCAGATTCGTGAAGGCTTACATAGCCTTATTCATCTGCTTTGTAACAAAAGCTATACATATCGAGCTTGTTGGAGACTTATCATCAGTCAGCTTTATTCAGGCATTGGATCGTTTCGTTGCACGACGTGGAAAGCCCTACGAAATCTGGAGCGACAACGGCACCAATTTTCACGGTGCAAAAAGAATGCTGGATGATATGTATAAGCTCCAGTGCAGTCAAAACCATAATACACTTGTCATCGACCACCTATCAAAGGACAACATCCAATGGAAATTTATACCACCCTCTTCTCCTCACTTTGGCGGCTTATGGGAGTCTGGGGTTCGATCTGTCAAGCTTCATTTAAAACGCGTTATAGGTGACACAAAACTCACATATGAAGCAATGTACACCCTCTTGGCAAAAATCGAAGCCCTATTGAATTCCCGACCAATGTGGCAAACTTCGGATTCTGACCCTCTCGTCCTTTCACCTGCTCATTTTTTGATCGGGGAAGCATATACTGCTGTTCCTCAACCTGAAAATTCTGATCCTGTTTTGTCTATGAAAACTAATTGGTCTCTTTTGAAGGCAATGTTTCAAGGTTTTTGGAAACGCTGGCATATCGAATATCTCACCTCTCTGCAGCAAAGACCCAAATGGAGAAATTCGCAACCCAACCTGGAAGTCGACGATGTTGTTCTACTAAAGGAACCCAACCTACCCCCATCGAAGTGGATTCTCGGACGTATTGTGCAGACTCACCCCGGAGCAGACAACAAGTGTAGAGTCGTTACCATTCGTACAAACTTCGGAGATTATGTACGACCTGCTGTCAAAGTTGCAGTACTTCCTATTTCTGAAAGGCCGTAGGCTTTCAGCGGGGCTGGATGTTTAGGAATGACACACAACACACTACATATATATATGAAACATTCACATATAACATTAACATTTAAAATTGTAATCGTAATTTGCCAAACAACACACATCATACACTATTTCAATTATATAACAACACAATTTGTACATACATATTACTCTACATATTACTACTCTCTCTATTCAGCAATATTATTACCGTTTACTCTTTTGCCAAATAATTTGTCTATGTACCAATTCTTAGTAACTGTTACTAATTCGATTCATGCAATGTACGGGACTCGCTGTTGGTCTAGCTGACACTTGTTTTCCTCTCTTCTTATTTTTCATTCGTGCATACACAGTCAACGAGATCGGTTGACTCCTACAAGCTTTTCATTATAATCAAATGTTTTTTTTTTTTTTGCTACACATTTCATTACACAGTACATTACATTTATACAAAATACACAACACATAAAATTTCTTGTAATAAATTATACAAAATTGAACATCACTTATTCTTTTCATACACATTACACACACACAAAACACAATTGGGAAACACAAAAAACACAAAGGGAAAGTATACAGGTGGTATTTTAATAAAGACAATTATTAATCAAAAACACAAAACACATATACACATTTATTTTTGCTAATAAAAAACAACATACATACAAATAAATAATAAATTCCAAATCAGAGAGGATGTCCTTATCCCACGAATTCCGACTATTCCAAATGATCTTCATTCATTGATTTAGTTCCCCGTTCGATTGGCTTTTGCGATGACAATCAATAAATCGCAAGGCAAATCGTTGGAGGTCTGTGGGACTAATCTCGAATTTCCCTGTTTTTCGCACGGTCAGCTGTACGTTGCCTATTCGCATGTTGGCAAACCGGCGCCGGAAAACAAATCGAAAAACATTGTTTATCATATCGCTCTTTACTGAATTCGATTCCATTCAAATAAATCACATTGAAATTTGAATTATCTGTGTTTTATTATCACTCTGGAGTTTATCTGAAGGCGTTAAATTGGGGCGAGACGAAGTTCGCCGGGTCCGCTAGTATATTATGTATTATAATGTATATAAAACTCTAAAGATTCCTTTATGTGCATAAAATCAATGGTTTAAGCGTATATAAGTATTTATATTTGCATAGTAATAACAAGAGGTGCACACAAAATAGGTTCGCTCGCGTATGCTCCCAAAACTACGAAATTCTTCGAAAAATAACGAAAAGCAACGAAAACCTGTTCGCGTACGTAAAAATTTCGTAGTTTTTCGTAGAAGAGAGTGCTCACGAGAGAGTAAGAAATTTCCCCATACTTCGAATTTTACCACAAGAAATGTCTTTGGTGTGTAATACACTGCCGCTCATCTGAATAGGTTCACAATATATGATCTTACTTCTGCTCGCCTCTCTTAATGTATATTAAAAATACACAACTTTGTTAAGTACATATAGCAAGATTATTTATTTGTACTTATTTTGACCGAGAAAAACCAAACGAAAAAAATAACCGTTATTGTATTATGCTGCTTTGATCTTATTCTTCGAAAAAAATATGCGAATATTTTGGCTCATCAGAATAGGTTCAGTAGCTATAAGTTCAGATAACGTTGAGATAAGCTAAAAAATCGTAACGGTTTTTTGGTATTCGATAGTTATAATTATTTTCCACTATGTGTTTTGAAAATGGGTCGCGATAACCCTTTAATGTAGGACGAAAAGCACCAAATCAAAGCGTTTAGTGAATCGGGCCTAAAACACCGTAATTTCGCGAAATAAAGAGGACGAATTCAAAGTTTTCTTAGCAATTATTTGTAAAACGTGTTGAGCAACGGGAAAAATATGAAGGGAGGCACAAATAACACAACTACAGAAACAGATAGGAAAGCCATCATCAGAGATGCGTGCTATTATCACGCCGCTAATTCGAAAATAAAGGAAACAACCGGTGTTAGCTCTAACTTGGCTATGATAAAACATGTTATACCAACTGCTAAATATCTAAAGAGGCTGAAGCTAAAAAAAAAACCAGCAACTTATTGCCACTCGTAAAAAAATACGCCTTAAGTTCTGTCGTGAACATGACTTGGAAAACCGAATGGCAGCGTGTCGTTTTTTCTGACCAAAATAAGTTCAATTTGGTGGAGGTAAATGGATATAACTATTAGTTCCATGAATTGTGAAGAGGAGAGCATCATTTGAGTCATCTCCTTAGCTGTGAAGGTAGTGTGGTGGTGTGGGGAGCATGTCCTACTAAGGAACTTGCACGCTTAAGGCGTATTTTTTTACGAGTGGCAATAAGTTGCTGGTTTTTTTTTTAGCTTCAGCCTCTTTAGATATTTAGCAGTTGGTATAACATGTTTTATCATAGCCAAGTTAGAGCTAACACCGGTTGTTTCCTTTATTTTCGAATTAGCGGCGTGATAATAGCACGCATCTCTGATGATGGCTTTCCTATCTGTTTCCGTAGTTGTGTTATTTGTGCCTCCCTTCATATTTTTCCCGTTGCTCAACACGTTTTACAAATAATTGCTAAGAAAACTTTGAATTCGTCCTCTTTATTTTGCGAAATTACGGTGTTTTAGGCCCGATTCACTAAACGCTTTGATTTGGTCCTTTTCGTCCTACGTTAAAGGGTTATCGCGACCCATTTTCAAAACACATAGTGGAAAATAATTATAACTATCGAATACCAAAAAACCGTTACGATTTGTTAGCTTATCTCAACGTTATCTGAACTTATAGCTACTGAACCTATTCTGATGAGCCAAAATATTCGCATATTTTTTTCGAAGAATAAGATCAAAGCAGCATAATACAATAACGGTTATTTTTTTCGTTTGGTTTTTCTCGGTCAAAATAAGTACAAATAAATAATCTTGCTATATGTACTTAACAAAGTTGTGTACTTTTAATATACATTAAGAGAGGCGAGCAGAAGTAAGATCATATATTGTGAACCTATTCAGATGAGCGGCAGTGTATATGAAAACTGTCAAATTACATACATTTTTAATTTTTTGGTGCTTAATGCGTTCGTTTACTTTTCCGTAATTTTTCTGTTTTTGAGAGAATTTCACCCCCACTCTTCGAAAATTGACCGATAACACATATTTAGTGCAAAAAGTACGCGAATGGACCTATTGTTTGCACGTCTCGTCGCGATTTCTGTGCCGCTGTGAAGGATGTGGTGTTTGTGTATATGTTAAGAATTTGTATTTTAAAATTTTGAATTGGTTTGTGTTGCTCACTCGGAAATATAGCTTGCCGGACAGAACTAGCACTCACATTCTTCTTCGCACAACCGAAACGATCTTAGGCGTGTTTTTGACATTAATATGTCTAACCGCTTGATGTTTGTACTGAAAAATGTGTGCTAAAAAAGTGTTACCAGAGAAATATATACCAAATTGGATACTCATATTTTAAGATGGGCGGTAGCTCAGTGTATGGTATGTCGGCTTCTCATCTCATAGGTTCCCGGGCAGGGCTGCCGTTTCAATTTTTTGCTTGGGAGTATAATTCGATCCATTTGAGCAGTACCCCGCAGTACTCTGGGCTGAGGTTTCCATTATAATATTGCGGTAAAAAAAAAGATTTTTTTTATAATTTTTGTTTAATTTAAGTTAATTTAAGATATTTTGTATAAAAGTGTTTGCGAAGAAACTTATTTTACTAGTTTTTTAAATTTTTGATTTCCACTACAAAAATATATGCAATTTTATTTTTTATTAAACCAGTTGAGGAAATAGAACCGCAGAGCCCGGGTACTCCTTCAAGATCATGACTGGGGTAGCTATCCATAGTTTTTTTTTAATTTCAAGCAATTTTCTTATAAAATTATCAGTTTTTGCTATTTTAAGGTTAGAATTGAACAAAGAAAGTTTATTTCCTCGCAAAAAAATATTATATGTGTGCTATTTAGACCATAGATTATGTTAGGCTAGGAAAGTCGCTGCAGTAGGTGCAATTTCACCCAGAGGCCATAAAGGTTCATTGTGACTATTGTGGATGTTGGAGCACGCATTTGCGACAACCATTTCGATCTTATAATGAATCTTTTAAGGTCCTGTAAGCGGTAGCTTAGCAAGGTCGATCAGGCAGCCGAAGAAACCTGTACGGGAAGAGTGGACGAATAATAGTAACTCGGCATACAGACACAGCAGTCTTCGTGGACGGATCTAAAACTATTAAAGAAACTGGGACTGGTATATTTCGCATGAACACAGGACTAAAAGTATCCTTAAGACTCCCTGATGCCATCAACCTCTTTCAGGCAGAAGTTCTAGCCATACTAAGGACTCCAGAGGTCCTGATAATGCAAGAAATAGTCAGGAACTGCCGAATAATGCTAATAGCATTATGCAGAACCAGGTAAGACTATGTTGGGTGCCTGGTCAGTTTGTTGTAGAAAGCAACGAGTTTGCCGATGAGTTGGCCAGGTAAGTAGGGAGACTGCCGACTATGGCCATAACTAACTGAGAAGTACGACACAATAATAGCCCTGATCTCAATTTTTCTCAAAATCGTTTACGATTATTTTAATAAATGATTTTAAAAAAATAACTACAATGACATATTAATGTTCCTTATGCACTTCCGTGCAGCAGAGGTCTTTGTCTTTTTTTGTTCAAATCTATATAGTCTTAAAAAATGCTTTCAAAGTTTTCAAAGTAAAATACAACAAAACCTTAGCCTGGATAATTATCTAGTCTTATTTTTACCTGGAGAGCCTTTTCCAAGTCAATATAGGTTTGAAAAAAAAAACACGCCTTACGATGAATAAATAAACAAACAAAAAGCTTATTTTCGAATATTTCCCCTTTTAGTTCAACAAGCGGCATCGAATGACGTAACGTGCAAACCCGTTTGTCTATAGGAATATAAACACAATGGTTTAAATATTTCTAGAGTCAACCATTAAATTTTTATTCTCACACATACAAATTTCCCTTCACGTATTCGCTTTTATATTTGTGATATGATACAAACAAATTAATAAAAAAAAAACTGTTGAACGTAATGCAGTCTTGATAATTTTTTCTCCATCTACACTTTATTCTCAATGTTTGTGATTTGATTCAGATATTTCTGAGCGATATTATTAGGGATAATGTAGAGGGAGAGCAATTTTTTAACTTTTTTTTTGAAAAAGTGTTAAGAAAAAAGTAACACAAAAAAATGTTACACATTTTTAAATTCGTGCTTTAACGAGCTTTCATTTAACATCCCACACGATGACCTCAACATTCAATTAAAAAAGTTTTTTTAACATCCCATTTATCCCCCCAAAGTCGAAAGTCAAGTTTTTAAGTTCAGACCAGTGTTTGAGCCACTAATTGCTACAACCTTCCAAATTTCAATAGTCTATGTCAAATGATCTCTGAGAAACAGACCTGTGACAGACAGACAGACACCGAACTGATTCGATTAGTGTTCGGTTTTGGTACGGACGAAACACTAAAAAAAAGATTTGAATGTTATTGAGCTTCAACGCAGATACAAGGAAGATAAATATAGAGGTTTCATTAAACCAATTGTAAGATACTTGGATAATATAAGTACATGTTACGATCAGAACAGGAATGAAGTTGACTGAAAGTTTCGTAGAAAATAACTGTATTTTTTTTTAAATCGCCAATGCAGCTAACTAACTTATGTCACGACACCACATATCCGGTACACTACACCGCAATCAACCGTCGGTGTTTTTTATTTCATTTTAATTTTTAGTTATTTTCAAAACAAAATGCTTTCTATGTGAAAGCGAATTCGAAAGTGTTGATTTTGTATGAAGTTACGGAAATGCTGTTTAATCTACAATGGACAATGACGATGGATTTTTGTGTTTCAGGTTTAATTGACGCGACAATATTGAAATTAAAGTTACCTACATAACTTTAGTTTTCCATAAAAGCCCATATTTTTTATTCATAAACTCTTTTGTGCTTTGAACGGATGACTAGTTCGATTTTTGTACGATGTAATATTTTTTTAAATTATTTGCATACCGATAAAAAATTAATTTAGTTTGGAATCGAAGAAAGTCCTAGTGTCCCTTTTAACAAAAAATAAGTAAGGGGTTTAATTCAACGTTAAGTGGGTTAGAAGGCTTAGTAATCATATAGGCAAGAACACTAATCACGAATCAACAATTTGGATTGAGCGAGCCACCAAGCGCGCCGAGTTAGAGATAAAGTGGAAAAGGCACCTAAGGAAAATCACCGGCACTATTTATAGATGTTGCTCAAGTCCATGAGCTTAGATCACAAACTGTACATGGACTTATTATGACAGTATGATGAAATACTAAAATCCCATATATTAGATCGACACTTCTGAATTTGATACGAATAAGAATATTTAGAACTAAAGAAAATTTAAGCATACGCTCCATAAGGAAGTGTTCAACCTTCAACCCTATATCTTTTGCAATATTAGTACCTGATGATAACAATACAATAATGAAGCTTAATCTTTAGATTTTCCATAACGTAATTAAAAATATGTGTGAGCCTCATCCGCATCAGCTCACGGTGGAAGTGAATACTTATCCAATCCAAAGCAGTTGTGTATGTGTAATGTGTAAGAGAAGAAGAAATTTGTCTAGTACAATTATAATTGGTTCAGCGATTTAGCCGTAAAAAGGTTTTATTAATAGCTTGACTCCAGCGCCCCCTAGCGAGCGGATTTTCTACCTAAGTCATTCCTTAGGTCCCAAACTATCTCTTGGCTATATTACATAACAATTGGTGCTTAGGCGTGAAAAGGTTATGTTAATAACTTGACTCCAGCACCCCTAGCGAGCGGGTTCTTCGCCTAAGTCCTTCCTCAGGTCCCAGACTATCTCTTTGCCAAGTAACATTACAATTGGTTCAGCGGTTTAGGCGTGAAAGGGTTTTGTTATTAACTTGACTCCAGCGCCCCCTAGCGGGCGGTTTTT
The DNA here is from genome assembly GCA_949775065.1 of Brachyopa scutellaris. Taxonomy (NCBI): domain Eukaryota; kingdom Metazoa; phylum Arthropoda; class Insecta; order Diptera; family Syrphidae; genus Brachyopa; species Brachyopa scutellaris. The sequence goes on along the minus strand of OX459112.1, from coordinate 132,492,988 downwards.
CCATCTATTTACTTCCACAGGTCCCAGACTATTTCTTTGCCAAATTAAATTACAATTGGTTCAGCGGTTTAAATGTTAAAAGGTAGACAGACAGACGTACAAACGGACGAGCGGATGGACGGACAGACAGACGGATAGACAGTCAGACAAATGGACGGGCGGTCAAACAGACAGCCAGACGGACAGACAGACAAACGGACGGACGGACAGATAGATAGACAGACAGACAGACAGACGAACAGCCGGATCCCGGTATCTAATCATTTCCCCGTTATCGAAACACATTTATCGAAATTTATCGTATCGCATTTATCGTAACTCGTTTTCAAAAACAATACGTCGCTAAAGAAGTATTCACTTCAAAAAACATGAAAGAAAAAACATTTGTCGATCTTTTCAGATTAAAAGTTTAGAGCTGCACACGTCTCCGCCACAGTCTCTTTCGAGATTTAAGTCTTCGTTACAAAAAATACAATACACAATTCATAATACATATGTACATTTGTACATATCTACGTACATATTTATACTAGTGGTGAGTTTTAACACTATGCTCAAAACTCTAGGTACTTACGTTAAGATTACAAAAAAAATCAGCAGTGTTACAATGGACGTCCTCCGTCTACAGATCAGTGTATTCTCCATAGACTCGTCTAGAGCCATCAATGGGTCCACTCGATGGCTGAGCTCCTCGCCGGCTGAATTTCGCCTGCAGCACCAGGCAATCGTCGCTCCGAATGGTACAAAAGAAATCGCCACAAATATGCTCATAAGTGCTATAAATCCGGATTCGATTTTTATCGCCTGCAGTGTATGTACAAAGGTTAAATTAGCCCACCTCAACGACACTGTTCTCTACACTTACGTTTGTCGTAAACTCAATGAGGGTAAGATTCGAATAAAGTGCATCTCTGACTAATTCTAAAAAAAAATAGCAAAGCAGAACAAAATCCAGAAAAAGAAAACAAAAAATTAACAAAAATCCAAGTTAATGGCACAAAGGCCAGTATGTCCTTTGTGAGATAAGGCAAATATGTAACTGTATGCACTTGTATATAGAGTATGTACAATTTTTACCGTTCATCAAGTGAACTTGAGCGCTGCAGCATACTCAGATATATATTTTTTTTTTTATACTCACCGAGTGGTAAATCTTCCGGTGTGATAAACGATAAAAAGTCACTAACGTAGGTGAATAGAAATGGTCCCGGTCCTATTTCCATACCCGGAATACTATAGGTGAAGGTAGTAGGAGCGGAAATGTTGAAATCCATGGCTAGTTAGGTCTGCAAAGTAAACTGTGGATAAAATGGAACACACAAAAAAAAAAGACTCTGAAAAATGTACGGAAAACCTTTGAGTATGAAATATTTTAAACGATTTTTCACTTTAGGCTTTTGCATTATGTAAGAGAATGTCTATGTATGCGTTGGCAGTAAGGTTGATGGCTGCATAAAAAATGCACCTGTCACTTTAACAAACTTGATCGCTTATGGTGCGCTTGGATATTTGAAATTTAGATTTTTTAGTTGAAGTTTATCTAAATTAGAAGAGTCTGTTTGAGTTAAAATAATGAACTTGAGAGGGAATATTTTAATTGCTTTAGAAGCGTAGAGATAGTTTCTACGAGCTCCTCGACCAAACATACGAGCAATGCCCTAGACATGACGTTAAAATCGTACTGGGCGACTTTAACGCCAAGATAGGAAGAGAGGACATCTTTGGTAGGACGGTTGGAAGGCACAGCCTACACGACACCACGTCCGAAAACGGACTAAGGCTGATTGACTTTGCTGCGGGGCGAAGTGTCAGTATAGCAAGCACACAGTTTCCACATCTCAATATCCATAAGGGGACATGGCGGTCTCCGGATCGAATAACCGTCAACCAAATCGACCACATTGCGATCGACACCAGACATGCCTCCAGTATTATGGATGTCCGAACCTTCCGGGCGGCCAACATTGGCTCGGACCACTTCCTTGTTGTAGCCAAGGTACGAATGCGGATATCCACAGCGCCACAACAACGAAATACTGTGAGAAAGTACAATGTCGAAAAGCTACAATCGCAAGACACCGCCAGAGCCTACAGAGAACGCATATCCCGATCTCTTGCTACGAGTCCTACCGCAGCAACAGCTAGTACAGAAGACCAGTGGCAACAGTGCCAGCAAGCCATCATAAGTGCCGCGAATGATGTGCTGGGTTTCACACGACCACCACCACGAAACCCCTGGTTTGATGAAGAGTGCAGACTAGCTAACGCGGAAAAACAACAAGCGTATAAAGCGGCGCTGCAAAGAAGGACTAGATCTGCTCGCATGCTCTACGAGCAAAAGAGACGGGAAGAACATCGGCTTCTTAGAAGGAAAAAGAAAGAGCACGAGAAGCGTGCATTCGAGGATATTGAGAGATGCTACTCCAGGAACAATGTACGGAAGTTTTACCAGAGGGTAAAAAGAATGTGCCAGCAAAACAAATCCCGTACAGAAACCTGTAGAGACGCGGATGGAAACATCGTAGTAGAAACACAGTCGGTGCTGAGAATTTGGAAAGACTACTTCTGCAGACTGTACAATGGCGATGACGACCAAAATTCCGCTGTCAGGCAGAATGAACCATTCAACTTAGATGATGATAGCCAAAACTCCCATCCACCTGATCAAAACGAAGTGCGGATAGTAATATCCAAACTTAAGTCCAACAAGGCTGCTGGACCTGACGGTTTACCCGCAGAGCTATTTAAAGCAGCTGGAGATGACTTGGTAGTGAGCATACACAAACTCATCTCTAAGATTTAGTCAGATGAAAGTATGCCAGATGAATGGAATCTCAGCATCGTTTGCCCGGTTCATAAGAAAGGAGACCCTCTCAACTGCTCCAATTACAGAGGCATCAGTCTCCTGAACATCGCCTACAAGATCCTATCTGCCATATTGTGAACGCTTGAAGCCTTTCGTCAACAACCTGATTGGGCCCTATCAGTGCGGTTTCAGGCCAGGAAAGTCCACCATAGACCAAATTTTCACACTCAGGCAGATCCTGGAAAAAACCCAAGAAGTCCAAATCGATACCCACCACCTGTTCATCGATTTCAAGGCCGCCTATGACAGCATCTGGAGGGATGAACTGTATAGAGCCATGTCTAGTTTTGACATCCCTGCCAAACTCATCCGTCTGTGCAGGATGACGATGGAGAAAGCTCGCTGCTCCATCAAGGTCGGTAATGACCTCACCGAGACCTTCGATGTCAAAAAAGGATTCAGACAAGGTGATGCGCTGTCATGCGACTTCTTCAATATCATACTTGAAAGAATTGTTCGAAACTCACAAGCCAACACACAAGGAACGATCTTTCAAAAGTCCGTTCAACTACTTGCATACGCCGACGATATTGACATCATTGGTAGAACACAGCGAGCTGTCACCGGCGCGTTCGCGAGTATAGAAATGGAAGCGGCCAAAATGGGTTTAGCGGTAAACGAGGGCAAAACTAAGTATATGCTGTCAACAAAAAGGGACAACCAACATCGACGAATTGGACAGAACGTCACAATAGACAGCTACAACTTTGAGGTAGTAAAGGACTTTGTCTACCTCGGCTCTGCCATAACATCAAAAAATTACATCTCGTCGGAAATCAAACGAAGGATTACTCTTGCCAACCGCTGTTTCTTTGGGCTAAGAAGGCAATTGAGCAGTAAAGTCCTTTCCCGATCGACTAAGGAGACTCTATATAAGACCCTTATCATCCCAGTCTTGCTATATGGAGCTGAAGCATGGACTTTATCGAAAGCGGATGAAGATCTCCTTGGTCGCTTTGAGAGAAAAATCCTTCGTAGGATATTCGGTCCCGTTTGCGTTGACGGGTTTTGGAGGAGAAGATTCAACGACGAACTGTACGAGCTATACAGCGACATCAGCCTGGTCAAAAAACTGCACATTGGGCGTTTAAGATGGCTAGGACATGTGGAGCGCATGGACATCAGCGCTCCGGCTCGGAGAATATTCAACTCTAACCCGGAGGGTCAGCGCAGCAGAGGACGACCTCGCCTAAGGTGGCGCGACCAAGTAGAACAAGACCTCAACCAACTTGGAGTGCGCAACTGGAAGCGGTTAGCTAAGGACCGGGCTAACTGGAAGAGGTTGTTGGTTGAGGCCTTGGTCCACCCCGGACTGTAGCGCCACCTAAGTAAGTAAGTAAGCGTAGAGAGAGAGAGAGAGAAATAAGGAAACTCCTTACCACAGATTTGAAGGAAAGTGACTTGGTGTCTGCTTAAAAATTAGAAACAAAACAAAAAAAAACCGATTTCCAGATATCGTTGTAATTCAAAAACCGCTCTGACCTTTCGGTTTCTATTATGGAAATACTATTAAATGCAGGGACTTTGGGGGTGAAATTTTGCTTGAACATTTTCCAATCCAACTTCAATGTATGGATTCGATTGCGATCAATTTATGTACTATTTATTTAGTTAAAAAAAATCCAGTCAAGTGCAAGTCATACTTGGGCAATAAGTGTTCCATGCTATCAGTTATTTTTACATGCATATGTAACCGATTTAAAGAGCAACTTAATAAAAAGAACCTATTTGATGCCCTTTCTCATCTGCATAGAAGAATAACTATAGGTACATGCACACAAAACAACAAATAAAGTATGGGTACGAGAAATGTACGCACGTGCATCAAATGTCATTCTTCGTCTCGTTATTCGTTGAATTGTATTAAATGCTATATTATCAGTACAGGAAACCATCAAGATTCCTTTACGTTGATTCAAATCAATGGCCCTTAGTAATAAAAATTCGTAAAGTCGCTCCAAAAGTCGAATTTTGTTAGGTGTAGCTATGGTAATTTTAAGTATTCGTAGTAATAAATCAGTTTTAATAAAACTCGAATTTAACGTAATCATTGTGACTCAAATTTACCCATTCGCTATTGTGAGCTAGCACAGCAGATTTTGACAGAACAACAAACTGAAAATTTGATTTTTATTTGAAAAAGCAAATTCGAATGCGGTAAGTTCATTAATAAATTCTACTTTCATTAATTTATTTTATCTATTATACTATTATATTTAGAAACGTGAAAGGGAGCGTAATTGGACAAATGAGGAAAAAGAATTTCTCATAGATATCATCCGTATGTGAACATCAGGGATTCAAAAGCCAACAACACCGCAATGAAAGCAAAAAAAAGAGATTTGTGAATAAAAATTGCCGAAGAAATGGCTAGTATTGGTGTCAATTTGCCAATTCCGAAATTGAAGGCACAGTGGATGAGGATGAAAACTTTAGCATGCTCCAACATTCTACATCACTGAAATATTCTAGTGCACTGAATGGTGTTTTCTCCTACCTGACTATCCACCTTGTCGCGGTGTAGGGGCTTAGTACGGTCAATGACTCTCGGGTCACCCAGAGGAGATCAGAAGCTAAGGGATAGCCATCCCCGTCATACCCTCTCCCATCCACGCCTCCTCCCCCTCCCCTTCCCCTGGGCTGGATTAAGGTGTTATACGACCCGTGCCAATAATCAACCTGGCTGAGGGCCCATCGTAAATAGCTCAGTCTTTAACGGAGTATCCGGATACCTGGTGCCCTCCGGATTATAAAGCCTTACCTGCGTACTGCGGATCTCTGCGCAGGTGGACCTCTTTTCTCCGCCACTCGTGGGACCAAATGACAACTTTAAAAGAAAATATAACAAAAAAAGCTGAGGATGATGATGAGTATGCCATAGGCACCTCATCGGAAGAGGAGTTGCTTGTCTCAAGCCAAGAGACGCAAGTAAAACCCGACAACGTAGGAAGTGTCAGCAATAGCACCCCTACTTTGTCTCAACCACCAACAACCGCCAATACATCGAAAATTGGGGACACCAGCCACAGTGACCCCAAGAAAAGAAGGAAGAATTTGTCAGTCGGTGCCCTGAAAAAGAATCAGTACCAGAAGGCTGTTTTCATTCTTGGCAAGATTGCTAAAAATGAGGCGGCCGGTACGGTTCATGATCAGGACCAGGCGGACAAACTTAAATATCAGGTAATTGTTGACGAATACAACGATTACCTGAAAAATCGCGACCTAGCCAAGACAGAGGCCACAAAGCGTAACCGGTCACAGGACGAGACCGCTCGATCAAGCAAGAGGAGCAAAGTTGCCCAAACCAGGTCTAAGACAACAGCGGATGAACAAACGGCTAAAGCTACCCAACGTACCGTTAGCGAGGTCATAAGGGACGACCTCCAAGTCGCACTGGTGGATGAGCTATCGACAGGCGGCAAGGCGGTGATGAAGATTTGGAATAGCATTGAGGCCAAACTATCACAGATGGTGATAGATCATCTGCTTATCAAAAAAGACGGCCCTCTGCCCCGTTTCGACTCAGCCGAAGTCGTTAGAGGGTATAGGGTGATCAAATGTTCCGATCGGTACTCTAAAGAGTTCCTCAGCCAGTGTGTTGCCAAGATCAGCAATGCATGGGATGGCTTGAAACTCAAGCTTATCCAGGCAACAGACATACCAAAGAGACCAAAGGCCCGCATCTGGCTACCCGTTATGCCTTTAGACAATGGAACGCTCCTCCAGTGTCTTAAGATCCATAATCCGGAGATCCCGATGGACGACTGGGGAGTCATCAAGGCAGAAGAACCCCAGAAAAACAGCATGTCCTTCCTTCTCCTCATAAATGAGGAGTGCCTAGGGGCACTAGAAAGGGCAGACCACAAGCTTAGGTTTGGTATCAGGAACGCCAAACTTAAGATATTCAGATCCTCAAACCCGGGCGACGACTTAGACGAAGTCGACGACGCCAACAAACTGTTGGAAGGTATGAGCATCGAAAACGACCCCACTAATAATCAATAATGCTGAAAGTCTTGCAGATTAATCTGAAGCACTCGAAATGTGCATCAGACAACCTCCTTGTTTATCTCAGGGAGGAAAACATTGACGTCAGCATTATCCAAGAACCATGGATCAAAGATACGAATATCAAAGGTCTCAAAGACAATCTATACAATCTCTACTACGACACAAAAAATAACAACGGTAAGCCCAGAACTTGTATTCTAGCTAGGAAACATATTAAAGCCTTTCTATGTCCCAATCTTAGCTCACCAGACTTAACAGTTGTTAAATTGGATACAGGAAGGGAATGCCTGTACTTGGCCTCAGCCTACATGGCTCACAACCGACAAGCACCGCCGGAAGAGGTCTTAGCACTAACATCCTTCGTAAACAACAAAAAAGCCAATCTACTTTTGGGCTGCGATGCAAACGCCAGACACACGCTTTGGGGCAGCTCAGAGGATAACGAAAGAGGTGAGTCCATCTTTGATTTCATTATCACAAACAATCTCTCTATATGTAACACGGGTAACACTCCAACTTTTGTGTTTCCGAGTACGGATAGTTTCATTGGGTGGGAAGAAGTTATTGACATTACCCTTACCACCAACAATAACAACATAAAGGTAGAAAAATGGAGAGTATCCAACTTAAAATCTTTTTCAGACCATAATTGGATACTCTTTAATGTGAACTTCACAGTAGCGATTCCAGAACCCTTTAGAAACCCCAAAAGGACAGACTGGACCAAATTCGGCCAAGTCCTGAGATCAAAACTTGGCAATGCTCCAATAGAATTCATAGTATCACCCTCAGAATTGGATGCAAAGATTAAGACTTTCGAGAAGGCAATGAACACCGCCTACAAAGTCTCGTGTCCAGTCAGATATAGTAAAAAGTCGCTCCCACCGTGGTGGAGTAAAGACCTCTCAAACCTCAGGCGGATGACCAGAGCGATTTTCAACATTTGCTATAACCACAATTTCTGGCAGCCCTACAAAGACTGTCTTAGACTTTACAAAAAATCCATCAGGAAGGCCAAGAAGCAATCCTGGATGGACTACTGTCAATCCATTGACACCATTAAGGAGTCTGCTCGACTGAGTAAGATCCTGTCCAAAGAACACTCCTCCCCGTCTCTTCTCAAAAAGGCGGATGGTGGATGGACAGACTCAACTGCGGAATCCCTAGAGATGTTAATGAACACTCACTTTCCTGGTTGCAAAGATTACAGTACGGCAGCCCTCCGTGACTGCAGTTTTTCCGCACCATGGAACACTATCAAAACCATAGTCACCGAGGAAATAACCTTTTGGGCTATTAACAGCTTCTCCCCATATAAATCCCCTGGACTTGATGGCATTATACCCATTATGCTACAGAAGGTGCACGACCTAGCAATTCCGTGGCTAGTCCCTATTTTTAGAGGATGTTTTTTCCTCAACTATGTCCCACAGTCGTGGAGGCGTATCCGTGTGGTTTTCATCCCAAAAGTCGGCAGACGAGGTCATGAATCTGCGAAGGATTTTAGACCTATCAGCCTCACGTCTTTCGTGCTAAAAACCCTGGAACGAATCCTCGATACCCATATACGGAAGGTTCTACAAGAATCTCCTCTATCCAAATCTCAGCATGCATACCTTAAAGGTAGATCCACAGAGACAGCTCTCCACGAGGTAGTGCGTACAATAGAACACACCATCCACTATAAGGACTACACTCTAGCTACCTTCTTAGACATAGAAGGAGCCTTTAACAACGTACACACTGATTCAATTCAACAATCTCTAGCTGAACTAGGCGTAGAGGGGTTCATTGGCCAATGGATAGTATCCATGCTAAAAACCAGAATTATTCAGTCATCCCTAGGAAACAGCAATCTAACCAAATTTGTAAGCAGAGGAACGCCTCAGGGTGGTGTTATCTCGCCTCTACTATGGTTAATGGTCATGAACAAGATCTTAGTGCGTCTAGACAACGATGGGGTCAAGGCGGTAGCGTACGCGGATGATGTAGTAATTTTGGTATCAGGAAAGTTTCCCTCTGTGATAAGCGAAGTCATGGAGAATGCTTTGAAGAAAGTTAGCTCCTGGGCGGCGAGCTGCGGCCTCGGGGTTAATCCAAGCAAAACTGAAATGATACTTTTTACCACAAAAACCAAAGTACAAACTTTTGATCTTCCCAAACTAAACGGTCAGACACTCTCACTATCTTCCAGTGCTAAGTATTTGGGCATTGTCCTTGACTCTAAACTTAGCTGGAAGAAGAATATTGAGCTACGGGTCAGGAAAGCATGCATAGCCTTCTACGCCTGCAACAAAACATTCGGAAAAAACTGGGGATTGGAGCCTAAGATGACATTATGGATGTATACAGCCGTTGTACGTCCAATTCTCACATACGGTTCTTTAGTGTGGTGGCCCGCCCTAAGCAAAAAGTACAATATCAACCGAATCAGAAGAGTCCAAAGAACGGCAAGCTTAGGCATCACAGGTGCAATTAGGTCATGCCCAACTGATGCTCTCTCTGTGCTTTTGCACCTTCTGCCACTCGATCTTCATACGAAAAGCACTGCACTATGCAGTGCAGTCAGACTCAAAGAATCCAAGTGCTGGACTGCTAAGACGTATGGTCACAGTAAAATCCTGGATACACTACCAAATGGCCTGGTTGTGTCTCCTACAGATTATATTATCCCCAATCTTAACTTCAAGAAACCCTTCGCCGCAACCTTCCCAAGTAGAGAAGAATGGAAGCGAGGGAGAGTGGTGACAGGCTTTGATACAACGGTATTCACCGATGGGTCAAAGATGGACTGCGGTGTGGGTGCGGGAGTTTTCTCGGAAAAGCTCGGCATATCTAAGTCCTACCGTCTTCCAAATTTCGCTAGCGTCTTCCAAGCGGAAGTACTGGCGATCCTCGAAGCCTGTCGCAACCTAATAAATGACCCAACACCCAAACATAATATCGCTATTATTACGGATAGCCAAGCCGCAATTAAAGCCATGATTTCGGCAACCACCTCTTCGAAATTAGTAGATCGCTGCCAGGAACAGCTCAGCCGCCTGTGCAACCAGGCTAGAGTCACGCTTCTCTGGGTTCCAGGACATAGCGCCATTGATGGTAACGAGAGAGCCGACGAACTTGCCAGGCGAGGATCAGCCCTTAACAGCTCACTAGCGGAAAACGTTCATATTCCCATAGGTGCTGTTAAGGGCAATATACTCTCACACTTCTTAAAATTAGCCGGTCTCAGGTGGACCAGTCTGACAAACTGTGTCATATCCAGAAAGTTATGGCCAAATTACAACAGGTCTAAAACAAACGAACTGCTACTAAGAACACGCGTAGACATCGCTAGAGTGGTGGCAGTCAGTACAGGACACTGGCCAATAGGAGACCATGCAGCCAAACTATCGATCCCTCACAACAGTTTCTGTCGTAGCTGCAAAAATGAAAATGAAAAAGAGTCTCTAATTCACTTTCTGTGCAAATGTCCGGCTCTGGCGAGAGCCAGGCAACGCACACTGGGCAAGCTATTCTTCGACGACCTCAAAGATATATCTGGGAAAAGTATTAGAGAGCTGATCCTCTTCCTAAATTCCACAGGATGGATATAAATATCACAACTCTACCTTCTAATAAACGGGTCACCTGAGGTTGTGGTATCAAAACGGCGCCCCGCGCGCTATTTGGGTTTCCCTCCATCGAAACCACCACTTCTACCTACCGAATGGTGTTTTATATATTTTTCGTGTTCTATTGTTTTCCGTATCATTAATAATATCCAAATCTTGTAAAATTCGCTCGAAACTCATTTTGAAACGTTTGACTGTCACTTTTAAATTCGGCTTAGATACGACTAGACCACAATTAAGTATTTGTCAATTTTAGAAGTAGATCGATTGTTTATTACTACGGATTTCGTGTTGAGTTCGAGTTTACGTAAAACTCGAGTTTGAATTCGTTTATTACTAAGGGCCAATGGTTTTAGTACGAGCTAAATACTTCTTAGCAATTTTTGGAGCATATTTCCAGGATCATCCATTCAATTTTTACTATCACACATACAAATTCCTCTATACATATCCACTTTTATTAGCTTTGCGTGGGCTACATCACTTCTGTTCTGTATATGTAAACAGTGGGGTAGTTGAAATTTAAAAAACTAAAAATAAATAAGAAACTGTGCAACATAATACAGTCTTGATAATTTTGGTTCAATCTACACTTTGTTGTCAATGTTTCTGATTTTATTCAGATTTTTCTGAGCGATATTTCTGGAGATAAGGTAGTGGGACAGAAAATTTTTAATGTTTTTTTTTCTGAACAAAGTGTTAAGAAAAAAGTAACGTAAAAAAAATTGTATACAGTTTTGAGTTTGTGATTTAAGAGCTTTCATTTGCACCCCACAAGATGACCTCAAAATTTGACCCCTCAAAGTCGAAGCTCAGCTTTTAAAGTTCTGGTCTCTATTTGGGCCACTAAATGCTACAACTAGGATTACCAGACGTCCTCCTTTAGGGGGGACAGTCCCCGTTTTTCATACCAAAATGCTGTTTGTCCCCCCTATACAAACCTCTGTCCCCCTTATTAAGTAAAATTCTAAAAGAGAAAACATTCAATTTAAGCTGTTAAAATATTTTCATTAAATATTTTTAAAAAGATTCTCTGTAAACACATCCATTTGAAGCCCGAAATCCTTTCAAAGCTAAACGCATCCACTCAATATCAATATCACTTCACGCGCAAAAGTTTTCCTTCATCTGCCAGTTAATGATTTGTGGTGCTATCTGTCCGTTGTCTGAGAAAAACGCCTGTAACAGACAAGCAGACAGACACCGAGGTGATTCCATTAGTGCTCCGTTTTTGGATACGGAACACTAAAAAAACATTTCTTTGAAGTTATGGTATATGTATATTATGTTCTCTACAAACATTGCTGTCTAATGCTATTATTTATTATGGATTCTTTAATCATGTGTGAATATAAAATTTAATGAACTATCATTATTTCATGAACTATCATTTAAAGTGAAGGGTTCATTTTTTATGCCGCACCATTAAGTTCCTTTTTTTTAATTAAAAGAGTTAAGCCATATTTACTATACACTTATGCATGCATAGGTAAATATGTTATGTAACATTTATTTAATAAAAAAAAAACAATGACCAACTTACCTTAAACTCTAGAGTACGAATTGAAATATATATTGTGTCCTCCTATTTTCCTATATTAAGCATACTTTACGTATGGTTGTAAAGATTGTATTTGTGTGCTCACCGCTGTACCATAAGATCACTTTTTATTTAAGAAAGAAAAAAGTCAATCAATGAATGCGACACCAGTATGGCGGTACATTATCTCAATGTTTTGTAACTTGTAAGTGTCATTATTAATTAAATAAATTTGTACGTTTTTATTTGCTTTCAAGCATTTGTTACACTTTTAAAAATCAATATATTGCCATCCGCATTTATGTATGTTATTCGTAATTATGTTTGTTTTCGCGGTGTTTGCTTTCCATAGAGAAACCTTAAAAGTGGTAAAAGAATCTATAGTATTAGTTTACGTATGTAGTACGCTTTGAAATTTTAGTATTCGGAACATTCTTTTCATAATTTCTATTCCATTCTAATTGTATAGCCACACTCGGCAATTATTTTAACAGTCTACGAGCCCGCAGTAAATTTTGGATGTGAGAGGCAACCACATGAATTCTACTATGAATACTATGAATACTACTATGATGCCAGAAATTTCAAATATGCCAGTCTGGCAGCACATAAAGGCAGCTAAAGGGTGTAACTGTATATCAAAAATCGCTATTTTTCAAAACAGAAATAATTGGTGCAACCATTTGAAACTATTAGAAAATAATAGAGTATGACGCCCTCAGCACCAATACATGTATCCAAGACGTTTGAGGTGTAGCCAAGACGAAGCGGAAATGAGTAAGAATTCCAAATTTTGAATAATCAATGCAACCGAACCAATTTTTCGTGTAACATAGAATATTACAACATGAATACAAATATGAAGGTCCAAGACGTTTTGGGTGTCGCTAAGGGCTTGCCAGATGAAGTCAAAATATTCACAAAATGCAATTTTGAAATAATCGATGCAACGCCTAATTTTTTTTAAAAACTTAGAGTTAAACTCCCTGATTACAAATATATAACTCCAAGACGTTTTCCTTGTCGCCAAGTCCTTGCCAGACAAATCCTTAGGATCGAAGATCTCTTAAAGTATGTTTTCTAACTATAAACACAAAACTTGTAACTCAGTCTAAAATAATTGATGCAACCACACAAAATTCCTCCAAAATATACAATGTTATACCAGAAATATAAACACATAAGTCCAAGACGTTTTCCTTGTCGCCAAGTCCTTGCCAGACGCTCTCAAACTATCGAAAACCGATAAAATGCACTTAGTTTACCTGCCCTCACAAAACATAGAACCAGAACTTGGATTATTGAAGTAACCACACAAAACTTTCCCAAAACATAGAATACAACTCTTTGCACTAAACTACATAAGTCCAAGACGTTTTCCTTGTCGCCAAGTCCTTGGCAGACAAATCCTTAGGATCGAAGATCTCTTAAAGTATGTTTTCTAACTATAAACACAAAACTTGTAACTCAGTCTGAAATAATTGATGCAACCACACAAAACTTCTCCAAAATATACAATGTTATACCAGAAACATAAACACATAAGTCCAAGACGTTTTCCTTGTCGCCAAGTCCTTGCCAGACGAATCCAAAAGACCGATCAACACCCATGCTGAAATGAATGAGAAGCTAATAAATTAATTATAACAGTATCTCTCTTAAAACTGATTTTGTTGAACGATTGTAAGTCATACTATTATTCTAAAGAGTCTGATCCAATAATTGATTGTACAATCTCCCGTTAGAGAGAATCTATTTTGGAGACAACAAGTTGGTCTATTTTGATAAAATGATAGCTGTAGTGTGCAGTTGCAAAGTGTTTTCTGTGCTGCGAATATGGGTGACTTTGGAGTTTTGAGTGCAATTTCTGTTCTTCATGACGGTGAAATTTCGCCAAGTTCCGGAATTATTAAGCCGTTTACTGTAAAATCTTAAGAGAAATGCTCTAAGGTTTTGCAAATTCGGAAGCTTAGTAATTATAAGTTTAGTGATGTTATTCTTCCCAATACAGTAGATAAATTCAGTGGCTATCATAATGCGTGCTATCGTGCCTTTACTGCTGTTTCAAAAAGATAACAGTACCGTCGATAGCCGAAAACTACGAAAGTGGTAAGTACAACCTAAGTACAACCACCTCATTAAGTTTTGATAAATGTAGCAATACCTGGTAATTTCCTAGTGCCTGAAACCGCCACCAATGAGGACTCTACCCTCGTTATTCCCACTTCAGCCGTAAAAGCCATAAAACGTGTTTATTTTGTGATAAGTGTATTAAGTATAAGAATCGAAATAAGGAAAAACTTATATGCGACCAAAGATCCACGCTAGAACACCTTGTTTGTAAGACTGTACTACTTGGAAATGACGACGTTAATCAAAAATTGACTAACAGCTCGCATAATGATGACCTGAAGTACCATAAAACTTGTTTGGCCAATTTCTTAAATTCAGCTAGTCATTTGGAAAAAAAATTCTCGTAAACGCATAGAAAAAACGGATACAGATCTGCACACCAATATGCAATTTCAACTGTCTGTGCTTTTGTGGAGAAACATGTTCTGCAAATAAAAGAAATGATTTTATTTGACAATGTTGTCAATTTGTATGAAGAGAAATTAACTGAAAAAGTTTCAGCAATGACATTTTCAAAAAAAGTCTCTGAAACATAAGCTAATGTTCAAATATGCTGGAAGAATTGTATTTAAGAAAATAGAACAGCAATTAGTAATTTTGGATGCAACAACATTCTAATATCAGCAAAGTATATTGACTGATAAGCTTAAAGCTGAAAATTTGAAGTCTGCTATGAGGTACGCCAAATATTATATTGTATGACAGTTTAACGTAATGAAAACTGATTATTTTTATATTACAGGGATATTGCTTATAAAATAAGAGAATATATAATTAATCTCGAAAATTCAAGTTTCCCAACCATCTTAACATTGAAATCTGTGATAGATAGAGAAATCAAAATTCCAGATATGTTTGAGCAATTTTTCAGATATCTGCTAGTTGGCCCTGACTAACGTTGCGGAGGAACTGATGATATTGAGAGGAGAATAATGTCTCTTTGCAATGACACAATTTATAGCACCACCAGGCAGGGGTAGGATTAAACCAACAAAGCAAATCCAATTAGGTTAGTATTAATGTTAATTTTCGTATAAATCTAAATAGTAAATCTAATTAAAATAAGTTGATAATTATTTATATCATTCCAAAAAATTATTTGCTATTTTATATCCCCTCCATTCGATTTGAATGGTATACGAAGCTACCCAATGTTACGTGTTATGTACTACAAACGATTTTTTTTATTTAATTCCATATATGTATGTACATATGATTTAACTTGGTATCGGTATTGAAATAATAATGATAATAAAATACTTAAATGTGTTAGAAGCACCTACTTAAAAAGAATATGTAGACCTCAAACTATTTCAGCTAAAGATGGCGATGTGATTTAACTATTTTTTTTATAATATGTTCTAATTATTGCAAATGATTTGTTTAATTATATATAAATCGTTCTGTATTTTGAGATATAACACATCCTCAATGCATTAAATTGCTAAGGATACGAAACATGCCTATATAATATAATATGTATATACATGTGTAACACAACTTAAATATATGTAAATAACATATGTACATATATTCATCTGATAATTTGAATAATGAATATTCCGTATCAGGTGTATTAAACTTTAACTATGTATGTTGCATTGGGACAGAAAATATGTATCAATTCTACTGTAGTAAAATTGCTTGACTGCACATTTTCTATTCCATCATCGAAATTGAAATCACGGTGAGCACATGATCATTCCTTAATATTTATAACCTATTTCTTGTTAATTAGTAACCCTCGTAGGTATAGCAAAAACAATAAAAAAAACTCTAGGTGATTACTTAAAGCTTATTACTACTACGACATTTTTTAAAAATATCTTTTTAACTTTGAATGCTAAAAACAAAACTATTCCTTTGCGCAAATTTATAGTCGGTTAAAGTGCACTAAGTCGGGCACCGTAACGCAGAGGTTAGTGCGTCGGACTACTGAGCCAGTTCGAATCCCGCCGCAAACACCTAAAAGTTTTTCACAGTGCCCACCTCTTCCGAATGTCTGACAAGCATTCAAGAGTGTCATTTGTCATGTAAGGCTTTTCAACTCGCCGTTCGGAGACGGAAAAAAACTGAACGTCGCTTCCATTCGTGCAAAAATATAACGCCCACACACAAATGGTTGCTTGGCTTGGTTTTACATAGGACCGCTAAAGCTAAAATATTTTATATTAAAGTCCGCTTAAAAAGCGCGGAACTAATATCTAGCTCTTTCATAATTAAAGTCGTCATAAAGCCCACTTTATCGATATCACCTCATGTTAAAGTTAAAATCACCCGACTTAATATGGAGTTGACTATAAATTTGCGCCATTATATTAGGACGTAAGGTTTTGCCGATTATGTATTAATGTATCAATGATATGTGTAAATATATTTGTTCAATATCTTCACCAAAGGTCTCGCAATTAAAAGTCTTACAAGCAGCAGACGCGTAATTCAGATTCTAAACAATTTCGGACATTGCGTAAACTACCATTTCGTTGAGGAGATAGAAACTGAACTTGCATTCGCCAGCGACACTTTGCAGTCCTCATTTTTGTCCCAATGAATGTCGAATGCAGAAAATGTTTGCACCGGAGTAGCTTTCGATAACTATGATCGCTTCGTTGAAACAAGCAATGGCAAAAATATCCTTCAAGATACGGTGGGCATATCTTATCAAATTAAAAACTCGACCTTAGGTAACAAAGCTTTTTTTTCATTGTCAATGAACACATTTCATTTAAACTTAACTCCAAGCTGAAAGTCCAGATAAAGACGACTTTGCGCCTTCTACGAGAAGGAAGAGACGAGCATATGTACCTACAAATAACGCAATAGAGCCATGCCCATATTATAAAAAAACAAGAATGCTGTTACGAAATAATAAAACGAACTGCAACGATTTCAAATTCAAGTTGATTTATTATTTGAACAAGTCAAATTATTTGTTAATACCCAGCGCGTATCCTATGGTTCAGACTTCAGAAGATGTTTCGTCGATGGTGGTTGCTAGCGAAAGAGATCGTTTGTTACGATGCTTGGTTTGACCATGCATTGACATTTTCCTTGTTTCTCTTTGTGATCATTTTCGTGGGTCCGCAATTACCGCAACTGCCGGTCATGTACGTTGTGGGTGCGCAGCGCATTGATGTACACGTTCGGCTATTAAAGGGTAACAGTTGTTGAGTACCCAGAGTAGAACAGTAGAGTTAGAACCATAGGGTACGAGTATCAATGTTTGGTTGACAATAATTTCGATTTCAATTAATTCATTATTTTTACAAAATTTAAATATACAAAATACTAAGTTAAAGTAATTTACATAACAAGAATAAAAGATTAATTTTCATTCTTCAACAAATGCTTTCAACACTTTCACGCGTTATGCCTAATATGGACTTTAATAAGTCGTCGCTGGACGATGCTAGACAGCTAGATTATTTATGGCTCATTTCTCTAAGCTGTGGCCACGAAAACACTCCCATATGGACAGGATGGAACTCACTTCACCATAAAGAAAATCTTCCACAACAGCAGGTATCTATTCCGGATGTAAAAAGAAAAAAATGCGCCTTGTTGAACTCAAGTGGGTGTATAAATATAACGATTATCTTTAAATGCCATTATTAACAGGTCTTCTACTTGCCACCAATCAATCAATCGCCAACAAGCCATTCCGTCGTTTTGGACACCCTTAAAAGATCCATTGAAATCGCTATGCAATGTAACCAAAAATCAATATTCGTTACATATGACCTAGCTATAGCCAAAGCAGCACTTCAAATCCAACATCAAGAATCACCTCGTTTCGATAGGGCTTTCATTTTACTAGGAAACTTCCAAATAGAAATGGCCTATTACAAGGCTATTGGAAAATTCATTGATGGATCTGGGGCAGACATTATATTAGTAAATAGTGGTGTCCTCGCTCAAGGTTCCTTAAATGCTTTTATTTCGGGTAAGATTTACTAGGAAACATTTTGTAAATATCTTTGCTGAAGTTATTTTTTTTTTTGTTTTTAAAGGGACTCATTTCAATAGATGCAGAAGATTCATGTCTTGTTAAGTGCAGGGTGCAGCTATACAAGTACTTCATTTTCAAGCATTTATGAAAGAAGAAAATGTGTGGGTACATGATTTAGAAACTGATGTTGAACTAATTGAAAGTCAAGGAATCGACGCTGATTTGCCGCCAACTCTTGTCGCTATTATTTCTCGATATACTTACTTACTTACTTACTTAGGTGGCGCTACAGTCCGGGGTGGACCAAGGCCTCAACCAACAACCTCTTCCAGTTAGCCCGGTCCTTAGCTAACCGCTTCCAGTTGCGCACTCCAAGTTGGTTGAGGTCTTGTTCTACTTGGTCGCGCCACCTTAGGCGAGGTCGTCCTCTGCTGCGCTGACCCTCCGGGTTAGAGTTGAATATTCTCCGAGCCGGAGCGCTGATGTCCATGCGCTCCACATGTCCTAGCCATCTTAAACGCCCAATGTGCAGTTTTTTGACCAGGCTGATGTCGCTGTATAGCTCGTACAGTTCGTCGTTGAATCTTCTCCTCCAAAACCCGTCAACGCAAACGGGACCGAATATCCTACGAAGGATTTTTCTCTCAAAGCGACCAAGGAGATCTTCATCCGCTTTCGATAAAGTCCATGCTTCAGCTCCATATAGCAAGACTGGGATGATAAGGGTCTTATATAGAGTCTCCTTAGTCGATCGGGAAAGGACTTTACTGCTCAATTGCCTTCTTAGCCCAAAGAAACAGCGGTTGGCAAGAGTAATCCTTCGTTTGATTTCCGACGAGATGTCATTTTTTGATGTTATGGCAGAGCCGAGGTAGACAAAGTCCTTTACTACCTCAAAGTTGTAGCTGTCTATTGTGACGTTCTGTCCAATTCGTCGATGTTGGTTGTCCCTTTTTGTTGACAGCATATACTTAGTTTTGCCCTCGTTTACCGCTAAACCCATTTTGGCCGCTTCCATTTCTATACTCGCGAACGCGCCGGTGACAGCTCGCTGTGTTCTACCAATGATGTCAATATCGTCGGCGTATGCAAGTAGTTAAACGGACTTTTGAAAGATCGTTCCTTGTGTGTTGGCTTGTGAGTTTCGAACAATTCTTTCAAGTATGATATTGAAGAAGTCGCATGACAGCGCATCACCTTGTCTGAATCCTTTTTTGACATCGAAGGTCTCGGTGAGGTCATTACCGACCTTGATGGAGCAGCGAGCTTTCTCCATCGTCATCCTGCACAGACGGATGAGTTTGGCAGGGATGTCAAAACTAGACATGGCTCTATACAGTTCATCCCTCCAGATGCTGTCATAGGCGGCCTTGAAATCGATGAACAGGTGGTGGGTATCGATTTGGACTTCTTGGGTTTTTTCCAGGATCTGCCTGAGTGTGAAAATTTGGTCTATGGTGGACTTTCCTGGCCTGAAACCGCACTGATAGGGCCCAATCAGGTTGTTGACGAAAGGCTTCAAGCGTTCACACAATATGGCAGATAGGATCTTGTAGGCGATGTTCAGGAGACTGATGCCTCTGTAATTGGAGCAGTTGAGAGGGTCTCCTTTCTTATGAACCGGGCAAACGATGCTGAGATTCCATTCATCTAGCATACTTTCATCTGACCAAATCTTAGAGATGAGTTGGTGTATGCTCACTACCAAGTCATCTCCAGCTGCTTTAAATAGCTCTGCGGGTAAACCGTCAGGTCCAGCAGCCTTGTTGGACTTAAGTTTGGATATTACTATCCGCACTTCGTTTTGATCAGGTGGATGGGAGTTTTGGCTATCATCATCTAAGTTGAATGGTTCATTCTGCCTGACAGCGGAATTTTGGTCGTCATCGCCATTGTACAGTCTGCAGAAGTAGTCTTTCCAAATTCTCAGCACCGACTGTGTTTCTACTACGATGTTTCCATCCGCGTCTCTACAGGTTTCTGTACGGGATTTGTTTTGCTGGCACATTCTTTTTACCCTCTGGTAAAACTTCCGTACATTGTTCCTGGAGTAGCATCTCTCAATATCCTCGAATGCACGCTTCTCGTGCTCTTTCTTTTTCCTTCTAAGAAGCCGATGTTCTTCCCGTCTCTTTTGCTCGTAGAGCATGCGAGCAGATCTAGTCCTTCTTTGCAGCGCCGCTTTATACGCTTGTTGTTTTTCCGCGTTAGCTAGTCTGCACTCTTCATCAAACCAGGGGTTTCGTGGTGGTGGTCGTGTGAAACCCAGCACATCATTCGCGGCACTTATGATGGCTTGCTGGCACTGTTGCCACTGGTCTTCTGTACTAGCTGTTGCTGCGGTAGGACTCGTAGCAAGAGATCGGGATATGCGTTCTCTGTAGGCTCTGGCGGTGTCTTGCGATTGTAGCTTTTCGACATTGTACTTTCTCACAGTATTTCGTTGTTGTGGCGCTGTGGATATCCGCATTCGTACCTTGGCTACAACAAGGTAGTGGTCCGAGCCAATGTTGGCCGCCCGGAAGGTTCGGACATCCATAATACTGGAGGCATGTCTGGTGTCGATCGCAATGTGGTCGATTTGGTTGACGGTTATTCGATCCGGAGACCGCCATGTCCCCTTATGGATATTGAGATGTGGAAACTGTGTGCTTGCTATACTGACACTTCGCCCCGCAGCAAAGTCAATCAGCCTTAGTCCGTTTTCGGACGTGGTGTCGTGTAGGCTGTGCCTTCCAACCGTCCTACCAAAGATGTCCTCTCTTCCTATCTTGGCGTTAAAGTCGCCCAGTACGATTTTAACGTCATGTCTAGGGCATTGCTCGTATGTTTGGTCGAGGAGCTCGTAGAAACTATCTTTGGTAGCGACGTCTTTTTCTTCTGTGGGGGCGTGAGCACATATAAGGCTTATGTTGGCGAATTTTGCCTTGACACGGATTGTCATAAGACACTCGCTCACGTGCCGAAAGCTCAAGACTTCTTGCCTAAGTCTGCCGCGTATGACAAATCCGCATCCGAATAAGCGCTGTTTATTTTCTGTATAGCAGTCACCGTAGTAGATATCACAGTTTTCCATTCTTTTTCTGCCTGGCCCATTCCATCGCACTTCCTGGATGGCGGTTATATCTGCCTTGTAGCAGTTTAGGGCCTCTGCCAGTTGTTCGGATGCACCGTCGCCGTTCATTGAACGAACATTCCAGGTACATATCCGAACGTCGTTGTCCTTATTTCGTTTAGCGTGGTTGTCAACAGTAGATCCGTCCTTTTCCGAGGCTTTTGGTTGTTTCGGAACAAATTTTTTTTTTAATGGTTAGGTAGTTAGCCTCACGCACAACCCCCAACCTGGAGGGCCAGATCCTTGTATACCCCTAGGACAAGGGGCCGGGTACACCGGTGTCAGTAACCCACTACGGGGGTGTGAGCGCTGCCGTTGGCCCACTAGGGGCTCATCCGCCACCAACTCTTTTCCAAGACCCTGACTAGTACTTGGAAATCCTTATCGACCTAAGCTCCGAATATGTCGGAGTAGCTCAGATAAGGTTTTGTTTCCGTTCTGGAAATTTTAGCGCCACCGTTGGTTCCATTGATGGAATTCATCCGCTGTCGTGAATTATAGTGCTGCTATTTTCCCTTGCTCAGCACTCGCGCTTATAAGTTTAGCAAGTCGTGCCCGGATGGGCAGCGACCAGTACCCGATGGTTACCACTTGGAGGTAAAATAAGCACAATTGATGTGTAGTAACAGTTACAATACTGGGCTTAGCCAAATTAAAGCCAATCAGTGCCTACCCTATTTCTACAACATCCAACATCCTATTTCTACAACATCCATTCTCGATATAGTTCTTATAAAATGAAAACTTTGGGAGGCTGTCATGGTAAAACAGCAGAATATTGGATGAAATATGGAGAGGTGATTGATTTACGGAACGTTCTTTCAAGAAGTATTCGAACTCCTTGAATCAATTGGCTGCCTACTTCTTTTTGTTAAATCACTGCAATTATGCCAGATGGACCATAAAGTTGATAGATAATTTATCAAAAATAAAAGAAACCCATCCCGATCTTATAGAAAATGTTAGCAAATATGGATTTGGTGTGAAAAGAACCAGTAAACATTTTTCTATGTCAGCTGTGGATCTAACTTTGGAACAGACTATAAATGCCGATGCTGCAAATAGATTAACTGGTGCTGCCTCTTTTACCAACTCGATATATGCACGACAAAAATGGGCCAAAACACACACGGACAGAACTGCGAATATTTCATCATTATACACTTTGCTGGGGATTTCGCGAAAAGACGATGTCTCTCGTGATTTAAAGCCCGGCGAAATAAAAAGATTTACAGAAAACTTGAAAACTGTGAGGGAAGAAATTGAAAAATATTGTAATCCATTTACAAATAACGACAATAGTAATTATCTTTTTAATATATGCACCGGAAAATCTGTTTCAAATGAAATCAAAAAGTTGTTGCTAACAGTTCGAGAAAATGGTGTATATAAAAGAGAGAGATTTGTCTGTGAATGTAGAAAGGATGAAATGAGGGGGATTCTACGGTTTCCGTGGCGCCATTTTGTAGATCTCGGTGAAATAAACACCATTTTGTAGATCTCGGTGAAATAAACACAATATAAAGTAAAAAAAATTTATTAATCGATTAGTTTGGGAGATATCGAGGCTTAAAAATCAATTTTTTCCTATGGAAATCCCATTGAAATTAATTATTTTTGCTTCGGAACAAAAAAAGTGTTGCATACATCTAGGCGTAAAACTAACGAAATCGCTTTTTAACAATTTAGTAAAGAAATTCTACAAACTTTTAGTTTTTGAGCGCTATTTTTTTAGTTTTATTTTTTTAAAGTCTGATGCTCAAAAACAAAGTCTTTGCTCAAATTTTTAAACCTCGATATCTCCTAAACTAAGAGATTAATCAATTTTTTTTACTTTATATTTTGTGTTTATTTCACCGAGATCTTCAAAATGGAACTTTCAAACCTTGGCGCCACGGAAACTGTAGAATCCCCGAAATGAGATTTGAAAAATCCATTTCAAGAACTGAAATTAAAAATTTTTCTTCTGAACATAAAACGCAAAGAAAATCTGGAAGTGTGAAGATATCTGAACTGAAAATGGAAAGAAACCTGACTGGGCGAATTTTGTTCATAGCCTCCCAAAATTCCGTAGACATCAAGGAAATTTTCAAATATCCGCTCACACCTGTACCACAGGCATTTGGTCTTTCAGATGGGTCACTAATAAAAACAGATAAATCGGCATTTCAAAGACATATTGAAAAAGCTGCGGATAGCATTCCACCAAATCAAATCGATGCTATTGTTGTAGATGGTTTCTTTTCGTTGCACACTCTAGGAGATTTACCTTTAACTTTTGTGAAAATTGCGCTACACATTTTAAAAAAGATCTGCCGCATGAAAGCACAAAATATCCATGTTGTATTTGATCGAATAATAGTGAGACATTTATAATTAGTAGGGTTCAGTCTCGACGAATTGTCTTCAGACCAAACTTGTATTC
Source organism: Brachyopa scutellaris (assembly GCA_949775065.1). Classification (NCBI taxonomy): domain Eukaryota; kingdom Metazoa; phylum Arthropoda; class Insecta; order Diptera; family Syrphidae; genus Brachyopa; species Brachyopa scutellaris. The sequence continues at coordinate 132,469,335 of OX459112.1, read as the reverse complement.
TTTGGAGATCTTCATTGAGTTTGCAGACCGCATCTTTAACGGAGCCAGGTTTACAACTTAAGTATAATTGGACATCATTTGCAAATATATGCAGAGATGAGTATTTAATTATCGTCGGCAAGTCATTAGGCTCTAACTAGTTAAGTTTCTACTTAAAGCTTTAAATTGTAATAATTTCGCCCAAAAAGAAAAAGAATTCGGATTGATACGAACAGGACTCTAGCTGGGCAAGTTGCCAGGGCGCCAAGTCCAACATCCAAAAGTAATGAACTATATTTTAGGTTACAGAACCTGAAATTGAAGAATTGTTGAATTTCTTATAAAAACAAACACGGAATCATTCTAAACGGAATTAGAATTGCATCAGTTGCTAGGTCAATGATTTCTTGTATTCTCGATTCACCAACACTTGAGAAGCATTTTATAATATTTGAATAAAATCACAGCAATTATCTTGATCCAATATCAGCTCTTACAAAGTATCATAACAACAAATTAATTTGCATCACTTTATCAAGTTAAAAACTTCTATACATCCCAAAACCCACATGCTTTCAAAACACCACTTCAAAGATTCATCTTGTTCAATTTTCATTAGCAACACATGCCTAAGATGTCCTTGTGTGAACAATTTTACACCATCGCTCGTGCACAAGAGTTCTTTGGTAGAAAATCCTTTTTTATCTACGAGTAGATAAGTGTAAGCTCGTGAATCGCATAAGCTGGCAAGGGTGGCAGAGATTACATTCGATTATATCCTTGAAATTAGCATTGAAAAGCATTAGAACGACACTGCACACGCATGCTTCACAAACCCCACGAACACCACCTTCACTTGGGATTCCTTGTTGCACTATCAACAAACAAATTCTCGTTGAGCACTTTTACTTTCACTAGAAGCCATTGAAGCCATACGTGGCCTTATGTACAGATAAAAGCATATCTAGAACAAACCAATTTACCGATTTGAAAGGAATTTAACAACTAGGTCGCGCGAAGCACTGTTATACACTTATTTCCCACGTACTATACTCGTACAGAATTTATACAGTAACCTTGAATTTTATATTCACCCGGTGTACGAGTATGTGTATTCGCCTTAAATAATCCTTCACAAGGCTTTAAGGGTATTCAGTGAATTCACTTTAAGAACACTACCGCACGCACACACCGAACTATTTTTAAAGTGAAACCAATAGGGCACACCACAATTTTCTATCGACTTATCCTTACTAATCCTTTTCTGTAGTAGAGAGGCTTGGATTTTTTTTTTTTTTTGGTTTCGCTCATGGAAAAGCTTCGAATGACTTACAGCACACAGAACGGTCTAGGCGCACGGAACACACGAAGTCACGTACCTATCACTGATGCAGCGTTAAACGGACGTGAGCGCGACGACATCGGAACTGAAATGAATAAGAGAAAAACCATGGAAAATTTGTTACGATTTTTTCCGTGCCCCATTTTTAGCTCACGGTAATTACTTTAAAAGAAAAGCCGAATGAAGTTAGGGGAAGAAAATGCACCCTCAAAGGTAATAGTGAATTGAAAAGAAAAATTAAAAGTTAACACGATTTGTGCAATTTTCATTTGTGTTGGTAGATGGGTGGTGTGATTGATGGTCAAGTCTTGTGCTGTACACGTTTGCTTAACGTTTGATTATTGGAAAAGGAATGTAACTTATGGCTTTCCAAGAAAAGGAGAAAATAAAACTTGGCGAATTGCAGCACGTTTGAAGTCACCTACAATCAAAGTTATATGAGAATGTAAAAATTGTACTCGCCTCATTATTCGAGGCATGATTATAATAAGTACATAACATATGTACATATGAACGAACACATTTTATACGGATATAGGATTTTTTTTCTGGGAGGGGCATAAAGGCCAGATAGGTAAAGAGTGTACACCATAGTATTGCATTGCAATTTGTCTCTGGGATACATTCTTTATCAATGACATAAAAGAATAACTATAAAAAATACTTTTTATAAAGATATAATAATTAAAAATTGCATGTTTAATAATGACAGTTTTCTTTAATGTTTTCTGCTGAAGATATCCGGTACTTCTTCAGGGTCCACCTTTGAAACATTTTCTTGATGGATATGTATTAATTAGGCTAGGACGTTCAGGCGATCTTCCCTCATACTGCTGCGAAGATATGTCTTTAACCGGCGCGAGTTACCTGCTGGACCTATGTATGTACATAGCCATGTACATACGTACATACTGGACCAGTAGCAACATCCAAACAAGTGGAGCTGATGCTATGTTTAGCTGTTTCTTTTTGTTGTATGTGATTTATGTAAAACTGTTCTTGTTGTTTTTTGATTTCTGTTCCTAGTAAAAAGGCAGTTGGTAATTAGTCTTGTGCAATACGTAACGTGTCGTCTATGTTTTGTTTTGTTTTTATTTTCGTTTTTTATAAATGTCAACAAGTTTAGTGTTAAGTGTATTAATAAAGATATTTAAATATCAGAAACTATGTGTGTTTGTATATTTATTTTGCTGATCGTTTGAGATCGTAACTCGCGCGTAAGATGGAAAAAGATTGTTCGGCAGTGCTGGTTGTCACAGGAAATGTGCACAATAATTGACATAGGGTTATAATTGGCAGAGCTTTGCTTTTTTATAAGCTTCTGCTGGTGAAATAGGAATATTTTCATTTATCTGTTGCCAAATTTGTAACTCTCCCTTCAAAGCTAAAATACAAGATCCTCTTTATATTCAGCGCCCTACAAAACTTCATCTATATCAACATCACTTAAGTTATGGGATAGTAGCGTCCGCAGCTTTCCTATTCTTTGCAGCTGAGCTCTAGGAAACCTAGACGACATTTCATTTAATATATAAACAAGAAAAGGAATATACACTATAATCTATAAATCAGTAATATTCTTCAACAGATTGAGTCTGAATATTCGATCTATTAGTTTGACGGCCGGTTGTCTACGGACAGTGATTTCGATTCAAATTTCGTTATCGAAAAGTTTTCTAAATGCGTCCGTGCTAGTATCTCGTTGCCTCTGTAGGCTGTGGTCGTATCGAGAAGCAGAAATTACATCAATTTCAATGGCTTGTAATGATCGAGATAAAGGGAGTGTGATTCCCAAAATATCAGCGAGGATTACCAAGCTCACAAGAAATTCCGATGACATTATAGCTTGGAGCAGTGAAACGCAGGTGTAGTCTCCGTTATCAGCCAATTTCTGCAAATCTCCAGGAAGACATGACAAAACGTTCAAAAATGTCAAAACCGCTTCATGTCACACATTTTTTTTATTGTACTTTGTTTGTATTTGGCACTTGAGCTTTAAAGCTACTTGCGTGAATGTATGGCATGCGTGTTTCATTTTCAAAATCACGAACGCCAAGAGTCACATGTATTTCGAGCATATGCAGACATAGATTTCGTCGTTGTATGGTTGCGCCTATACGTTATGGCCCGTTCTCTGACAAATGATGCTGATTATGGAATGAGCAAACAGAAATAATGCAGTTGGTATCTAATTTCTAGTGTTTTTTCGATTGTCCTGTTTTATCTGAATCGTGTGGGGGGGCGTGCCCCTGTGCCCCCCTGGATCCGCCGTTGCATGCAGCTGTGACAGAAGTAATTTCCAGACTGCTGTCATGTCTGCCTATTGCACAATTACATGTTGATACGCCAACCAGGATGCCGATATATGCACTGCTAATTCTTAGCAGGCTACCGACTACAGTAAGGCGTTTGATAAGATCTGTCACCTTACTACCTCAAACTTAAAGCCCTCGGTTTTCCACCATTTTTCATCTCATGGCTGAGATCGTATCTAAAGGGGCGCCAGTATAGGGTTCTATTCAAATTTTCAGTCTCGGTCCCCATCAAGGCCACGTCAGGTGTTCCTTTAGGCAGTCATCTTGGTCCACTGATCTTTGTTTTAACAATAAATGATGTTGGTCATTTCATAAAAGGCTCCGATTTGTCTATTTACGCGGATGACATGAAAATCATTAAGGTAATATCTACCCCCACCGATTCACTCTTACTCTAACACAACCTTAATTCATTCTATACATGGTGCGACAAGAACTTTTTAGAACTAAACGTCGGTAAATGTCAATCCATAACCTTCTCCCGTAAACGCCTCCCCCACCCCCAGAACCTATTATTTTCGTAATGAGCCTGTTCCCTCAGTGTCCTCCATACGCGACCTTGGTATTATTTGTGACAGGGAGCTTAGCTTCCGCTCTCACATTGATCAAATAATACACAGGGCCAATTCTTCTCTTGGTTTCATAAACCGCTGGTCCAAAGAATTCTCTAACCCTTACGTTACAAAATCTCTTTACATAACCTTTGTCACACCCCTCCTTGAATACGTCTCCCAAGTTTGGTCGCCATTTCATATAACTCACTCGCTGAGAATCGAAGCTGTACAGCGCAGGTTTATCCGTTTTGGCTTACGCGGCCTCCCTTGGGCCGACACCTTTATCTTACCGCCGTACGTAGACCGGCTAAAATTGCTTAACTTGCAAACCCTTGCAAAACGTCGGGAAGTAGCAGACATACTCTTCGTCCACCAACTATTTATAGGTACAATCGATACCCCCGCACTACTAGAAATTATTTCCCTCACACAACCCGCGTAATCTTAGATCTGTCCCACTCTTCCGTCTTCCTTTCCACCGTACCAACTATGGCCATTTCGAACCAATCTCGAGAATGTTACGTCTGGCCAACAACTCGCAGAACACCCTTGACTTTCATTCCTGTATTTTCTCCCTTAGAAATTCCCTCTATACCACTCCATCCTAAGTGTTAGTATAAGTTTCCCTCTTCTGCTCACGACTCCCCTCAAAATTGTAATTGCTAGTTTTAAGTCTAAGTTTCGTAGTTTGTTTAAGTCTTAGTTTGTTTAAGTTTGCTTGTATTAAGCTAAATAAATAAATAAATAAATGTAAATAAGTTTAACGTTGATTTAGCTGAGGATAGTAATAGTTTTTATTTCTTTAATAGTGATAAACACGAATCAATTGTCTATCTAACGAGCTATTGATTGCTTGGGTTTAATACATCAGATGTTATAATTGAATAACTATTGGTACCTACTTCTCTGAAGGAACTTTTTAAACAGCCTGCAGTTCCGTGAGTGTTTAAGATACATCCCCCCGCATACGTTTTTTTATAACATGGGCAATAAATCGTTCTCGTGTGTATTGAAGATTGACCTCCCCCGTCCCTAAGGTTTTTTTTTTCATGAAATTAAGAGCCCCCGCACACTACAGATTTTTTGTCGGCCGACAGTTTAGTCGGGCTCTTAATCAGTATGAAAATATATGAGAGTGCGCACACTACAACGATTCGATATCGGCCGATAAATATTTTTGATAGGCTACACGATTGCCTTCAAACTAAAATATCGGCAAACTATCGGCCGACTACTTAATCAGTACGGCGCCCTTCTACGTGCGCACACTACAGACTATAAAGTCGGCCGATTTTTTTCGATAGCTCAGTTTGCTCTGAATTTTAAATTAATTTTCTTTAAGTTCTGGATATTTCGTCGTATTTAAATATGGAATTATGGACATATTTGGGCGTAGAGCAATGATTACCTCTCTGGAACATTTTTTACTAACTACCATTAAGCGACTTTTCTCTGCAAAATGTGTTTAACGACTTGCAAAACCAAATCGTTCGAGAACAGTCGTCCGATTGTTTGTCTGGTGTGCGCACTCACTACCAACCCGACTATTTAATCGGTCCAGTGTGCGCACTAACCAGCCCAACCTGACCAAACTATCGGCCGATAGAAAGTCTGTAGTGTGCGGGGGCTCTAACTTATGAATCAGCTTTAAAAAAAATATATTTCACTGACATAATAACAAAAATATCAGACGATAATTTTATTGTCAGATGTTCCAAGCTTCGCATATCTGAAAATATAAAATGAGCCTGCAAATGTCTGAATCGTCGGACAATGGACAATACATACAGTTTGTCAAGAAAATGTTTGCAAACCCAAAAAATAAACAGAAAATAAATTTAAAAGTATATATTTATTAAGAAATATATGAAATTTTTCTACTTTTTCTTCATAATTCCATTGTCATATGAATTCTTTGCCGTAATATAAAAACAAAGATAGAGAATTCAACCGAAAACAAGAGAAATCCAACAAAACATATCCAACGGTATTTTGTTCAGTGTCAAATAATTCTTTGCAAAACATGTTATACACTTAGGGGAAACACATAAATATAATAAAAGAAGAGAGAAAACGAATAAGTTGTAATTTCCTTGCATTCAAGAGTTGTGTTGTAGTTATTTAGTCAGAAATCGTTTGAATAGGCATTAAGATAGTTTAAAAAAAGCCAGATTAAATATGCCAGGACAACGAGTAAGTGACGATTTAATACACTTAGTGTATTATAATTATTATAAAGGTATATCTCCTAAAGAATTAGCTGAAATGTTTTCTATCAAATTCAGAACTATTTACAACATCACAAACCGTGCCGAGAAAGAAGGTAGACTAGACCTGAAGCGGTCAACAGATAGACCAAAAAAGCTAACATGGAGGGACGAAAGAAAAATCATAAGAACCATTGAGGAAAACCGTCATATCAGCACCAAAATGTTAGCCACGGACTTAAAAAAGGATTGAGGAGTTGAAGTAACCCATGAGACCGTCAGGAAAGATATGCTAAAGAACAAATACACATCGCTAATTGCCAGAAAAAAACCATTACTCAGCGCAGAATGTTTGCAAAAGACTAACTTTTGCAATGGAATATATGGAGTATTAAAACGATCTTGTTTTTTGTGGTTTTTTGTGACGAGTCCAAAGTAATGCTGTACTACTACGCAGGACTGCCGAGAGTCTGAAGAAAATCGCTAACAGCCCTCGAAAACAAGAACATCATTCCAACAGTTAAATTTTGAAAATTGTCGGTGATGATATGGTGATGTTTTTCAAGCAAAGGCGTTGGAGAAATCAGAATTATTGAAGAAACGATGACGAAAGAAGTATATTTGGATATCTTAACAGAAATTTTGAAAAGAAGTGTGCAAAAATTCGGCTTTGTTGACAGACAAATCGGAAAAAATTGTGTTTTAAGTTTTACCATGACAACGACCCCAAACATAAATCCTATTTATGTAGAGAGTGGTTGCTTTATAACTGCAGCAAAGTAATTGACACCCCTGCCCAAAGTCCCGACCTAAACCCCATTGAAAATTTGTGGGCTTATTTAAAAAAGAAGGTGGCAAAAAAGGGTGCAAAGTCGAAAAATGACCTTATTATGTTTATCAACGAGGAGTGGCTAAAGATTTCCGAAGAATACGACCTTCAGAAGCTCATAGACTCCATGAGCCGTCTTTAAGGCTAATGGTGCACATACTAAATATTAAAAATTTAAAAAATTAACTTAATTTTGCGTTTTAATAATTAATTTTATTGATGTACACTATTTTGCAAAGAATTGTTTGACACTGAAAAAACTAGTATTAATAGCTTTTTGTTACATTTCTCTTAGTTTTCGTCTGATTTTTCGTTTTTTTTTTTTGTGAATTACAGTAAATAGTTAATACGAAATAAAATTATAAAAAAAAATTAAAAAATTCACATCTTTCTTAATAAATGTATACTTTTAAATCTATTTTCTGCATATTTTTTCGATTTGCAAACATTTTCTTGACAAACTGTATGTATATCTCATTGAATTTGCCCGAGAATTTCTTTGGAAATAGTTCCAGCAAAATATATAATCATAAACTCCCATTTCACGCTGTAACATTAAGAACCTTGACACACATCAAAGAAACATCATACATCACACCCATGATTATTAACATGAAACTCAACGTAGCAGATACGTTATCCACAGAAGAGCTTTTTTTATTACCAAAACTGTTAAATCCCCAAAAGGACTCCACCATTCTTTCAACTAGCGCACTGTACTAAAAGTTAACAACCCGCTCTGATGATAGATTATAAAAGATTTCGGTTTGCTCCTCGCTGTGACATCGCATTTACCTTGAACGAGACTAAAATTACGTTGTTACGTGTATAATCAAAATAAAAATCATCCGGCAAAGAGATTTGCAAGCCATGATAAAAAAAAGGATACTTTACGACCTCCTGAATGAAAGAAAAATATAATATATAAATATTTTGTATTCGGATGTCACACTGACATCCTTCCAATTTTATTTCATCTTCACCTTTTATTCTGACCAAATTTATAGATATGAAATTTTGAACAGTCAAAAAAAAAAAATGAACAAATAAGGGAAATGAGTTAACATATACAATATACCTGCCTACATACAGTGGCGGAAAACTAAATAGCACCTTTATAAACAACTTTATTAAAACTCATATAATTTTCTTCAAACTAAAACTATGAACATTTTTTCGATATCTGTATGCAAATTGAACATAACTGCGTGTATAACGGTACTTTTTAACCCATTAAACAAACCAAGAGGTGACATGTCATTAATCGCGTAAGTGAAGTCAGTGGAGTAGCTGGAAAGACAAATACGAGTAGCACTTTTTCTTGTTTTGCATTAAAAAATTGATTTGATCATTTTATTTTTGTAAGCTTAAGTTTATTTTTGTGTATGCTACCAATCTTAGTAGTTTTGTATAATTTTAATATTGGGGAGAGGAATCCAATGCTTGGCATAAAAAAGGATGGCAATCTTTAATATGTTTAAGAGTTGCGGGCCTATTTTTGACATTCCAAAGGACTTGAAGTGTTCCAAAATAGTGGTCTACAATGCTATACGACATGTTTAGGCACACAAAGCATTAAATAAGCTCAAAAGAAAAAAACGGGCCAGAAAACGACAAAAGTCATGGACAGAGCAATGGTAGCGGCAGGTCGAAGAGACCCATTTTAGACTTCAATTGAAATAAGGAGCCTAATTGTGGACGAATATGGCGTTAATATCAAGTGAAGACTTATCTGCTAAGCCATTTGTTGCAGTCAAGCACTTGAGGAAACGTTCGATGTTTGTCAAAGAGCATTTCAATAAACCTTTTTAATTTTTAAAAAAAAAATTTGGAGCGACGAATCCAAGTTCATTAGACTTGGATCTAATAGGAAAGTGTACCTTTGTCGCCCAAAAGTTCAAGATATTATTACGAAGCATACGATGAAGATGGTCAAATACGATGCCGGGTACGATATGGTCTGTGCAGCCTTTGCATGGCATGGTGTTGGTCCTATAGCTAGAGTATCTGGCAGGAAGGATTAATATCAGTACAAGGCAATATTTTTAAATCATACAGAGCCTAATCCATCTGAAAATTTGGCCTTAGCTTGGAGGTTTGCCAATGATAATGACCCGACACATATAGCCAAAACAGTGCAAGTTGAGCTTTAGGATAACCAACTTCTGATTTTTATTTTGATATCACAGAGTTCGTACCAAACCCCAATTGAGAATTTGTGGAATAATGTGGACAAAGCTTTAAAACCAAAAAAATGGAAATTCGGTCCAATTATGGACGTCAATCCAAGAAGCTTGGCATTTCACTCAAAAAGCACGCTGCCAAAAACCTACGGAAATTAGTCAATAAGACTTGCGGCAGTTTTGGACAACAAAGAATATCCTTATCAATATTGAATGTAAAAAATATAAACAGATTTAAAAATATTAAACATTTTGCAATTTCTTCGAGTTAATACTCTGCAGTGCTATATATATTTCCACCTAGTTTTCCATCCTTTTTAAGTTTTTTAATTTTTTTTATTTTGTATTGTGATTTTACGATAAAAATTGTTACTGAATTATATATTTAAGTTAATAGTGAAAACATAGAATAAGTAATTATTAAACACATTCGAGTTTTTCTTCCGTTCTTATTCTTTACCAAGTTCGTAGGAGAAAGTGCTATTTATCTTTCCACCACTGTACATATGCGAGCATTCGAGTGCGTACATAGTGCTTTGAAGTTTCATACATCTGTAAGTTGGCAGTGGTATCCATAGACTGTATATGTGTATGTGTATAGTGTGTATACAAAAATACAAACCACATTTATATATGGCTATCGCAGTATGTTTAGTTTATGCATTTATTCATAAAATTTAATTTGGAGAGTATTTCATAAAAAAATTGCCTTGTAGAAAATTTGCCTCTTCTGACCCAGTAAAAGAGAAAATATGTGCGAATATGAATACCCACTTCATGCAACATCTCGTCCTTTGTACTCAAAGCTTATGGGTCTTGTGCATAAAACAAAAATCTATAGACTGCACACACGTGGGCATAACGTGAGATGCCTACACAGGCACTGTTGCTAGTGCAGCTCGTTATGAGTTTGAGTATTTCAATTGTTAGACAATTGTTTTTCTTTGCCTCATCATTCATGATGTTTATCTGCAACTGGTATGTTCTCGAACCCGATTCCCACTTCAATCGACTTATAGGACTGATATGATCCAATATCCTGAGACATGTGCATGGTGTGCAGACAAAGCAATTGATACTCTGGACATTTTTTTTATCGAGAATAGTGTATCAGTCGTGTTGGAGCAGAAGTGATTGGTTCCGATAAGTCAGCAATTCTCATGTATGCGCTTATAGGGCTTGTATGCTTTATTGTACTGGTAAAAATAACGTAATGCATTTTTTATTTTTGCAGGATAATATAGCAACCTTGGTTTTGGTTTCAAGGCTTTGATAATAATGGAATAAGGAAAAGAGTTGAGTTTTGTATGTTTGGAGAGACTGGTTATAATATCCAATTCACCATTTGCGAGTTTTACCGAACCGGACGCAATTAGAAAATCTGGGTGGGGTCAGTAGGTAGGGGAAGGTCATGTACCTTGGACCGGAATTTACTATTTTTACTGCAACTTTTGTTCGACGTAAATGTTTCCAATTTAGTTTGTTTATGTTAAAAGTGTATTATTTTGGATATTCAATAGTGTTAAAACGACATCTTAAGTATTCACCGTATGCATAGAAAATGCTTTTTTGCAAGGAAACCTCAAACGGTCCGAGGTACATACACTGAATGTACCTTGGACTGTTAGTGTATGTACCTTGAACCGAAATCAATTGTGTTCAAATGATGCAGTGTAAATAATATTTTATTTCATTAAAAAAAATTCAATCCATTTATTAATTCATTAAAAAGTACATTTAAGAGAAAATAAAAGAACAAAGACCAGAAACAAATAAGAAAAAAAAAACGTTAGAAATTTAATATTCTTTTTCTGGCAGCTGTGAGAAACTTCGAAATCGACCAATCACTTTGCCAGGAGATCTTCTTCTTCAGGCGAAAATATTTGGCGGTGGATAATTCGGCTTTCATAAACAAAATCAGAATGGTTCGATGCTTTGTGTTTGGCGATGTTCCGCATTAAAGTAGTCTTGGAAACGTTGAACATATTTGCTGCAGTGTTTTGCATGGATTTTCCACTGTACACTACTTTCTCCACAGCTCGCCGTAAAGCGTCAACGTCAAAAGTTGGTTTTTTTTGATCCTGACTTACTCCTGGGCATTTTTTTGAGGAAAATGGAAAACAGAACTCTTAAAAAAATTCGAAAAGCATGTACCTTGGACCGGTCCAAAGTACATGCATGGACATAGATCCAAGGTACATTCACTACACTTTTTTTAGAAATACAAAATTTTAACACATTATGTTGTATAATTGTAGCAAATAAAATATTGAATTTTGAAAAATATACATATACTTACACATTAAAACCAGTAACTTGAAAGAAATATAATAACTGAATGAACAGAACACTTCAAAAAAACATAAAAAAAAATACTTTAGAGTGTGTAATTTATATTATGTTGTTTTGATTGCACGTCCGTCTCATGCGATAAATGAACACAAGCTGAAATGAGTCCCATAAACATACTGGAAAATTTATTGAAGAACTTGTTGCAACATGTTCAGCCAATTGCCAGGAATCGGCACTCGGTCCAAGGTAAAATCAGTCCAAGGTACATGACCTTCCCCTACACTGGTCCCTGGCTTTGCGCGGGGGTTAGGGGAATAAAAAGTCTCGCGCAATGCGAAATCGCGCAAAGCGAAGTATGAATTTCATGCAATTTAGGGTGTTGCGTTCCTGAAAAATGAAATGTGAGCGCAAATCGAATTTTGGTAGGTAAATGCATTTCGCGCAAAAGTGAAACAGCGCAAAAAGAAGTCGCGCAAAGCGAGGGACCAGTGTACTTAGTTAAACATTTTCAAAGTTTATGTCGTGCGAGTGAAGATCTGCACAAGGAAATCAAGTGCGAAATTTTATTGTGTATAGCATGGGTTGCTTTTAGTTTGATATCATTCAACGATCGTATTTTCAGTAGCATAAGATAAAAGAATTGAAGAATTATATTAGAATGTGTCGCAAAAAGAGTTGCACGCCTGAATTGCGCAGAGTTATCGTCACGAAATACTGCAAAGAAAAAAAATCAATTCGGGCGATAGCTAAGGATCTTTTGTGTTCGAAAACTATGGTGCACAATGTGATTAAGCAGTACACAGAGAATGGAAATATAGGGAACAATGAAAGAAAGTCAAGACCAAGAAAGACTACAAAGAGAGAAGATCGCATAATCTGCAATTTGAGCAAAGCCAACCCTTTTTTTGACATCTACACAGATTAACATCGAAGTCGCGGGAAATTGTAATCAAGAAGTATCAGCAAGAACCATAAGACGCCGATTACTCGAAAATGGATTGCGTGGATGTATCGCAAGAAAAAAGCCGCTCATTTCCAAAAAGAATTTAAGGCGAAGGATACAATTCGCAAGAGAACACGCCGAAAAAGCACTTGACTTTTGGAAACAAGTGCTTTGGAGCGATGAGTCAAAGTTTAACATATTGGGCTCAGATGGTAAAAAGGATGTAAGACGTCCGCCAAACTAGGAACTGAATCCTCGCTACACTTTAAAGACCGTCAAGCATAGCAGAGGAAATGTAATGGTTTGGGCTGCCTTATCCTGGTTTGGCGTTGGCAAAATCACTTGTATAAGGACATATTGTGTAATACGATGAAGCCATTTGCAGTTCAACACATGCCTGATCCATTTATTTTTATGTAGGACAACGATCCAAAGCACACTGCTCGGAGCGTTAAGCAGTGGTTTTCCTCAGAAAACATTAATGTTTTGAATTAGCCAGCGCAGAGCCCCGATCTAAACCCTATCGAAAACCTTTAGGCAGATGTGGAAAGGGCTCTGGAGAAAAAAAGGAGTAAAAATCTTGAAGAACTTTTGATGAACGTAAAGGAAATATGGCGGAATATTCCAGCAGAACGATGCAGCATTTAGTTGCCAGCCCTCCGAAAAGGCGCAAATCTGTGCTTTAAGCAAAAGGTTATCCGACAAAGTACAAACAAAGTGATACCTGATGTGAATTTTTTTATTATTAATTGTTCTTGGTAAAAAAATATTAACATTTAAAAGTGTTCCTAATTATGTGTCCAAGCAGAAATAGCTGATTTTATGTTGATTTGTCAATAGTTTTTTAAAATATTTTTTTTATAAATTACTATTTCCTATAAAAATTAAGAAGACTGGATTCGTTTAACAATTTAAACACATAAAGTACGAGAATTATAATAATAAGTTTAAAACCGAAAATGGAATGTCCTTAATTACGTGGCCACCACTGTATGTATGTATTGTCGGAGGGTGTTGCGAAGAAAACATTAAAAAATATTTGTATGGGTTGGGTATGTGTTTGATACATACGATGAGGCACACCCTGACGAAACGCCGCTGATATGTACATATGTACATACTTATATCTATTAGATATTATAGCTGAAAAATGTGAAGTTCTAGTACCTTCCACTATAAATAAATGCGTTTTCAAAAAAAAAAAAAAAAAAAAAAAAAGGGATAAATCGCTCTAACTTTTTTTTTTTTTTGAAGTCCCTCTAAACTACATCGGAAAAAAAGTGCCAATAAGTCAGAAATGTGTAGAAGATGAAAGCTCACAAAATTCCAACTGACCCACTTGCGCCATTAACGAATGAAATTATTATTTGTTTAACATTTGAAAGCTCCAGGCATTAAACATATTTATTTCCCCGTAACCATGCACATTTATTCGTTAATAGTGGATAAATAATAAATAAAAAGGAAACTTGACTTGAAACGTAAAATTCTTAAAAAATTGTACGGGAATAATAAAATCGGTAATTGCTTTCATGAATATACATACGTCTAAAATCACTTTTTAATTACATCGGATAGCAGCTGGTATGCAAAAAAGTGAATAAGCGCCATCTATTTTTTGAACATTGTATATGAATCCAATTTGATCTATTTGAATTTATACAAAGTCATTTTAGTGTTTGGTTGAAAGAACTAGAGGAAAGCTTTTGTGCAAAATCACCGAAGCTAAAGCTAGATCATGCTCAAGCGGCAGCAACACATCGTTTTGAGTTTGTTGTACTTTTAACCACTTTTTTTCGTTTTGTTTTTATTTGTTAGTGCTTAACTGGCACTAATTTTGATCGCCAGTAAAAATTCGACTGTACATATTATTGTCTCTACCGAGTGCAGATTCGAGATCATAACGAATGCGTTTGCTTTAAAAAAAAATGGGATTGCAATGAAGTAGAAACGAATAGCCGAACTTATCACGAAAATAGATCCCAATGAAAAGCAAGATTTCGTACTGTTATTGTAATGCATACACACCAATGATCCAATCTGGATCATGGGTGATAATAAAACGCGGCTAATGTTTTTTTGCACATCTCCAAAGTTTTATCGCAATCGGATGAACGATGCGCGAACGCATAAAAGATGAACACATAAACATTGCTTTTTATATATGTATGTACATTGTACATACTGTTAGTATTAGTTTATTCACACATAACTCATTGCAACATTCAAATCTGTACTCCTCTTTATACTTTATACTAATATGATTATATTATATGTACATAGTCAAACCTCTTTATTATATATACCGCTTTGCCTTCTCTTTGCTATAATGTTATATTATAATATGAAATGGAATTGAAACATAACCATTATAATCTTAGTTTATATAATTTGAAGTCAGTCGTAATTAAATACTTTACCAAGAAAGGACGTGTTTTTATTTGGATCTCTAACACATACTTAATGTATAAGATGTGTTGAGCGCGCATACAAACACTATGACGTCACCCACCGCTGCACAGCTGTAGTCTGTAGGTTGCGGTCAGAGTATACCCAAAATTACTCGTTATACGGCATTTCGCTTTACGGCCTGATTTTCTGGAACGTATCTAGGCCGTTAACCGAGGTATGAGTGTATATATAATAATGAGTAGGGACTACTGAGCCAGCGGTCTTGGGTTCGAATCCCGCCGCAAACACCTAAAAGTTTTTCTCAGTGCCCACCTCTTTCGAATGTCTGACAAGCATCAAAAAGTATCATTTGTCACGATTGAGTTTCTCAACTCGCCGTTCGGAGTCGGCAAAAAACTGTAGGTCCCTTCCGTTCGTGCAAAAATATAACACACACACACAAATGGTTGCGAGAAGCAGGCCCAGGTTCACCTCGAGCTGTAGCGCCAACTAAGTAAGTAAGGGACACTCTCTACACATATGCAACTGCTACTAGTACAAAGCAAAGCGTGCAAGAAAAACGTACAAAGTGAAAACAGCTCAAAAATATTGATTTCAACCCTTATCTACGATCGCATATAATGCAAAGAATCGGCAATACTTTTTAGCAGCACCACTACATGCGGCTTCCTACTTAACCCGTTTCACGCCAAATGGCATACAGTTTTTTAATGTTTTCAATCATTTGCTATTTAGTGAGTCAATCAACCAAAGCTTTCTAAGGAACATTTTCTATAGTAGTTTTTTCTACCCTTTCCGAATCAAGGGACAGGATTGTTCTATCTACCGCCATTTTTGAAATATGGCAGCTGAAAACAGAAAAAAGGTGAAATTTCAATTGTTTTTTTTTTAAAATAATCGTAAATTTTAACATAAGCCACCTACGATACCCCTCGTGCACAAAAGAAGAGATTATGAGCGACCTTCAAGACAAGGGCTTTAAAATTCTTGATGCCGTTAATATCATCAAGAAGGAGAAGCAACAATCCGAAATAGATAAAGATGTCTTGGTAAGGCGTGGACTTCCGCTTTTTATGCTAACATACGATAAAGCTGATAGTATCGACGATATTTATCGAATTAAAACCATATTGAATATCGTGGTCCAAATCGAGCCCATGCGTAGAAATTTAAAAATAATTCCGCAGTGCAAACGTTGCCAAGGATTCAATCATACTCAAACGTATTGCAAAAAAGAACCATGGTGTGTGAAATGCGCCGGAAATCACCTCTCCCAAGACTGTCGAGTAAACAAGCAAGCCTCTGCAATCTGTGCTAATAGTAAGGGAAAGCACCCGGCAAATTATAGAGGCTGTGAAGTAGCCAAGGAGTTGCAAAAACGAAGAGATACACTCCATAAGCCTCAAAATAAAATAATAAAACCGCTAAATAAGGCAAATCGTAAGATCGGTCAGGAGAACGTAGACAAACAAAAACCACCGGGTACCGAGCGGAAGAAGGTGGTGACAGCAGAAAAGCCCTCGACTTCTGGCCTTAAAATAAACGGTAATGAAAAGCCATTAGAAAAGACATCGGGTAATGGCCCTCGGACAGCAGGAGTGCAGACCTACACCCAGGATGCAGCATCTGAAAAATCAAAAAACCTCGAAATCCCGACGGACCCTGCTTCTCAAGTTTTCTCAATTATTCTCGCGAAACTTGAAGAGCAAAGCAAAATAAATAAAATTATTCTCGATAGGTTGGTTAAGCTCGAGAGTTATTCACGGAAAACGCGTACTTCACCTAGAATATGAATGAAAAAAGAATGTTAAAAATATGTACTTGGAATGCAAACAGACTTTTGCAAAAACTTGACGAATTGGAAATATTCATGCGAGAAAAAGATATTGACATTTGCTTGATTTCTGAAACTCACGTGAAAAAGGAATCGCATTTAAAAATAAAAGGCTATACTGATTACCACGCTTGTCACCCTTCGGGAAAAGCAAGAGGCGGATCTTCCTTGTTTATTAAAGACTGCATTGAACAATGCGAAGACCTAAAGATAGAGCTTGAAACTCTGCAAATGTGCACAATTCGAGTTAAAAATAGTCAGCGTACTATTAAAATCTCATCTATTTACTGTCCACCGCGTTCCGCGCTTGAAAAAAGTGATTTTACTAACTTATTTAAATCGCTGAAACCTAATTTCATTATTGGCGGCGATTTTAACGCGAAACATTCAATTGATTCAATTGATTAGACGCATATATTTTTTTTCCTTAAATCTGGATTATTTTTCCCTAATTTGGATCAATAAGCAAACAATTGCATTCAGCAGAAAGGTTAGTAATTTCTCTGTAAAATGACATAAAAAAATGTTGATGAGAGACACCTAACGGCACTTTTGCGCTCTTTTTCTCAATCATGTCAAAATAACGCATTTTTTCGGTTCACTTGATTAGACGCACAAGCAAATTTAGTTAATAGACAAAGAGTAATGGAGCAAACTGCAGTGAAATATTTATTGGTAATTAGAGGAAGTGTTTGTCCTTTATTTAGGAAAGAAATGGACAAAAAAAACTGTTAACCTTAGAGAAAAGCGCAAAAATAGATGCTTATCATTCGTAAGGTCTTTCAAACCGCGAAATAGCCCGTCAAATAGAGCGATGTGAAAATGCTGTGCGAAATTATATTAAAAATCGTGATTCCTAAGGGAGCAATTACAAAAAAAAAATTTAAACACTGTTAACGCCTCAAGACAAGCGGAAAACTCAGAGGTCAGCATCCAATTAGGCTCATTCAACATACAACATCAGGACTTTAGCTGTAGTTACTGCCAGCAAATCAACTCTTCGTCGCCCAATTATGAGTCCTCAATACTTAATGCCAAGAAAGCTAATAAAAAAAAACTACCGCTTAATCCTGCAATTAAGCAACAGCGACTACAATTTGCAAAGATAAGATGACTCCGAATGTGCAAACTACAGGTGTTTAAAATGGCTGGGGCAAAGTTGTCTACGGACAAATACGGTCTACGATATCCTTCTGAAATAAAAGAATTAATCAGGGAAAAAAGAAAAGCACGTAAAAGATGGCAACAGAGTCGTGCTCCACAGCATAAAGCATATCTGAATCGTCCTTGCAATTTGTTAAAGAATAGCATTGAGGATTTTAAAAATCGTGCGATAGGCTCTTACCTTGAAAGTTTAAAAGCGAAAAAAGATTCCAATTATTCCCTTTGGAAAGTCGTAAAAGGCACCAAAAGGCCCAAAATCACCGCGCCGCCACTTAAAATAAATCAAAATTATGTATAGATTTCTTATGTATAGATAGCGCCCACAAAACCAACATCAAGTTGGGGAAAAATTTGTAGTGAGCATCAAGAACAAATTATGTGGCTTATAAGCCAAACCATGCAGCTCCATGGATACCGCTTCAACGAGGCTCAGATCCAGGGGAAATACCGCACCCTGGAAAGACAGTACAAAAGAGTGAAATTGTACGATTCAAAAACTGGACGGAATAGATTGTCCTGAGCCCATCAAACGTAAGGATGCATGTATACACAAATATATTTAGGGTTACTATACGTCCCCCTTTAGGGGGGCAGTCCCCCTTTTTCAGACCAAAATGCTTTCTGTCCCTCCTATACAAGCCTCTGTCCCCCCTATTGGCGCAAATTTATAGTCAACCCCATTTTATCAGTCTAACTCCGTACTAGTTAAACGCAACTTTAAACTAAAAAGCATACTTTAACTTTTGTTCAATAATAGACACTTTTTAATATGCCGCTAAATAATTTCTACTTCGCAACGTTCCCATGAGAATTTTCATTCGAACACACATAAAAGTGACAGTTTGAATAAAAAAAAACTTATAAGTCTAATTCCATATTAAATAATTAATACGAAGTTCGGGTGATTTTAAATTTAATACGAGGCGATACCGATAAAGTGGGCTTTATGACGACTATAAATATGAAAACGCTTAGTTCCGTGCTAAAATAATTTTAAAGTGTACTTTAAGTGACTATAATTTTGCGCCATTCAATTTACTATTAAAATATTTTCATTAAATATTTTTAAAAAGATTCTCTGTAAACACATCCCTTTGAAGTTCAAAATCCTTTCAAAACTGAACTTATCCACTCCTACCTACATATCACCTCACGCGCAAAAGTTTTCCTTCATCTGTCAATATATGATTTGTGCTGATATCTTACTTGTCAGTTTTTGTTTACAAATCATTTACAAATTATTTTCGTTAGCGTTTAAAAGTACCTAAAATGTCTGAAAAAGCGAATAAAAAAATAAAGTAAGCTGGAAAAAGTGTTTCGAGTGGTTAACAAAAAGCAAAGAAGGTCCTGAATATGCGACATGTTTAATTTGCTTTAACTGTTTTACTTCACTTTTGTTACGCTGGTGTTATATTTTTCAAAAACATATTTTGTCTCGCGATGTCCCTCTTTTCGTCATTTTCAATCTGGTAACCCTACATATATTCAATTAAAAACAATTGTTTTTCCTTTTCCAGTGGATTGAATGCAGTTTTTGGCCACCGGAGGGGTACGTTGCCAATGACAATGAGCATGGCGGAGGTGTTTCCCGGGAGGAAAGTATAATTGCTATAATTTCATAGGCATCTACCTCAGGTAAATATATATATATATATATATATATGTATAGGTATTTCTTTGTAGAGATGGAAAATCGCTGTTTTGGAAGATGTTTTTATTATATACTATTATATTTTATATTATTATATTTGTATTTTATTTTTAACATAAATTATATATTTTATATTTTAATGTTCTCGTTTCTTTTTGTGCTGTGAAGATCAAGCAAAAAAGAGACCAAGGTAACTTCATCCAGCAGTTGCCTTAAGGCAAAAAAGAAGACTGACTTAAATAACTTATGGACTTTGCAAAACAAAAAGAAGAAAAAAAAAGGGGAAAGAGCGAGCAGAGCAATTTAATCGCAAACTTGCTCAAAAAGAGGAATACGCTAGGCAGCGAATGGAGCCACAAAGGGAGCGTGATGAACAGTAAGAATAGCGAGGTAGGCAAAAATTGCTGCTGCTCGGAAAATTAATCCAAAAATAAGTAAGAACATATGTATCTAATAATGCTTGTTTTGATTAATTTTTTTTATGCCTTTATTTCATTTATTATAATTTTAGTTTGAAGAAGATTATTATTAAGTGTATATAATATAAAAGTGTATATAATTGTTAAACCCTAATTTTTTACTAACTATTACTTCTTCTTTACTATTACTATTACTTATTGTTATTAAATCTCAAACTAAATACTAAAAAATAAACTAACTACTAAAAATGAATATTCAAAAACAGAACAATGTTTTTTTTTTCATTTTTAATTTGCAGATAATTTGTAAATTTTCAGGTAAATATGGTATGACAGGTAAACAAGCGAACAATCTTACCATGTTTATTTTTTTTTTTGTTTTTGTTTCGAAGGTGTAAACCTCAATAGACACTACGGTGGTACTCGATTACCATAGTAGTGTGGGACTCTAACACAACTAAAACCACCTCCGTCATCAGGACCCATCTTGGTATAAAAATGAAAATTACATTTCATTTAAGTTTGCCGATTGATCCACATTTCTTCGCAAAGGGCATCTCTTGGGGCGTCCCTGTTATAGAGATTTCGACATCATGATCGGGATCATAATTGGTATCTGAATCAACCTCTAATACGAACTCGATATCATCCTCGTTAGCGATGTAGTGCAAAACGCAGGATGCTTTTATGAAGTGGCACAGTTTCTTTATACTCTTTAACTTGCAATACTACAATTGTCGGAATCGTTGTTTTAGAATTCCCAAAGTATGTTCGATTACAACATGGCTGGAGCTCAATTTAACATTGAAGTATTTCTGTTTTCTCGTTAAATGATCGTTGCCTTTGTAGCGTTTCATCAAATAGCTACTGAGAAGGTAGGCTGAATCACCCAGCAAGTGGTATTCTAAAAGAAAGGATAACATACATGTTATTACGTTTGTATGAAATTATACATATATATATTACCTCCACAGGCTGTTGCTAGGGTCTGATATATAGCTGAGTTTTGAAAAATCCAGCTATCGTGAGAAGAGCCAGGAAATCCTATAAATACATTGACGAACTTTTTCTTCTCGTCGCAAAAGGCTTGCATGGTGAGAGTCATGTTGCCCTTTCGGTCAATTTAATCGCCTTTTGATGGTTTTGGCGATATGACGATATGAGTGCTATCAATACAACCTGTGTTAAAAAAAAAAAATATGTTGGTACAAAAATATTTCGAAGTATAAAATGCCTTTACCTATTGCCCTTAAAACTCCACTTTTATTTTTGAAAAACTCACTCGTATCCATTTTTTTTCCTCGATTGGCCACTTAATAATGTCTGGACTCATATCACTGATAAACATAGTTATTCAATTAGTAGGGATTTATTTTTTTATGTTTACACTAGCAAACGATGCGTGCAGTTATGTGCATGTTCATGCGAGAGAAAAACCTGCACTCATACGTGTGGACTGTGGACACTGAAATTTTCTTTCGTTTGGGCAAGGATGAATCGTAAAGTTAAAAAGAAAGTGCACAGCTACTTTGACAAATAGTACCAAAAAGGCAAAAAAAAAAAGGCAGCGTTGATTAAAAAAAGCAATATGAGTAAAAAAGATGCAAAAAAGCCAAAGTCAACTAAATCCGTTCCCTGCTCATTATTAATGACAACATTGCCAGTACTGATAATCCGATAACAGGAATACCGTGATATTATTGGTCATCATTCCAAGTTATGGCGTTATCATCATCATCAATCTTACACGAACATTTATATATTTTGCAATAACGACATTATAACTGATCGTATAATGATCAACATTATGGCTAAATAAATTTTTATTAACATCAATTCTGGAAAAATATAATAAAAATGAAAAATGCGTTTTTAATATTTTTAGCATATTCTTTTCCAAGTTAACCTTTTTAAGTTTTTTTCCTAATCTTATCTATCAAAACAGGTGAAAGCTCAGAACAGTAAGGCTAATGCCCTGTTATTTATATAATATTTTATTTTTGTTTGTCCATTAATTTTTAGTTAGTTCAAATTGATTAACTTTTGTTTGAATCCACGCCATTTGAAAACTATTACCGTATTCACTTTGGAAATGAGTTTTCTTTGCAGCTTAAAGATATAATCTTCAAAAGTACAAACTAATTTCATCACCCTTCTGCAGCTAATTGTTCACATACTCCAGCTATCCCATTGCAGCAAACTAAAACCGAATGCTTTTCTAACGAAATTAGCCTATTCCTTTTAACCCATGAAACACATACACAACAAATACCAACACAGAAAAACATTTTCAAACTTAACGGAAAGCCCACCCACCCTTTCTGACAGAAACTTTAATTTAGTTCAGCTTTTGCGGTGATACTACAGCACTCCACTTACCCTTTCCTTGTGTGTGCATTTGTTCCTTATTCGCCTCCATTTACATTGCTAAAAAAAAAAATATGTCATCAGCGAATTAAGTCGATTTAACTTGGTAAAAAAATATCAGATTGCGGAAGCTACACAGCTTCTCCTACCGCCGCTATGCTCCTTCTAAATATTCCACTATCATGCCACGCAAGTAGCAGGGCTATCAATTGGGGGTGGTGAATTGGTTTTAAACTCTGGAACGTTTGCACACAGTAAAGCACTTACAGACTTTGTATGTATGTGTGCACAGAAGCGGCTTGACACTAATGGAATTATGTACCACAGAGAAAACCCTACCTTTAAGAGAGAGGAACCCAACACACAAACTCTAGTCAGGCGCCCTTCCACATAAAACCAAGAGACCGGCGAAGAACTAAAATACTGAGTCTACTTTAATACCTTTTATTTGTTGGCGTGGTATTTTTGTCCCTCTTTTTATGAAATTGCTAAAAGAATTGGTATCGTCGTCGTCGTCGTCGTCGTCGTCGTAAAGCGCGGTGTAGTTTGTAGATACTCCCAAAAGACAGCAATAAATTACACTAAAGTGAGGCACTCCGCCAGCCCTATATTCGTCCATGAATTTTGAACCAAAGTCAAAGAGACAAAAGAAATAAGGAAAGGGTTGTTTGTTCCTGTCAGGTGAAAATATATTAATGGTCATCTCTGATAGTGTACTCCGGCGATAGTTACAAAATTAGAAAGTGTTCCGCTGGATGTGTGGTGGTTTCTTTCAGATTAGAAGGTGTTAAACGTCCACCAAAATTAACATTTCCTTATACTAATGTCAGTATGATGAAATCAGTGAATGTTATTTATTATTTATGTAGAATAATTGGATAGTTCTGTAACAGTTCCCGGATCAATTAGTGTTTACATATCTGGAGATTATATGGGTTCTGTCAGTTCCACTTACAAAATGTCACTGCGAAATTCACTTTAAAAATGTGGTTACAGGCAGTCAAAAGTGGCATTGAAATGCCATGTAATTGGATTTATCGTGCTAGTCGATAACATTGACACCTCCAATTGTAAAATGAATTCGCGATGGTCATGTGCAACAAGCAAAACATAGATTTCACCCACAATGGCCATGGTTGAATTTTTGTTTAGTTAGACTTTTTCTACTTTATGCTCTAGTTAATAATTAGCCTTCAATTTTGGAACAAGGACGGATTGCAAGAAAGATTTTCCTCCTGGAAATTCTAGCACATACTCCATACAGACAGAGGTAAGAATTTCAGTATATTGATTTGTGAGGTGGGAACAACATAGTTACCTATTCACTGCGGCCTCAGTTCGCTCTATTGCGATTTAGAGTAGATTATCAGCTGGTAATAAAATCAATCATGTGGCAAAATGCCATCACCGTGCCATGTAGCAGCCGTCCACTGCAACTCACGGTGTCCCGACCGCGACCGATTACTCAGTAATGTACATGAGCAAATACAGGCTTGCACGTTAGATTTAAATCGTATGGTTTACGACTTATTATAACAAAGCCGCAGAGCTCTCAATCGTGAACAGAGCTTGTGATGTTGCTAAAAAAAAAACTGTAAGCTTGACAAATGTTAGCTTCCAAATGGCGGCATAGACTTGGGCTTTGAAGTAGCCCTAAAGAAAAAAAATTGTACGTGCAGAAGTACGCGTGACCGAAGTGAAACTTCTTAGCTACATACAATCGTGGACAAAGGATAATGAATTTTTGACAAAAGGAAGAGACATTCATACAACTTTCGAATTTATTGGATATTCAAAGAATATTCTCCATTTTTTCTCATCAAAAAATCGTGGAAAAAACTTAAGAAATGGGGTCATATCATACCATATGACACATAATAATTATGAATTTTCCATCAGAAATTTTCTAAGCTTCTGAAGGGAATCAAATTGTTTGGGTGTCTATTTAACCCCACTCTCGAATATATGGTATGTTCGGGTGTCCATTTTGCCCGGAACCACTTGTTGGCAATATGAATTCCTTAAGAAAAAAATGTTTTATTTCCATTTAACCAACTATATATGTACCTATTCATTGGGTGGGTGTCCAAATTAATTTTGGAATGCGTTCTTTAAAAATCATCGAATGAATTCAATATTGTGATTGCATTCATCGACTGCATTTCGAGAGTTCAATAACAAGAATGCAATCACCATTCTTAAGTATTCAAAAGATCGCATTTTTTTCTAGATACCATTTACTTGAATGCAAAAATTAATGAATGCATTTGCATTCTTTGCATTCATTTGTATTTTTTTGCATTATAATTTTGCCTTATTTTGCTTTATTTTACTCAATTAACCTACATTTACTTACATTTTGTACAAAATAAATTAAAATTAACCCAATAAATGCACAATACTCCGAAATAAAACACAATAAGGCAAAATAATGCAAAATATTGCAACTCTGATCGGTGGGAATACTACTCGCACGCACAATAGTACTCTCCACTCAATCAATTTTCGCTGTTTCTACTTTGTTGCCTATTCTCCACATCACTGATATCCATACCTTGTTGTGGTCCCCCCTAACTAAAGAAGCTTCTTACTCGACTAAGCACTAACCGCTCGACGCTGCTTGATTTCGGTGATCGAATCGGATGAGACGGGTTGCAGCAAGAAGTCACATCCCACTGAAAGATGGTTGCCTCGCACGACCGTATAACTTAAAATGGTTTGAAAGCAATCAATTGGATCGATGCAGAAATTATTCGGTTGCGATTAATATTTGTCATTTAAAACGTGATCATTTTGTTTACTCTGCATGCGGTGCATATGTAAATTATCTGTAGTGAAATGTTTAATGCAACCATAACGCGACCATTTAACGCGACCGTTTAACGCAACCTTCCGAAGTCGATGGTGTCATGTACAAATCATCGTCGTGAGATGATCTAATCGCCAAACTTATCCTTCAGCAAATCGAGTGTACCATTTGGCACATAGTGTTAGAACCACATCTCTTCAATATCGATATACTCAAGTTCTGGCCACAGAAATTCGAGTAGCATGGCTCTGTAGCCATTACAATAAATGGCTACGTACGGCTATTCCGTCCTCATTAAGAAAGAAATAAGGTTAGATGATGCCTTCTTTCTTTTTTTCTTTAGGTTTCGCAACAGTTCGGGGTGAACCAGGGCTTGCTTTTAGCAACCATTTACGTGTGCGTGTTATATTTTTGCACGAATGGAAGGGACCTACAGGCTTTTGCTGACTCCGAACGGCTAGTTGAGAAGCTCATCATGACAAATGATACTCTATGAATGTTAGGCATTAGTTAGAGGTGCCACCGTGAAAAAACCTTGGGGTGTTTGCTGTGATTTAATTCGGGGCAGCATGCTTAGTAGTCCAAAGACATAAACCATATCATAGACCAACACAGTGGGCTTGTTAACAAATCCATTCATCAAAAAATGCGCCTCATTTGAGAAAATGTTTTTTTTTTTTTTGCCGAAATCAGGATCAAGAATCAGCAAATTCCAGATGCAATCTGTGATCTTCAGCTCTTGAGTTAGTTCGACTTAATAAGGATGTTAGTAGGGTGTAAATCATTACGCAAAATCCTCTAAGTTGAGGTCTGTGAAAGAAAAAATTGCTTCATCGGCAATACGGGCTGCTATATTCTACTCATGCTTTTCGTTGTATTGCTGGTGGCTTATTGTCCTATAAAGTGAACCTGTACAGAGTAACAGTGACGAAATATTTTTTAATAACTTCTAAATAGTCGGGAATGAAACTGCAAACATTATGTCTTTTCACCTGGAAATAAAAAAGGAACCAAAAAATCTCTATCTTTTTATTTTCCGTCTTTTCCCAAGCTTTATTGCCAAACAGACTTAAGCTGACTTAAATATTTCCAAAACTGTCGAACTTTGTAGCAATTCGCACACTTAGCAACTAGAACAATTCCTTAAAGAATCAGCCTGCTACGGTTATCGAAAGTCCTACACAAAATGTTATTCGATCGATTTGGAATTCATAATCCCCATCCTCCATCCCTCCGCTCCCAATCCCGGGCTGGATTAAGGTGTCATTCGACCCGTACCGAGAAGCCTTACCTGCATAATGCGGATCTCTGTGCAGGTGGACCTTCTTTCTCCGTTACTCGTGGGGCCAATCATGAACATATATAATAATAAAAACTCAAATAATAATCCTTACAATAAGTCCGGGTTCGCTTTAATCCCGGCCGGCAGCAAGAACTCAGGGCCTTCTGCTGATAATGCACGCTATCAGGCAGCGGCAAAGAATCTGGCATCCAAGCCGGATATAAGCCTAGCAGATAAAAACGCGCACCCGCTCTTAAAAACGCCGTCGGATGCGTTGGGAAGACCAAAAGCTTCTTGCTCGTCTACCAACGTATCCTCCATGTTTCTTCGGGTCGGACAATTCAGGGAAGGTAGGCCGGACACGGTACATCGCTCCCTCTAAGCCAGCCTACAGGGATCGTAGGACTGCTTCGAATATTCTGGAAAGAGTTGGCAAGATTCCAGAAGAGGCCAGATCTGAAAAACAAAAGGTCTCCTGCTGGGCGATAAAAATCACCAAGAACAGACCGCTGCGTCTTCAGACTTAACGTCGAAAAGACAAAAGTCGCTGGACGAGTGGTGAACAACAGCACACCTAAGCCGTCCAGCATCGCAAACAGGCCTTTCAGCGAAGTCCTTAAAGATCATTTGGTGGTAACGTTATCGACCGCAGCGATCCAGATGGCAGGATCACCCCTACAAGGCTTTAGGAACGAAATTAAGGTAAATGTTGAACTGAGCGTATCGCTTACGACACCCTATGAACTCGAGGTTGAAGTTGATCGCTTCGTTGAAATATAACAGCTCGCCTCTTGGAATAATACGCCCATTCAAAAAAAAAAAAAACGCCGGACAAATACGCTCTACGATATCCTTTGAAAATAAAAGATTTAATCAGGGAACAAAGAAAAGCGCGTTTAAGATGGCAAGAGACTCGTGCTCCACAGCATAAAGCATATCTGAATCGTCTTCGCAATTTGTTGAAGAATAGCATTAAGGATTTTAAGAATCGTGCGATAGGCTCTTACCTTAAAAGCCTGATAGCGAAAAAGGATTCTAATTATTCCCTTTGGAAAGCTGTAAAATGCACAGAAAGGCCGAAAATCTCCGCGCCTTCAATTAAAATAAATCAAAATGAATGGGCAAGGGAAGATAAAGAAAAAGCGGATATTTTTGCCGCCCATTTGGACGAAACCTTTAAAACGAACGATAGTCAAGTGGTTTACGACAACATCACGAGGGTAAAACTACCATCTGACGATTTAACGCTCACATCTGCGACGTTTAGAGAACTCAAACCTGAGATCGAGAAACTAAAACCTAAGAAAGCTCCTGGTTATGATTTGATTACCAGAGAAATTCTCAAAGCTTTAACTAGAAAAGCATTAATTAAGCTTCTCCATATTTTAAATACTGCGTTCAGACTAAAACACGTGCCGAGCCAATGGAAAGTTGCGGAAGTCATAATCGTTTTAAAACCAGGAAAACCGTCGTATGAGGTAAAATTGTATAGACCAACTTCGCTTCTTCCAGTCATATCCAACATTTTCGAGAGGATATTACTAAGTCATCTTCAACCGGTTATAGAAGAAAATAGCTGACCACCAGTTTGGGTTCAGAAGTAAGCATTCGACGATTGACCAGGTGCATGAAATTACTAACGTAATCGAGAAAGCACTAGAAGAAAAAAAGATATGCTCAACCGTATTTCTTGACGTCTCGCAAGCCTTTGATAAGGTGTGGCACGATGGCTTGAAATACAAATTACGACAATTACTCCCCGTATACCTACATATACGAGATTTTGGATTCATATCTCGGGAATAGACTCTTACGTGTCAGAAATGGAAACGAATACTCAGAGGTCAAAGAAATTTCGACCGGCGTACCGCAAGGAAGCGTTCTTGGGCCGCTTCTCTATCTGTTATATACTCGTGATATACCGAAAGAAGATGGCACATGTTTGCCGATGACACCGCTATCCTAGCAGTAGGCAAAACAATCGAGGAAACGACTGGCAACTGCAAAACGCATTGAATAAAGTAAATGATTGGACGAGGGACTGGCGGATTGCCCTTACCGGAACTAAATCTGTTCACATGAATTTCACTTATAGGAAATTTAATGACTTGCCAATTTTTTTTAAATTTGGCCGAATACCCTTTGCAAATGAAGCTAAATACCTGGAAATGACAATTGACGCAAGGCTGAAGTGAAATTTGCACGTGAATATAGAGAAATGTACTGCTTGCTCGGGAAACATTCCCACCTCACTACCGAGAACAAACTGCTTTAATACAATCAAGTGCTAAAGCCGGTGTGGACCTACGGTACACAAGTTTGGGGTTGTACCAAGAAAACAAATGCCAATATTTTACAGACCTTTCAAAATAAAGTGCTTAGAGAAATTGTCCAAACACCGTGATATACTAGAAACGACGATATCCACAGGGATCTCGGAATTCCGACAATCGAAGCTGAAACTAGAAGCTTCGCGCGAAAGTATAGAAAGTGACTACTCGGACATGTTAACAATACAGTCCTACTAATTTGGGATGAGAGGAATTTATTGCGCCGGCTACAAAGGACAAATCCGTTCGACTTGGCGAGATAAGGATTAACCGCATCTAAATTGCGGAACACGCAGGATCTCTCATTGGAAAGTAACCTGCCAAACGTTTATATTTCGTGATAGAAAAATTGCTGGATAAGAATAACTTAGTTGCAGTATCTAACAAATTCATATCGAAGGGTGGTGTTTTTGGTCAGTAAGAATCTGACACTACTATTAGCACGCGCCTGCTATTCTCATAGTATCTATGTAAGATTTTCACCTACCCTCGGAAAATAAAAGGATCACCCTTGGTTACTGGTTAATAGCCGGCACCACAGTGGGTACCCTAAGATCATTAAGGAACATCCAGGTCCTGCCCTCATATGTCACGACAGCAGATGGCATCAGGGCCATGTTAAGCTGATCGTCTGGGCCAATGAGAGATCGGCTCACCTATATAAGCTGACAATAAGCCATATGGGTGATCGTTGCAAAGAAGGATATCCCGAGCAGGCCAAGAACCCGTGCCTGGATGCCAACCGAACCTCCAAATGCTGTTGACGTGCTAAATGTAATCAAAATCAGCAACCCCCAACCTACTACATACAACTAGAAGATTGGAAGGCTAGACGAAGCCAAGTGTCTCTTTAGGAATGCCTGCATTGTGATCAATCAGGAATCGCTGGCTCCTCTAACAAAGACCAATGGAGTGATCAGCTTGGAGATTGAACCCATATGTGATCCCGATAGTGAAGACGAGCTATTAGCCTCGGAATCGGACGCAAATTCCACATTAGTGGAGGTGAATCCGCCTGATTGTAGCTCCAATGCTGCGATTAGTTCCGATTAACCTTCACCACTCCAAAGCGACCTCCGCTTCACTTCTTATCTGCCTTCAACAACTAGGAGAAGATATCGCCTTGATCCAAGAACCTTGGGTTAGTGGCAACTCGATACTTGAACTCAGGACTCCTAACTATACTCTTTATTACGAGAAGAATGGCAGTAAGCCAAGAGCCTGCATTCTTGCGAAGAGTAATCTCAATATCTCCTACCCTCTAATTACTGGAAAATGCAAATACTGGCTGGTCTCGGCTTATCTCGCCCATAACGACATAGGCCCTCTACCTCCGAACAATTTGAGGAAAGCGATCGCTAATGCGGAGAGACGCAGAGAAACACATTAATACACATTAAGTTATCTAGTTCTAGTAGATAAGGAGTCGACTGTATTTATTCGTTAGATAGCAATCTAACTGATTATCTGACTATTGATAAATCAGCCCTTTGTCAACTAAAACTTAACTAACTTACTACAGTCGAGAACAGATAAGTGCACAACGTCCGGGCATACATTTTTTGTGCACTTATCCGGTCTGTGCACTTAACCGTAAGTGCACATTTTTGCACTTACATAATATTTACGTGCTTATTTAGTAGTACTTGTAGTTTTAAAATATGTATTTAAATTAAGAGAAACATTTTTAACCCTTACCGACTCATATAAATTTACACACTGAAGTGCCCATAGGTGGTACCGCTGTACCACTGTATATTTCGATGCGGTTTACATTGAAATCATTCGATCATGTTTGCAGAAAGCGTGCATAATAACGAAAACAACTAATTATTATAACGTCTGAGTGCTTTTCTCTCCTTAATTTTTGTAGTGATCAACGATCACAGAGTGAGAGTCAAGGTCAGCTCATTGTCTATATGTGACGAAGGAACAAGTTTTTGAATTGTAACAATTTTTTGACCGGAATGTCACCACAGAGAACGTCTTCACGTTATTACCTCTGCTAAATAATCTCAAGAGCAATGGATTGACATTGCTGAGGACGGTTCGGAAAAATGAACCGTATATCCCAATGGCGATGCAGCCATCGAAAGACCTCGAAATCTATTCAACTCTTAGAGCCGAAGCAACGCTATGTTCGTATGTTCCGAAGAAAAAGAAAGCCGTCAATTTGATATCCAGCATGCCTACATGCATTACGATGGGCAATCGATACGACAACTGCATCTATAAAACCACAAATCATATTCGATTATAACTCGACTAACGGTGGAGTAGATCATATTGGAGTTATATGACTAAATGTAGAACTAATCGGTGGCTTTTGGCGTTATTCTACACTATAATTGATGTTGCTTCTTGAGATCATGATCCAGAAAATGTCCGAAAAGAGATTCGCAAACTTTTCCTGAAATAACTGGCTCGCGACATATGATTGCCATCGGTTAAAGTTCGGAGCTTAGATTTGCTGACAACGCGATTTTATTTACCAAAACAGCCATGGGAAGCGTACTCCGCTCGAAAATCTCAGGTATGCACTTCTATTTCGCTTCCACAACCAATCGAAGAACGAGATAGCACCGGTCGTTTGAAGATGCCAGGCATTTGCAAGAAAATCTATAATGGTGACCGAATCAAGAGAAAGTGTCGGAAACGTTGCCAAAATTGTTGTAATACTGTTTACGACCTGCATATTACGCCTGCTCCGGTTAAATGCTTGGATTGTACTAATCCTACTAATATATAAATGTGAAAGTTTGGATGTTTGGATGTTTGGATGTTTGGATGTTGGGATGTTGGGATGTTTGGATGTTTGGATGTTTGGATGTTTGGATGTTTGTTGCTCTATAACACCTTAACGGTTTAACAGGCTTGAATGAAACTTTCGTGAATAGATAGTCTACTTCCTGGATTAGAGATTAGGCTACTTTTTAAACAAAACATACAATTCCTTGATTCCATAATTCGATTTATTCCAATTTCCGCTTTTATTATTTGGTCATTATTTTTGGGTACACCATTGTCATTGATCGTCACTCTGTTGGGAGAGGGTTGTTTTTGTAGATGTTATGCTCTTCTCTTCGCCACAAATCCATCGCTATCGCTTATTCTTTAACTAGCTGTTGCCTGCCCGGCGTTGCCCGTGCTAAAAAGCAGTCGCGTCATTTGATTGTAGTATGATAGAAAGGAAGTAGTAGGAATCGATATTATTTAAATTAAGATTCTAAAGAATTCTAAGGCCAATACATTATTATCTGAACTAAGTGGTTGTTCCCTATAGATGAAACGATTGCATAAACAATTTATGGAAATGTAATATTCCTGTGTACAAACACGTCTACACACATATGTACATAATATGTATTTTATGAGCATCAAATAATGATACTTTTTGGTTTCTTGTCTCTAATAGTTGTACTTAATGTTTATATTTAAAGTACAATAGCATTATGTAAACGTCGAGGATATTAGGCTTTGTTGTAAGCATTGATCGTGGAGTAACTGGTGAGGTTTGTCTGAAATCACCAACTATTTACTAATTTTAAGACTCAACATCGCCTGCCTACCCCTACTACAATATAATATGTATTTGTGAATTTAAAAAAAAGGAAAAACTTTATTCTAAGGTGTCCACTGACTTAACCTTAAGGTAACCAAATACCGCTGTAAAGTGACAAAAAAAAGAAAGTAAAAAAATCGTACATTTCCCCCTTTCTGTAGATCTAGATCCGCACGCTGATGAAGCAGAAACACAACTAACTAAAGTCGGTAGCAAATATCAGCAAAATCATCCCTCCTCTACTTTGTGTCACAATCCCAAAAAGGAGCATTAATTATTAACACGAACAACCCTCTCTCAACAGAATGACGATCAATGGCAATGGTTTACCCCTCATTCAATGCGTGTATGGGTATTGGGTAGAAAGAAAATTAAAGAATAAGCGATAGCGATAGATTTGTGGCGAAGAGAAGAGCATAACATCTACAGAAACAACCCAGATTTTTGTGAAGGTGAGTTTCCTGCCACATTTTTCCTATCAACGTTGCATATTTTTTTTTAATAATAGCATGGCTGATGTTATTGTAATGCAAAAGTCAATGAGGACAGGGATTTTCTTGGTGTCAGTAGGCCGGTTCGCCGGATGTTTTTGATTGCAACCAGTAGATTCTTTCCCACCTTGTTCTACAAGTAGTACCATTAAAAATCCTAAGCGTAATACTCAATTTTCAGTAACTTCGAATTATTTTAAATTACCATCAACCAGTACGACCATTAAAAGTTTTTCTTTACTTTCGCAAGTTTGTAACTTCAATTTATCGATCGTGCCCAGGCATACACATGAATGATTGCAGTGACGTAGTGGTGGTAGCAAGTAGCAACCTTGTAAGAGTTTTCCAGTGAAAAACTTTAACTGTTGGTACTTGAATGTTGAAGTTAAATCTCAAAAGTGTTCCACTTTTTACCCAGAAGAAGTGCATGGCATGCATGCAATATAACTGAAAAAGTAGCTTTTACTCGGTCTTATAACCATTGAGTATAATTCAAGTAATATTCGCATTTGAATGGCACTGCATAAAATTTAGTCTAAATGAGATCAATTTTCTTTGCCAACTGCCCTCAGAACGTAGCAAGGATACATCCTTGTGACCCAATTTATTGTTTACAGGACGTATAAATCTTACCTACCGGCGGCGGATGCTTGGTTATAATATGTAGTTCCATTTTTATACGAAACAGCTGCAACGGTTGGGTGAAGTTACAATATTTATGTTTACACACATCCATACATACATTCTTACTTGGGGTAAAGGTGGCTCATAAATTATGGGAAAGCATAAATAAGCTTATCTTTGGCAAAAGTTTAGTTAAATTGGTCTGTGAGTTGGAATCAAATCAAAGGTATTTTTTTAAGGGTCGTAGTTCTGTACTAACAGACATATACATTTATATAAATTCCTACATATGCAATGAAGGATCAAGAAAAAGGAACAGTTAATAAATTATTGATATTATTTGTGATGTACGAGTAGTTCTTCAGAGTACAAACAAAGTATGTATAATATTTCCCAATAAGACTGCTTCTGGTTACAGTGAAAGAGTTCTATTGAATATTAGGAATTCGAAATTGCGATATTATCCTATAATGGTTGAACTATTTTTTTTTTTTTTTTTTTTTGAAAATGACTCACAAGCATTTAACTTTAACGGGTTTATAAGTGAAATTATAAAGCAATTTTCGGACGGTAAGTTGTTATTATACCCTTATACTCTAAGCGAAACAATTATTTAAGGTGTTTCGGTTACTATTGTTTTTGTTCAACCCTTTCACGACCATAAGGCAACTGAAGATAAATCAAAGCATTTAGTTAATTTTAATTATTTATTTATTTTTGAAGTGAAACTTCTTAGCTCGCGGTGTGAATCCAAAATCGTGTAACGAAATTTCGTCACGAAAAACATTGCATCTCTTTCAGAACCCAACGTATTAGCACGCGTTAGAATGAGATACACTCTACACTCAGTCTCAGCTTTGTTCACAGCCCAGCTCAGTCGGGTGGCCGCTCACGCAGTGTAAGTGCATGTGTGTGCTACTTGGTAGGGTTTCGGGTGGTATACAGTGGAACAGTGCTAGCGCGGTCATACATGATAGCATTATATCTTGTACTTGTATGTGAAACCACTCTCATCAAGCTCTTTTCGAATTGAAATATTGAGAGCGCGAATAATGAAAATTAAGAATGAGATTGAGAATTAAAATGTGGGATTTGGCTTTTACTACTTACGAGCTTACGACTTTCGAGTATGACGGATTTATTTCTCTTTCTTTGGTAGGAATTCGAATGAAACCATATGAGTAGTAAAACCCATTGTATATGTGTGGGTGTGTATGTTCTCAAAATCATACAGTGAGGCCAATGCCACACGAGCGTCTTTTTCCGTGCTCCCCTTTGGTCGCGCGCCCTGAGTACAATGCCAAATGTACACACGGCGTCTTTTTGGTCGCGGGCGCTCGTGTGAACAGCTCTATTGGTTTTCTATATACTCATGCGGTTGAGGAGCACGCAGTAATATAACTAATCTACACAGGCGCAGGTAATCCGATGCCTTACGAAAGTAACCAATCGGTAATTCTGCTGAAAATTAGAGAAGATAACGCAACCTCCCCTGACAACTACCATTTTGGCACTAACCAAAAACCAAAATATAGTTGAGTCGTTCCGGTCGTACACATAACTAAGGTAGTATTTGTACATTAGTTACTCTTCGGTTGCCAGGTTTTCCTGACACGAAGGAGCCAATTTCCCAAAAAGTGTAGCCCAAAATCGCCGTAACAAAAAGTAGCCCAAAAATCGCCCAATTATTTGAATGACATTTACAATATCCAATATTTGAACTAAAACAAAAAAAAAAATATTTTAAAGTATTTATTTGGAAAAATAATAAAAATACAAAACTTGGACTTCATTAAAAATATAATTAACAAAATAATACACAAATAATTTAACACAAAAAAAAAAAAAAAAAATCCAAAGCCTCTAAAAATTCTACTGCAAACATTTCCTCCTCTATACTTTCAATTTGGTTTTGATACATATCATTGTTAAATAAATTGTAACATTTTCTTAGTTACCGGAAACTCCTTACAGAATTAACCAGCCTAGTTCAAAGTTAATTAATATTTTCTTACCTTGAAATTCTGGAAGTTTTTCGCAGATTGGGTTGTATTTTTGAGATATTTTGAGTACTTGCCCATTCGAATTATTCACGTATGTAATTAAATTTACGCACCCGATTTAGCAAAATATTAATATGTACTCGCCAATCGCCAGTTATGCCCAATTTGAAATGTTGTGAGAGGAGCACAGCCAAAGATTATTTGCAGTGAGATTACGATAAAGTTCGATTTCGAATTTGCACAGAAAAAGACTCATATGCTTTCAAATAATATTCTATATATTCCATAAGTGAAAAAGAGAAAGAAAGCTGAATATCTCTTTATTTTACAAAGCTCATTGTGACCTCTGGCGACAGAGGTGAAGTTAGATTTGATTTAATTCTGGTTTGCAAATGATTCACAATTGCGATAAATCTTTTGTAACAAACAGTTGAAATATGCGCGTAATTTAATGTTCTAGATGACTTTTTTTTACTTTCAATGGAGCCCGTTGTTAAATAGAAGTAGCCCAAATTTTGACAAATCAAAATCTTGTTTTTTTTGTCGCCGACAAGAACTTTTTGTAGCCCAATTGGCGACAAATAGCCCAACCTGGCAACCGTTCTCTTACTAGTAGTACTAGTGCATAGTGCATACATGATAGCATTGTATGTGAAACCACTCTCATCAAGCTCTTTTCGAATTGAAATATTGAGAGCGTGAGGAATGAAAATAATGAATGAGATCGAGTTGAGAACTAAAATATGGGATTTGACTTTTACTACTTACGAGCTTACGACTTACGAGTATGACGGATTTATTTCTTTCTTTGGTAGGAATTTGAATGAAACCATATGAGATACAGTGAATAAGCCAAAACAAAATTCAACATTGCGCAGGTTATATATGTATATTCAAACTTTTGGTAATTTTGGTGAATCAAAATAAATAAGTTGTTAAATTCAGTTGTCCGTGTTGAATGATGTTGATGTATGTAGGTATATGTATGATTATGATATCTTTCTTCTGTCTGTCCATCAATTTCGCTCGTCGCTCTCTTGCAATCTCTATCTCTCTGTATTTATCTCATTCGTAAAATTATATGACCAATACAAATAATATATACACCATTTTTAAAAAAAAGTTTCACTTCTACCGCGTGTGACTGACACACACACTTTTTTTTTTTCATATGTAAAATTTGGTTTTTTAACTTTTAATTATGTCAATACAATTTCTGTTTCCTGTTGCAATATTAACTAGTATAAAACAAGTAACACAGATTTCCTAAAGCAAAAAAATAAAAAAATAAAAGTATAATATCCTTAACATACATTTTTAAGAGGCAAAATAAATAGCACGCTTTTGTCCCGTTGATTTTCGTATGCATACAATTTACGTAAATGCTAGAGAACAAGCAGTTACTAGGGGCCATAGTATTTCGTAGATGCGGATGAATTTCACTATTAAATAATTACATACATATATTGTTTTCCAAAAAAGAAGTACTTGTGTTTTTCTAGTATGTACTGATGTGACTTTTTTAAGTTTGCAAACAGCAACTTGAAAATTTACTAGCAAATATTTTTCTATGTTAATTACGAAATTTTGCAGCTATAACCAAGAATGGTTACGGTCGTGAGTCTTTACCAAAATGGCTACATTTTTACGTATCGATTCCGAAAAATTGTATAAGAATCGAAGGGTTACCGAGTCTAATTTTAAAGCTTTACTGCTTTGAGAAGGAAAACGTAAGTAAAGTGAATACTTTATTGGTAATCAATTACTACATACATACATACATGTGTATGTATATGATTAAAATCGAATTGTTTCATAAAATCATATATTCAATCCAACTGAAACAAGAGGAGAAGCAGATGAGGATATTTTTGTTGGAGATCTTAGATGCTTTAAACGGCTCTAAGAAAAATCACCTCCCAATCTTCGAGCTTTATGGGCCTATTTCCCCGTTTCTTTAGGTCTGCCTCTTCCTTATTTGCTCTTCCGATAGTTGGACGCCAGTCATAGCCTTGTTTTCAATAATAACAAATTGCATAGTCTCAGACTTTTCCCTTTTAATTGACGGTTGTTGTGACTTATTCATAAGTACGGTATGTTCTTTTAAGATTCGCACAAATTGCATTCGACTAGTGGGAGAAGCTTCGCTTGTCATGGCTGTTTCTTGAATGTACTCTTTACTCTAAATAGCTCAACGAGGTTGTTTATAAAACAAAAATTAAAATTAACAGTAAGTTACAATAAAAGCTACCGGTATTGCTTTCAAAACAATTTTATTGCAGTACGATCGAAAAATAATACAAAATAATAGTATATATTACCAATATTCGATGGACTGGTAGTATTTACTTAAATGAATCCAGTATTTGCTACAAGTATATTTGCGAGCAAATAAAAACTTATTTTTATGCTTACCAAATCTAGTAAATACTTTAAATATTCCCTTCTACTCGGGGTACTAGTATTTGCTTCGGCCTTTTACTATTTCTACTAGTATGTACCTAAGTTTTATGCATACGGCCCAATGTTTAGATTACAACAAGCGTGTAAATTCGTCCAACGAGTATTGAAAAAGAGCGTGCATTTTCTGCTGCTGCACACTTTGGCAATAAAATATGGATGCATTTAAATTTTAAATGATTTAGTCTATGCTTAAAATTATTATTTAATTGTTTTTAAATCCTGGGATCCCGGGGTTAACATTTTCAAATTCCGAAATCCCGGCAGCTAGCATGCACTTCAGACCCCCCAACATTAACAGCTTAAGAAAAAAAAACCAAAAGTGTTTTATCGATCTCTCAGACCTCCGCGCGGGTATAGAAAAGTTAATCTCACTGATAATAATTTTCATTTCCATTCTAATGTTTTTCTGCACTTGAATGATTATGTCACTTGATTTCGGGATTCGAGCCACGTTTTGATTGTTTTTTCTAATGTTTTATTTTATTTTCTCTAACTTTTTATTAAAAGGAATTTTTCAGTAGTAAGATAAATTGTAAATTATCATATCTCTGTACTGTGCAATAACATCGCGAAAACCAATGTAAACTGTTTAACTATGATAAAAATAAATGTATCAGTATCTGTAAATCAATTACAGCACTAGCACTGCATGCTTTATTATAGCAAGTGTATCGCTTGGAAATTTTCGAGTTCATTTTAAACTTGTACAAATGTTTTATCTCTGGAATATGAAGTGTTCCCTTTTCTAAAACCCTCACAAAACTGGAACGGGAATCTTAAATCGCTTGTACTACTTACCATTACCCAACGTTGTTAAATCAGCCAATAATAATCGCCAAGTAATGAATGTTCTTGGACTTGCATGCCCGCAACTATTTAATCATTCAGATCACCAAATTTTCCTATTAAAGTACAGTCTCATGTATCATCTCGCATCACTTTGCCAAAGTGAAATAAAGCCAAATTTTAAAATATGGCCTTTTTCCTTTGGAGTTACTTCACGACATCCCTTGAACCTAACATTTGGTAATGACATGAAATTAAGCTTGACCCTCGATTTGTGTAGCAAAGATTGTATTATTAGGCATATCAATTTCAATACCATGTGTCGGGAAACAATTATTGTTCTAAATATGCATCTAAATCTGGCACACATCTACTACTGTTCAACGTTTATGCCGATTTGACGAATATTTTTTCATACAATTTTAGGAGACGGAAACGCGTTCAAATAAGAGTGATAATAATGTCGTTTAGATGCATGAACAGAAAATGTTGCAGCATTACGTGCAACTTTACAAATATTCCAGTTTGCGTAAAATCTGTTTTGTTTTTATTTGCTGTAAAGCCAATTTTGTCTCTTGAGCGCACTGACAACTTTCTTCCGAGTACCAAAGGCAGGCTTCATTTATTACCCTTCGTTGATATCTTGCAATCGATAGAAATACTGCCGCAAGGCTTACTTTAAAATGTTAAGAGATATCAGTTGTTACGTGGTAATTATCTTAATTAACGCAAAGAAGCTAACTAAATCAGACAACATGTACAGTAATCAATGCCAAATGTACTCGTAACATGAGATATATTTTCAAAAATACTAAATGTTTGCTTTAATCACGCTGTCGAGGTGAGGATAACTCCTCAGGTGTGTCGTGTAGAATTTAGAAGAGAAATAAAACCAAATACTACCTCAGCAATTCCATGTCGTTTAAGCCCATAACCTTTATACGAGTATGTTCATTATTTGTAAGAAGAAGTAAGGTTATATTTCAGTAATTTAAATGGAAATTAAGGGTTAATTAGCAAACCAAACAAGCTTAGATTCAATGAAATCAAACATGCGGTCATGAGGGAAACATTTCTTGAAAAGGCAAATTGTTGTACATACTTAGGGTGATGGCACTAGTAGTCGGCCGATTAACTTATTTTTTACGTTTGACTCGTCTTTAAAATTCCGTTATTCAAATAATGAATCGAGTATTTAGTTTATCAGCATATTTGGAATCTGTAGATTGTAGAATGCTACGAATTTTTAGTGGATTTCCTACACAACAAAAAAAATATTTACAAAAATTAAAATAAAAGTCTGTTTCTTTAGTAGTTGGCCCCTCAGCTCCAGAAGTCGGCCACTTGAGTATTCAGTAGTCAGCCCCTTATTTTTAGTCCAATGTTTTCGTTATATTGATTAAAGTTAAGA
Organism: Brachyopa scutellaris; assembly: GCA_949775065.1. Lineage (NCBI taxonomy): Eukaryota > Metazoa > Arthropoda > Insecta > Diptera > Syrphidae > Brachyopa > Brachyopa scutellaris. Next base: position 132,429,083 of record OX459112.1, on the reverse strand, counting down.
AACTTTTCGATATCTGATATTTAATAAAAACCATTACAAATAATTTAATTTAAAAAAAAAAAATGTACTGATATTAAAAATTAATTAAACACAATATAAAGTAGGTACTTACTCCCTAATTAATGAAACAACAAAAAACGAAAAAATAACGAAAAAAACAAAGCAACTTTAATAACTCCCTATGAGTTTCAACATAGTACGAATATGATCTATATTAAATTTAACTTCGTAACAGCCTAACCTGCGTTAACAGGAATGTACGGTGTTCTTATATTCTGTTTTGGGCCTTTTAAATAACACCAACATCGGCTGGTTGGGTGATGTCAGTCGTATTTAGCAAAAGTTCATACAAAACTATATCATTATTTCTAAAAAAAAGTCGCTCAGTTCTATAATTAGATGCGGCTTATGACCATCGACCAGAAACAATACTGGGCGTTTGATGTTATTTTAAGTTAGCCAGTCATTTGAACGTTTGGCCACGTACATAAAAAAAATGTCTTGAAACCCATTCAGCCACTCTTTGGTATTTCTGAAATCCATTTCTCTGGGGTGCTTTTGACTACAGCTTAACGCAAGGGCACATATTGAAGAACGACTAATGGAGATGACGTTTTACGTTGGGCACTGAACACAAACAAAACGGTCATCGTCTCCTTGTCGTTTCCAGGACTGATCCTAGATGTATTTCTAGCCTTTAGGAGCCGTTGGATCCGTTATAGGTAATAGGTATCTGCTATCTTTATTTCATCTAAAACATAAAAGGACGACATAAAAAAACCAGTCTCCTTAGTCGGCAACCATACATTCATGAGGCCGACTACTGACAATCCTTACATAGTATAAAGCAAAGTCCCGATCGGTGTCATATTACCTTTGTAGTAAAGGATCTCAAGAACCGCTGAATAGATTTTAACGATTCTTTTGGTATTAAATTACTAATTTCTTGGAGAAGGTTTATCAATTAGCTTTGAATTAGATACATTTTCGGTTTCAGAGTTTAAGGGACTTCAAATGAGAAAACGAAAATTCAATTTTGAATAATCGCCTATTACTTCAGAACAGCTTCTCCCATGTGATTGATATTCATTCTCAGCTTAATTACATTCAATACACATATTTTAAGACTGAAATCATATCTGTGCAATTACTAGAAGCTGATTAATAGTACAAAATGCATTCCAAAGTCGTTTTTTTTTAATTTTTTTTTCACGCAGAAGCTGAATCACAGTACTAAGTGGCAATCGTGTGGCGTTGATGATGAGTTTTTTTTTTAATTCTCTCATTCCTTTTCGTATTTCTAGCATTTGTTTTCGATTTTTTTTGCAAAGCATACTGAGTCAGTGATGGTACACGTAGGGAAAATTCCCTACACGTAGGGATTTTCGATGTGAAAATGACCCCGTAGGGAAAAAAGAACAGATTTTTCTTCTCTAAGAATTTTGGCCTGAAGCGTAGGGATTTTTTATTTCATAAACTATTTTTTCCAAGAAATGCAACCAAACCCTAATTAAGATATGTTCTCACCTTTATGTCTTCAAACCTCACAATTCGATTTCTAATTTTACCTAACCTGAACTTCGCTGACAGTTCTGTCACTATGTTTTTCTCTTTCTTGCGTGCTGTGAAAACCAATGGTATAAGTATCACTCAGGCAAAAAAAATAACGGTAAAACGGTACTTTATATGTTTTGGTTTGATTTGTCGCCTTTTTCCATTTGTCTTATTGTTCTTGCTCGCGTTCGCGTGTTCGTGTTTAATTGTTTTAAAAAATATTTTACAAAATATATTTATGATAATATGATAATAGCTTTGTGTTGTCAGCCAACCAGCCAACATGAGTTCGTCGGAAAGATCATTTTCCTCTGATGGAAGCAGGAATCCAAATAAAATCAAAAAAAGAAGACCCGAAAAATATCGAAAACAAAAATTTTATGATGATTGGCTCGAAGAAGAGAGCTTCAAGGGCTGGTTGTCCAAATTAATAGACGATTTATATAAATGCAAGTGCGAAGCATGCGACAAAATCTTATTTTGTGGAAAATCTGACCTTTTAAAACATGCAACAACAAAGCTCCACAAAAAAAATGTTGCATCCATTAAAATTTCAACAAAAGTAAATGATTTTCTTAAACAAAACAAAAGTGTTGAATGTGTTGATAAAGCAGTGCAAAATTTCGAAATAAGATTAAGTTTATTTTTTGCTGAGCACAATGTTGCATTTCAAGTCGTGGAACATTTGGTACCACTACTAAAAAAAATAGTTCCGGATTCAAAAATAATAGAAAAGTCGCAGCTCGGAAGGAAAAAATGTACGAGCATTATTAAAAATGTATTAGCTCAACAAGAAACAGAAGATTTAGTCGCTAAATTAAAAAAATATAATTTTTCTGTAATGGTTGACGAGAGCACCGACATAGGAATGAATAAATCGATGTGTTTGCTGGTCAGATAAGTTGATGAAGAAGAGCAACGAATAGTTGTTAGGTTGCTTGACCTAATCAAAGTTGGATCGAACTGCTCTGCCGAAGCTTTGTACAAGGAGTTTAAGGACTTTATTTTGAAAAATTAAATTCCTTTTAAAAATATTATTGGTGAGTACAATTTGATATATTTTGCTATTTTGTTAAGACCCTTTTTTACCACAGGTATGTGCAGTGATGGGGCGAGTGTTATGGTAGGCCAAAATAATTCATTTTCTTCAAGATTAACTACTGAAAATCCAAAGGCTATCGTAATAAAGTGTATATGCCATTCAGCTTCAATTATTGCAAATAAAGCGTGCCTTTCATTGCCTAGAGCACCAGAAGAATTACTTCGACAAATTGGAAACTACGTTTCTGGCAGTTCAAAGCGATGTATTCAATTGGAAGAGTTCCAAGAACTGCTAAATGAGAAAAAACGGAAAATTTTAAGAACGTCTGCAACTAGATGGCTGTCTCACCAAAAATGCATTGAACGTATTTTAGAAAATTGGGTAGTTCTGCTCGAATATGTTAAGTTTGCGGTAAGTTCAGACAAATTAAAATCAGCTGAGTTTATTTATAACGAACTAACAAATGAATGTAACAAAGCATATTTACTCTTTCTCAAATATGTGCTATTTTTTTTAACATTTTAAACGCTCTTTTTCAATCAAAAAAAACTCTTATAAATACATGAGCTTTATACGGAGTCCGTAAAACTTTTTCTTCAATTGGGACAACATTAAAAAGGCTGAACTAAAGATTACTTGTAACGTAAGATCACCACATGTTACCTTGCAAGTAGATGAAATTTATCTTGGACCAGAATGCAATGATATTTTAAAGAAAATTCCGAAAAACGCAGCACATCAAATAAAACTTGATTGTTTAAATTTTTATATTATTGCTTTGGAGGTAATCCAGAAAAGATTACTGATCGGAACTAATGACATTTTTAAGGAATTAGGGTTTTTGAATCCAGATCTGAATTTAATTTCGAAAATTTTTCCCGCAAACTGTCTTTCGATTTAAATACAATTTTACAAGAGTGGAGGCGAATTGAATATAGTTTTCTTGGAACTGAGAAAATCAATCTGGCTGAGCTTGACGTAGTACAATTTTGGCTTAAAATAGATAAAACTCGGAATTTTAATGATGAAATTATGTTTCAAAATTTGTATGATTTAACGAAGCATTTGTTGGCGCTGCCTCATGCAAATGCTGAAGCAGAAAGAATATTTTCCATAGTAACCGATGTTCGAACAAAGAAACAAGTTAAGCCATGAAAATTTAAGTTCCATATGTATAATAAGATCATCATTACAGGATAAAAGCTCTAATTGCATAGTGTTTGAAAGCCAAGAAAAACATTTTAAAAGGATGGACTCAAAGACCCTATATGATCACCATGTGTAAAATTTTTTTTTTTTTGTTAATTACATTATTATGTATATAAATATAATGTATATATGAAGCTTATACTAAGGTTTATTTCTTTACATTACTCGCATAGTAAGAAAATATATTGTGTACCCACAATGGATAACTACCTATATTATATATTTAAACTATAACAATAACGGACAAAATGTATAAAATGTATAACAAAAAATTATAATAAACAAAAATCCAAAAAAAAAAGATACATTATTTTATTTTATCAAATATTGGTAAAAAATTATTTGGAGAGTGCGTAGGGAAAATCATCCTCCGGTAGGGATTTTTTTTTGGTGAAGTAGGGAATTATTTTTTTTTCTTGTACCATCACTGTACTGAGTGTATCACTCAGTGGCAATCGTGTGGAGTTGATGACGAGTTTTTTTTTTTTTGTTATTCTCTCATTGCATTCATTCTCGTATTTCTAACATGCGTACGCGTAGTGGGCACCGTAGCGCAAGTGGTTAGTGCGTCGGACTACTGAGCCAGCGGTCTTGGGTTCGAATCCCGCCGCAAACACCTAAAAGTTTTTCACAGTGCCCACCTCTTTCGAATGTCTGACAAGCATCAAAGAGTATCATTTGTCACGATTGAGCTTCTCAACTCGCCGTTCGGAGTCGGCAAAAAACTGTAGGTCCCTTCCATTCGTGCAAAAATATAACACGCACACACAAATGGTTGCGAGAAGCAGGCCCAGGTTCACCTCGAGCTGTAGCGCCAAACTAAGAAGAAGTACGCGTAGTGGGTTTTTGATTTTTTTTTCAAAACATACTGAGTGACTTGTGTATCACAGTCGCAGCACACAGTGGCATGGCAATCGTGTGGAGTTGATGATAATTTTTTTCGTAAGTCGCGCTCCTCCGAAACGGCTCGACCGATTTTCATGAAAATTTTGGTATATACATATTTGGTAGGTAAGGTTGTAAAGTAGGTTGTACAGTATATTTCATCTCGCTAGGTGACGCTGGAGTCAAGTTATTAATGACTTCTAAATCTATGGACCAAAAATGCTCATATTCACAATATATGTTGGTTCAGTGCCCAAAAAGAAAATTGTAAAATCTGGACCCGATAGGTGGCGCTGGAGTCAAGTTATTGCTAACTTCTATATTTATGGACCAAAAAGGCTCCTATTCACAATATACATATGTTGGTTCAATGCCAAAAGCGAAAATTATATAATAAAATCTGGACCCGATAGGTGGCGCTGGAGTTAAGTTATTAGATCTATATGTATATATAAAAATGAATGCATACACAATGTACATACATATTTATGTTTGCCTTTAATAAACTCGGAAACTACTCAACCGATTTTGGTAAAAATGGCAGAGCACGTTTTTCTTAATATAACCGGCGGTTCTGGTACCTGTCATACAAAATTTCGTAATTTTAGGTGTAATGTGAATATGAAACATTTTGTCAATTGATATAGACAGACAGACAGACAGACAGACAGACAGACAGACAGACAGACAGACAGACAGACAGACAGACAGACAGACAGACAGACAGACAGACAGACAGACAGACAGACAGACAGACAGACAGCCAGAGAGATAGATAGATAGATTAACAGACAGACAGATAGATAGATTGACAGACAGACAGACAGGCAAACAGACAGATAGACAGAGCGTCCGATTCTTTGAACTAAATGACAATGTATGTATTGAAAGTAACACTATATTTTTTGGACACGGGCGAAGCCGGGCGGAACAGCTAGTTCGAAATAAAAACTCGAAACGGAGTATCCGGCGCCGGCTTCTAAGAAGTTCGTATCCGGTTTATACAAGTAGATTTGCCAAATGGTCATCTTTAGGTTTTTTTTATATATTTACTCATACAGTTATTGTGGTTCTTGCGCAACGGATATTACCTAATAACCAATTGTGCAAGAGAAACGCACGTATTAAAATCTATTATCTTACCTGGTTTTTACACAACATACTGCACTGCCCCTTTTCACAACTTTTCCCACAAAAAAAAAATCAAGCAAATATATTGGCGCAAATTCATATTCAGCCTTTGATTAGGGTATAAAATCGATTCTATTTAAAACCGGTTTTAAATTTAAAACCATATTTTAAGTTTTGTTATTCATAGACACATTTTTCCGAGCATTTTTCCCATCCTCTAACGAGTTCCTACTTTAAAACGTATTTTAAATGTTTTTTGATCAAACAAACCCAAACGTAAACATAATCTGACAGAAATCTAATAAATTCACATAAAAAAATAATTCAAACTTCAAAATGGATTCAAAAATAGAAACCAAGTCAATTTCCGTTATTATTTTTAATTTAAAGCAATTAGTTTTTATGCATGTATGTACATATGTACATACATATATGTATATATATTCCGATAAAACGAGACAGGGGACAGAACTGGGAATCGATGGAAAGGGAAATGCTACGGCAATTTGTGGAACGGCATTTTGGAAGTGGTGGAAAACAAAGGCAATGAGCTTAAGATGAAAATATCAATGGATAGTAATTTGTGTAATTTGCTTATAAGAAAATATATACCATTTTCACTTTAAATTCGTTTTTTTTTTTTGCAAATTAAATTCGTTATTTTACAAATTAAATTCGTATTTTTGCACTTTGAATTCGTCATTTTGCAAATTGAATTCGTTTTTTTGCAAATTGAATTCGTTTTCTCTTCGGAACACTGGAATTTACTACCAAATCGTTTTTTTACGTCAAGTACACATACTCAGTTCCGTTATCAAAACATAATTTGCCAAGTGTAATATAGTAGGCCTATCGCCAGATAACAAGATCTAACTGCTCTAAGTACTATGGTGTTAAAAATACCAGCTACAGCAATTGAGCAGGAACCTCATTAAAGTCTGTAATATGAGATATTTTTCAGTGGGTGGTAAGGGATCTCACACTAAATCAACACCCTATGAAGCTCAAATTCAAACCTGCACCTCTCCGCGGTGAACTTTGGAAACTTTAATTTCTCATAAATTTAAGGGCTTAGAACAGGCTTAATTTAAGCAAGAAGGTGAGAGTAATTTTATTACATATATTTATGTGTATACAACGCATAACAACACTCTTATCTAAGCGATTTGGTATCAAATCATAATGTTAAAATAAAAAAAACGAATTCAATTTGCAAAAAAAACTAGTTCAATTTGCAAAAATACGAATTCAAAGTGAAAATGCTATATATTTATATATCTTACCAACATTACACTGATCCTTCAAACAAAATGTATATGTATTGGAATTGGTAGCGCACGATTCGTTTGAGGTTATTTCATATCAACGATATCAATAAAAATTTTAGCAGTGGTTTTGTCGAACCAATACCTCGAATAAAATTCTTTTTCATCTAACTCCTCAAATGGGTTCGATCGGGTTTTATACATTTTTGATTTTGTTATCAATTTAACATCTTCGAAAATTTGGAAATCACGATCCCCGGAATCATTTTAATAACTTTCTTTATTGAAAATGACGTTTGGCTAATTTTAAATTTAAAATGGCTTTCTAAGTTTAATATGGACTTTATGACAACTATGAATACCAAAAAACCGGTTTTAGCTTAACTAGGTGATTAAATATTTTTAAAATCGGTTTTATCTGACTATGAATTTGCGCCATTGTGTTTAAGGCAATTTAAAAGGGGTTGAACTATTTTACGTTCGCCTATTTATATAATGATAATCTCTGACCTACCCTCTCTTTTTACTCCTGAATTAAAACTGTGGAAGGTGTTAAATGAAGCAAACTTCTTAAACCAACGACTAATTAATTTTTTAAAAAAAAACCACTACAGACCTTCGCAAAATATGCACAAACCACAGAAATACACACACAAATGGGGTTTGCTTCTGTGAGAAAATAAGGGTTTTGATCCCTTAGTGGTCAGTACAGCGAAGATAGGATATTTGCCTCAGTATTGTAACAATAGCTGCATAAATCTGTCCCTCTTATAAACACTCAAGGCTCCGACCCATAGAATCCGTCGACTTCGTTCCGTTGTACTTTGAAGTTGAAGTTGAAGTATTGGCGGACGGAGCAGTCCCATAGAATCCGTCACATATCTACGTAGAAATGTCAACGATTCTCTTCATTCTCACTCTGCTTCCACCAATGAATAATCTCAATTTGCGAATGCGTTAACTTCAGTCTGTGAATCTGTGAACTTAAATGCGTGACTGACAACAGAACAAAATCGTTAGGTTTGTTTGATGTCGTCAGCCCTAGGGTGCACTGACTAGTGTCAATTATTTTCGTGGTTGTCAAAAAACCCAGTGCAACCCCCGTTTCATCGAACAAAAATACCTTGCCCTGACAACTGGCATTCTTTGAAAATTTAACATAAATTAAATTTGGTTCATTTTCGTATATTTTTGCACTTTTTTAGTTCGTTGTGTTACTAAGCAACCTATCTGAACACAAAAAAAACAAGCAAAATGAGAAAAACCAACCCAATGAAAAATAACCAAATGACAAATCAGCTGATTTAATGTTTTGACAGCCATTTTTCTTGCACTGACAAAATACTCGGGGTGAATCCAGTGAAGAACCAATGTGGACAACGAACGCAGGGCAGCATATTCAGTGCGTTTTTAGTGTAGCACTGGCGGACATAAAACGCATCAGTGCATTTCCAGTGCACCCTAGTGCGTCCTAGGACTGACATCAAACAAACCTGTTGTCAAACGAATGTCAACGGTAAAGGTGATGACAGTTTCTCTATATTTTCTCTATGCTTCCACCAATGAAAATGCATACTCTCAATGCGTGAACTTTAATATGTGAATGTGTGAACTTCAATGCGTGAATGTGTGTACTGACAAAGTATCAACGGATGCAAAAAGTAGAAAGTAGACCTACTTTATCCGTCGAAGTTCATGCATCCGTTGGTTATGGGCCATCTCCCATAAGAATGTGTGTATTCTATCGAGCCGTCACTTGAAAATAAAGGAGCAACGGATCGACGGATTCTATGGGTCGGGGCCTTCACTGGATTACCGTAGTAGCATGACAAATCGCCGCAAATCGGAGAGCAATCCCCGCAGGGTTACCATCTCCTGATTTGAAAACAACACGATTCGTCGAACGAAATAAAGATAATTATGTACAAAGTGGACACCACTTTTGGCATCGATGCATAAAGATACTCGAACAAATACCCTCTACCTAAGTCATACAAACATTTGATCAAAATCGAGGTGTTATCCATTTTGTACACAATTACCGAAATAGATCTTGTATTGCAATGTCCATTGCACAAGAAAGAGGTTTTATATTACGTTTACACCAAACGAAACCCCGAGGTTTCGGCAAATTCATCCACAACTCCGAGGTTTCGCCATACCTTTTCGAGATTTCGAAATCTCGAGGTTTCGGCGAAATCTACTTGAAATCTTTTTGAGTTCATCCGTCCGTGAGAGGTTGTCAAACCGAACAAGTCTACAGCGTTAACTTCGGTTTATTTTGGTGTTCATTTATAGATGTCAAAATATTAAATGCCAAAATAATTGCGGTCAATTGACAGGACACCGGTAAGTTTGCAAGAATATAATTAATTTATATAATTTGTTAATCTTTTCAGACAATGGGCAACGAAAAAATACAAAAAAATAACATTTTGGTCGCCTACTGGAAATGTCAACAAACAATATTGTTCTGCCTAGAGATGGGCAATTGCTAATAAAAACAATCGAATAAATCGATTGTTCTCTGCTCTGTCTCTGCTATATTTTTCCATATTTTATCCGTTTCTATTATATTTTTATACTCTGAATGAGTCAAATAAAAGAAAATTGGATTTATTTTCAACTTCAATAATGTTTCACGAAACATTTTGACGGCACGCGGCCAACGTAGCTTGCTGCGGTGTAAAATTGTAAGCCGCCGCAGTGTATGCACCTATATTTACCGCAATAGGATTTCATACCATTACACCGATACCGCGTACTGCTCCGATGTGGTAGCTCCTTTAGATGACAGGAGTCGATTGTTCTGCCGCGATTGTTTTGGGCGATAGGTTCGATTGTAAATGAGGTTAAAACTAAAATTCAAATTGAAGAAAATCTTTTTATTTTAAATATCAATGGTTGCATGCGTTCAGATTTCAGATCCAAATTCAAAAGTCACACTGATACCACGATGAATAAATTGAGACATATGTACATTTCTACAATAGACCATTAGTATACTCGCCTGGTAAAATAAAATTTCTAGAATACGATTTGATAGTTACTCGATTGTTTTCTACTAACACCGAATTGTCTATTTATTCGATTGTGAAACTTATTCTCAAACGCCCATCGCTAGTTTTGCCAGCCACTTCAAAATGAAATTTGAAACCTCTTCAACTCGGTGTAAACGGGTTACTGATGTTTCGGTGAATGTTAATCGAAATCTCAAGGTTTCGGCTCGGTGTAAACGTACTATTATCTGCCACCAAAAAACTATCGAAATATTCAAAAGTGTATTGCAAGCTGAATTTTAAGGTTTGAATTAAGGACGACGTCATATCTTAAGGAATAAAACCAAAGAATATACACACCCAAGAAGTCGCATCTCATATAAAATTTTTGTATGAGAACATTTTTACCGGCATGCAGAAGAAATTGTATACATAAACCGCTTTTCACTGTGGTAGTATTTTTTCGGAGCAACCTCCGTAGAAGATTTTCAGTCGTTTCTTTCCGCATACCCTTCGCCTACAAAACCGGGTTTCTGTCCGCAAATATCATCACGTGTGGGATGGCCCAATGTTTGCATGGTGGGGTTGAAAATAAGAATTTTGTTTTCTTGGCTTGTTTTGTTGTTGTTGTTTGAAAACAAGGATTTTATTTTCTTCGCTTGTTTTGTTGTTGTTTTCTCCGCTTGCTTGTGCTTTTGATATTTTGTGGCTCGATATACAGGGTGGTCCGGTTTGAGTTACAGATATTTTCGGATTTGATTCATTGATTCATACTATGAAAAAAATTGTTTGAGAGGGGGGGTCTATCTTGAACTCCCACTGAGCTACAGGGTGTTTAAAAACGTTCCTTCATAGAAAATGGTACCAACAGTTATTCTATTATAATTTCTAGTGTATTAAACTAAGAGCAACAAAAGTAGGCTCGTTTTATAGATAATTGAATAGTGTTTATAATAGTTAAAAACTATTACCATCCGTATTTTTTTTTTTGAGATATTGGTATTCAAACACAGATTTTTTTTGATATTTTTTAACCAATTTTTGTGAAAATCGCATTTATCTCGGGAGAGTGTGCCTATAATTTTTTTTTACTCTTATTATTTTGATGCGCCATACTGTCACCTACAAATTCACCGTAAAATGTTTTTACCTTTTGCTTGCAGTTGGGCCGGTATAAGATTAATTTTAGTACAAAGGCCATTCAAAAACGAGCACCCGGACCACCCTGTATATGTGTATTTTTTTAGAATTTATTTTACTGCCTGTTGAAGTTGGAGAAGGGGAAACGTTTCACTTTTTGGTCTGATTCAGGCAAATTTGCCCTACCGCGGCTAAAGAAGTTTCACTTCAAAAAAACAACTCAAATCGGACGATCCCTTCTCGAGCTATGCGCGGTCTTATGTATTTAATTTTTGTTTTCTATACGAAAATGTATGTAGAAGAATAATTTTAATAAATTAAAAATTAAATACAAACCCAATAATACAATATGTACATGCTTTCCAGAAATAAAAAAAAAATGTTTTCAATCGACAGGTAATTTAATTCTTTACCATTAAATTGAATTGTACCATTTTACTCCTGTAACTAATTCCTGGATGACAGAGGCGAACACAACGTCAGACACAGATAGTGTCTTCTCAACTGAGTGTCCTTGAAGACGATGAAAATACTTGATTAAACAAATTCTCAAAAGCAACTACCATAAATGAATATGAAATCTTGGAAACTCTCACAAGTCCATTAGGATTTTCGCGAGAAACTCATTCAGCAAAAGTACCTACTTTTAAGATTATAAGAAACCTGCGATGCACTGTTGCATTGGTAATGTACATTGAACATCTAGTGTGCATGTGCAACGCTCTATGTGTTCTTTACCGAACGCCGGATTAGGTTTTCATAGAAATCGAGGCTCTGTTACTTGGCAACAAAGAAAACATAATATAAATTTGCATTGAGAGAGGAAATATAAAATGCACCGTTCACCTTTCATTGAATACGAATTGAATGACAGAGTAGATGAAAAGTTAATTTCACAGCATAATAAAATACATGAATACACATCTTAGTCCGATGGAACGAAGTAGGGGGTTAGTAAGAATGATTAAAGTAGTTTGAAAAGTAAAATATAGGTTTCACGATTTTTTTACGTTTTTACTGACGTCGCGTCGTCTTGGTTAGCTACAAATGTCAGCAAAAGAGTTATTTAGAAACTTAAAAGTGGTGTTATGTTATCAGATTCAGAAATATCGCGAGGAAGCTACATTAAATGTACTTCAATTCATGTCGTTTTCGATTGGGCTTTTCAGATTCTGCTCTTAGATTCCAGATTTTTCGTGCTGAATGGAAAACAACCGAGATTGATCTGTTGCAGAAAAACACGGCACGCCTATCGAGGTAACCGTGAAACTTTCAACGTCTTCTGGCCATGCCCTTGCTAGGTTATCTACTCTCTCGTTTCCCGGTATGTCGTTGTGGCCAGGGACCCAGAGTACGTTCACCGTGTAGGATCTTGCAATGGTATTAAGTTTTCCTTTACACTAGCTTGGAGTTAGTTTTGGGGTTTGCAAGTGCTTTAAGCGTGGCTTGACTATCTGAGCAGATATATACGCAAGTTTATCTGTTGTTGGCGTTTTCGAGTTCGTCAATGCCCCTAAGTATTGCAAACACTTCCCCTTGAAAAACAGTCACTGAGGGTTCTAAGTAAATGGATAGATTTATCGGAGGATCTAGACAGTGTACACCAGCTCCCTATGCTCCGCTATTATGTGATCCGTCCGTGTATATTACTACGCCCCCTACTACGGCGATCGCTTTGTCTTGTTGACAGTTTTCACGGCTGAGGAATTTGACTGTATAGTCGGTCTTAAAAACGTAATCTTTTTCTATGAGATCACTTGGGATGCTGACAAGTCCAGAGGCATCTGAAACATCTTTCCAGATGGCTCTATGTCCCGTGAGCATGTGTGGAAACTAGTTTTGGTAGAAGTTAAACTTCATACCTTTCCATTATGCAATAATAATGTAAGCTAGTGTGTATATCAATGAACGGCGACGGTGCATCCGAACAACTGGCAGAAGCCCTAAACTGCTACAAGGCAGATATAACCGCCATCCAGGAAGTGCGATGGAATGGGCCAGGCAGAAAAAGGATGGAAAACTGTGATATCTACTACGGTGACTGCTATACAGAAAATAAACAGCGCTTATTCGGATGCAGATTTATCATACGCGGCAGACTTAGGCAAGAAGTCTTAAGCTTTCGGCACGTGAGCGAGCGTCTTATGACAATCCGTGTCCAGGTAAAACTCGCCAACATAAGCCTTATATGCGCTCACGCCCCCACAGAAGAAAAAGACGACGCTACCAAAGATAGTTTCTACGAGCTCCTCGACCAAACATACTGGGCGACTTTAACGCCAAGATAGGAAGAGAGGACATCTTTGGTAGGACGGTTGGAAGGCACAGCCTACACGACACCACGTCCGAAAACGGACTAAGGCTGATTGACTTTGCTGCGGGGCGAAGTGTCAGTATAGCAAGCACACAGTTTCCACATCTCAATATCCATAAGGGGACATGGCGGTCTCCGGATCGAATAACCGTCAACCAAATCGACCACATTGCGATCGACACCAGACATGCCTCCAGTATTCTGGATGTCCGAACCTTCCGGGCGGCCAACATTGGCTCGGACCACTACCTTGTTGTAGCCAAGGTACGAATGCGGATATCCACAGCGCCACAGCAACGAAATACTGTGAGAAAGTACAATGTCGAAAAGCTACAATCGCAAGACACCGCCAGAGACTACAGAGAACGCATATCCCGAGCTCTTGCTACGAGTCCTACCGCAGCAACAGCTAGTACAGAAGACCAGTGGCAACACTGCCAGCAAGCCACCATAAGTGCCGCGAATGTTTCACACGACCACCACCACGAAACCCCTGGTTTGATGAAGAGTGCAGGCTAGCTAACGCGGAAAAACAACAAGCGTATAAAGCGGCGCTGCAAAAAAGGACTAGATCTGCTCGCATGCTCTACGAGCAAAAGAGACGGGAAGAACATCGGCTTCTTAGAAGGAAAAAGAGAGAGCACGAGAAGCGTGCGCTCGAGGATATTGAGAGATGCTACTCCAGGAACAATGTACGGACGTTTTACCAGAGGGTACAAATAATGTGCCAGCAAAACAAATCCCGTACAGAAACCTGTAGAGACGCGGATGGAAACATCGTAGTAGAAACACAGTCGGTGCTGAGAATTTGGAAAGACTACTTCTGCAGACTGTACAATGGCGATGACGACCAAAATTCCGCTGTCAGGCAGAATGAACCATTCAACTTAGATGATGATAGCCAAAGCTCCCATCCACCTGATCAACACGAAGTGCGGATAGCAATATCCAAGCTTAAGTCCAACAAGGCTGCTGGACCTGACGGCTTACCCGCAGAGCTATTTAAAGCAGCTGGAGATGACTTGGTAATGAGCATACACCAACTCATCTCTAAGATTTGGACAGATGAAAGTATGCCAGATGAATGGAATCTCAGCATCGTGTGCCCGGTTCATAAGATAGGAGACCCTATCAACTGCTCCAATTACAGAGGCATCAGTCTCCTGAACATCGCCTACAAGATCCTATCTGCCATATTATGTGAACGCTTGAAGCCTTTCGTCAACAACCTGACTGGCCCCTATCAGTGCGGTTTCAGGTCAGGAAAGTCCACCATAGACCAAATTTTCACACTCAGGCAGATCCTGGAAAAAACCCAAGAAGTCCAAATCGATACCCACCACCTGTTCATCGATTTCAAGGCCGCCTATGACAGCATCTGGAGGGATGAACTGTATAGAGCCATGTCTAGTTTTGACATCCCTGCCCAACTCATCCGTCTGTGCAGGATGACGATGGAGAAAGCTCGCTGCTCCATCAAGGTCGGTAATGACCTCACCGAGACCTTCGATGTCAAAAAAGGATTCAGACAAGGTGATGCGCTGTCATGCGACTTCTTCAACATCATACTTGAAAGAATTGTTCTGCATTTGTGATATTTTGGTTCAATTTAAAATAATAAAAAAGTTACACCACTTTAGGACAAGTTTATTATGAAATCAATCAAAATACATAGTACAAGAGCTATTCATCGTCCGTCTCATCATAATACACCTCATCCCTGACACTGTTGGAGCAATTCAGGTTGTTATAAAAAGTGTGATGGCGGGATGAAGTGCAACAAATCAAGAAGGTCCTTTTTCTTTTTTCAGCTATGGTTGGTTTTTCCAATGCATCTACTCGTCCCAAACAAACATGTAGGCATCACCTGTCCCCATGTTGTGCATTCCAAAGCAAAAAGTCCAAAGTTGTCTCTTGCAATACACTATTCCAGTACTCAACACAGGGGTAGGTAGGGTTTTCATGAAGACAAATGTGATTACACTGACGTCAGCAGATGATTTTCCCAAAGTGGTATCGTCTTTTAATCCTTGTCTGGCACTGTCTGCTTTCCTCTGGTGTAATTCTAGTTCACGTTGCATCTCTTGTTTTAGCTTTGTTATGGAAGAGATCACATTTTTTGCAAGAATCATTGATGGTTGCATGGAAAAAATTCTACTGAACATCAAAGATGAGACAGCTTCAAGTGTGTTTTCTTTATGAAGAGAATACATTCGTCCAAGGATCAGATCCGGTAAAAGATATCTCCTATTCTCACTTTTATGTCTGGTATAATGAGACCCATAAACCGGTGTATTCAAATTACACCACTTTTGCTCTATTACTTTGTTATGTTATGCTCTGTGCAAAAACGATTTCTTCAGCTCCATCTGCTTTTGAATACAAAAAGGTGGCTGGAAATATTTTTGTATTAATAGTTGGTAATGTAAGGAATGTATGTAACACCAGAACAGTTGTACACTACTTTTTCGCTGATAGCCTCATATGTATTTACGAAGAATGAAAACCAATATGCAACAGTTTTAAGGACACAATTGCATTTCAAGTACATGTAATATATGTATAAATATGTACATATATGAATGCATGATTTCAAAGCCATTAAATCGCCTGATACTCTGCGTCTCACATAAATTGCTATAATGGTGAGAAGTCTCTTCAGCAGCGCCTTCTAAAGTGGCTACGTTACGATTGGGGCGCATGGGAAAGGATTGTAATGTACAATAACTATTCCAACAAGGATTATGCGTTTTGCTAGAGAACATCTGTTGCCCGCACCCATCCATCATTGGAGTCTACTTGCAACGTGCATAGTTACCACTTTAAGGATTGCATAATAGAGGACGAGTGTAATTCCGGCGCATATTATGGAAACCACTGTGAAATATTTGATGCGCTTACATACCTATGTACATCGGATGGTGATGATAAATTGCATCATATTTATTTATAATTGGAATGGTTCGTTTAATGTCTTATATGTATGTATGTACATACCGACTAAGTGGGCAGGAAATGTTGAAGGAAAAGTTTTGTCAGTAGATATCTAGAATTCCTGCTATCCATGTTTATCTGTTTTTCTGTGTTTCTACATACTTTAGTTTGTTTGTACATATTGTACATACATATAAATACATAATGTGCAAGTCATTCACTTTCATAGATGTAGTAGAAACAGTTGTAACGTCGAATTAACCTCAGAATTTTATCGCTATATCCGGTCCAATAAAACCTACGCCACTTTCAATTCTGGATATAATGTCATATTTTTGGCCAAATGAAAAATAATGTTTGCTTATTTATTGCAATCATCCTGGGAATAAATGTACTACATATGTATTTTAGTACACCACTTATTCCAAACAAAAAACTGCCAGAAATAGATATTTTAAGATATTTTAGTTGGAGAAATTTCTGAAGTTCGCTATACATTATAAAGGGTGTTTTTTTTAGAGGTATAGAACTTCCGATAGGGATAACTGTCAAACTAGCTAACATACTAATGAAGTGTGTTTGACTTTTTTTCAGTATACTGTGACAAATCACCATGTAAAGACTTACACCAGAACAACGCTTACAAATCGTGGAAATTTATTTCCAAAATTCGCGCTCTGTTCGCCAAACTTACACTTACACTTTTTATCGTCAAATCATCTTCAGCGATGAGGCTCATTTCTGGCTTAACGGGTATCTAAACAAGCAAAATTGTCGTTTTTGGAGTGAACACAATCCTCATGAGACCCTTGAGACTCCATTACATCCTGGCTTACATGCCGAAGGCGCCATCGGCCTATTTGTCTTTAAATCCAAATCCATTGCCAACATTACCCTGAATGGCGAACGCTACAGGCAAATGATTCGTAATTTTTTTTATTCCTTATGTCATTAGAAATCATTTGGAGAAGAAATGGTTCCAACAAGACGGCGCACAATCGGGCAAAGTGGCCCAAAAGCTGGCATTAATTCTAATTTGAGAATATCTATATGTTTTTATTATTTTTCGATAAAATAATATCCACATTATTAAGAAATGCAAATGATTTCTTTTTAGACTTATCTGATTCATCACAGCGGAGCTTAGTTGAAGCTTGATTTTTTCTCAGTTGACACAGAAAAAAAATTTGTTTTTTTCGTCTTTGTATGTCGCCCGAATTTTTGTTAATCTGTAAATAATTTTGAAATCTTGGTATGGAGCCTTCAACTTCGGGTATGTAACAATGTGTACGGCAAAGAAAAAAAAAAAAAAGTGTAAAATAGAGGTGATATCAGTTTTGAAAAAAGTGTATTTTTAAGGACTTCCTAAATCCCGTAGACTTTTAGTTGGGTTCCGGACTCGCCCGAGTTTTTATTTTCGTGTCATATAAATGTGTGTGATGTGTATTTTGTATTCCGGTTAAAAAATCTGCACTTTTCGTGATATTTGGATTTTTGTATGGTGCCTTCGGTACACATTTTTTTCCGTTTTTTAGGATTTTCTTCAAGTTTAATTTTTTTGGCAAGATCAAATTAAAAACAAGCTTTTAACGGATCAGAAGCAGACGATTCTGGTATTTTCGTAACCTGTTTAGTCCCCATTAGACTTATAAGTGATGAACATATCATCTGGGAAAACCCTCGTCCAGCTTCCACGAATTATTGCAAGCGTAAAAGGGGGTGAGGAAGGTAAGTGTAGCTGATAAAAATTAGATCTTTAAAAAATCTTCTTTAAGTTTTTAATATTGAAAAATAGGCACCTTTCAGAAAAGCGGGCGTTTTAGTGGGCGTGTGGGTGGGCGGGTTTAAAAATATTTTGGGACTGGTCTCAGAAGCTATCATGTAAAATTTCACATTCTTAGCTGTAAAGGCTGATTTGATACCACATTTTAGGGCATCCTACCCCACTGTGCGGCGCAACATGCCATACAGCGCGTGCAACCATGACTTTGTTGAGCCAAACGTTTGGTAACCGAATCATATCAAGAAATGGACCTGTGAATTGGCCACCTCGTTCCTGTGATTTGACACCTTGGACTACTTTTTGGTCTATGCTGATAAACCAGCAACGATTGATCATTTAGAAGTCAACATTCGACGCACTATTGATGAAATAAGACCGGGTATGCTCGAAAAAAATGTATAAAATTGGACCGTTCATAAGACGTTGGCATTTACTTTACTTTGTCTTCAAACCTCAACCAATAGAATTAACAATTTCGAGTTAACCCATTTCTTGCCACCACTGAAATCAATTCAAAATGTTTAAGGAAAAGGTTCTGTGGTCGTAACCCCTAAAATCAACTGACAAGATAGGCAAAATAAAGCAAATTATACTCATACCAATCTTCATACTAAGTGTTTAGGTATGTACCATGTCTATAAACAGATTTAATGCCTATTAGTTGCTGACCTGGGACCAGAAAGATGAAAACCACAAACCAACTCTGCACTCCAGTGCATGTCCAAATCCATTCAAATATTTAACATGTTTGCATGCTAATGTACTATGTGGAAAAGCAAAATCCCCACAATCTGTTTACATCAATTTAAGTGGGTTGTAAGGTGGCACACACAGAGGGTTGGGTGTGTCTGTGATATTTTAAAATGAATTCACTTAGCAAAACTATTCAAGCAACTGGTCTTTCCTGTCTTGAACGGAGAACGTTTTCTGCTTTAATGGTTTTTATTGTGGTTCACTTGTGTATGATTCCATTTTTTCATTGTTGTTGTGTTGTTGATTTTCCTTATTTCTGACAGAGATTTAAGATTGTTTTCGGAAAACATACAACAAGCGGTTCTATGCACACACCAGAAAAGTTCTTGAATTCTCCATTGAGTTGAGCAAGATGTATATTATGTATGAGAGTGTATGTTAAGAAAAGAAGACAATGACTAAAATAAGTAAGTTTTAGCTTAAGTACAGGATAAACGGTTGGACAAGTTTGACACAAATGCCATGAGTGCATGCTCCGTATAAATTGCATAAATATAAATTCCATTTAGCGAGGGCAGGATTACGAGTATGTATATACTTATTGTTCAATGAATGTTGAGTTGATTATGTTTTCTTTTTTTTTTTCAAACGTTGTTCAGATGATTATGTAAATGAAAAGCAGAAGCAGCAATGCAATTATTCAACATTAAACAAACTCAATAACTTAAAGAAGTCGAACTGAAAAATGCATTACACTCCAATATATTTATAGCTATTTAAACTATTATGATATCACTTTATCGAAGTGGCATTTAACCCATCAGTGGGCGTAGATTTATTTTATAAAAATGGCACTTGAACCATTTTGATTTATATGTCAAATATGGATATATGTATTTCTTAAAGTAAACGTTTACCATCCTATGGAATTGATTTAACTATGGGTAGCTATGGCGTACTGGTGTAGTAGTACTTTTAATCTTTTAGACTGAGAGGTACTACTTTCAGTTGGGTTGTTACCTGTTAAATGTATATGGTTCTTTTAGTTCAAAAGCAAACACAAGACAGAAGTTGATTTTAAGATTTTTATTACGATAACTAATTTAACAATCTTAATTTCTATTCTTATCTATTTTATAATTTACGATTTAGGTTATAATTACGATTGTGTTTATTAAGCATTTGTATTGTCACGATAATAGTATAAGTTTTGGGATGAAATGCGTTAATAAAAGAAATAGAATTTTACAGCACTTATTGTGGTAAAAGAAATAGAATTAGAACTATGCAGCACTTCTGCACGCAGCCGTTCAATATGGGATCCCGAATAATAATGTCTCTGTAGTAACGTTTTATACGCAGCCGATCGGCACGCAGTCGATCGATCTGGGATCCCGAAATAGAATAATATCTCAATCTCACCGCATAATGCTCTACGTTCATATTCTTGACCTATCCAAGAATATGGAACGAGGGAAAAAGAAAGAAAAGTAAAAATGACCCACTTACGAATCAATGAATTATTACGCTGTGTCGGTACGATTCAAGTGCGATATCAGCATTTTATGCTCAAGCGTTGATATGGGAGTTCAGTGTTCGAGAGTTGGGCAATGTTTACTTAGGTCAAAAGAGTTTATTTGACGTAGCTAAGTAAGCAATAAAGAAGGAAGTTAAAGTGGGACAAGAGGATGTTGCGACACTGATCGTGAGGGTAATTGATCGCAAGTGTATTGACTTGAAGTGGAAATGGGGTTTTTGCATTTATGCGTATGTAAACCTTTAATTGGGTAGCCTTCCTGTTGTTTTCTATTATAAAGATTCAGATTGTTTGCTCAAGTAGGCCGTGACAGACTCTTCAAGCTGCAAGGCTGCTGTCAACACCCCACCCCCCCAGTTGTGTATTTTTTTTACTGGGTGAATCTGTATAGGTAATTTGAAAAAGTCATTTGAAAAAGATCAGGAACGCATTCAACTGTTATTGACACTATATAAGTGAAGATTCAAGTAAAGAGCCGGACTTGATTGATACGGATGATGGCGAAATTGTTAAAACAAAAATCAATACAGAAAGCACTATTTTGGAAAGGACGACTAAAAACTCTATAAAGGGGTCTTAAAGCTAATTCTTTTAACATTGTTCCACCCCAGAACGATATCATAATCACAATTCCACCATAGAACCACTTACCAGAGGAAAGATAAGCGTAGAAAAGTGAAATCATGATGGGGTGTTGTCCCACCTATTTACGTTACTATTACTCACCTACCTACTAAAAGGTTAATACGAACGGGATAAGAAATGATTATGACGTTATAAGATGAATGGGGTGAGATAAGATGGGATAAGTATTGAGATAGGACGTGAGACAATTGGTTGGTTGTGAAGTGCACTTTACAACACTGGGAACATTATTGTAAAACAGGTATCTCATCGCTTGTCACGCTGAGGGTTCACGTTTCGATTTCACTGGCAGTGAGACTTATATTCACCCCTATCATTAAATTCGCCGGGGAGAATGATTCACGAAAATTCGGAAATCTGTATCATTGAATCCGTTCGAAGGGAATCGTCCACTTGTCGGTAATTTGAACAACTTTTCACTTGATCATTGAAAACGAACGGATCGAATCACTCCATACAAAGTTTGACGTTTTAGATCCGCGAGAAAATCGTTGCGGATGGTGTTTTTGCTGTGGTTTTGGCTAGCATTTTTTTTTACTGCAAAGAACTTTGAACGTTGAAAGTGCAGAAACAAACAAATGGAATCAGAAATTGGATCGATCTAATTTTCGACCAAACCCAAATGGGACAGAATTCCAATTTTCTCTGGTGTTGTCACAAAGCGGGAATGATAAGTGTGTATAAATGTTCAAGGCTGGACTCGACGCGTATCGCTAAAAGTCGCCAAAGTTATGTAAAGGGAATCAAGTTGTATAACTCCGCTCTTCAAGATCAGCCCCAAGAGTAGTTTGAAGATGGAGGATCTAGAATAGGTGGCAAAAGTTCAAAAGAATGGTATCGGCACAGAGTTGACCTGGTCACTGCCAAAAACTTTGATCGTTGAGAGTGCAGAAACAAACAAATGATGAACTAACTTCAGGCATACACAGAATACACAGATCTTTACACAAAACATGCGACCAAATCAAGGACATTTTAATGGAAATAAATGTAAATACTAAAAACGTTGAATTTTATAAATAAAA
Organism: Brachyopa scutellaris; assembly: GCA_949775065.1. Taxonomy (NCBI): domain Eukaryota; kingdom Metazoa; phylum Arthropoda; class Insecta; order Diptera; family Syrphidae; genus Brachyopa; species Brachyopa scutellaris. Next base: position 132,406,927 of record OX459112.1, on the reverse strand, counting down.
TAAATGAAACACGACATTGGAATTCAATATATTGCAAAGCAAAAGCTTAAAGTAAATCCAAACAAATATTTATTTATAATTTTTTATTCCTTAAGATTTTTGCTTTCACACCACAATCGCCTTTTCAAGTGTCAAATAAGAAAACAGCTGATTTCGAAAACATAAAAAGGGATGTAGATAAAGTAGTGTATCCGGCGGATTTAATGATCACGACGATAGGTGAATGTGAACCGAATGATTGAAGGGAATCTCAGATCCGTCGGATTTAATGATAGGGGTGATTATTAGTTGTTATAATCGCATAAAAATAGTGAATAATATTTTCTGTCTAAGATTTGGCCAAATGAAAGTATGCCATATAAATGGAATCTGAGCATCATTTTCCCGATCCTCAAGTGCTCCAACTACAGAGTCATCAAACTCTTTAACATCGCCTACATGATCTATTCTTCGAACCTGATTGGCCTCTATCAGTGTGGTTTTAGGCCACGAAACACACACATATCCTGGGAAGTCCTAATCGTTAATCAACACATGTACATTAATTTTAAGCTCGCCTTTGACATCATATATATATAAAGACGAACTGTACAGAGCCATGACTAATTTTGACATCCCTGCCGAACTCGGCCGTCGGTTGGTAATGGCCTTACCGAAACCTTTGATTTCGAAAAAAGAATCCAGATAAAGTGGCAAACTACCATGCAACTTCTTCAACATAATACTTGAAAGAATTATTCGAAACTCACAAGCCAACGAACGAGGTAAGATCTTTCAAAAGTCCGTCCAACTACTTGCATACGCAGACAGTAATGAAATGACATTACTGGTAGAATGCAGACGAGCTATTACCAGTGCGTTTGCAAGTATGTATAAAAATATAACACCCTTATTATCCCAGTTTTACTATATGGAATTGAAGCATGCACTTTATCGCTCGGTCGCTTCGAGAGAAAAATCATTCGTTATATATACGGTCCAATTTAGGGTAACCAGACGTTCACCTTTAGGGGCGACAGTTCCCCTTTTTCATACCAAAATGCTGTTTGTCCCCCCTATACAAACCTCTGCCCCCCTTATTAAGTAAAATTCAAAAAAAGAAAACATTCAATTTAAAATTGTTAAAATATTTTCATTAAATATTTTTAAAAAGATTCTCTGTAAACACATTCATTTGAATTTTAAAATCCTTTCAAAGCTGAACCCATCCACTCAATGAACTAATACATATCACTTCCCGCGCAAAAGTTTTCCTTCATCTGTCAGTTTATGATTTGTGCTGCTATCTGCCTTTTGTCAGTTTTTGTTTACAAATTATTTACAAATTATTTTCGTTTGCGTTTAATGTATGCCTAAAATATCTGAAAAAGCGAATAAAAAAAGAAAGTGTGCATATAATCAGTGCTGGAAAAGGTGTTTCGAGTGGTTAACAAAAAGCAAAGAAGGTCCTGAATATGCGGCATGCTTAATTTGCTTTAACTTTTTTACTTCAACTTTTTTACGCTCGTGTTATATTTTGCAAAAACATATTTTTGCCCCTCGATGCCCCCCTTTTCGTCATTTTCAATCTGGTAACCCTAGTCCCATCAGCATTGACGGGTTTTCGAGAAGACTTGACCACGAACTATACGAGGTGTGCAGCAACATCGGCCTAATCAAAAAACTGCGCCGACATTTAAGATGGCTAGAAAAGAACGAATAGACAATATCGCTCCGGCCCGCAGAGGGTCGACTCCAACACAGAAGGTCGGCAAAACAGAGGACGACATCGTCTAACGTGGTTCGCACAAGTGAAAGAGAACTTCAATCAACTTGGAGTAAGTTAGCTAAGGACCGGGCTTACTGGAAATGATTGTTGATTGAGGGCTTGGTTCACCCCAGACTGTAGCGCCACCTAAGTAAGTTGGTAAGTTATTTTGTTTTTAAAAGATAAATAATTTATATATTTTTTGGATACATCTAGGGTGACCAGATTTCACTGACAAAAATGAGGATGCTTTGTCTTCATAAAAAAAAATGTCAATACATTGTTAGCATTGTATTTATTTATTAAAAAAACGAAAAAAAAATATATTTTACACAATAAATAAAAAACAGTAATAAAAATATAGTTCTAGTTTTGAAATATTTCAACCATGTTTCAGAAATTGGTGAACCCCTCCTATATCCATCTCAAAATCTCTTTAAATCCCGGTAAATACCACTTTGCCCGTTTCTCAGAATCTCACTTTTATATTTCAACATTGTTGTTATTGTTCAAAGAAATAAGAAAAGTTCAATCCTATCAAAAAAACAATTTTAATTATGCATACTGTAATAGTCCACATAGAAACACAATTAAAATATAGTTTAATGTATAAATCTTTATTTAAATATAATTCTTTAATAATAGGAGCATGTCAGATAACACCGCTTCGTAGGCTTGCCAAAACTTGTCTGGCATCTAAGCCCACACACCACTTCACATGTGGGCACCGCGTATCTAGCGCTGCCAGATCTTCTATTGTACAGATCTCCGCATCCCTTCTATGTCTTTCAGCTTCAGTCTCAATTTTGGATTTTTCGGATTTTTAGGTTCATCATCATCATTGTCAGCCACGGAGGAAGAAGTGCCTAGAAGAGAGGGAGAATCAACACTACCGTCATTGACAGCTCGCGATAAGTCTGCTTCAGGGGAACTCGGGATCTTTTTCACATGGCTAATATTCCGCCTACTGACCTTCCCGTTCTCTGCTCGCACCAACACCTCATTCGGCTGTCGTTTGATTACTATGAATTCAGTTGGATCAAAGGTTGATGAAAGTTTATTCTGAGGGACTTGATTACGAAGCAAAACCTTATCCCCTATGTGAATGTGGCTATGTCTCGCACCCCGTTTCCTATCTGCTACTTGTTTCCCCTTCTCTTTGTTTACTGTGTCCAAGTCTCGCGCTTCTGAATCGAGAATATCTTCGCTGATATCCTGAACAGATGGGATCTTGTCTCTGGTCATCCTGTTTAGCAATAACTCAGATGTCGATTTACCTGTTGTTCCGTGGGGAGTTACATTATACATTAATGTAAGCTTTTGAATCGCCTGTCTGTAGTCAGCGCCGCTTGTATTTGCAATTTGGAGGCGGTTCAAAATTGACCGATTCATATTTTCGACTTAACCGTTTGCCTGCGGCCAATATGGTGGTGATGTGATAAGTTGTATGTTCCTGTTTTCGCAGTAATCTTTGAATTCAATGCTTACAAGTTGACGGCCATTGCCAGCTTTAATGGATTTAAGGTATCCTAGTCTGCAGAAGACTTCCTCCAGAACTCCTATGATCTCGGTGGAAATGATTTTTCTCAGAAACTTAGTCTCTTGATACCTGGAGTAGTAATCTATTATCACGAAGACGAAGTCATGATTTGGCAATGGGCCTAACAAGTCCATCGCCAAGCACTGCCAAGGGCCATCTGGAAATACATGTCGTTTCATCGGCACCGGACGTACGGGTTGAGATACCAATAGACACTCACGACATCTCTTTACGAAGTTTTCAACTTCTCTATCTATTGCTGGCCACCAAACCTTTCCACGAAGTCTTCGTTTCATGACGGTTTCTCCTGGATAACGCTCGTCTGCCAACGTTAAAACGTAGAGATCGTAGAGCTACCGGTATTACGATTCGGGTACCGTGGAGTAGGATGTTACCCAACGTGCAAAGCTCCATCCGAAATGGAAAGAACCTACTTTTACTCGTTGGGCTCCACTCGCTCTTTTTTGTATTTTCAACCTCCTCCATCAATTCCTCGTCATGGTTATTATTAAGTACAATTTCACTTACCGTAAGTGCGCGTGGAACCGTTTTCTCAATTATTGCACAAACATTTTGTTCAGAAAGGCTATCAAAGGAATTGTTGTCTTCAATATTGCAAAGTCGAGACAGCGAATCTGCTATATTAAATTTCCCCGCTTGGTAAACAACTTTAAACTTGAACGATTGGAGGCGAAGGACCCCCCTCTCAATTCTTGCTGGTGGTTTCGACGTTGGTTTAAAGATTGCTTCCAGTGGTTTGTGGTCAGTTACCAATTCGAACTCAATCCCCGCAAGATAGTAATAGAAACGTTCCGCCGCCCAAAACAAAGCGAGGCTTTCTTTTTCGGTCTGTGAGTACTTCAACTGCAGAAAGGCTCTTGCTTGCAAACGAAATAACTCGTGGGTTTTCGGCCTCAAACTGAAGAAGAACTGCCACTAAAGCGACTGGGCTTGCATCAGCCACTAGGCGGGTACGATTCTTATGGTTGAAGAATGATAAAGTTGGCATTTTAACAAACGCATTCTTCGATTTCTGAAATGCTTCTTCTTGCTCCTTTCCCCACATAAAGTTCACGTCTTTTTTAATTAAACTCCATAACGGTTCAGTTACGTCCGACAAGTCAGGCATAAACTTTCCTAAGCCCAAGAAGCTTCTTATTTCTTCCTTTGTTGTTGGCGGTCGAAATTGCTGTACCGCTTTGACCTTTTCCGGATCTGCAGAAATGCCACCTGTGGATAAAATATGACCCAAGAACTTAAGTCGTGACACTTTCCAACTACATTTATTTCTATTCCACGTTACATTCATGTCTCGGAAAATATCTAGAACCTTTTTCAATTCCTTATCATGTTCTACTTCCGTTAATCCAAAAATGATAATATCATCGAGATAGTTAAGAGTGTTTCGGCAAGGGGCTAAAATAGTTTCTATAACGTCTTGAAATATTTCTGGCTCTGAATTGACCCCAAATAGCAAACGCTTGTACCTAAATAACCCTTTATGAGTTATGAACGTGGTAATCTGGTGACTTTCCTCGTCCAGCTCCAATTGGTGGTACGCGTTTTTCAAGTCCAGTCGGGAAAAATACTTGGCACCCTTAAGTTTGGTTAGGAATGAGTCAAAAGTCGGAAGCTGAAAGTTCTCTCTTAGAATGGCGGAATTTGCTCGCCGCATGTCCATGCATAATCGAATATCTCCGCTTTCTTTGTAAACAATTACAATCGGTGATATCCAAGAACTCGGTCCATATACGGGTTCAATAATATCTTGATCTATTGCCTCATCTAATTTTCTTCCCACTTTTTCCTCAAACGCAGATGCTACTCGACGTAAAGGTCTCACTGTATTGTCAATAGACAAGTGTATTTGGTAACCCTTGATTTTGGGGAATGGCTGCAGATTTTCGAGTTGGTTCACGTTTATTCCCAACTTGAGAACTCTCAGCCTTATTGCTGTTTCACGACCTAATAATGACTTTCTGCCATTCTTGATTACATAGAACGATGAAATGAGCTCTGGTCGACGATCAACGCTTATGGAAGCCTCAGACACAAGTTTTACCTCCAAATTTTCATTCCAGCGTATGCTCGAAACCGATTCTCCGATTCCATTCGAACGTTTCCCAATATTGCAGCGTTTTGACGAAGGTCTTCGCAATCGTTTTCCCCCATCAAATTAAATCGTGAGCCTGAGTCTATAAGCATGGGCAATCTAATACCCCCAATTAAACAATCGATCATCTTACTCATGTGCTCGTTCATCTCATTCGAGATTTGAAAACAATCATATTGGCCGGATTTCTGCCCATCCGGTTCCATGCCTCTTACGTTTTTCTCTTCCACACACTGGACCTTTGATGGTTCAAATCGACGTCGTTTAAAGTTCGCATTTTCCCCAGGTGTGTATTTACGTTTGTTTGTTTTCGTTTGACATTTTCTAGCAAAATGACCAATACCCCCACACCTGTTGCATTTCGACGCTCTCGCTGGGCAATATCTGCTGTCTCCCAAATGACCCATTCTTCCACATCTGAAAAATTCCTTTTTCTTGTCGAGAGATCTGTCAGTATTTGCCAAAGAGATCTTGTTAACGCTACTCAACGAAGTTGAAGGAATTATTACTTCTGACTGGCACCTAATTTGTTCATGTATTTGGCACATTTCAACAATATCATTTAGTGAATGCTCCTTCTCCAGTAGACGCTTTTTAAGTTCACAAGGAGCCCAAACATCAGTTAGTTTGTCCTTAATGTTAATGTCCAATATGGGTTTTTCCAAATGAACATTTCGTTGCTTGGTTTCGTAGACGTATTAAAAATTTATTCAAACTTTCCGCCTCCTCCGGTTTAAGTGATCTGAACAGGTGCCTTTCAAATGTTGAATTTCGTTTTGGCGAAAAGTATTCATTTAATTTGCCGACTAACACGCTGAACACATCTCCATCAGTGTCAACATCGACCAGCGCACCCGGAATATTATAAATTACTTCTTGCAATTGAGGTCCTCCTAGATGAAGTCCGGCTAAGGCATCGGTGCTACCTCTCACAAGAAAGGGGAAACTTGCACGATTATCACAATTATCACTCATGTGCTGGAAGTAAAATACTTAAGAGTTAGGAGTGTACCTTGACAGCAAACTCAACTTGAAGAAGCACACAAAGGAGCTGTCGCCATATCGTTAGATGGATGTACAATATATTGCCATCATGAAAACTTTAATGCACTGGACAAAGTACTTTTTTCTCTCGCTGTTCCGCATGTTTCCGCATGCATATATATGTCAATGATCACATTATTTCCGTTATTGCTCTCGAAATACTTTCTCTTTCATTATGGAAATAAAGTCGAAAACAGGAAATACCGCAATTTGACACTATATACTTCCGACTTCGGGAAATATGGTCGAATCGCTATTATTTCCATCTATTTTATTTTACGCCACCTTATTCATTAGATAGAAAGTAACGAAATTGGTCAAGAATTGCACCCTGTAGCATGTCCTATTATAGACTAACGAACGGCAGCGCATGTCATTTTCCAAATGCAAATTTAGGTCATTATAGAAATATTTTAAAACTAATGAATGGTTTCATTTTGTAGAAGAAAATCTTCTCTCTGAGTGTAGTCCAGGATAACTGTTGTGTTGTTGTGATTTTTTTTTTTTTTTTTTTGTCGTTGCTTATGATTAACAGTATTTTTTCTATATGTTTCTTACTATTTAGTGTTTGTAAGAATAATTACTTCAGCCATATTACCATCCTACTGCATGTACATATTATGCGTTCGCGGTAGGTTCCGACATGAACTTATAAAATTGATCGACTTATTATGCAACTAGACACAGTTGAAAGAACATTATAACCACCACCTCATTGAAAGTTCGGAGTCATCGGCCATATGCTGTGGAAATAAATATCGTCGCTGTTTGTGAAAATGTATAATACATGTGTAAATCTGAATACATACAATAGTTTCTTCTGCAAATATACTTATGTACATTAGTTTGTTATGGAACTGCATAGTAAGTTATTTTTCCAATATTGTAGCACTATATGTGTCATAGAAAAGACAAATGAAGAAAATGGTGACATTAATTGGCTGTTTTTTTTTTTTTTATAAAATATTGTTTTTTTAATAACTTTTAAAATACGAATATAGTACCCCTTTGTTTGAATTACATACAAATGTACATATGTGCATTGCTTACATATCGAATATCATATCCATTTATATATATAAATCATGTACATATCCTATCCTATCCTATCCTATCCTATCCTATCCTATCTTATCCTATCCTATCCTACTAATCCTATCCTACTAATATATAAATGTGAAAGTTTGGATGTTTGGATGTGTGGATGTTTGGATGTTTGGATGTTTGTTGCTCTATAACACCTTAACGGTTTAACAGACTTGAATGAAACTTTCGTGAATAGATAGTCTACTTCCTGGATTAGAGATTAGGCTAATTTTTAAACAAAACATACAATTCCTTGATTCCATAATTCGAGTTATTCCAATTTCCGCTTTTATTTTTCATTATTTTTGGGTACACCATTGTCATTGATCGTCACTCTGTTGGGAGAGGGTTGTTTTTGTAGATGTTATGCTCTTCTCTTCGCCACAAATCCATCGCTATCGCTTATTCTTTATTTTCTTTCTACCCATACGCGCATTGAATGATGGGTAAACCATTGCCATTGATCGTCACTCTGTTGGGAGAGGGTTGTTTTTGTAGATGTTATGCTCTTCTCTTCGTCACAAATCCATCGCTATCACTTATTTTTTATTTTCTTTCTACCCATACGCGCATTGAATGATGGGTAAACCAATGCCATTGATCGTCATTCTGTTGGGAGAGGGTTGTTTCTGTAGATGTTATGCTCTTCTCTTCGCCACAAATCCATCGCTATCGCTTATTCTTTAATTTTCTTTCTACCCACACGCGCATTGAATGAGGGGTAAACCATTGCCATTGATCGTCATTCTGTTGAGAGAGGGTTGTTCGTGTTAAAAATTAATGCTCCTTTTTGGGATTGTGACTCAAAGTAGAGAAAGGGTGATTTTGCTGATTTTGCTACCGACTTTAGTTAGTTGTGTTTCTGCTTCATCAGCGTGCGGATCTAGATCTGCAGAAAGGGGATTTTTTTTACTTTCTTTTTTTGTCACTTTACAGCGGTATTTGGTTACCTTAATTCAATTCACAAATACATATATTGTAGTAGGGGTAGGCAGGCGATGTTGAGTCTTAAAATTAGTAAATAGTTGGTGATTTCAGACAAACCTCACCAGTTACTCCACGATTAGTGCTTACAACAAAGCCTAATATCTTTGGCGTTTACATAATGCTATTGTACTTTAAATATGAACATTAAGTACAACTATTAGAGACAAGAAACCAGAAAGTACCATTATTTGATGCTCATAAAATACATATTATGTACATATGTGTGTAGACGTGTTTGTACACAGGTATATTACATTTCCATCAATTTTTTATGCAATCGTTTCATCTATTGGGAACAACCACTTAGTTCAGATAATAGCGTATTGGCTTCAGAATTCTTTAGAATCTTAATTTAAATAATATCGCTTCCTACTACTTCCTTTCTATCATACTACAATCAAATGACGCGACTGATTTTTAGCACGGGCAACGCCGGGCAAGCAACAGCTAGTGTAAAATAAATTTCTGATGTATTAACCCTGAAAGTACATATACATAGTATGTATATGTATGTATGTATATAATTTTTCTTCCAAATTAAAAAAAGCAGCGACCACCACCCCTCAGTTAAAATTGAATAGAAGATTATTTAACTTACATACTCTTATATGTACTTATGTAGGTATGTATACTCGCATATCACATTTCCACACTGAAGACTTACATAAATAGTGCAAATCGACATGACGAAAAAAATACAGTTTTCTTTGATTTTCAATTTGTTCATCTTTAGGATTTGATTTTTGCCATTTATAACTAACATACAGCCATGGACACATAAATAGCACATTTTTAAAGTAATATTTATACTGAAAATATTCTTACCGTTTTAAAGTAACATTTGTTCATTTTATAAATACTGCTGTGCAGGTTTAAAACCCTTAAATGCATGGTGTGCCATATATGACACAAAACCAGTTTTTTGCCGATATATTGGCATGTAAACAAAGAATTGATGTCAATGTGTCGAGTCCAACATTTGGCACATTAGATGAATACAAGTAGAGTCGTTTGGGGTAAGAGTGCTATCAAAACAGCGCTGGAAGACAATAATGTTGAACGCACCGTGACCAGACTTATAGTCAACCTTCTTAATAGGAGGCACATTAACGCTGAGCTAGGGGGAACCCGTCAAACAGTAATGGCATCCAGAGGTACGCCGCAAGGAGGTGTCATATCCCCCCTTCTTTGGATCATGGTCATAAATGAACTACTAGTGAAACTCAGATACAGAGGGATAACAGCAAAATTGCATATGCGGATGATGCAGTGTTACTTGCTATGGGCAAATTCCTAAATACTGTCAGCGAACTAGTACAGAGAGCTTTAAACACGCTAAACAATTGGATAAAACAATGTGGACTGGGGGAAAACCCTCAGAAAACCGAACTAGTGCTGTTTACTAACAAGAGAACTATACCAGCCTTCAGGCTGCCTACTATTGAGGGCACTACCCTTAAGCTGTCAGAGAGTGCAAAATACTTAGGACTCATACTCGACAGGAAGCTTAACTGGAAGCTGACCATTAAAGAAAGAGTGAAAGAGGCATCAGTTGCCTTCTATACCTGCAGTAGGTTCTTCGGGAAAAACTGGGGATCCAGACCACGAATAACACTGTGGATGTACTCTGCGATAGTTAGACCTATACTTACGTACGTCGGACTAGTCTGGTGGCATGCAGTCGCCAAAACTAGCAACCTTAAGATTATGACCAAAATACAGAGAATAGCATGCACTGGTACAACCAGCGCGATGTGAACAACGCCAACAGCGGGATTGGAAACAATTCTCAACCTTCTGCCGTTAGATCTCTGCATGCAAGAAGCGGCAGCAAAGAGCGCCCTCAGAATAAGCCAGTCAAAACACTGGAGACCGAATGCGTATGGGCACACCAAGATACTTAGCAACTATCTCAATGGTAACATCAACTCAGACTACATTGTCCCATACCTAGATTTCGATAAACCCTTCTCGTGGGTCTTCCCAAGCAGAGAACAATGGGAGAACAACGAAGTATCAAATGAGTCTAAATCCATCTACACTGATGGGTCAAAAATGGATATAGGTATAGGAGCGGGTTGCTTCTCGGAAGAATTAACAGTTCCACACGACTCCCAGACCACAGCAGCGTTTTCCAAGCTGAGGTTCTAGCAGTGACAAAGGCTGCCCAATTGGTGTCAATGATGACACTATCCCGAGAGGATATCACAATTTGCATTGACAGCCAGGCGGCCATAAAAGCATTAGCTGCTACGCAAATAACATCTAAGCTTGTGAAATGTTGCCGCGAAGAGCTCAAGGTTCTTGGCACGCAGCATAACGTAAAACTCTGCTGGGTCGCTGGCCACAGAGGGATACCAGGCAATGAAGCCGCGGATGAATTGGCCAGAAAGGGCTCAGCCCTAGACATAGAGCAAGCAGATTACACGGTTAAACCTCCACTCTGCAGCCTCAAGGCCAAAATCGAACAAAAAACACTATCTGAAGCAAAGAGCAGGTGGAAATCGCTAACTACCTGCGAAATATCAAGAAAGATGGGCCAGAATATGATAAGGGAAAAACCAAAAACCTTCTACAAAAAGATAGGAAATCCCTGTCAATACTGATAGGACTGTTAACTGGCCACAATATGCTAAGATATCATATGAAAAAACTACGGCTCAACGATGATGATTTATGCAGGGGATGCGGTGACGAAGAGGCTCATGAGGACACAGCCCATTTCCTTTGTCACTGTCCTAACCTCTGCCAACTAAGAAATAGAACCCTGGGACAATTCTTCTTCGAACATATCGACGAGCTGTCTGACCGTTCACCGTCAGGTCTGCTCAAGTTTGCCAGGAGGTCCGGATGGTTGGAGCCAAGCCACTGATATCACGGGTGGGAAAACACAATGGGTACCACAATACGTTCACATGAACCTAAGTGTGATGATTTATATAACTATCTTCATCGGCCCGCTTACCTAACCTAACCTGGGGTAAGAGTGGGCTGCGGGTAAGAGTAAGCAGTGCCATTTTCTCCATCTGTGAAAAAATTAGCAGCAATCGCTAAATGAGAAAACGTTTGCTTCACTAACCGCCAATGATGAACAACTTCTACGAACATTTTCCAATTAACATTACAAAGAAAATCAACAAGTGGGAAAAAGCCGGATTTTGTTAAAAAAAAATTTTATTTTTAAAAGTGTTTCAGGAAAGCGTGGCAACTCGATACCCCATAAGTAGTATGTAGGCATACACAGTGTATATGTGTGTTTGATTTAGGATACAATTTTAGTGAATAATATTATTCGTTCTTAGATATTCAATACAATGAACAAAATGCACAGTCGTTCTGTGGGTAAGAGTGCGCAGTGCTTTCTTACCCAGTATTTAACTTTTTATAATAATAACAATTTTTAGGTTATTACTAGGGATAGGATTTTGTGGACCTAAAAATGTAAAAAAAAGGCAAAACAAAAGACTTAAAAAGGCAAAAAAAGGCATTTATTAAAAAACACAAGAAAAAGGAACATAAATGCACATTTAATTATAGTATCTAGCATTGAACTACCAAGAGCTTTTTGAAATTTTCTGGTAATAATCTTTTGGTTGTCTCCTAGGAGCGCCTTGAAGGAGCTAAATGACCTTTCTTCTTCAGCTGAAACGAGTGGAAACCATTTAAAGCTTTCAACATTATTTACATCAATGTACTTGACGGTACTTTCTGGAAAATATTTTTCAATTTTCTCAATTTTTTTTTTATTAAATGAATTTTTAAGTAGTAAGATAAATTGTAAATTATCTATCTCTGTACTGTGCAATAACATCGCGAAAGCCAATGTAAACTGTATTTCTATGATAAAACTTAATGTATCTGTATCTGTATTTTTCAATTTGCCGGAATACGTACGCCTGTACGTAGATAATCGCGGGTAGATAATCTACATACATACATAGATCAGTGATCGATTGCACAGGCAGGGACCCATTTGTTGGCGGCAATGCTGTATGTATTTTTTATAAAGCGTAGCAACGCACGCAGGGTATCCGCTAGTGTACGATATTTCTATGTTGACTCTCCCCATAGACTAACTAGACGTTCTAAATTAGGCCTGTTCTTTTTGTAACCTGTATACGCTAAACATGTTTACCCATGTAAAATACAACAAAACCTTAGCCTGGATAATTATCGAGTCTTATTTTTACCCTGAAAGCTTTTTCGAAGTCTATATAAGGTTACAAAAAAAAAAAAACACGCCTATTGTAATGCGTCTAGAAATGTAAGTATGCGGATTACGTAGTGTGAGGAAGGACCATATAATGTTTGCACAGATATACATGCATATGTACATACGAGCATTATTTTTTAAGCGAACAAGCTTTGAGAAAAAAGCAAAATATGCAAAAAGGCAGAAAAAGGCAACAACGGGGAAAAAAGGCAAAAAAAGGCAATAATGGTATAAAAAGGCAAAATAAAATACATACATTTGGAATCAGGAGGACATGAAACGTATTTGTGTAAGGTCGATACTATCTTCCGATTAAGAAAAAAAAAAGAGGCAAAGTAAGCAAAATCCTATCCCTGGTTATTACCTTCTATCGAAAGATGCAACGAGCACATCGCAGTCGTAGACTCATGGTAGCTCGTAGCTGAACTATTTTTCCGTTTTTGTTTTTCCAGAAAAATGCCTCTACCAAACACAAACGGAAAGGAAATTGATAACCCAAAAGAAAATCTGCGAGGCTAGGGGGCTGATTTAATATAGAGGCAGCCCATGAAATGCTGCCGAATAACTTGGTTTGGTTTGGTTGGACACCTAGTAATTGTTGTTACAGAACAGGATATGATAGTTTATAAGGCCAGTGCCTTTACATACTTTTGTTTTACAATAAGGTGGATTTTTTATTTTTCAACTTACGAATTTCAAAAAGTGAAGATTACAATTGTTATAATTTTTATAATTTTTATTAAAGTCTCTGAGTTAGGTCTGATGGTCTAAGGCGCTTCAGTCTTCTTTTTCTGGTTATTTTTGTAGCTTGTGGATAGAGTTGACTGCATTGCTATCGTAGATTAGTAACCGGATTTTGTGTATAAAATATTTTTGTATAATTTTGTTCCTTAAATATAGAGCTACCAAATAATAGGCTCTTTTGTTTGTTATCTGCTGTAAGTTTTTCAGAATTTAAGCCCGAATTTCAAAATGCCCACTCTTGCCCCGAACGACTATATACAATTTTCAATTGGATCCCGTGGATCCAAGGAAAACACGTATGCGTGGCGGTTATTATTTTTAACTAATAACGTTCTTGCATATTAATTAATACTAATTATGTTCTTGCATAATGACATAGGCTTGATTTCTGAATCTGGAATAAAAATAAGAGGGTATCCGAAAGAGCTGGATGCGGATCTTCCCTATTCATTAAAGTCTACATTGAGCAATCCACGAATTCAACGATTGAATTCTATACAATGTAATCCGCGTTAAAATTAATCACTCGTATTTCAATATCGCGTACATTATTTATAGCGCTTCGTAATGAACGTTGAAAAGTAACGAACGACTTTACAGGTCTGTTTGACTTTCGGCACGAAATTTATTATAGGTGGCGATTTCAATGCAATCCACAACTTTAGGGTTTCAAGATCAATTTCACCGAAGGCAGACTTTCTGTACGAAGCTGTGCGCTGTGCAAGACATTTTAAGGGTATTCATAACCCCTTTAGCGCGCGTGAATTATAAAAAAAAAAGCCGGGGTTGATTTCTTTTCAACGAAGAAACCGACATATTGGCGCTCCAATACAGCAAAAGACTTCTTCGTCGCAAAAGGAATGTCTAAAAAGTTTGCCATTTAGTAATAAATCGAAAAAAACAATCAGATTTATTATATTTCGCACTTTACTAAAATCTCGTATTCTGTTGTGTTTGAGCAATTTGTGTGTCCCTGACTGTATGTACATTGTACATACACACAACCACACAACTATTATACGCTACAGAGCAATCATGTGCTTTAACAATTACATACATACATGCCTCGCATGTTCTAAGCACATTTTAGATCCCTTCTACAATATGAACTCAGAAATGTACATAAATGTAGGTCACAACAAATGCATTAGTTGGTCATTTCCTGTGGCCAGACTATTGAACCCATATTGTAATATTATACAGGAGGCTTACACTAAGTACGCCGGACATTAGACTAAAAATGTGTCAAAAAGAGTACTAGTACACAAACTACTATTGAGTGCACACATCATGTTTTCAATTTCATGGATGACCTTTTTTTCATTCTAAATATTTAAGTAAATATGTATTTCTAACACTTTCTCTTAAAAAAAATTCAAAGAATTTTTTGTTTGCTTAGAAAAAATGTAGGTTTGGAAAGTCTCCAAAACTTGGAAGTTGAAAACATTTACAGTTGGCAACGAATTCCATTGATTTAAAGACAAAAACACTTTGCTAGCAATCGATAGTCAATTTACTGTTGTCTTCATGGCAAATGTGATATATATTTGTGTGTAAGCAATCCGGCAAAGGACAAAGAGAAATGCTGAAATATGATGGTTTAAATGGTTTAAGTAAAGTTACCTAATCGATTGAACAAGTGCACAATCAGAAGGGGACACGTTCAGATCGTACCGATTCATTATGATAACAGATAACCATCGAAGTGGAGAAAAACTTTTGCAACAGATTGGAAAATAAGGTTTTTTGTACTTACATATTATTTTAATCTATTGTAGCATTGTATGTAGGTAGAGTAAAGGTGCCAACAATGGATCAATTTTTACTTCTTGCGCCGCACTGTGGGGCATTTTTGCAAAAGTTCTTGCAAGATTCAATTTTCACGTGTGTCTACAATGCAAAAAGATTTGGATGAAGAATTGTTTGGACCTGAACAAACCGAAAATATTATTAAATTTGGACAATTATTGGTATGATAAGTACAGCCGGTTAAAGTTAGGTTATTTTTAGTGTAAACGAAATATTGATTTTTTTTATGTTTTCGTTTGAGTTCTGGGTGTACAAATTTGGTATAGTGGTTAAAAGCACATTGGTTTTTTACTTTCTTGGAACATATGGTTCGTTTTAATTTAAATGCAAACTATTTTTCTTTTTTGGAATATTGATTTTTTGAAATTTTGTGCTTTTTGAAAACATGTTTAGCACACTTTTTTGACTTAACGTTGAGTTTAAAAAAAAGGTACGATACCGTATGGTCTGAGCTTAACGGAAATTTAAAGTACATGTATTTTTTAACATTCTTCTAGAAGCTCAGCCGCAAACATTTGCAAATCTTTGAGCTACAGTGATTTGATTAGTGTAAGTCAATTTTTTTTGGGTTTTTTTTCAATTTTTTATTTTTTTTTTTTGTTTAAGGCGAAAAGAAGCTTGTAAATATTTATGAATGTATGTACATATGTATACTTTATAGGTAAACAAAATGTATACCAATTCATTGTGATAAGGATTTTGCGGTTTTCAGGCACCGGCATCACCTCAACCCACTCAATTTATAACTGAGCTCGAGACACTTTTTCGTTGCCTCCAGCTTCACTCGGAGGAAAATTATTACTTTCTGGACGGAGATCTTAGCGCAAAACATGCAGCATGGGGTAATGACTCTCCGAGCACTAGGGGTAACCTACTACTCAATTGGTGGGACCTCAATACGATTGAGTACAAGCTAGATTTGTACGCGACGGATATCCCGTGTTTTCCAAGAGCCGGTTCCTTTCTGGACTTAGCGCTAATGGACGCTAGGCTTGAACTAATTGACGCAGACCGACAAACGCGGAATTGTTTGCGGACGGTTGAGTTCGATAGTGACCACTACGGACTCGCCGCCGTTATAAGGATCCCTAACGAAACAACACAGCTCGAGGAGTATGACCAAGTGTGCTCATTCGATTTCTGAAAGACACATTGGTCACGCTTCTCCAGAATTCTGAGGCGTGAATTGCGTCTGAGCGGGATCGATCCTCCAACGAACAGGAACATGACTAACGACGAGATTGACCAACATTTACTACAAATGGACGACGTCATAAAACGAACTATGGATCGAACTATCCCTAAGATAGAACGATCCGACGACCAGACCGACAAGTACCGAACACCAACAATCGTAGCACTAAACGAACATAAAAGTAGACTGCTCTCGAGGCTAAAAATGCTTCACAGAGGCTCCCTGAAATTACGCCAAAAAAAGGAAATGGAAAAAAAGCCCGAAATTCTCCATACAAAGTTGTGGCGTTTTCCAAATAGAAAAGAAAAAAGGCGTGAGTACCAGGTACTCGTGAAATTCATGTGTTTACTCATTGTGCATGTTGTTTTGTCGCAAAATAGAGAGAACATAGAGCATTGTTGTAGCAAAATTACTGTAATTCACATACTTTTACCTATAATAACTGTAGTTCACGCGTGATCAGTATGTAATATAAAGGTGTCCAAATTATAAAGTACAAATTTGCAGCGCGACACAATGACATACCATGTGTCCGAATTCCCCAGACAACAGAGAACAGACAAACATTACTGACTGCTGGCATAAGTCCGGAAAATGTCGACACAGGCGACGGTTTTTTCGTGATCGAAGACCCGCAGGAGAAGGTGGATCTGATGGGCGCCTTTTTCGCGGTGTATACGGTAAACAATCCAGTTTGTCGTAACCACCAGCTTGAGAATGGAGCCTTTCTGAATCACTTTTATCTGCGCACTGAACTCCAGAACTGGCGATCTGAGAATAACGGTTTTACCGTATTCAATGATGAAAACCTTGCAAACGGCATCATCGCCGATGATCAAGCTAGCCCTCATTTCTTAGTGCAAAAAGATCAACTCTTGTGTATCCTTGATTCACTTAAAAACAAGAAATCGTCAGGAGTAGATTGGTCTCCCAAATGTCGTTTTGAAACACCTGCCCCTAGAAGCGGTAGATATTTTCACCACTCTATTAAACAACGCACTGAATAATGCATATTATCCGGTGCATTGGAAAATAGCTGTGGTACACCCTATTCCAAAATGGAATAAGGATAGAACCAACCCTGCTAATCTCCGGTCGATAAGTTTGCTTTCGAATGTTAGCAAGGCATTCGAGAAGATAGTTAATAGAGCTCTGCTGAGGTGGGTTGAGGATAATAAAATCATCCCGGACAATCAGTTTGGTTTTAGGGCGAGGCATGACACTATTCATGCCGCGTCGAAACTGGTCTCCGACATTCAAACAATGCACTGGTGCCTGCCTGGTTGACTTCGAAAAGGCCTTTGACACCGTATGGTTAGAAGGGCTTTTCTATAAGCTGACCAGGCTGGGTATGCAAAAACCCCTGTTATATATGATCTACGATATGTTAATGGGAAAGAAGTTTGTCGTCAAATATGGCAACGTAATTTCGAGTACAATCTTTGATATTAAAATCGGTTTACAACAGGGTGCGGGGAATTCTTCGATACTGTTCAACATTTATACAAGTGATCTTGTAGGTCCGCTTAAATTTGGTATAGCGTACGCAGACGATTTGGTGGCGTACAGATCAGGTCCAAAAATCGAGGTTATTAATATCCTTTTGCAACATGACTTCGATCGAATTAAGGGTTATTGCGACGATTGGAAATTGAAGATCAATTTCCAAAAGACGGAAACAGTTTTGTTTAGGACCCCATTGATTAGGGCTTCTAGGGATACCAGAAAAAACTGGAAAAAATTTGGCATCATTGGACAGCACGGGCGGCCATTGACTGTGAAAAGTGTGTTTAGATATCTCGGTATTTGGCTCGACCAGTACCTGTATTTTGATAAACATATAGATGCTGGTCTCGCTAAGTCTAAAATGTCCTTTGCTCTGACAAGAAGACTGTTTCATAGCAGCCAACTTGACTCCAGGGTGAAGGTCATTTGTTACGTTGCCCTAATCAGACCAATTATAGCATATGGCTGTCCGGTGTGGTTCAATGTGGCGCCTTACTACATGGAAAAGATTCGGATGTTTTTGAGGCAATGTCTTAGGACCTGTCTCAGATTGAACAGAACACCAGAGTCCCAGTACATAAAATACTATCCCAACAAGGTCCTATACAATGGGGCACAACTGAACAGGATTGACAATTTCCTCATTAAGGCGATTCGAAGGCATATTGCGAGGGCGATGACCAGCCACAATAGCCTGATCTTCGGGGATTATTACCCCAATGAAATGTACCACGAGAGCACGCTCCTATCGGGCCTTATTCCACCAGAGGTATTTCTTCATATCGATTCTAAAGGGTTAGTGCAAAAAAGGGATGGTATTCCAGTATTGTATAACCGCCACCGCGGTGCGCGAGATAGGCGGCTCATCCACGGCGGGTTCGACGCCAATGCTCATGAGCTTCTCCGTTTTAGTACCGCAATCGCGGACCGGGATAAATGGGATACTGAAAAGCAATACACCGAATTTTGGTGGCTTGTTGATGAGGAGGGTGTCGATAATGCGATCTCCCAGGTCGGTGCGTTACTAATGTAACATCCTAGTTTTTTAAGTTAGGTTAGTTATGTAGGTTAGGTTAGCTAGGGGGTCTTCGCGGAGTAGCCGGGCCCGCTATTGCGATGCATCGTCTCCGAGAGCTGACCGACGCTGCGGCCTCGCTCAGGTCCCGGTGCCGCGAGGGGGCGTCGTAATGGCGAGGGCCAAGCGCCCGACGACGCAATCAGGATGGTGACCACTCGGGGCACTAGGCAACGAGCGCTTACCACCCCGATTACAGTTAGTTTAGATTAAGTAGCTTAGGGTATTTTAGGTAGGTTAAGTTTTTTCTAGTTTTAAGGAAAAAATAAAAAAATTGATATGGAACCCAAGTTTCCAAACTTTTCTTGGGATGTTATTGTTAGATTAGCGTAGTCGTAATATAGTTAGGTTAAAGCCGAAAGGCAATAGTTTGTAATAATAAAGTTAAGCCTAGAGTGCCCCCTAAGGGCCAGTAAGCTAAATTAAGTAATATAGTTAGATTTTATTTAGATTTAAGCATTTTTGTCTAGCATGTAAGTCTAAATTGGTTTAAATTGGTTTTTAAAAGTAAAAAAAAAAAAAAAGCGTGTCGGCTTTTCATCCACGGGTCCCAGGCTTGTTTCTCGACGAGGGCAGTTTCATTTATTTTTTTTTTTTGGTTTTGTTGTTTTTTTTGTTCCTTTTCTAGTTTTCAATCGTGCTGATAGAACAGACAGTTGTTTCCTTTGGTTTTGTTATTATTTTTTGTTTCTTTTCTATTTTTACCCGGCTATGTAGTCCTCACGGACTACTGCATGGAACTAGAGCTAAATGTTAACATTCATTAACATTCACAGTCAGACAGCACTTAAGGCGGTTAAATAGTTCACTTTCGAATAGCACTAGTCAGGAGCTGCCGAATAATGCTAAGGGCATTTGGTATGCCGTATGCTGTATGCATTATACAAAACCTTGTAAGACTATGTTGGGTGCCTTGCCTGGTCAGTCTGTTGTACTTAGAAGGCAACGAGTTTGCCTATGAGCTGGCAAGGAAAGCTGCCGACTACGGGAAAAACTGAAAAGTACGGCACATGATGAAATGAAACGATGAGGTTGAGAGCTTAGCCCTGGTCTCAATTTCTCTTAAAATCTTTAACGATTATTTTAATAAATGATTTTTAAAAAAATAACTACAAGGAAATATTAATGTTCCTTATGCACTTCCGTGCAGCGGAGAACTTTGTCTTTTTTGTGTTAGTTTCGTAGGTGCGTATGCGTATATGTTGCAGTGCTTACTTGTGACGTGAGACGGTAAGTTGAGTAGAGGTGTCTTAAGCCGATTTTATGTTTCGATAAATTGGCAATTTGTATACACTATTTCATAAAAACATTTTTCTTTAGTACATACATATATTGTACCTAATTAATAAATCCTCCTCCCCCGCTTCCACATGCAGCTGTTCTGCAGAAGCTGACAGAGAGGGGCGCTTTTCCATGTTGGGAGTTGGCTGCAACCTCCTCCTCCTCTTCCCCGTACCTTCTACGGCCACTTCTGGTTGGTGGCCTAACTGTACCGGCAAATCGTCTGTTTTTTCTTTATCCGCTTCTCCCGTTTGTTGGGACGCGAACCGGTGGCCATCAACCATCGCCGATATTATCGGCTGTTGCTGATCACTTACTTTTATTATTTAATTAAAAAAAGCACTGAACATTTTTTTCCCCCGATGGGACTGGAACCTTAGTCCACTGGGTGACGGTTCATCACTACCACCACTACGCTTCCGAGCTAATTGAATTTCGTTGGTCAAACGTTTATCTTTACACACTGCTTGCACTCTTGGAAGCCGAAACACGTACTTACTCCATGGAGGTCTGTGAACGACTGACGTATTAAAGGGTATTAATGGGTTAATGCACTACGACGTCGAAATCTTGCAGTTCATGGTCGCGGCTTTAGTGAGTAATACTATGTTGAAAATCCATGTTTTTCCAAAATTGAGATAATTGATATAACCAGTCAATGCTATTTTTATTGTATATGTATAGTATGTTTATCTCATCTCAAAAATGTAGGTCCAACACGTTTTAAGCGTGGCAAGACTTATGCCACTGTTTCAAAATTCAAAAAAATCAGCTTTCGAAATAATTGTTATAACCGAAATTGGCTAATGCCGCAACATTGGTCATACTCCCCAGATTACAGATCTGTGGGTCCAAGACCATTTGAACGTGGCTAACACCCTGCCAGACGGTTTTAAAATTCTCATTAAAATACCTCTAATAATATTAAAAAAAAAAATATCTCTGAGGTCCCAAATATATGTACATAATATATATGTGTGTGTGCATTGTTTATACATATATATAAATATGTCCTAGGACCATACATTTTGAGTCTCAAATTATTTATACATTCACAAAACAAATCTGCTAGTACAATTTCTTTACACTAGAAATTTCGAAAGAGTTCATATAAAAACGGAAAAAATATCTTTACTTATATGTACATAACCCAACAAAATATATGTACTTTAACATATAACCTTAAGGTATCTGACTGTCGCCGCGTTTAGAATTGCGTTTGTTGGATTACCAATGGCAATCATTTCATTTAAGATTTTAAGTGCCGAAATGCTATGTTTCTGTCTCGGTAATGTGTAAGAAGTACTTACAGTGGGTGATCAAATTATTACGGCCACTAGAAAGAATAAGACTTTTTGAAAAAGAAACGCACATAACTTTTATGTTTTCTAATTTTTAGACACAATTTTTTTTTTTAAAATTAGAAAGGACTTATAAACTAACAAAAAAAAATAGTTTTATTAAGAAAGCGTAGAGTAAAAATAAAAAAATTAATATTTTGTTACACCACCTCTTGCAGCTTTAACAGACTGAACCCTTTATGGCATTTTAAACAATTATTTTTAATGTTTTCGCTCCTATGTCATACAGGCTTGCCATATTGTGCGATATATCGCAAAACGTGCGGTTATTTTTTTTACTTTGCGGTATAAAATTTTATTTTGCGATATCGTATATTTTGCGCGATATTTGCGGTAACACGTAGAATCGAAGTTATAACCGATTAAATAAAAACATTTAACTTTAAATCCTATCCACTTCAATTAATTCCTTTCCGTTCAAACTTCAATGTAAGTCTTCCTTCTCCGAAAACCAGATGGCATTCCGTTTTTTAGTGACTAACCATTTAGTCAATTCTAAAAAAACGGAATTCAAAACTTGACTAACCATTAAGTTGACAGTTCTCATGTCACAAACGTGATCTATTTTCACTTGGGTTGGTTTGAGAATTGTGATTGCAAGATATGTATCTAGACATTAGACAACAAAGCTATTTTTAAATAAAAGAAGAGTTAAAACAAACTTATATTAATGAAAGACTTAGTGGATGATTTATGTTAGTGACATTAGCTACAATTACTACCAATCAGAGGCGGTTGACTAAAAACCGGAATACGCCCAATCTCGATCTGTCTGTGGTGCCAATGCAACCCAACCTTTCTATAAATGCCAGTGCTGTCAATGCAAACCAGTCAGTTACTTGTTACATAGTGTAATAAATTAATTTTTATCAACTGGGTCGAAGAGTTCCAACCTGAACTAATACCAAACGAAGATGCAGTACAGTTTTGGGTCAAAGTAAGCTATGGAAAAAATCGTAATTTTTGGATCTTAGTCATTACTTAAAGCAATTAAGTGCACTTTCTTAGCCAGCAAGGACAATGCCATAGTGGAAAGAACATATTCAAGCATGAATGCAATTAAAAAAAAAAAACCTTTCTAAGATTGAAGTTACATTTTTAGAACCATCGATGCGCATTAGAATTCATTCCAATGTGAATCAATTTTCTCCACCAGTTTTAAGCCAAACCCAGAAAATATTTATTCTTTCGTTTCCTTCGTTGTCTTCTGCTGACTAAATGGAGAAAAAAACTTAATAAATTTTTATTTGTTATTATTATTAATGTCTAGCATTTTGCGCCTTTTGCGAATATTTTTTTTTTGATTTTGCGGTTTTTGCGAAAAAAAATTAAAATTTTGCGTTGTGAGCTTATAAAAATCTGGCAAGCCTGATGTCATACATCAGTGAGGCGTTTTATCAGTGCTCACTTATTCCTTACTTTTTCTCTGCCTATTTCTCTTTTCATCAGTTTCATAGATTCTCTATGGGGTTAAGGTCTGGAGAGTTTTCCGGCCATTCCAGAACCTCAACATTTTCTCCTGCAAAAAGGCAGATCCTTTTTTTTGCTTTATGACAAGGTGAAAAGCCATGCATAAACACGAAATTGCCATTTGGAAACCATTTCTGCACATTTTCGGTGTCAAGACTTCAATATACTGGTCTTGACGCATTGTTCCATCAACAATGTGGAGACGTGCAGTTCCTTGTCCACTAATGATTGACCAGACCATAATGCTTAACGGATGTTTCACCCGTTCCACTATGCATTCTTTCTGACACTTCTCATTCGCTGTCCTCCTTACAATCTCAGACTTATCCGACAAAATCTAAACTGTTGATTCATTGGAAAACAGACCCGCAATAAAAACACATGTAAGGAAAATCATAAAAATATTGCTTCAAAAGATAAAAAACATATTAAGAAGTCGACTGAATACGTTCTTAACTTTAGCCGGTCTTCGGACGTTCTAGTCCTTATGTGCCTAAGCCCATTTAAGACGTTTTTTCATCATCGCTTTTGTTAGAAGTGACTTCTTTGCTGGACAGTGGCAAGTAAAAAAAAAAATATATCTTTAAGGCGATGTCGGGCTGTCATGCCGGAAATCTCAATTCCTGACTCCTGGATTAAATTTGTCAGGATCCTTTAGTGGCTTCTTTCTGTTTTGAACACAGATTTTCTTTATTTTGCGCTCATCTCGTAGCGTTGTAACATTTTGCGACCAGATTGTCCGGCTCTCATAGGCGAAAGGACGGCATTTTTATTGAGTTTTTTTTTTTTGTCCAACGACGAATTTGCCACTCTTGCGGTTGTTGATATATTCCTCTGAGAATGCTCAGTGCTTAATATTAGAGTCTTAATTTCGGAAATTTTTGCCGGGGAAGGGTCTTTTCGTCTATCCATGGCTTAAACGGCATCCTATCAAGAATGGCTCGATAAAATATTTTAAATACAAACTGAATGCACAGAAATTTAAAAAACGTAATGCACAGAGCACGTTTTTATCGTAAATGCCGATTTCGAAACCGTAGCCTTCGACATTTCGCGAAATAAACCCTTAAAAAGTGTAAGAAATAAAAGGCTCCAATTATACCAAAATGAGGTACCCACTTAAAAAGTTAACTACCACAAAAATAAACACTACTAAGTTTGACCACTTTTTACTTTTTTAAAGCTTATCACCCGCATATTCATTTTAAAAGAAAATAAATCTATTATTAAGGTTATATCTGGCACTTACTTACTTAGTTGGCGCTACAGCTCGATGTGAACCTGGGCCTGCTTCTCGCAACCATTTGTGTGTGCGTGTTATATTTTTTGCACGAATGGAAGGGACCTACAGTTTTTTGCCGACTCCGAACAGCGAATTGAGAAGCTCAATCGTGACAAATGATACTCTTTGATGCTTGTCAGACATTCGAAAGAGGTGGGCACTGTGAAAAACTTTTAGGTGTTTGCGGCGGGATTCGAACTCAAGACCGCTGGCTCAGTAGTCCGACGCACTAACCACTTGCGCTACGGTGCCCCCTGGCACTTATTTGAACTTAATCGTGAAAATAAGTTATTTTTTAAGGTGGCCGTAATAATTTGATCACCCACTGTACTTCTGAAACAACTTTTGGGTACCTATTGCAGAGTGGAAGCGATGGCTTCCATCCTATGACATGCAATGGTAAATGTAATGCCTGTTTTACATCTGCTGTAATCGAGTATAATCGAGGGTTTGAAAATGTAAAAAAAATAATTTTTGGCTTAAATAGACTTAAGTCGCTTTGCCTTTTGATTAAAGAATTATTGGCAGTGCCAATAATTGTAGCTCAATACGATGTAACTATTGACTTTTGGCACCCCCTGCAAATAACTCAATCGTGTTTTTTTTGTCATCTTTTTAAATCTACAACCAATAACGGTTCAAAGCTACAACAATTGGCACTGCAAGAAGTACAATTATTGGCAGTGCCAATAATTGTAGCTCAGTACGATGTAACTATTGGCACCCCCTGCCAATAATTCAACCGTGTTTTTTTTTGGAACCAATTATTGGCACCCTTTTTGTTAATGCTACATTGAATTAATTTACATAAACTGTTTAGAAACATCTTATTTCATACATTAGTATGTGAAATAAATACAGTTTTTATTAAAAAATATTGATATAAATGGTCAAAAATAGCATACCAAATTATATGTCCTTAACCAAAACACTCGCAATCTTGGGAATTTTATTTTTTTTACGTGCACAAAGTTTCACTTATAAATTGTTACTAAAGATTAGTCGCTATCATTAAAATAATGACACAGAAATGTGAGGAATGGATGTAGATTTCGAAAAAAGCTTAAATGGACTTGTTTAGACTAAAGGATAATAAGAAAATTCCTGTTGAATGATGGGGTGCCAATAGTTGGGTCAAAAATTTGGGGTGCCCAATAGTTGTAGTCGTTACGCTATATATATTTCGACAACCATTTGTGGTTTTTGATTGCATTCGCTTGCTATTTTCGCGCAGGTATTTTCGCGCGAATGCGATTCGCCAAACTTTGTATGGAGTGCGAATCGACTGCGTTTTCGGTACTAGCAATTATTTTACCGACAACCATTCACTTTCTTACCGACGATTTCAGTAATACGAAAAACTAAAAATTTCAGATAACTCCCGCCCCATCCGATCCGACGGATTCCATAATCAGCATGATTTATAAAGTTCAACGATTCTTGTATTTACATATTTTTCTTTTATTTTTTGTCGCATGTCGCAATTTCCTTGTTTTGGTCGCATGTCTTGTCTAATGATCTGTATATACCTGAAGTTAATTCACCATTTGGTTGTTTCTTAGTTTTGAACGTTCAGTGATTTGGGCGGTTAAAACAATGCTAGCCAACCCCACAGCAAAAGCACCAAATCCGCAATGATTTTCTCGCGGATCTGAAACGTCAAACTTTGTATGGAACGATTCTATCCGTTCGTTTTCAATGATCAAGTGAAAAGTAATCCACATTACAAGTGGACAAGTGGCAAGTGGACAATTTCGTTCGAACGGATTCACGCGATAGATTATTTTTTATTCCTAGATTTATGTTTCCCCTTTCATAATCGCCTTTTCAAATCAGAAAACAGCTGATTTCGAAAACATAAAAAGCGATGTAGATTAAGTAGTGTATACGGCGGTGCGTGTTATATTTTTGCACGAATGGAAGGGACCTACAGTTTTTTGCCGACTCCGAACGGCGAGTTGAGAAGCTCAATCGTGACAAATGATACTTTTTGATGCTTGTTGCTTGTCAGACATACTACGGCCACGGCGACCACCATCTGAATAGGTGGTTATAATCTCCTGTTTAGTGTTTCATTACATTTTGAGCCATCAGAAAGTCATTAAACGTACTCATTCTTACACCCAGTCCGCCAGTTGTTTTGATGTAGGTACTCTCCCAGTTGTCTTTATGATTTAGACCTATGACTGAAAGGGTTTCCATAAATTTATTTTATTGTAAATACAAAATAAACACAATTTATTTTATAATAAAGTTACAAGTTGTATATTTTTAACAATAAATAAAAATAAAAAACGGGAAAAAATTAAAATAAGAAAAAAGCGTTAAGTGCAAAATCTTAAGTGTTAAACTTAGTTTACAGACTATGGCTCTAGTCTGTAGAAATCGAATCTTTTACAAGTGATCTACCTCAAACTTATACAACGCCAGTCCGAACTGATGAGCAAACGATGAAAATTGCCTGCTCAAGTAGGCCACCGACAGGAAATTTTCTTTTCCGTTGAAAGCTGGAACAGCACACGTTCCCTCAAAATCATCCTCAGCTGGATGCACATCGCAAGGATGTCTTCCAAACGGATTAGGCAGTGCCTCCGTAGACAGATGTGGATAGAAGACCTTTATCAGCTCAAAGTTTATCAAGGTCGAATTAGATTTGTAGAAAACTTCGTTTAGTTGGTCGGTCAAACTTGCAGGAATGGCCAGATACAATTGATAGTTCAAGTTCACTGATCGCAGTTTTCTTTCACAGTGGTTTATGATAATTTTTAGTTTTAGAATGACCTTTGCAAGATCCGTGCTTCCATATTCATACAAATAGAAGTCTTTACTATGGCGATACTTTTGCCCGGTTTTTCGGTTCATATGAAGGACGCTAGTACTAGGAATGTTTACAAAGCTCAGCGGAAAACTGTAAACGTGGCTAGTGACCAAGTGTAAATTTAAATTTGCTGCCTTTGTCTGCATAGATGTCTCGAAATGCTGTGCTAAAGGAAATATACCTGCCTGGTGAATGAAACCGAAAAGGATAACCAGAGCTATATTTATAGTATACCATGTTTTCAGAAGATACCTGGCACTCGCTCGATTACATAGGCATTTTTTATAAAAGAGCCTAAGAAATGGATGGTCTTCTTTAAAAGGGTATGAAGTGCAAAAGCCAGTAACTAGTTTCGGTGAATGCAGAAGAATGATAGGGAATGTAAAAGGAATTAAAAAGCGTGCTTCCTGGTGATTGATTAGCGACATAAAGAAAACCGGCACGAATATCGCCGCTGACATCAACCCAACAATAGACTGAGCTCTCGGTAGTCCCTGATACTCCGCTTTGAAAAATCTTAACATTTGCTGTCCGAAAGAGACCAATGCAATCACACCCAATACATTGTACAGCAATGGAATGTTAACCAGAAGATGAATGTACCGGGGATGTAATCCATGCTGCGCAGTCTTACTCGGATCGATGTTATATTTGATGAAATTCCATGGCGTGAAGACAAAATTATTGATGCCAATATCCAACATGTGAATCTCGCCCAGAGTCAGGTACTTGTAGTAGAAGGAGTCTATTAAAGTAAAAATAATAACCACAGGAACGGCGGATATACAAAACAGAGTCATTCGCAGGTTAAAATCCTTAAAACTAACTGATTTGGTGCCCATTCCACGTAGCATCCAATAAAATACCATTGGGGAACCAAAAAGCAGAAAAGTCGGACGGTTAAACACACCAGCGGCACAGAGTGAGGACATCAGCAGAATGCGGTTGTAGTTATGCGAAGGCAGAGCGTTCTTAAGCTTCCAAATCTTCACCTTCTCAACTATAGAATCAGCCTTATCGTAGCGCTCTTCTAGATACTCTTTCTTGTAGATGACAGTATTAGAGTGAATCATGCACTCAGCGACTAGATACAGCAGGACGGATGATATAGCCATTTCTATAGAATTCGAAAATGTACGCGTGCCAAAAATTAACATGACATAGGAGCTTCCCATCGCTAGCAGGCGAATCTCATAGCGTAAGCTATATAACTGACACACTTTATACAAACTCCAATCGTTCGAAAAGGACAATATGCACATGACCAAACGTGGAAACACCAGATAAGTGTAACTACAGATGATATTAATTCCGAAGAAACCACGTATATTAACTGCTATGACTTCAAGTAGAGTAAGAGGGATTTTCAGTGTTATAAACGAAATCGCAACGCTCCTAATAGGAAAACTGCTGTTAAATTCCCAGCTTCGTATGTGCTCGAGTTGGAAGTTTTCCCCTAGAAATTAAAACAAAAAACCGATAAAAAGTTAATCATGTGTTTACACAATACTTACCGACAAATACTTCCGTTGATTGAAAGAACTCATCAGGATGAACGTAACCAAGTTGTGGAATGAAAACCAATACTATACGAAGGACAACAAAGAATAGATATGTGCACCAATGTTCGTGGGCGTTTCTATTTTTACGCATAAAGGATTCGAAATACTTTGTGACTTTCATTTTGATCGAATTTCATGGACGTCTTATAAGAGAAGTACATATAGTTAATTTATTGAAAAATTTTTGAATAGAAAATCCATTGCGATTGCGACCCTTTTGGTGTAAATTTTGAGGTAAACAAATGACAGTGACGAGAAATGTCATTCTTACCGATGAGTGAATTCAGAGTACAAGTGGTAATGAGTGTGATCAGCAATATATTAATGTCTTTTTTTTTCTTTAATTTGAGGAGTCGGAAGTCGGAACAACCAAACAATGAAGTAGATATATATTTTATTGAGTTCCATTTTATGTCTTATATTAATGTCATTATAATAATCATGCGATAATTTGGAACCACGTGACTTTGATATGTAATCGATACTAATGTCAATTTCCGGGAGCGTCCAGAATCAAAATTAATTCTTCTGGAATCGTTACGTTGGCACATAAATTTCTCTTCTTACGATTCTGAGAGGAGAAGTTCGCTTTTCGATTTCAAGTTAGAATCCTCCCAAGAAGCAAAAACACAAGGAAAAAATATCAAATTTGAGCAGAAACGGTTTAGTTGTTCCATTGGATTCAGAATGAGTGAATACGCGAGTGAAACCAATGGAAAGCGACATAAGGTTACTGTTTTACTAAATAATCAGGATGCAAATTACAGTCTATCGAAGGAAGTATTCCTTTATAAAGTCACTTTGAGTTACTTTTCGTGATTTCGTAATTTTAAACGAAAAGTACAAAATAAAATTGTTTGTCAATTCAAATAAGCGTATAACTCGCGATTTATTGATCAAAGAATAAACGTGTGGTAGGTTACATATTCCTACTAGAAGTGGGTACAAACAAAATGAACAAATTTAGAGAAAAATTGTTCATCTTGTAACTTTTTATTTCAATAAAAAACAGTTCAGAAAGTAACTACATACAATTTTATTTGCTTAATATTTTGTACTTATTTCACCGAAATCCACAAAATGGCATTTTTAAACCACTGCGCCACATTATCTTCATAATGCCAATTTGCCTTTATTTTCAGCACCCTTATATTTATTTAGCCGTGAAGACCACACGACCTATCCCTTCAGCATTTAAATTAAAGTGAACACTGAAGTCTGACATATTTCCCAACACACGACAAGACAGGATGCCGGACAGACCGTCTGACAGATCATCCAACAGGGCCATCCACCAGATTGGTCTGCAGACTTTTTTTCTGTTTTTTGTTCGTTTGCACTGAATTATATGAAAATGATTTTTTGCTCGATTCGTGAAAGTAGTTATGTATCAGCTAGAGGGGTAGATTCATGTATGTATAATGTATACATGTAAGTATGGTGAAAATAAAAAGGAAATCGACCCTCCTCTAATTCCTACACGTAAATCATAAGCGGGGTTCACAATTAACAAACATGTTTGGCAAGCATGTGTAATGTGAACGCTCCATCCAGCGGCTTGTCAAACATGCAGGGTGTATTTCAAAATGTTTTAATATTTTGCTGGTTTGACAAACAAATTTGATTGTGAACGCTTGCTTATCAGTCATGCCATGGAATGAAATTTAATTTTCAAAAAGTTGTCAACCGGTGTGCATCATTACAAGCGAGAATGAAAATGACAGTAAATGGAAATTGCGATTTTTGGAGAGGATTTTTTTTAATTAAATAAAATTTTTACTGAGACATGGCAACTAAAAAGTGAAGAATATAAAAAAAATAGAGCATATGAACATTTTAGACGATAATTAAGCTATTCCTTAAGCAGCAAATACACGATACAATCGTTGTACAACGGTTGTGTGCAATTTGCGGTTGTATGCGACGATTGTATCGTGTGTTAGCTAGCTTACGACGGTTTTACCGATATCGCATGGTCGTACGCTTTGAATCGAAAACCTGCGGTTGCATGCGCCGTTGTATGGAAATCGCACGCAGATTGTAAAGTGTGTGTGCTACTTACAACGGTTGTACAACGATTGTATCGTGTATGTCCAAATTCGCTTCCTATTATTAGATTGCCTTCGTTGTTCTTCTTCTAAAATTTCGTTGATTACGAGACCTGCGAATAAAACCTCCGCATTAGTTGAAGTTCGAATGAGAACTTATGTTTGACAAATGTGAACACTAATGCTTTCCATCCATCAAATATTCATCCTGCCGTGCTTGTCAAACATGTTTGATAATGTGAACCCCGCTATAGGAACAAAAAATTCTAAATAAATTGCCTGAGAAATATAATCAGAAAATATTTCCATTGCCTGTAAAATAAGTTGGGGAGAATTTATACTTAAGTTATTTAGTATTATGTACATTTAAACATCAATCAAATTATCCATTTCTGGTGTGTATTGTGTACAAAAGCCAAACGAATACTGAAGTCGGTTATCGGTTTGCTTGTCGTTCCGTGTGTGGTAAGGTCTAACAGAACGTCGGATCGTGTGTGTGTTAATAGAAATACGATCTGCCCGTGTGTGTCCTACTTTATGAAAAAGGACAGCATTCAACACTGGTTCTATGGACAAAGTACTAGAATACTTCCTAAGTGCAAAAAAGAAAACTGGTGAATTAGAAAAGAATGACAAGAGTTTGCAAAGAGTGAAAGAATAATAAACATTTTTGGTTTTCGCGCCGATTAGTTCATAGCATTGAGCCGTGAGCGAGTAAAATCTTCCGAAAATACTGCCTTTTGTTAATTTAATAACACAAACAGTCTAAAAAACATCTTAGTATAATATAGTTTCTAAAATGTATTAGTATTAAGTTTGTAAATCGTTTCTTTTTCAAAGATTTCATCATTTTTCCTTATCATTGTGTCTAACAGAAAAATAAACAAAGAAACTTCAAATCTTGTGTTATTTGAACGATTGTGTTCTGAAAAAAAATAATAAAAAAATATATATATATGTGTAGAAGTGTATATGTGTGTATCTAAACTGTGGTGCTAATCATTAGTTAATCTTAATTTATAACATAAAGGAATACCAGTAATATAAATGCATTTAATTGTAACTGACCGCCCCATAGTCCAATGAACCTGTGGTGCCATCCATCATCGGCAAATTAAATTTTTGCCGAAATCATAAATTATTCATCAACCTGCCCACAATTATAATAGTTGGCCTTGACTGCAGCAGTGAATCTGAATGACGCTAACACCAGTATAAAGTTCATTGACTGCTGCTTGACTGAAAAATGTGGCTCAACTTTTCAGGGCATCATCGTCGTATTTATCTGTTGGATGACAGATACATCATTGTTTTTTGTACAGATTTAACTTCACATTGAACATTGCAATTATTTATCAGGGTCGAGCGAAGTCTATTTATTTAACACACATCGGTAAACGGACACCTGCTTCGTAAAATATACAGGTGAGAACATTGTTTTTTTGTTAGACTTATTTTGCTTTCTGTGTTAACATGAGTAATCGTGTGTTTTATCTTTTGAACGGTTGGTTTGAGTGGTAGGCTATTGTCTATTAGACTTGTGCTAATTTTTCCATATAGAGTCTTATCGTATTTCTTAGCAAGAGACTAGTTATAATATATATATATAACCAAATTTATATATATTTTATATTTATAAAAGATTAAGCTTCACGAACTTCTACAAAATGTTTTTAGCATTGTTTCCTTATCAAAGGAGTGTATTTTTTTTCTGTTTGCTTGAACTTTTTTAGATGGATTAGATTAGAGCTGTGAAAATATAATTAAATGATTTTATACATAATGTAAAATATAAATTGCAATTAAGTATGTACAGATGTATGTATGTATGTATACCCCTACCTGAAAATCAAAGCGATTTGGAAAAGCTACTGACGATTAATAAATTGATCAATAGAAATATATAATAGCCTTAATAGCCTTTGCAACCACACCAATAAAAAACATTCTCACCGAATCCGGCCTTCCATCCACCATGTATATCGCCTTAAATGAGGCTAGAAACATAGGCATCCCTCGTACAATAAGACCACTGACTCCCGGCAACACCCCTCCATAGCAGTTACCAGCTGACAGCATCAACACCAAGTTGTCCGAATTAAAAAAAGACCACCTCCAGAGAAGCATACTCCCAACTATTTCACGAAACAATCGACAAATTCAAAGGAAATTCATGGCAAATTCCTTACACAGACGGCTTTAAATCTGAAAACGGTTCCGGATATGCAATACTCACTGAAGCTCAAATTTTCCTTCTTTGCCAATCCAGTCACGTGCTTTTTATAAAACACCTTGTATCCGAATGTCCCATAGTAAATAATCTTTGTGTATCACTTTTCAACAAAACACTAACTGACTATTTAGGTTCAAAATCCGCCGATAGCATAAAAAATATATACAAAATATTGATAAAATTTAATATTGAATCCGCTATCTAGTTAGGTATATCCTGGGGCGGTCGGAGATCGCCTCAGATCGCCCCATAAAAATACATTACACCGTATCCTATGTTTAATTTTCAGTCTTGGTAGCTACTGCTGTTTAAAAAAAATTATCAAATTGGTAACAATCGCCTGCGATTAACTCTCAGGAAAGCCTGGAATGAAATAAAGGATCTTTCAACATGGGCAGAGTCTATTGGAGCCAAGATAAGAGCTGCCAAGTAGTTGACTTTAATATTCGAGTCCAATTTGGAGTTTGCAGCGTCATTTTCTAAAAAAGAAACCGCGTACAATTTCATCACATCTTCAGCTACTGGGCCTTTAGCTTGTTGTAATTTCTATTCGATCCCGTTTAAAGTCTTTAACACCTCTTCAATAGGCCTTCCTAAATATTACGCAATGCACTGAGCTCAAATGCTCAAATTAAAATACATTCAACTACTAGGAGTCGAGTCACCTCTTATTTGTAAACTCTTAAATATATGCTCTTTCGGGTGGACTAAAAATCTATTTTCAATTTCACCACAAATTTTTGCAATTTGGGGGATTTTCACTTTCAATGACAAGACTTTCAACAGACTAGCACTAAGTATGACGAGTATGTCACAGAATATGAATCTAGATAAAAGGGCACACAGTTCAATTCAATTCAATTCAATTTATTTAAGGATGTACAAATAAGACTTAGTCTTCTATAGTACTTAAAATAATGGAAAATTTACAGGATATAACTTAAAAATAAACAACAAAAATAAACAAAATAACCTACAATAAGCAATAGTTGAATAAATTTACAAGATACGGAAAATATGGAGGGGATAAGAAGGCAGGGAAAAATGGGAATAGAATGGTAGAAGATAGAAAGAAAATAAATAGTTGTTGCTTTTTAGGAGAAATACTCTAAAACGGCATTTTTAAATTGTGTGACTCCTTTTATTTGTTTCACTGCAGTAGGCAGAGAGTTCCAGAGTCTGGTGGCAAAGACGAAGAAATGACGCGACGAATTTAAATAGTTCGAGGAGGGAGTTATTAGACTATGCGTTCTAGCCGAACGAACAAATTGAAGTTTTTCAAATGTCGTTGAATGCGACAGTTAATTTATGCTGGGATATGGAGTCGAGTTTGCAGTACACAGCCGATGCATAGTCAATATACGGAACTAGTAAGGCTTTGACGAGTCTCAGCCTTGTATTTACAGGTGTGAAACTTGCGAATAACCAAAGTTTGCGCAGACCACCGTAAATTCGTCCCACAGTGTAATTTATGTGGCTTACTGGAGATAGAGAGCGGTCAATCTTAAATCCCAGGTTGGTTACAGTATCATCGAACTGCAATTGTGTATCGTTAAGGCAAATTGGCGGCAGTAGTTCGGTGCTGTGAGGTTTTTTAGATATTAAAATCAACTGGGACTTAGTTGGGTTGAGAGTCATGCAATTACGAAAAAAATACTTGCCAGAGGTCTTACGGTTTTTGTCAGATAAAAAATGGTAAATAAAACTGCAGCAAATGCCTGAAATTGCACGTACGACAGAAGAATGTATGTTGAGTTGATACAAATGTATTTAGGGTTGTATTGGTGTGTAGGGATTTTTTCATGCGTGCTAGTGTAAACAATGCGTGCAGTTATGTATGTGCATGTTCATACGTGTGGACACTGAAGTTTCTTTCGTGTGAGCAACGATAAATCGTATAGTTAAAAAGAAACTGCATCATAGCTACTTTGACAAATAGCACCAAAAAGGCCCTCAGGTGGAATCAGCTAAATTGATAGTTAATAGTCATTTTGCTGATAGTCATTTTTGATACTCCTTGCTCTGTGTAAAATGGTAAAAAAAATCTCATTAGACTTGGAACGCAGTTCAAATTTCAAAGTAAAGGCTAAGAAAATGTCAAAAAAATCGTTATTAATTATTATTGTGTTTTTGATTATATTATATTGTTTATGAATTGGAATTTGGTTTATTCGTTCTTTTTGGAGGAGTCAAGCCAATAAATGTCAAATGAGAATGCTCACTAAATACATGGAAGAACACCCAGATCTCGCCAAGTCGTATAACGGTATAGCGTTGGAAGAGCATCTTCCGTATGACTTTGGTGGTTACTTCCGATACAGTGCTTTGGCCCATTGGTGCAACCCAATCTGCTCCAACTTGTCTCAGATATCCGCCACCACCAGCGAGGTTTATTGTGGTAGCCAGTTGCAAAATTGGTGGGATGTGAGTAGACCTTACGCCATCTGGTAAATTCAATAATTTTAGGACGGATAAAAATGCTTCATTATTTCGCCGGAAATTTTTCAAAAATCTGAAGTATGACCATTCATTAAAATGCAAATATAGATGTACTCAAACTTACATTGGATTAGGAAGTTCCAGAAAATTCGATGCATTCCTTAAATTAATTCTAAGTAACCGCATGTATTATCATTTTCTGTGCTACTTGAGCTGACTGTAACAACGTAAACATTTTTTTTACACTTTATTTATTCAACTTTGCTGTAAGAACTTAAAAAAAACACCAAATAGCAAACGGAAATGACTGAAATATTTGAAAATGACACCTAAAAATTGCTATCACACGAAAACGACAGTTCGAAAATTACTATCAACTTGATAATCAACTTACGCAGAACAAAACATTTGATTTTGATTATCAATAGTCAACTATCACCTTAGCCGATTCCACCCCTGGTTATTAGTGTCACATGTTGAAAGTGACGCGAATGATGGTATAGTCCACCGACGCGCAGTGGTTCCACCGTAGGCCAAAAGTCGAAAAATTCATTGTAAAAGTTTTCACCCAAAACCACTTAAGCTAGCTGAGAAGTTAATATTAATGAGAAAAAAAATGATCCGTTAAGTCAAAACCGTTTCATTTTCATCTCCAAAGTGGTCTCATTGCAAGCCCATCGCTTTTGAGTTTTAGTGCTCTGCAAGTAAGCATCACAGGATTTTCTTTTTTTCATCTACTTTCGTTAATGCAAACAAGTTTTTTTTTTGGAATGCATCTATTAGTAGGAGGTAAGAATTCCGTTGTACATTTTATTTTAGGTATGATATGTGTAACTGTACAAGTGGCGGCGTTATAAAAGTGGGGGGAAAAAATTTAAATAAAATTGCGTTCTGTGTTTTGTGTTAAACTTTTAACTATGTTCCCCCCCAAGACCCCCCAGTATATTCTGATTTCTGTACTTTTTTATGCAAGTTGAATCAGCTGCGGAAATTTGCGGATTCAGATTAAATTGAACTATAAGCGACCATACCTCTATTATTTTATTTCAGGTGCTATCACTAAATGCTCTTTTACTAGAATATTATGTTTACTTGATCATACAGCCAGAGGTCTGCTTGAGTATAAAAAATTTGATCTGCAAACTTTTTCGCCTGATTTTTCTAATAGCCTGGCATTTAGTCTGATGAAGGACACGGCATGCAAGGCAATGCTCGTTTTTGAATGATTCTTGTGTTTCAATTGACTTTATACCAGGAAAACTGGAAGCCCTAGGTTGTACAGTGAATTTGTAGGTGACATTATGGCGCACGAAAATGATACTAATAAAAAAAATTACGAGCACTTTTTTCCGAGATACATAAATTCGATTTTCACAAAAATTGTTAAAAAAAAAATTAAAAAAATCCGTGTTTGAAGACCAATATCTCAAAAATTAAAGTATGCATGGTAATTTTTTTTCAACTGTGATATGCTCTAATCAATTGTTTATGAAACGAGCCTACCTTGGTTACTCTAAGTTTAATACTCTCGAAGTTACAATTGAATAACTTTTTCCCTGAAGGATATTTTTTAAGCACCCTGTAGCTCAGTGGGTGTTCAAGATAAACCCCAACTCCCGTACGATTTTTTTCATATCATTAACCAATGAATCAGATCCCAAAACATATGTATCCCAAACCGGACCACCCTATATACTGTACCGTACCGTACGGCACCATACCGTTATCTCGAAGGCCTGACTTGATAGAGCGAAACGGATTGCAGATTCGGAATCAGCTCCCCCAAATAATGCTAACACGAATTCATTTTGGTGCTTTTTCAATGAGCAAGTAATTATGACCGCCTTTGTTCGAGAGTGGAACCACTGTGCGACCGACGGTGCAAGAACCAAATATAAACTTGAAAAAATGATGTAGTTGATATAAATCGAAATGACATAATTACAAAGCTTCCAAATCCCAATATAAAAATGAAGGGAAGCCGTTTTTGCTATGTTTTTTTAAAACCCATAAATCTATTGCCTCACGTTTTTGTAATTTTCGTCACCTTTTTGTCATTTGTCCCCAAAATAAAAAAACAATGAATTTGATTTTCCTCTCAGCAAGAAGATTCTAAAAATTTCTTGAAAAGCGGAATCAACTTGCCAATGAACATTTTTTAGGTGGAAATAATGATGAAGCTCAACACATTTTTTATCTTCCATTTTTTCGAAAAATAAAATGATTTAAATTGGATGTCGTGACGCTAAGGACATAAATCAGAAAATAAGTTAAAAAATATTTTAATAATTTCCAAATTTTAATAGACTCATAAAACCGTTATTCTTAAAAAGAGCGTAGATATCAGAATGCAATTAAAATAATTGTTTATTCGGCTTTTTTATCAGTTCTTAGGTCCGTGACAAAAATGACACGATTTAGGAGTTTTGACGACATTTTATCTTATATTATCCAAACTATTGAGAAAACTTCACTGTCAGTATCCACTTATTAGTTTTTTGATAATATTAAAATAATATAATATTATAATATTTATATAATATTTAAAGAAACAACCATTATTGCAACATTTTAAAATAACGACCCATATATGTATGTGCATATGTACATATGTATGTGTTACCTGATCTATACTATGTATTATATGATTATATTACATATGTATATACATACAGTTGGTCAAAAAAGAAGTCGGACACTTATTGCTTTCCTCTTCAAATCACAAAATATGTACGTAAAAAACACTCATTCAATTTATCTTTATAAATTTTTTGATAGCTTATATTATAGGCTCATAATATATAACAAAATAAATTAAATCCATTTGAACATAATTTTTTGAAAAATAAATAAAAAAAGCTCCATGAAATTTCACCTCAAAAAAGAAATCGGACACTTGATTTATGTAATTAAATAATAAAAAAATAAGTTTAAAAAACTAAAACCCGACTACGGGAAAAACCAACTAAAAAGTACGAAACAAGATGAAATGAAACAATGATTTTCAAAGTACAGCTGTGGTCGCATTTGTCTCGTGTGGTGTGTCGCTGTGTGGCGTGTTGTGACGCCTTCACTTGTTTTTCGATTTGCGCAAGAGAGCTTGGCGCTATGGCGCGTCACAAGTGTGCAATTTTTTTTTGCGATTTTAATGATTAATGATTTTTTTTTTTATATACAATTGACTAAAAATAAACTATAAGATACAATGTTTATACAAATTTGTTGTCACAGAAGGGGCCTTACCTTAAACAATGACTTAAGATTGAAAAAAATATAAATATATAAATTGTACATGGTAACTTAAAAATTAAAAGTGGTTGACTTTGGTGTCCTCGGGGTGTTCCGTCCCGGTTGTCAGACTGCTGGTATTGATACCATGGTATGAATACCATACCACCAAAAAATTTAGAATTTCAATACTAGGTATGTTTCATGGTAAACTAGCTTTAAACGTGGTATTGTAGTGACAGACATGTATATAGCATAGTATTGCTATACCATGGTATCAATACCAGCAGTCTGTCCCCCACTTTAGGTGTAGGTTGGCGTTTAGCCACGGCGGTGGGCTGACCCTGTGTCAGCGTAGAATACAACTGCTTCCTCGTTGTCGATTGGGGTGATGTCTTCATCATGGGTGGGTGGAGACGATGGAAGGCCCAGTTGGCTTTCTTTAGGACGTTCCTTGCGTGAGGGTTGAAACTTAACAGCTCGTGAAAGTGGATCCCTAGGTACTTCACGCTGCGTTTGGTTGTCATTGTTGATCCATCTGGGAGTTTCAGGGTTATGCTCCTGCACTTCGCTGGTCGTTGGTCTCCTGAAGCAGATGAGTTCCGATTTTGAGGCGTTGACTCTGATTCGTCACTTTCGGTAGTACTCAATTAGTCTGTGGATGTGGGCTTCACTTTCCGGACAGCTATCAATGGTGACATCGGGGTGGCATAAGTTATGGGGTCATCGGCGT
Organism: Brachyopa scutellaris; assembly: GCA_949775065.1. Lineage (NCBI taxonomy): Eukaryota > Metazoa > Arthropoda > Insecta > Diptera > Syrphidae > Brachyopa > Brachyopa scutellaris. Next base: position 132,367,413 of record OX459112.1, on the reverse strand, counting down.
AGAGTAGGTTCTCACAGTTGTCTGGGATGGGCTGGGCAGAGGTCAATATGCTGTACAGGAACGGTCCGAGTTTAGAGCCTTGGGCAACTCCAGCTCTGATGTTCTTCACTGTTGATGTGCATTTCTCTAGTTGTACAAAGAATTTCCTGAAAGAAAGAAAAGAAAAAATAATTTTAATTGGTGCTAAGGGAAAGCCTAGTAAATGAAGTTTATGGATGAGTCCTTCCATCCATACGCTGTCGAATACTTTCGCATGTTGAGAGCTACGGTGATGCTGGAACTTCATGTGGGATGTTTCTCCCGAAAAGTTCGGGATGTCAGGGATTATGAAGTTCTCGCTGCAGAACTTCTTGAGTTTCCTGGGAATTAGTTCCTCCAGTAGTTTACTCAATTTGCTGAGGAGGGAAATCGGCCTGTAGTTATAAGAGATGATCAGAAGTGTGTCTGGGAGCCTCTTGATGATCTAGTTTGATACCCCATCCGCTCCAGTTGACTTCTTTGGCTTGCCGCTGTGGATGATCTCGGCAATCTCCTCAGGTGCTCATTAGTCTGTGGATGTGGGCTTCACTTTCCGGACAGCTATCAATGGTGACATCGGGGTGGCATAAGTTATGGGGTCATCGGCGTAGAGTAGGTTCTCACAGTTGTCTGGGATGTGCTGGGCAGAGGTCAATATGCTGTACAGGAACGGTCCGAGTTTAGAGCCTTGGGCAACTCCAGCTCTGATGTTCTTCACTGTTGATGTGCATTTCTCTAGTTGTACAAAGAATTTCCTGAAAGAAAGAAAAGAAAAAATAATTTTAATTGGTGCTAAGGGAAAGCCTAGTAAATGAAGTTTATGGATGAGTCCTTCCATCCATACGCTGTCGAATACTTTCGCATGTTGAGAGCTACGGTGATGCTGGAACTTCATGTGGGATGCTTCTCCCGAAAAGTTCGGGATGTCAGGAATTATGAAGTTCTCGCTGCAGAACTTCTTGAGTTTCCTGGGAATTAGTTCCTCCAGTAGTTTACTCAATTTGCTGAGGAGGGAAATCGGCCTGTAGTTATAAGAGATGATCAGAAGTGTGTCTGGGAGCCTCTTGATGATCTAGTTTGATACCCCATCCGCTCCAGTTGACTTCTTTGGCTTGCCGCTGTAGATGATCTCGGCAATCTCCTCAGGTGCTCAGGTTCGGGCTGTCAATTGGGTCGCTTGCAGGATTGGTGTCACTGAACGAGGATCTGTTGGAGTTAGGCGCGAGCGTTAGTCGGGTGGATTCCTCCACTTCCTCAAGGAAGACTGGATCGAATGATGGGTTGGGGATAAAGTTTCCTTCAAAGTATTCGGCGAATGCTTCAGCTTTATCCTGTGTCGTTTTTGCTTCCCCATTGTTGGTGATGATCGTCTCAGGCATTGGAGATTTTTTGCCAATCAGTCTGTTAATATTTTTAAAGGCATCAGGTCCAGATTTAACTGACTGCAGTCTCTTCTGGAATTGGTTGTTGTTGTGGTGTTGGCTGGAGTTCCGAAACATTACGTTGACACACTTTAGTTCACTCAGTACTCTCTGGTAGTTGCTGTTGACTGTGTTCAGTTCTCCTTGATGGATCCTTTGGAGACGTTTCCTCAGCCGCTGTCTGTGATTATATAGGTTCTGCGTTGCATTGCTTTCGATGTCCCGTTGAAGTCTTTCAATATCCAGCCGTCTGTATTTGATGAAATTCTCTAGCGGTTCTGTTGTGAGGAGTATGGGTTGGTCCAGGTGGATTGAAAGTTGAACTGCTTCATGGTCCGAGTCACTGATCACTGTTGCGCAGATATATTTCCGGATTCCCGGAAGAATATGCACCAGGTTCGATGATCCCAGGAAGAAGTCCAGCGTAGATGGTGTTCTAGGGAAGGTTGGTTTAGGTTGGGATATAACCACCAAAGAATGTTCATCATTGTTGATTTCCATCCAGTCAACAATTGTTGATTTCCATCCAGTCAACAATTGCCTTGCCTTCGTTGTTGATTGTTGTGTCCAGCCACAGGTGATGTCTCCCGTTGAAATCGCCACCAATGAGTCCGTAGGTGCTTCGCTTCAGGAAGCCGTTAGGCACATGCAGGTCGCTTTGGATGTTACTTGCTCTGGATGCGCGCTTGAAATAGATGCTGATAATTGTTAGTGTTTCACCTCTACCCAAGTTTATCATGATGGCGGTGGCTTAACTGGTCATTAGTCCTGGTATGATGACCTCGCTGGTGTTGGAAGAGAATTTTTCCTTTATATAGACTGCTGTCCCTCTGAGATTCTCGTTTTTATTTTGTCGGTAGGTTTTGAATCCCGCGATGTCTATGTTGTTTCGCTTTGTCACATTGGTTTCACTGATGAGGGCGATGTCCGGATTGTTGTTCTTTATGAATATGTTGAATGATGTCCTCTTGTCCAGGCTGTGTAACGAGTTAACATTATACGTCAGTATGCGAATCTTCTTTAATTGCATATTTGGAAGATGAAATTGGCCAATGCCACGGACTTTTCTCCCTCGCTAAGCTGGACGTAGTTCTGCGGAACAGCTAGGCGGGCTTTTTCGATGACTGAGAGCAGATTGGATCCAAAAATTCGGCAATTTCGCGCTAAATGTCTGTGTCTGTGCTAAAGGTTGTGTTATAAAACGGCATCTTCGCGCTTAATGGCTGTGTCTGTCCTAAAAAGGTGTGCTATATAATCCAGTTTGTTTTATTATGAAATATTTAACGATGACCTCTATACCGCAATACGTGCATACATACATTATTATGAACACAAGTATATAACGAGTAGGAATAAAAATTATCCAACCAAAGCGGGTAGATACACATGTACATATGTATATAGATCAGTGATCGATTGTACAGGCAGGTACCCAGCGTTGCCGCTGAAAAATTTGAAAAAGTCGCAAAAAAAGGGTCATGGAGCAAAAAAAGTCGCAACAAAAACAAGTAATGGAAACATGGTAACGATGCGATATTAGACCCTCCATATCCGTTATTGTAAATTTAAAAAAAAAAAAAAAAAAAAAAAAACAAGAACGCATAGATTAGATAGAAATGGCGTGAGTATGTACCAGGTACCCGTGAAATTTGATGTGTAAACATATACAGAGAACGTTGACGTTGCTATGCTATTGCTATTACTCTGTGTGAAGGAGAAATGATCAAAGATAATCATATACAGAGAACTAGTACTAAGTTTGATAACGCGTGAAATTAAATTAAACTATCTGTGAGCCCCGTTGTGTAGTGGTTAGTGCGTTGGACTACTATGCAATGCGCTCGGGTTCAATCCCAGCCCGGGTCCAACACCTAAAAGTTTTTTCACGGTGCCACCTCTTTAGAATGTCTGACAAGTAATCAAAAAGTATCATTTGTCACGATTGAGCTTCTCAACTCGCCGTTCGGAGTCGGCAAAAAAACTGTAGGTCCTTCCATTCGTGCACGCACACACAAATGGTTGCGAGAAGCAGGCCCAAGTTCCCGCCGAGCTGTGTAAGTAAGTAAGTAAGTAAATCTGTACATAAGTACACATTAGGAAAAATAAATTGGTGACTTTTTGTGAAAGTACTGAAATTAGTGATGAATTGATTTTTTTTTTGTTATGAGGAATTGCTGATGATGAGCAACTAAATGGAATTTTTGTTGGAAATATATTTTTTGTACGAAAAAGTCTCAAAAAGTCTCCAAAAAAGCTGAAAAGGGGGGTTAAAAAGAGGTGTTTTTTTTTTTTTTAAAATTCAGGTCATAGTCTCTGCGTCGAAAAAGGGTCAAATTGCGACTAAAGTCGCATAGCGGCAACGCTGCAGGTACCCCTTTGATGGCGGCGATGCTGTTAATATGTTTTTTTTTTATAAAGCGTAGCAACGCACGCAGGGTATCCGCTAGGATTATATATTATCGTCAACCAACACAAAAAAGAAATGCCAACGATTTCAAACGGCTAATTCGGAAGTAAAATTAGTTTAAGTTCCTTCGAATGTCAAAATACGAAAAAATCATTCGAAGGAATAGAGACAATCGAACGAATAGACTATTCATCAATCTCAAAATAAGAGTGATTTCTTTAATCATAAACCTAATTAAACTATACAATTTATTTAAATTTAAATATGTATTAATAACTTAATATTAATGTGTTTCTCTTTTCTATAACAGTGTACAATGAGTGTTCACAGTCGAAGTTCGAGTGAAATAGAAACCACCACTCTTCGAGATGTTCTACCAAAGTTTTTTAAGGATTTTATGGATGATTTTAGTTTTGACGATGTTAAGGATTCCGTTCGAGACATTTTTAGTGAAGACGAAATGCAAATGATACTTGAAGAGGTAATTCAAATACGGTTTCAGAAAGTAATGTGATTTGTGAAATATGTACGTCTAAGCTTTACAGAATCTAAAAAAAAATTTTATGTTTGCCCCTTAGACAGATGAGAAAAAACAAAATATGCAACTTTTTTGGATTCTATATCAAAGTGAATCGTACATCGAACAATTCCTGGATGCAATCAAAGTGTGGTATCCATGGTTGACTGAGTACGTACGGGAGGAACGTAAATCCTTATCAAAAGACACCGAGAAGTATATCCAATCTGTAATGGTGCTGCGAAGTATTTTCCACCAGCATGTGGACTTAAATGTCCATCGAATGGAATATGTAAGTAATTTTTTTTGTCTTAAAAAAAAACGGTTGCATTTATTATCCGAAAATGTTTCAATTGTTAATTTATCTTTATTAGTTTGCGTGATTAAGGGAAAACGTTGAGTCAGAAGAAAGTAGTTTGAGTAAGAACAAATGAGACAATTGGAAGCGACATTGAAAATTCATTGAACAAAAATGTAATCGATTACATCACAGTAAACAGGTGCTCTTAGTTGTTAGGTTAGGTAAGCGGGCTGATAAGGATAGTTAGATCCTCATCACACTTAGGTTCATGTGAACCCATTGTGATACCCATAGTGTTTTCCCACTCGTGATATCAGTGGCTTGATTCCAACCATCCGGATCTCCTGGCAAACTTGAGCAGACCTGACGGTGAACGGTCAGATAGCTCGTCGATGTGTTCGAAGAAAAATTTTCCTAGGGTTCTATTTCTTAGTTGGCAGAGGTTAGGGCAGTGACAGAGGAAATGGGTTGTGTCCTCGTGAACCTCTTCGTCACCGCATCCTCAGCATAAGTCATCATCGTTGAGTCGTAATTTTTTCGTGTGATATCTTAGCATATTGTGGCCAGTTAACACTCCTATTCTGTAGAAGTTTTTTGGTTTTGCTTTTATCGTACTCTGGCCACATCCTTCTTGATATTTCACAGGTAGTTAGTGATTTCCACCTGCTATTAGCTTCAGATAGTGTTTTTTGTTCGATTTTGGCCTTGAGGTTGCAGAGTGGAGGCTTAACCGTGTAATCTGCCTGCTCTATATCCAGGGCTGAGCCCTTTCTGGCCAATTCATCCGCGGCTTCGTTGCCCGGTATCCCGCTGTGGCCAGGGACCCAGCAGAGTTTTACGTTGTGCTGCGTGCTAAGAACCTTAAGCTCTTCGCGGCAACATTTCACAAGCTTAGATGTTATTTGCGTAGCAGCTAATGCTTTTATGGCCGCCTGGCTGTCAATGTAAATTGTGATATCCTCTCGGGATATTGTCATCATTGACACCAATTGGGCAGCCTTTGTCACTGCTAGAACCTCAGCTTGGAAAACGCTGCTGTGGTCTGGGAGTCGTGTGGAGCTGTTGATTCTTAGATCTTCCGAGAAACAACCCGCTCCTATACCGATTTCCATTTTTGACCCATCAGTGTAGATGGATTTAGACTCATTTGATACTTCGTTGTTCTTCCATTGTTCTCTACTTGGGAAGGCCCACGAGAAGGGTTTATCTAAATCTAAGTATGGGACAGTGTAGTCTGAGTTGACGTTACCATTGAGATAGTTGCTAAGTATCTTGGTGTGCCCATATGCATTCGGTCTCCAGTGTTTTGACTGGCTTATTCTGAGAGCGCTCTTTGCTGCGGCTTCCTGCATGTAAAGATCTAGAGGCAGGTGGTTGAGAATTGTTTCCAATCCCGCTGTTGGCGTTGTTCTCATCGCGCTGGTTGTACCAGTGCATGCTATTCTCTGTATTTTGGTCATAATCTTTAGGTTGCTAGTTTTGACGGCAGCATGCCACCAGACGAGTCCTCCGTATGTTAGTATTGGTCTAACTATCGCAGAGTACATCCACAGTGTTATTCGTGGTCTGGATCCCCAGTTTTTCCCGAAGAACCTACTGCAGGTATAAAAGGCAACTGATGCCTTTTTTACTCTTTCTTTTATGTTCAGCTTCCAGTTAAGCTTCCTGTCAAGTATGAGTCCTAAGTATTTTGCACTTTCGCACAGTTTGAGGGTAGTTCCCTCAATGCTCGGCATCCTGAAGGCTGGTATTGTTCTCTTGTTGGTGAATAGCACTAGTTCGGTTTTCTGAGGGTTGACCCCCAGTCCGCATTGTTTCGCCCAATTGTTTAACGTATTTAAAGCGCTCTGTACTAGTTCGCTGACAGTATTTAGGAACTTGCCCGTAGCAAGTAGCACTACATCATCTGCATATGCAGTTGCTTTAATCCCACTGAATCTAAGTCTTAAAAGTAGTTCATTAACGACCATGATCCAGAGAAGGGGGGATATAACTCCTCCTTGCGGCGTGCCTCTGGATGCCATCACTTTTTGACGGGTTCCCCCGAGTTCAGCGACTATGTGTCTCCGGTTTAGAAGACTAACTATAAGTCTAGTGACGGTACGTTCAACATGGTTGTCTTCCAGCGCTTTTTCGATGGCATGTGTCTCGACATTGTTGAATGCCCCTTCAATGTCGAGAAACGCTGCAAGCGTGTATTCTTTAAAATGCAGGGATCTTTCAATGGTGCTGACTACATCATGCAGCGCTGTTTCCACGCCTTTGCCTTTGGTATAGGCATGCTGTGCCGTAGACATATTGGTGTGGTTGAGCTTGGCACGTATGTGCACGTCAATCAGCTTCTCGAAGGTCTTCAGCATAAATGATGTAAGGCTTATGGGTCTGTAGTCTTTTGCAATAGCATGGCTGGGTTTTCCGGCTTTAGGAATGAAAACCACTTTCACCTCTCGCCATGTTTTTGGTATATGACCACAGCTAAGACTGTTTTGAAAAATTCTTTCTAGAGTTGGTGCCAATAGGTGCTTCGTTTTTTGCAGCATGATTGGGTAGATCCCATCAGTGCCTGGTGATTTGAAGGGCTGAAATGACTCAATCGCCCACAGAATTCTTTCTGCAGTCACCATTTCTACTGGTACACTCATCTTCTCTTGTGGTTGGATGTTCGTGTGCAAGTTTTCAGCCTGATTCGTCGAGCATCCTGGAAAGTGTGTGCTGAGCAGAATTTCCAAGGACTCAGAACAGGATTGTGTCCAGTTGCCGTTTGTATCTTTAAGATACCCGGGTACGGATGGTTCTTTTTCAAGGATCTTCCTTAGTCTCGCCGCTTCTGTGGTGCTCTCAATTTTGCTGCAGAAAATACGCCATGAGGTGCGTTTGGAGCTGCTTATTGTGCTCTTAAATTTCCTTTGACTGGATTTGTATTTTTCCCAGTCTTCTTCAGTATTCAGTCTTTTTGCCGCGTTGAAGAGTTTTCTTGTTTCTTTCCTCATGGATGAAAGCTCTTTGTTCCACCACGGCGGTGACTTTTTATTGGGTATATTCTTGGAAGGACATGCCTTTTTATACGCGTTGTTGAGGATAGTGCATACTTCCTCGACTACAGCGTCGATTTCTTGTGGTGTCTGTGTTTGTTGTTCTTGTAGTTTACTACTATTTTTCTCTTTTTCATTGAAAAAAAGATCCCAGTTGGTTTTTCTGGGATTTCTATATTTTGTGCGTATGGTTTTACTTACTTACTTAGTTGGCGCTACAGTTCGAGGTGAACCTGGGCCTGCTTCTCGCAACCATTTGTGTGTGCGTGTTATATTTTTGCACGAATGGAGGGGACCTACAGTTTTTTGCCGACTCCGAACGGCGAGTTGAGAAGCTCAATCGTGACAAATGATACTCTTTGATGCTTGTCAGACATTCGAAAGAGGTGGACACTGTGAAAAACTTTTAGGTGTTTGCGGCGGGATTCGAACCCAAGACCGCTGGCTCAGTAGTCCGACGCACTAACCACTTGCGCTACGGTGCCCACGATGGTATGGTATGGCGTATGGTTTTAGGTTCATTTATCTCGAACTCAATGATTCTGTGATCCGAAAAGGATATATATGGGTGGAAACTCTCCACCGGTTCACAGAGAGAGAGTCTGAGTTATTTGTAAATGTAACGTCTAGGACTTACCGCCTATTCTTTGTAATGAAGGTGGGTTCATCCCCAATGTTTGCTATCAACAGATTATGTTCTATTACAAATTCAAAAAGAGACTCACCTCTAGGATTGATATCCGTGCTGCCCCATTGTGTATGATGGGAGTTGACGTCGCATCCCATTAGCAAGTCCCATTTTTCGTGCTCTGCCTTTCTCATAAGTCTGGCAGTGTCTTCAGATGGTGGTCCATCCGCGGAGTCGTATGGCATGTAGATAGATGCTATTACAAGCGAGGGTTTTCCCTGTCTCTCATATTTAACAACTATCTGGTCACTGTTGCTGTATCTAGATAAAAGAAAAAGCTTAATATGTTCTTTGGAAACAATGCAAGTTCTTATCTTACTTTCACCATTCGGTGCATCGGTCTTGTATGTTTTCAGGCCTTTTGAGTTTAGCCCCATAATTTTGCCTCGGACAGTCCAGGGTTCTTGTATGAGGGCAGTGTCAATGTCCTTGTCTCCCATAAGAAAGACAAGGTTAGCGCTGGCCGCCTTGCTATGGTGAAGGTTAATCTGTATTGCCTTCAACATGGCTAGGTTTTTCTTTTCTTACTTGCTGGATTGGTCCAGTAATTGGTCTTATCTTACATCGGGTAATCCCAACGCGGACTTTAAAGTTTCCTTCGCGGAGTAGCGGCATCGAACGGTGACTGAGGAGTATGGTCACTTCCATACCAGCCTCAGTGTGCTCTCCTACTTCAATTACTTCCCAATCTTTGCTGAGAAGCTCTGGGTTCAGAAGTCGCAGGTTACGCTCTATCCTATCCTTCGGGAGGTAAGGACCTGTGAGAAGCATGCGACCTCTGGGTCTAGTTAGGTTGATTAGTTCTTTCTTCTCGATCACCTTGAGGTCGGCATTAGCCCACGGAGCTTCGGTGTCGGATACGAACTTTTTCAACCACTTAAGGGTATTGTCATCATCGCATTCCATGATTTTGAATCCCTTGAAAGTGGTCAGCGGTCCAAAAAGTGGATAGGGTTCCGTTCCTTTCAGGAGAGCGTCATTCACACTATCAATGATCCTGATCTCTATTAATTGCCACTGATCTTTTGTCAGTTTCCGTTCAGGATTGCCGTAGTCAACTACTGCAACCTTTAGGTTGCTTCTGACAATATCAGAGTGGGTTCTTGTTCTTTTATTACTGGGTAAGGGTGGAGAAGTGGTATCGTCATGCCTACCTCTCTTCGAGCATCCCGCCTCCGATGCAGGTTCGGACGTCAGTGTCTTACCCGCATCAGTAGGGGGTCGCACAAGCCTGTCCGCAACTGAGGTGGGGGGTAAGCGACCTCCCTTCCTTGCCGCAGTCAGCCTCCCGCTAGCCCGTCTACAGGCATGCGCCCTAGGTGTTCCCTGATGTCCTGGTGTCAACCTAGCTACAACTTGCTTTGCCCTATCTAGCGCCTTGGCATCACTTTCCTTGTAGGATGTGGGGTCGCGCTTGCTGAGCCGCCTAATAAGCCTCTTGGCATTAGCTCGCTGTTTGATTTCCTTGCTAAGCTGCTGCTTACTCAAGGGGGCTTGCTGCCCTGCGTTCTTTACCATGCTCTTCTCAGCGGCCGTTGGAACTTCGGGTAATCCCGAGCCATGGCAGTGCTTCGAATCGCACTGTGCGGAAACGACAGTGCAGTAGCTACCCAATGTGGAGTTAGCGTTCCCTTGCTCGTCGTTCCCTTCGCAATTCCCTGGTTTTGATGGGGTTGGTGCACATATCCCGCCTGACGTAGGCTTGTCGCGACGTTAACATGCTCCTCTCCCGTCTTCACCACCTGAGAGATCTCCTCACCACCAGCCAAGATTGTGCGAGTAGGAGACTTGCTGCTATTCTTGGTTGATGGGTCTGGTGATCCTACAGTCGGGTCCTGCGCCTTTCTCTCACCATTGTCACCTCTTTCCTTCACAGGTGCTAATGGGATCACCCCTTGTCCCGACTGGCTACGGCAAGTCACAGACATGGGTGGTCCCATCAGCCCCTTTGTGTCCGAACCTGTTGCAGACACTGTGTCCCTCGAGCAGCTATCTAGCGGCTCACTATCTCGCGAGGACAGCTCTTGCAAGTAGGCCCGGGCACTGTGAAGCCTTCTCCTATCTCCCTCTGTCAGCTTCTCCCACTTCTTTTTCCCTAGTCTTTTTATTGTCAATTTACTGTTGGCAATCCTGCTGCGGTTTGATGCAGTGGATTGCAAGGAGATGTTGGATGAGCTAGCAACCGAGCGACTGTCATCGTCGAGAAGAAGATTCTCCAAGTCGATATCAATCGCTCCACCGCTTTCTGCATCCGAAATAGTGATGTGGGTTTCCTGACATTTTTCGTCATCCATATTTGTTGGGGTTTCACCCGAAGTTTGTGTGTTTTGTTCTTTATCTTTTTTGTCTTTGTTCATTTGGTAAGATCCCACGAGTAAGCCGGTGGGAAAAAGTGCCACCACAGCATAGCCGGTTCTACTGCGGTGGGGAGCTAATACGACAGCCCTCGCCAGGGCGCCTGAAGGAGCTCGTTAGTGAATGATTTAACCTTCAGCCTTGCATCCTTGGGCACGGTTTGCTATACGCTCACACCACCACTGGAATCAGGGTGACTACTCTTTAGTTTCGGGCCCTCATCCAGAGACCTTACAGCTTGGGTAGCCCTGCTGCAATCGCCCTCTGGGGTCACTGGGACCTACTGAGCCTCCCCACCAGCGTCAAGGTAAGTAGTCGAAGAGGAGGGCTCTTAGTTGTTAGTTGCATTTAATCCATATGTGAAGTTGATACTGGGCTTTGTTTGGGCTAAGTCTATGTTCAAGCACTTAATGTTGATGATATTTCTTTAAATGTTCCAGGAATCGTTGCAATATGTATGTACACATGTACATTACCTATATTCTTTTTTATATTCTTGTTTTTTTAAAAAAAAAAAAATTATAAGACCAAAGTGAAATTAAACGAAGTTTATGGGGATAGGTTAGGTAGCAATGGCTTTCGGAAGATCGAGTACCCGCGCACTTAGGCCTATAGTGGCCTGCGATACCAATGATCTTGGGCATATGTATACCCGTTGCTCATGAAAACCATTTGGAGTTTTGTATAAAGAGAGATAGGCTTCCAACGTCTTTTTGTGCTAGGTCGCTAAGATCGTTGAAGCAATATTAACCTAGGTGTTGCTTTCTATTACGGAAAAGAGATGGGCATGAACAGAGGAGATGTATTGCACTTGCTTCCGAAGTGCCGGATCTGTCTGGTAGCAAGGCATCTGGATCCGCATTCCCATCTAACATTGGTTTTATTGACTGTGCCAAGTGTAGTGCCATTCACCCTTTCACATAACAATTAATACAACGACACACACTTCCCATACAAAGATAGACTTACACTCAGCATTACATAGTATTGCCCCGATACCTAGTATCATTCATTCATTTACATACTCGACACCCGACACATGACAAAGTATTTTACAGCTCGCCACAAAGTCGAGCTCACTATCTCACTTTGAAGTGCGTTACGATTTCGTTGCACATTGACCAGAGAAATAAATTGCATCAGATTTCATTTGAAATCTTATCACCAACGTCTGAATATATGTATATACTGTGGACATACTTTGCATATGTATCTTACCTGTTTAGGATAGTTAGAACAATATTAAATTCGAACTCGTCGGTTCCAGTGGCCTGTTTTTTTCTTTTGCTCGGCTCTTAAGCTTTTAAGTATGGCTGCGGCTCTTTAGCCATCACTTTTTCGGCTTGGGGTATCCTTGGGGTATTAATCCTCATAGTTTCGTAGCAGAGGTAGGGAAAGAATAGGGAATTCAACATAAATTACATGGCAACCCAACTAAATTACACAAGCTTAAGTGATAGCTTGTAAGTAGCAAGTGGCACACCTTCGATAGCAACAATCAAATATTAGTCAGTTAAATTAAAACCTTGTATGAATATTTTGCATTGTTATGAACTGTTTAGTGTATATATGTGTATTAGTAGCGAATAATATATTAGTAGTATAAAAAAGACGATGCGGTTCAAGTATGGATAGAGATATACAAAACAAGTCCTATGCATTCGGTTAAAGCTAACTTAGCGCCTTATTTTTTACCCAACTATGGCAAAAGGAAGGGTTATGAATCTCACAGGCTGGGTTTGTTTCGTTTGTATGTAAGGATGTCACTTCGTACAGCCTAAACTATTGAACCAATTTGAACGAATAAGATGTCGTTGATCCGGAAAGTGTCTTAGGCTATATAAAGTCACCGACAAATTCAAAATTGCAGACGCCCCTAGATGGCGGATGGTGGGAAACTTCTTCGACAGTTCAACTTTTCATCATGTGCTGTAAAGCTTTTGTTCTCCTACTTAACTGAACGCATGCAGGCAGTCTGATGTTCTGTCCTATCTTCTTCCAACCTCACGTGGCGTCCCGCTTAATGAATTAGTTAGCATCTACAGTAAAACACTGTTCAATCCATATGCATGCCCATGAAGTGCAAATGTATTTGAGTTGCCCACTCGCCCTTATTGAACACGGAGTAAGTTGTGTGAACGATGATCTCGAAAACATTGAATTCTGGTCCGAGCAAAATGGTCTTTTATTAATCCCTAAAAAGTCTATGTCTCTTGTGATATCGAAAAAATCTGTCGATCATTCATACTTTCCCCCTGTGATTCAGCATAACACCCCAACCACGTATGTCAAAACTGTTAAAAATATTAACATGGTGTGCACTTTAACCTGGAACAACCAAATAAATACAGTGAGCAATAGAAAACTCAATGTTGCATTTAACAGTAGAGCTCGATATATTTTCGGTCTAAGTAGATTCGACAGAGTAGGTATCTAATTTCTCTAAAAAATATACAATATACAAATATCATATTGAGCTGAATTGAGATTTTTATTGGTTTCTTAAGACTTTACATATACATATAATATATATATACATACAGTGGCTCGCTCTCACGACTAATCGGACACTGAAAAAGAAAATGTTTGATGTCAATTTTCTCAAACAAATGTTTGAGGAATTAAACAATTTATGTATACATTAGTTCATTTATTTATCTAAATTTATTTTATGAGAAAAAAAAACATTAATGGTACAACAAGAAAAAACAAGAAAAACGAAAACAACATGGTAATTTCACTCCTCACGCATAATCGGAAACTTAGTTATCAGTACCATTCTTCTTGTAGTCCCGTTTTCAGTTGCTGAATGTTACTGAACCTCTTCGAAGCTACTCGGCGGCCTAATTCGTCCCATAAGTGCTCGATAGCGTTCAAATCTGGTGACTGTGCAGGAGTTTTCAGGACCTTGGGGCAATGATACAAAAGCTACGACCTTGCTGTGTACGATGTGTGCTTTGGGTCGGTGTCTTGGTAGAATATGAAGTTGTCGTTGATTCCAAGCTTATCGACACTTCCTTCAGATTTTGCTCTGATGTAGCCCATTTGGTCCATTTTTCTTTTAATAAAATGAAGGCTCCCCACACCAGACCTCGCCATACACGCCCAGACCATGACCGAACCCCCGCCATGTTTGACAGTGGCTCGTGTATGTTTATCGGAGAATTCTTGGTTCGGTTTACGCCACACATACATTTTTCCGTCTTAACCTTTTAGGTTAAATTTGCTTTCGTCCGTGAATAAAACCTATATTTTTAAATGTTATAATGTATAATACTAGAAATAGTACTAAAATAATGCAACTTTACCCTATTACAAAAGGTCATATCCTGTTTAAAATTCTTCTTAGCCAACTTCAATCGTTCTTTTCTATTTTTTTCACTGATGAACGGTTTTTTTCGAGCTACTTGGCCGTTAAAATCATGTTTTCTTAGAACTCGACGTACTGTTTCGGTATTCACTTCCTTATTTCTTGTCTCCTTAAGGAAAACCTGTAGAGATTGCGACGATAAGAAAGGAGTTTCGTTTAATTTTTCTAACTAGGAGCCTCTCATCGTTGTCATTTAATTTTTTGCCTTGCCCTTTTCTGCTCACATTATGCACTCTATTTTCATTTTTAAATCGGGAAATCATGTCTTGCACTGTCGAACGACTTCTCTGCACGATTTCAGCAATTTAGCGAACAGATTTGCCACTCTCGTGATGTGAGAAAACTTATTTCCATATTTCAACCGATATTTGTTGTCCTCTTGGTGCCATGTTGATTCGTATTAGACAACAACTCACAAAAAATGATACATTTTAGTTACAACACTCCAACCATTCTGCACTCTCATTTCTAACGGTGAATTTCCGTTATATTACACAGAAATAAATAAAAACAAATACTGTCCGATTATGCGTGAGGAGTGAAATTGCCATGTTGTTTTCGTTTTTCTTGTTTTTTTTTTTCTTTACCCTTAAGTTGAAATAATTTTTTTTTTCATAAAATAAATTTGTATTAATGAATGAAATAATGTATGTATAAATTGTTTAATTCCTCAAACATTTGTTTGAGAAAATGGACATCAAACATTTTTGTTCTCAGTGTCCGATTAGTCGTGAGAGCCACTGTATATAAATATCTGTTTGGACTATCAGAAGACATCTACCCGCAGCTTGACTTCATTTCGAGTTCCACGGATGGGATCACTAATGTCGATTTCGATTGGGCAAACAAATCTCGGATTCAACTCGAGATTTAAACCTACTTGTAGTAACACCAAAACATTTTATACGAAATTTAATCGCAGCACATAAAAATGCTATCAATTCACACAAATATTATCAGAAAAAACTAGGAAATATTAAGAAAGTGTATTTAAAATTGTATTTATTATTTTTCTTTTTTTATTTATTATTTTTCTTTTTTATTTATTTCCTTTTACGAACAAGATGTCAAATGACATTAATACAATTGCAGAAAAACAGATCAATCTCGTTTGATTTCCATTCAGCGGGAAAAATCTGAGATCTGAGAACAAAATCTGAAAAGCCCAATCGAAAACGACATATGATTCAACCAAAAAAAATGGGTTGAATTCGCTCGATTGTATTTATCATGAACAACATCGGTTCTGACGGAAGACGATTTGTTCCTCGGCTAAAAAGAGGCGAATTCGATTTGAAATACCCTTTATCTATAGTCAAAAATGGGGTGGATCAATCAACGTCTCCGGATGCTTTGGTGTTGGAATGCTGTACCTATCCATTGGATTGATGGCATCTGGATAAAAAAAATAGATAAAAAATGCGAAATCGGAAAGATCCTTTATTTTATTCAAGGCTTTCCTGAGAGATAATCGCAGGCTATTGTTACCACAAAACTTCAAAATGTTTTGGGTTGTACAGGGCTATTACAATGTTAATAATATGTAATGGATAGTTAATGCCTTTTTTGCTTTTTTCAGAGGCATGATTTTGCCTTTTTTGTTTTTTTTTTTGTCAACAAAATCCGAACCCTGCATATGATTCACAGAAGTTTTTTCCAGATGTTTCCAATTTTTGTTTGTGGGATCAATCAATTTCTTCAGCCATACCACCATCCCCTACTGCTAGTGGTATGCCTTCGCAGTAGGTTTTGACATTACTTCTGAAACTGATCAACTTATTTTTATTTCGTGAGAAAAAAATGGTTCGGCGACATTCTGGATTTGAACCGTGAACCTTCAGCGTGACAAGCAACGACGACTACCACTTCGCCACAGCCACCCAAATTTGGCCATAAAGCCAAATTTACCCGTTATATCGAAGTTTTGCCAGGATATCGATCCAAAACATGCGGCGAAGCTCACGAACTTTTTTTCATGTTTTCAAAATTTCATCAATGTTTTAGATAAGTCATCGTCAAGTGTTGTCCCATTGAATATTTATGGGGAGATATTAAATGTAGTTTAAGCAAGCAAAATATCTCAAATATTGACCATCTTTTTGAAAAACTAAGAGTTATGTTCATATCGGTATACCCGTGGAACTTTTACAATTAATATTGTACCTTCTACAATCTCCTAAAACGACTAATATTGTTGTTTTCCTTTATGTTTTTACTTATGTGCTCCACTAGAATTTTGATTATTTCCATATTCAATGCCAACATTTATTTAAATAAGGGACATTTCTAAGATGTTTGAATGGTTTAGATCTAAATTTACTATTCATTTATGATAAGGAAAAATAATTGCATATTTTCATGGATTAACAAATGTTATTTAGCTAAGCACGAAATAATATGGATCTTTTATAAAAGATTGTTTATTAGCAGATTCTACTGTACACAAGTTTTACTGTATATGTTTTGCATTTTAAGTAAAACGAATCGATGCACGCATTTTAAACAGAAAACATGAAACTTACATATGTAAAACAGCAAAACTAATGAAGACTATTCATATTTGACGTTGTTGTAACTGTTGTCATAACCACTTGAAATGAAACAACCCGTGCTACTCTTATCAGTGATTTAATATCAAATCAAATCTTTATTAGTATTGGAATTACAGAGTAAGATACATGTCTTTTAATTTTGTTCAGGGCTTCATCGTAAAACATTATGTATGTGCTACTAAATATAATAAGAACTAAAATTAACAATTAAAATAAATAATTCATTATTGTAAAATAGAAAGAAACCAAAATGAACAAAAGTGAATTATGCGACCTGACTATACTTAGAAGTTAAATCAGTCCATTCGAAGCTTCAGAAGAAGGGTATCTCCCTTCTTATTGCAGTTAAATTTAAATACAACATTATAAGATTTCATTATTATTCATTAATTCATTATAATTGCTAATTACATATGTATATGCACTTCGGTATAACATTAATTTGATTATCTTTCTCATTTTAGTATTGGCAAATCTATTCAGCATTAAAAAAGCTCACACCCTATAAATACGTTGTTATTAGCGGTGAACTTAGAGTTGGTAAGAAATGGCTTGCTGTCGATGCAATTTCTGAATACAGCGTCATGAAATCCATGGGATTTAAAATATTCTGGCTTGATGTATGCAAATGCACTAGTAGAGAAGAAGACTTAAGTCTTTTGCAACAATTGCGATTGCGTATCGGTGAAGGCGATTCTACAACAACATGCCGTTCGACGAATGAAGTTGATGGTCTCAACAACAAAATACTTAACCTACAGCTATGCATTCGTGAGCATTTGAAACGTGAACAACTTAAAGACTGTCTTTTGGTGCTTTCCGATGTACAGAACTCTAAGACTTTGACGACTTTTAATTTGGGCTGTAAAACCTTAATTATAACTAGGAATAAGCGAATTGTTTCTTCATTACCTATGTCGAAGACAACACATATCGGTATCGATGGTGGCCTCTCTAGGTCAGAATGCTTTCAATTATTTGAGAAGGTACTACAGTGTAAACGCGATATATTTCCCAGTTATGTTACTGATATATTTGATGGGAGCAATAGACACCCGTATTTGTTAACCATAATTGCTAATAATCTAAGGCTTGAGTCAGAAAATCAGCGCAATTGGGCTGAGTGGATACCAAATTTGCAGATTTCTAAGTAACAAATATATACTGAAACAAAATTATATATATTTTACTATTATTTTTTTTTTTTTTACAAATTTAGCATTGCTGACAACAAGTTCGCGAGGATTGCGAAGCTGTCCTTGAAGGTATTACAATCAGACGAAATGAAGCTATATGAAATGTTAGTTATATTTCCACATTCAATTAAAATTCCTTTAAAGGTTAGTTGATACCGAGTTCACACATCAAACTTTGGGAACATCAAACACATCGTTTTGTTTTGTCTTTCTTATTTCTAGCTACTGGCAGCCATGTGGGATAAAACAGAACGTGAAGCTAAAAAAATTCTTGCTAAATTTGATAAATATTCCATTATAAATAGCAGATTTTTGCCCGATGAGAGCGTTGCCTGTATTATGCCATACATCTATAGCTCGTATTTGAAAGCTAACAAAGAAGTAGATCAAACTGATCTTCATCAAAAGGTTGTGAATTATTACAGGTACGATTTTATTTGTCCCTTTTTTATCTAAAACATTATTGTTAATGGGATTCAATTTTTGTAGAATTCCTGAAGCATTAACAAGTAGGAAAGAGGTTGACATGGTTTGCTTTACCAACGACTATTATTTCTATCATCGCATTGGATACCATTTACGAGAATCCAAAAATGTTGATTTATTTTCTAAGTTGTTTTTGGATTTTGGATTTTTGGAGAAAAAGTTACGGTCTGATGGATTTCCCAACACAATTGGAGATTTGAAGAATTTTCGCGACGAAATTACCAGTAAGTACCATTTTTAAGTGTCAGTGAGAGTTTTGACCGATATGACGGACTTTTTGTCTGTAGCTCTGATCTCGTTTGATTGTGTTACCTATGAAAGGCAAAGGTATTTTTCGTATTTGTTTTGTCACACAAAACCAATGTGTTGCGAGCCAACTTTGTCACTGCGTTTATTTTGCTAATTTATCTATCATTGATAATATTACCCTGCTTTTAATTTACCTAATTTCCTTGTTTTGTTTTATTTATTTATTTCCTTGTGATCCCACATACATATATGTATGTATGTACATTAGGGTGGGTCGTTTTAGTAGGTACTAGCTGTCCCGCCCGGCTTCGCCCGCGCCCAATAACAGTCGCGTTAGGTACTTATTAGGGAAAACGCTGCTCTAGTAATGTGGTTCTGAGTAGAAATAAGAACCACCAAATGCGACAAACCTTGTTGAATTACACCAAATGTTCAAAGTTGTACCACATGACTTTTGCAATGTAGTAGTATTTTCGCGGACCTAATATTTTGAATGTTGTGTATGTATAAGTTTTCTACCCCCTTCAATCGCTCAAATTCGGTAGAAGATTTTCTGCCGTTTCTTATCGCAGACCTCAGTCCCCTGGCCCCAAAACCGGTTTTCTGCCGGTATAGGGTAGAGTTGCCTTATTCCGGCCGTCTCCAGTATTGGACCACCTGTCATGAAGTGTCGTAATAAGTGAAATTGTTGACCTTAATCTTTTCTTAACTCTACGTACATGCTAAGAAATAAATAAATAACTATATTAAAAACATAAAACAATTCATGAAATCATTGCCAACAACTTTCCATCAGGGGAGACCGAAGCCAACAGCCATGCAGTGGGTGACGGCATAGTGTGTGGTGTGTATGTGGCATATTTGAATTTCTGCCCATTGACTGAAAAAGCATTATATTGATATTTTGTGACCGGCCTACTACGATAAATTATGATTGTAAAAGAAAATTCAAATATTAAAAAAGTGCACGCTGCACGGGCAATGCCGGGCGGGAGCAGCTATCTCCTATCTATCTATAACTATACATATTATGTCAATACAATTTGTTTTGTCAACAATGGCAGCGGGGCGAAGCAAGGCGAGCACGGGTCAGCTGGTAATACATATATGTACATTATGTACTTATGTGTGCACATACGAATACGCGGTAACAAAATTCCCATTCAAGAAAATTTTAACACTTGCAGCACTATGAAAACCACACAGCTATTGTCGCTATTCCCCTTCCATATGCCCCTTTAACCCTTTCCAGCCCATGGTAGCCGTTTGGCTACCACGAAAAAATGTAATCAAAATTTAAAAACATTTTAATAGGCACATTTTTTTTTGCATCGTCGTCGCTTACTTTGCTTTTTAGTTGAATTTTGTTATCGAATTTTGTATCTTTTTTATACATAAACTAGCTGGCCCGTGCTCGCTTTGCTTCGCCTGTCTACCACATTTATGGGATGAAGTTGATGTAATTTTTATCTACTTTGTTGTCCTAATAGACCAAGAACCCGCAGTAATTTTTGGTTGCGAAAGGTAACCAAAAGACATATGTACATACATATTAATATGCAGCCTCGATGAAAGAGATCTCAAATCAAACCGTCTGGTAGCTCAATATGGTGGCTGCTAAAGAGAGTAACAATACAACAACTCTTATCTCGATTCCTCCGATGAATCCAAAGATAAAGAGGAATATAGGGTGTCCCAGTTTAGAGGTAGATCTAATCCGTTAACTGTAGATTCCTGAAGTTCTAGCGAACAAAAAATCGTACGACAGGGGTGCTTTTTTTCACCCCCCTCCAAACTATAGCCCATCTAAGTAAGGGACCTACGATTTGGTGGTAAGACCACTTTAAATGATGTTGCTTCTGAACTTCAGATACAAAAACCGTTTTGTAGATTTTGGAGAGGCAATCAGAAGCGCATACAAAATTTTGAAGACTTTATGTAGGTACATACATGTATGCAGCCAAAAAAAAGTATGGCTTTTTAAACTGAAAATTATGAATATTTGTTGTTCCAATACTTTAAATGTATTTTTCTCAAAACTTTTACTTGAAAAAAAATTTGTTTTACTAAACTGTTATCTTTGCCGCATTCTCTACAAATTATATTAAACAACTTTTTCACGTGCAAAAGTGATATGATAATAAAAGCCATTTTTAACATATAAAAATGATAAAAAAAAACGATGGAAAACAATACATATTTCATATTGAAAGCCGAATTTTCGTTCGGCTAAATGGCAGCGCAATGTTCTCATGTGGAGCATTTTGCTGACCACTTGCTGTATCAGTTTTATGTAATCGATGCAATCTCTATAATTATGCATTTCTACTTATTCGCGCAATATCAGACCGATTTGATCGCTTAGTCATGTTCGCAAAAAAATTTACTATATTTCACTTTGAAATACAATTGCCAACTAAATGATAAAAGTAGTGATGGGCGCATTCGAATGAAAGAATCGATTATAATCGATTATGAAAAAGTCTCGAGGCATCTCGATTCTTCTTACAGATTCATTCGAATAATTTCGTTATTAATTTCTTACTTCTCTTCTTTGTCTGTTCTCTTATTTATTTACTCTTCAGATTTTTACAATACCTAACGCCTAACCTATATGACAAGAGCTTTACTTAAAATAACAACTATATCTGTGGTGCATGTGTACATATGCATACGTATGTCGGAAACATGCCATAAGCTCTGCTTGTACATTTGTTATTGTTTACATATTGTTCTCTTCCGTTTCGACTGCATTGGCGTAGTGTGCCATACATTCAAATGGTATTCATATTTCTACTTCGTTTCATTACTCACTACACTAACACAGAAAACAAGCCATATATTTCGTCTTGAGTGATGTTCTCCAAACTTACATGTACATAATACGTTGTATCGTTGTATGAATGTAGAACTTGATGAGTGAGAAGCGAGAACTTTTTGAGATTTTCTCGAGGACTTTTGTGTGTGTGATCTAAAAGAATTCGGATAAAAGAATCGATTCGCTAGGAGGACTATGGTGTGTGTGATCTAAAAGAATCGATTCGCTAGGACTTTTGTGTGTGCGATCTAAAAGAATTCGAATAAAAGAATCGATTCGCGAGGAGGGCTTTTGTGTGTGCAATCTAAAAGAATTCGAATAAAAGAATCGATTCGCGAGGAGGGCTTTTGTGTGTTCGATCTAAAAGAATTCGAATAAAAGAATCGATTCGCCAGGAGGACTATGGTGTGTGTGATCTAAAAGAATCGATTCGCTAGTCTCATATCTCGTGTAAATTTTGTACTTTTGTACTTTTTGTTGTAATCAATTTGATTTTATTTATTTGATTAAGGGCCGATTTTTCAATAGTCAGATAAAGAGTCAGTTTGCTATCTAACGAATAAATATATTCGACTGTTTATCTGCTAGATAAGTATTTGCTATTTTTCAATCGTCGAATAACTGCCAGTTTGTTATTCAATGATTTATATATCAATCAGTCGAACTCAATAATTTTTTAGCACATTTTAAAAATAAAAAAAAAAATTAAAATGGAAATTGTTGACCCTCTTGTGAATAAAAAGGCGTGAGTACCAGGTACTCGTGAAATTTGATGTGTAAACATACGGTTTTTGTGTATGTGTGCAGAGTGGCCGAGCGCTTACAGAATATGTAGGTACATTTATTTTTCAATTTTCTTGATTACATATTATACATACATGGACTGCTAGTGGTCTCTTTCGTAAAATGGCCATAGTTTCTATGCAAAATTTGTATGATGTCGGATAAACAGAGAATGCACTAATACTAATATTCGAATATTTGGATAAATCTATGTATATAAAAATGGTGTGAAAAATGTATAGTAATTGATCAATTGAGAACGGCTGGGCCGATTTGGCTCATTTTTTTTCATTTGTTCGTAATAAATTTGCGAAAGAAAATTTTCGGAAAACCCTCCGGAAAATTCGGGAAATTGGAAAAATCGAAAAGTGAAAAAAATCACTGTGAAATAAAGCATAGCAACGCACGCCGGGTATCCGCTAGTGGATAATAAATATCCTTTTTGTTAATTAAACTCGTTTTGTTTGTTTATTTTCTTATGTCATAAGTGAAATAGCACAAAGTAAAGGTATCAACATTGCAATCTTTTTATTTACTCGTATCTCGAATGATCATTCGATTCTTCAAATCATTCGAATACTAATGTCTCGATTCTTCAAATCATTCGATTATGCCCATCACTAGATAAAAGATAAAACAGAACCGATAAAGAATGCTGCAAAAAAAATAGAACTAACTCAATTCCAATCCAACTCAATAATTAAAGTTCCACTCAAGTATAACACACGGAACACGAATATACGAATACAACACACACCTCTACAAAACTTCACCATGCTGTAATGCAACTCAACTAACTTTTGTAGTGTACACGCACACACATGAACATAATGTTCATAAAACAAAAAGAAAAAAATACGCACTGACAAAACCTTTGCGCTTGAGCGCTCCGCTGAGCAGAGCAGACACATACACAAACACAATACACACATTCATTGTACTCAGATTTAACACGCATTTAGGAGAAATGAGAAAGAAAAATTAGGTACAAAGAGAGTGCGAAAGAAAACTAAAAAAAGTAAACACCACTGGGATTGGTTTCAGAACATTGATCAATTCACAAATTAATAAAAAATGACATTTTGCAAAGATATTATTAATATTGCTCACCTTTTAGAGCACGTAGAAATATAATTTTAGACTTAAAAGATGCGTATTTTAAAGCTCTTAAAACTGATCTGAATTCCAACAACATAGACGAAGGAGAAGTTTACTTTTTTAGGTTAAAATTCTAATTATTGAATTTCTTGGTTTTCACACTAAAAATCAGATATTTTTTTATGCACGAATCTGCCCCTTATCAACACAACAAAAATTGTCAAAATCCGTTCAGCCGTTTGGTGTGTAGGTCCATGCAAAGGAATTTTCACTTTGTTTTATATTATTAGGGATTTCTTAATCTGGGACGGAAAGGGTTAAACTTGCATTACTTACAATAAGAAGTTAAAGCGAAAAGAAAAAAAAACATGATATTCACCCCTGTGATCAATTCCGACCGGTTTGAAAACGGACGGAATTACAAGGGAAGAATTCGAAATTAACGGATTTTTCCGAATTCATCCCTTGTAATTCCAACCGTTTTCAAACCGGTCGGAATTCATCACAGGGGCGATTATCACATCACACACACATACTGCTCGAGTATTCGTTTTGTATGCGAAAACAAAAAGAGTGCGAAGAAAGAAAAAGCGATGAGCTATGAGCACAATAATAACAAACACCCCTCTCCCAACCCAACAGGTTCTCGTTCAACGTTAGAGCGCGCACATATACTCACACATATACTCTGGCAACGATACCCACTGCTGCACGACTGCTGGCAGTGGTACCACCAGAGTATATCTACCCAGCGGGAAATGGAAGCATACAATCATGCATGCTGAAGCGATTCCTTGGAAGGTTAGAAGGCATGACTCTCCGTATCCTCTTCCATATCCTTTTTACATTAGTAGGTCCGCAGAGGGAAGCAATCCACACTTTTAAAAAGATTTTTTTCGGAAGCACATCTCAGTGATTTCTTCTCAATGCATCACTTATACATCGCATAGAATGTTTTCCTAAAAAATCATTGCTTCCAAATACCTTCTCGGAGGAGCGCTTCCCAAATTTCCCGCTGGGTAATAATGAGTAGGGACACTCTTCCTACACATGCAACTGCTACTAGTCCAAATCCAAAGAAAAGCGTGAAAAAAATCACCCAATAAGTAAAAGCAGCTCAGAAGGATAGATTTCAACCCTTACCTACGATTGCATATAATGAAAGGAGTCGGCAATACTTTTCAGCAGCACCACCACATGCGGCTACCTACGTAAGATAAATTGCGTGTGGTTTTCCCATAATGCTTTTTTGAAAGCGGATCGCAGAGCACGTCTGTTTGGTAGTAAGGCAGAGCATGTCATCATAAGATATGGTGTGTCCGAATTTGCTGCTGTGAATTTGGTTTCATTTATGATTTGTTTCATTTGTTTTTTATTAAATAGGATTAGATATGGATCTCTCAAATATATATTTCAATGTTAAGTATGAAAATTAACATTCGTATATTACAATAAATTCTCTAAAGCTCCTATTAGTCTTATGTTCAACACTTTTCAGAAGCTACATTTGGCATAGCACAGCATAGCATCTTGTCACACTACTTGTGTAGTCACATTGGGGTGGGTTTTGTTTACATTTTTTATACACGTATTTTAAAGGCGGACCGAGCACGAATGTTAGTCAGCTTTTACATTGGCCGAGAAAGGTCGGCTGACTTATCGTTATTCTCTTTTGGGCTCGGGCCGTACTTATACACGTCCCGATTCCGACAGCCGACTATTTAATCCTTTTCTCCATTCATTCTTAACGCGCTGTGTTTGGAAGATGTTGCTATCAGTATAGAACTAAAAACAAAAAAGGCTTTAAAATGCATGGAAAAAATATTGAAATTTTGAATGATTAGATATAGTGTATTTATGGTTTTATTGACGTCTTGGATCTAGACGGTAGCAATGACCAGCGAATACTTCTTGATTTACTTAAATGCTGTGAAACATCACCAGATTTACCTAAGAAAAGGAAGAAAAATCAGAATTTCAGTAATTGAATTTGCTTTCTTAACCATTTTAATATAATCTAGATGAGCTAGATTGTAAAGATTTTCGTGCATTTGAAAATGTAAAATCAAATGTTTGATTAAATCATGAGACCACTCAAAACTTTCCATAAAACACAGAACACTCACCGAACACAGTCTCTAAAAAAATTCCTCCGGCGACACGAACTCAACTCTGAGAACACAAGAATAAAGCAAGTGAATGGAAATACGAAACGCGATAAAAGAGAACACGCAAAAATCGTCTCGGTTGCGCTACCCAGCCGAGGCGAGCTACCCCCTGCACTTCTCACCTCCCTTTCCTTGACATTCGGGTCCCGGCCGATCTTTCTCGGCCAATGTAAAAGGTGACTTATCAGTTGAGCGAAAGGCAGCAAACAGCATAGAATAGGGTGACATGTTTGAGTTAGGTATGTACATACATTCGGGAAATAAGTAAAAGGTTTTATGGTCAGATATAAAAAAATAAAGTTGGTTTTTTTTTCGGGATTTCCTATTATGATAAATGAAAATGCACAGCTGCGAAATTAGGCAGGTATAGATATTGACTAGGAATATACAAAAAAAGATATTTTTTATTGAGAGTATGTTTATGACGGTCGAATAAACTAATGTCGTTTTCTATTGGGATTTTCAGTTTTTGCTCTCAGATTTCAAATTTTTCGACAAACGAGATTGATCTTTTTTTCTGCTATTACACTCATGTGTCATTTGACATCTTGTTCGTAAAATTAATAGAAAGGAAATAAATCAAAAGAGAAAAATAATAAATACAATTTTAAATACAACTTTCTTTATATTTTCTAAATTTTGTATGGACTTTCTGATAATATTTGTGTTGATTGATAGCATTTTGATGTGCTGAGTTTCAATTTCATAAAATACGTATTAGCTTTATATTTAGTTGTTATATCTGAACCTTACCAACAGACGATATTTTTTAAGTTTTTATGCTTTGTCAATTTTTTTTTTATAAAAAATAACCAAATATTTGACTACTACTTAAATGTTTTGGTGTAAGTTGAAGTAGGTGTGAATCTCGAGTTCGTTTTTAAAAGTTAAAAGTAAACAATGCGTAATAATTTTTATAAGTGCTTGGCGGTAGGAAAACTAAAGTTCAAGCGTAAAATATTTCAGCGTACTGAAATATTGTGAGATTTAAGTAAAATTACAAAAAAATTAATGATTGTAATTACATGTGTGCATACTAAAACTTTATTGTCCTTTTCCATTTTTTAGACGATCGAACGTTGTTCCACTGTCTTAACAAACCATCTACGAAAGACATTTCTAAAAAAAAACATGTATTTCAAGTATTTGAAATATTCGGTTACACCTGATTTGGTCATTTAAAAAAAATAGCTAATATAACAGAAGGTAAAAACGAAGATAGAAAGGAAAAAATGTATACAAATATTTTTTAACAATAATGTATTACAAATTCATTTTTTCGGATTTTAAAAAGAATACCCTGTTTCAAATTCTGAAATAATTTTGCTTCTCTTCTCTCTCTCTTTCACGACAACACTTCTTATTACCGTCTATTGCTCCGTGCCTGTGTGACGAAAAATGGAACTGATAAGAAACACGTGGAGAGTGTCCCTACTCATTATTAGATATACTCTGGTGGTCACCACTAAAGGAAAATTGTGGGCGATGATTTGAATAATTGTTTTAAACATTGCTCAGCTTCAGGACAACACAGGAGAATGTTTTATTCTCAAATGAATCAGTGACAAATTCACTAATTTGATACGCCATTATTGTGTTAGGGCTTATTAATCATAATTTTCGTCACGGATATGCAGTTTTTTGAATATTATCTTAACTTCCAAAAGTAATATTGTGATTATTTATATGCTATAACCTGGCCAGAGAACATATCTGTGAATACAAAAACACGTTAATCGGATAAGTGGTTCTCGATGCAATTGGGAAGGCACAGAAATAGACTTTGTATTTTATAATATGTGGATGAACAAATATTTTTTTCGCCAAATCGAAATCGGTTCAAAAGTTGTATCCATGGACACATTAACTAGATCCTAAATATTTTTTGAATTGAACTATGTTAAATACTGCCCCAAGCCCCTTGAAATTTCAACCTATTTTCGATATACATATGTATTAGTATGTCAAGATGATTTTTTTCAGTGTCATTATAGCTTTAATCTACTTATTGTTAATATTATTTAAATTAAACAATTAAACTCAATAATAAGCAACCTGTCAGTTTTCCCACGTTACACACCACTATTAAAGGCAAATAATTTCAGACCGGGGATCTCCCATTCATAAAAAAAACGAAATAATCCCAGTAGCCGGTGATTTTCCCTTTTTAAAAATTTGAATACGTATCGACTTCAGCGCTCAGTAGTTTTCGTAGTAAATGTGCTTTTGTTTTCAGTTTAATAAAAAAAAAAAATGCCTTTGTCTACTTTGCGTAGTGATTTACTGTATCCTGTGTTTGGCAATGGGCAATATTTTAGGCCCTACATGTTGCCGACTTACGAAGATATTCTACGCTGTTACTTGTGGATAAGTCGAAATAGTTAAACTCAATATAAAAACTTGGCTACGGAAACTTGCGAGGATGTCTGCGACAAATTAATGCATCTCTGGGAGAAAGCGTCGATTCCTACTATCGAATAGTTATAAGGCAGATAAGTTATAGAGAAGATAAAACTGTACCATGATAATTACCGGAATTTACTAAAACCGTATAAATCAAGAAAATGATTCAATTCATATCAAAAGCTCAGTTGTTTCAGTTGTTTTAGGATGAGGCGAAATCTCTTTTCGATATAGCAGCTTGTAAATGCGAACAATTTGATTCATGCAAATATGAAAAGCAACTAAAAGTACCAACATAAGAGATACATATCATGTTTGACTGACCAACGGAATGAACGAAAAATGGGTATTGGAAACATAGACGTTAGAACATCAATAAAAAATTTTGAAGAAAATTATAAGAAAGAAAAGTATGAAACCGTACATCAAAAATACACCACTGTGACTAATTCATCTAATGATATGCAGTTGTCTTTAACTGAGCTTTCTTCGGCTTCTGAAGAGTCATATGAAAATCAAATATAGAACCCGAACCATCAACATCTTTGGAAGAGCTGTCTCAAGAAGAAACTTAAAAAGCTGTCGATGCCTTCTGTCACTCACGCAGTTGACAGATACGGTATTCCAGATAGAGCTGCAGCCCCTATCGTGTCTGCTGCGCGTTGGCCTTATAACAAAAGAAGACAAGTAGTTTGCAAAGAAGTAGACAAAACCCTCACTGTGGTAGATTCTTCCAGAAGAAAAATAGTTTTCGAGGAACATAGAAGTTAAGTAATGGAGCCAAATTCGGAAAACATGGGACGCATTGCCGTACCCACCGGAAAAGCAATCATAGTGAGTAGAGAAATAAAAAAAATATGTGTGAGCTTCATCCGCATAAGCTCACGGGGGAAGTGAATACTTATCCAATCCAAAGCAGTTGTATATGTGTAATATGTAAGAGAAGAAGAAATTTGTCTAGTGTCTTTGTATAGATCGACAAATTATAAAAGAAACAGCTATTCAAAGTTTCATTAAATATAGAATTTCTTAATTACTCGACTCCAGCGCCACCCATCGGGTCCGATTTTTGTTGTTTTCTCTTTTGGTACTATACCAACATAAATTATCAATATGAATCATTTTGGTCAGTTAGTAAAGAAGTTGCTAATAACTTGACTCAAGCGCCGCCTAGCGAGCGGTTTTTCCACCTAAGTCCCTCCTATGGTCCCAGACTATCGCTTTGCTAAATTACATTATAATTGGTTAAGCAGCTTAGGCGCGAAAAGGTTTTGTTTATAGCTTCACTCCAGCGCCCGCTAGCGAGCGATTTTTCCACCTAGGTCCTTCCTTAGGTCCCAGACTATCTCCTTGTCAAATTACATTTCAATTGGTTCAGCGGCTTAAGCGTGAAAAGGTTTTGTTAATAACTTGACTCCAGCGCCCCCTAGCGAGCGGGTTTTCCACCTATGTCCTTCCCCAGGCCCCAGACTATCTCTTTGACAAATTACATTACAATTGGTTCAGCGGCTTAGATGTTAAAAGGTAGGCAGACAGATAGACGGACGGACAGACAGTCAGACAAACGGGCGGACGGACAGACAGACAGACAGACGGACAGACAGACAGACAGACACACACACAGATGGTCGGACGAACTGACAGACAGACGGATGGACAGACAGACACACAGACAGACGTACCCCGGTATGGAATCATTTCCCCGTTATCGAAACACATTTATCGAAATTTATCGTAACGCATTTATAGTAACTTATTTATCGTAACTCATTTATCGTAACTCGTTTTCAATTAACAATACGTCGCTAAAGAAGTATTCACTTCAAAAACGTTTTAGACGATCTAAGTGACTGCGACAACTTGGTTGTAGTAGGTTGTGACGGAACTTCTGTCAATAAAGGATCTAAAGGAGGTTTAATACGATGCTTGAACCAAATATTAAAAAAATTACAAAGATGAATTGCAATTACATGCAAATGAACTTACTTTGCGTCATTTGTTTGAATATTTTGATTGTCCTACGACTATGCCACACAGCTTTATAGGTCAAAGAGGAAAATATTTAAAAGATTGCGAGAGTCTACATTTAGTGGCCTTTAATGCAATTAGTTGTAATCTTCCAGACATATCAAATGCAAAGGATCTTAGTACGAATCAGTTATATCTCTTCGAGATCTGCGGAGCTATTGACTCTAATCATTGCAATGACAGCCTGGCTTACCACAGCTAACCGAATACTGAGGTTATATGTCTCAACAATTTCTCCTACGGAAAACCTGTTACATCTGGTTAATTTAATTTTAAATTTTAAAAGTATACGCACCCATGTGGTTTTCGATCAAAACGAAGCCGAGTTGCATTTACGGGTCAAAATATTTGTATAAAACTATTGTCCTTTCACGATATCTGCCAGATCACTTAAAAGCTGTTGTAGATCCTGTGATTCAAAGGAATGTATTCTTTGGGCATGCAGAAAACATTTTACTGGTGATGTTGGCAATTCAGGTATTAGCTTTGCGAAGGATACTAAAGTCTAGGGATTCATCAGATTCTAGTGGGTTCTAGAGGGTTTTCAAAGTACCGGAATTTAACTACAATGCTAAAGACTATATAAGTTAACAGGCAATGACCCTTCACACTACACTTTTCCCACACACAGCACTTTTCCTCCACAAAGCACTTCCACTGAACACAGCACTTCCACCACACACAGCATTTCCACCTCACACAGCATTTCCTGCTAAGCACATTAACCTTAAGCACATCCATATAACTGTCAGCACTTTTCATTCATTCACCCCATGCACCCAATAATATAGTTTGTAAGCGTAATTTGTAAAAATCAAAAACAATAATAAACCAGTGTAAGAATAACAATCGAAAAGATAAGTCGTGTTTTTATTCAACATTAACTGGCGCCCAAATCGTGGAAACTCGCGTTTTGCAAAGTTTACTCCAAAAGTTTTTATGAAAAAAACAAGAGAGTTGGTGATAATTAAAAATCCTTGTAAAGGATACCATCAGCAACAAAGCATCGAACGAGTGGCCACCCATCCATCACCCATCCGGAGCAACAACATTTCCTCATCGCGGGAACACCCTTACAAATCCTTATCAGAAAAAAGGATGAATATTATTTTACTGTAAGTCTAAGTGATCATAAAACAATACTAGAATTAGAATTCCTGTGACATAATAACTTAAATTAAGTGTTATAATAATAAAATAGAATTCGTTAATGTTTCGCAATTAGTTGGTAACTTACAAGTAAATTTTATAAGCCTTAAGCAAATATTGTACAAAAAAATTATTACAAAAAGTGTAATTCTTCTCGTCATACAATAATAAAATCAATACAAAAATAAGAAATAAACATGACACCTCCATTACCAGATACAGTACCATCTAGTACCCTTGCAACGGCTATTGAAGTCGCAGTAGAGTCTGCTTGCGAAAACGTTCTCAAACAAATGACAAAAGTGTCCGCTGGGAGTATTCTTAAACATAATGAATTAATGGCACAAATAGAAACATTGTCTGCAAGATTAAAGAATTTAGAACCCTCAGATGAAACAGTTGTAACTTATAAGCCTATCTCTGTTACATCCGTCACGAATTGTCCGATTTCATTAGATTTAGTAAAATCGCTCCCTGAATTTTCAGGCGAACAAACGCGCTATCTTTCCTGGAGACAAGCAGCCCATACCGCAATTGAACTATTTAAGCCATATGTTGGTACTGAAAGGCACTACCAGGCAGTAGCAATTATTAGAAATAAAATAACCGGACCTACCGATCTAATCATTTCTTCTTTTAATACCGTTCTAAACTTTGATGCACTTATAGCCAGACTAGATCACACCTATTGCGACAAAAGACCATTACATGTGTTAGAAAATCAGATGAGTATTCTATGCCAAGGAAGAATGTCAATATCCGATTACTACGATCAAATAGAGAAGAATTTGACATTAATAATTAGTAAAATTACCATGGAATATTCAGGAAATGATGGGTTAATTTTTTCACTAGCAGCAAAATACCGAACAGACGCATTACGCATTTTTATCTCAGGCCTTAACAAGCCGATATGCAATATTCTTTTCTCCGCTGGTTGTGAAGATTTACCCTCTGCTCTAGCGAAAGCTCAAGAGCTTGAAGCAAATCAACATAGGTATGAATTGGCAAGAGCTTTTGACAATCGTTTTGACCCCATTCCACCCCGTAGCAACCCACAGTATAGAAGAGTAGCTCAAAAGACACCTATTACAATCCAGTATAAAGCTAATAATCAAGCTGACGATGACCACATGAGTGTCGATCCCTCTTCATCGAAATTTCGTTTCAATTCGAGACGCTTTCCCCATATACAAAACCAAAGTACATTGAACACGCAAAAAGAAGTCAGCAATAGGGTTGTGCAGAGACCTCAACCTATGCAATTCGATAATTTGAATAGACCCCCAAAGCGCCTACGCGAATCAGATAGGTCATCCTTACCGAAAATTCAGCGCATAAATTTTATGCAAGCACAAAACAGGGACAACGATTCTAAAATCGACAACAAATACAACTATAAAAATGAATCTTGCTCCGAATACGATGATGAAATCAATTTTTTAGGGTAACTTCGGCTCTACCTTTCGTTGAAAAGAAACTTAACAATTCAACCATGTTAAGAATCTTAATTGACACTGGTACAGCCAAAAATTATATTAAAGATTTGCCTAATTTGAAAATGGTGACTTCAAATAATAACCCCTTTACAGTCAAAACCCTAAACGGTGAAAATAAGATCTGGCATAAATGCAAAATGCATTTTTGCGGAAAAATTACTGAATTCTTCATTCTCCCCCAACTTAAAACATTCGATGCAATAGTCGGATATGACTTCCTCTCCCAAATCAAAGCTAAAATTGATACTACTCGTTCCTTACTGATATACGAAGACGGACAGTTAGAAATAAAATTCTTCAGATGCCAGGAAGTAAATAATATAGAAATCTATATGGAAACAGTCCCCGAGAGCATTAAAGCTGAATTTCAAAAATTAATTCAAGAATATTCACAAGTTTTCGCGCAACCTGATGAAAAATTACCATACAACACAAACATAAAAGCAACCATAAGAACATTAGATTCAGAACCAATATATTCAAAACCAAGACCATACAACATGGCGGCTGCTCCGTTTGTAAATGAGGAAATTAAAAGAATGTTAGACGATGGAATAATACGCCCATCACATTCCCCGTACAATACCCCAATATTAGTGGTAGGGAAAAAAGGAACAAATGAAGACGGGACTCCCAAATCTAGGTTAGTATTTGATTACAGGAAATTAAATGAACGCACTATCCCTGACCGGTATCCAATTCCCGAAAGTTCCGTTATTTTATCAAACTTAAGACAAGCTAAATATTATACAACAATCGATTTGAAATCCGGCTTTCACCAGATTCTCTTAGAAGAAAAAGACCGGGAAAAACGGCGTTCTCCATTAATAATGGAAAGTTCGAATTTTGCAGACTACCATTCGGCTTGAAAAATGCCCCTAGTATATTTCAGCGAACGATCGATAACATACTAAGAAGCGATATAGGAAAGCGTTGTCACGTCTACATCGACGATGTAATCATTTTTTCACAAACGGAAGAAGCCCATTTGGAGGACATAAGAATAATATTTTCTAAACTCTTCCACGCCAATATGCGCATATCTCCGGAGAAATGCAAATTCTTCAAAAAAGAGGTAGAATTTTTAGGATTCCGCGTATCCGGAGAAGGAATAAAAACCTGTCCCAATAAAGTCAAGGACATTATTAGCTACGAAGTGCCAAAATCACTTCGCGCCTTAAGATCTTTTCTATGACTTTCCGGCTATTATCGCCGATTCATAAAACACTACGCTTAGATAACTAAACCACTAACACAATACTTCAGAGGAGAAAACGGCCACATAGGAACGAACAAGTCTAAAAACATCAGAGTTCAACTGAATTCAGAAGCTATATGTTCTTTTAATAGAATAAAGAACATTTTAGCATCAGAAGATGTCCTACTGTTCTATCCTGATTTTCGTAAGCCCCTCGATTTGACCACAGATGCTTCATCGCAAGCAATAGGTGCAGTACTTTCTCAGGGCGGTAGACCCATCACAATGATTTCTCGAACATTGAGTAGAACCGAAGAGAACTATGCTACAAATGAACGTGAAATGTTAGCGATAGTTTGGGCATTAAAAACTCTAAGAAACTACTTATATGGCGCGCCTAATGTCAATATATTTACGGATCACCAACCTCTAACATTTGCGATATCCGAAAAAAATCCTAACACCAAGTTGAAAAGATGGAGAGCATTCATTGAGGAATATTCTCCAACTTTTCACTACAAACCTGGTAAGGAAAATAAAGTAGCAGACGCGCTATCCCGTCAACACATTAATATGCTCTCTACTTCAGGACAAACTGCTCACAGTGAAGAATCTTTAACAAAAGTAATACCCTCAGTAAAAAATCTCATCAATTGCTTCAAAAATCAAATCTTTATTAGTCAAGGTTGCGATAAAACCAAAAAAGTAAAAATTCTCTTCAGAAAACAGGTCAGACATACTATAACATTTAGATCGACGGCAGAACTTATTGAAATAATGCGTGATGTACTTAATACAGATTCAATTAATGGAATCTACTGTAGTCTTGAAACCTTAGGAAAAGTACAGAATGACCTTATGAACGCCTTCCCCAAAGTAAAAATGAAATTTACAGAAAAGCTTGTTCAAGACGTATTTAACATAAATGACCAAGAAGAAATTATCGTTAACGAACATAACAGCACATAGGGGACCACAAGAAAACTATAAACAAATTATCTCCGAATATTATTTCCCAAATCTTAAGAAACTATGTAAAACACACGCCTCTAAATGCAAAATATGTCAGGAAAATAAATACCAACGTAGACCAATTCAACACCCAATCGGTACAACACCAATTCCCACATATGTAGGAGAAATTCTGCACTTAGATATTTACAACACAGGGAAAGAATATTTCATTACCTGTATCGACAAATTTTCTAAATTTGCCATTATTAAACGCATCCCTTCTAGAAACTCTGTTGACATAAAAAATCCATTAATTGAAATTATCTCTCAATTTCGGAATCCAAAGATAGTGGTTATAGACAATGGAGGTGCTTTTACATCTAATTCAACCCAGGCGTTATTAAAGAATGAATTCAACATTTCAACGCATTCAGTACCAGCACTCCACAGTCAAAGCAATGGGCAAGTGGAAAGATTTCATTCAACTCTTGCTGAAATTGCTAGATGTACAAAAGAAACCATCACGAATGTTGTTGAACTGATGCTTCTATCAACCCATAAATACAATAACACAATTCACTCAGTTACAGGTTATAAGCCTTCAGACATTTTTCACGATATTTCTAAAGAAATGAAAAATGAAATCATTTCCAAACTCAAAACTAAACAGACTAAAGATCTGAAATACCATAACAATAGGACCATATCTAAAGAATTCGAGCCAGGTGACAAAGTATTCCTCAAAACCAATAAAAGACTAGGAAATCAATTTTCTAAATTATATAATCAAAAAACAGTCCAGGCAGATTTAGGAACAGCTGTAGTAATCGACGGAAGGCAGGCGCATAAAAATAATCTGAGATGAACTTTCTTATTTGCAGACTAAGTCTTATCCCTTTGGTACAACCAAAAATTACGGACTATTCGACCGCGGAATTCATCCCCATACCAACGGGCGATGTAGCAATCTTCGAATACTATTTTTACTTGAAACATTCGACCAACTTTTCTGCGCTCGACGATATCATTGCTGACAACACTGATCTTATGCATATTCTTCAGGACGAAAAAGACAGAGAAATATTACAGCACGATGTTAACGAGATAGAATGGTTACTACGAATACTAAAAACTCCTATGAAACTTCGCAGATCAATCGATTTCATTGGATCCGCCATCAAATTTGTTGCAGGAGTACCAGATCACCAAGATTTCGTAATTCTAAAAATGCAAGAAAACGAATTAGTCAGAGAAAATAACAGGCAAATAGAAATTAACAAAGAAATGCAAAACAAAATAGATGAAATTACAAGCAGCATAAATAAAATAAATGATATTTACAATATGAACGATAAGCAAAAAGCAGTAGAGTATCAGGTCTTAACAATGCTGATGACGAGAAGAAATAGAATTATAATCGATAATTTAAATAATAATTTGTATGCTTTAGTTCTAGCGAAACATAATATCGTTAACCCTTTAATGTTAAACTTAGAAGAGATTGATTTGATTAATTTAAAAGAAAACACTGCAACTTCCATAAACGAATTATTAATTATTGCCGATGTGAAAATGTATTATTTAAATGAAACACTTGTTTACCTTATTAAGATTCCTACAGTTAAAAAAATTTGTAAGCTCTTTGAAATTGGCCCCGTAGCACATAATAATAACTAATAAGATATTAGACTTAAGAAATAATTTAACTGCAAATTGTAACGAAAATTATTTTCCCCTAAATAATTGCAAAAAAGCTATTTCCTACACATACTGTAAAACTAACAACGAAGATTCTTGCCTCCTCCAACTTTTAAACAACCACACAACTAACTGCCCAACAACATCAGCTGATCATCTGGATAAAATTCAGCTCCTAAAGGATGGACTAATTATTGCACGTGACGAAAAGCTAACTATAGAGGAAAAAGGTCAGCGTCTATCAGTAAATGGCACCTTTCTGATAACCTTCCAGGAATCAATTACCATCAATGGAAAGCATTTCGAAGCTGCTAACCCGATCGAGATCATCCATCTGCCTGCACCCAGAAAAACGATAGTGAACGAGACCGAATTTCGGCAGAAAGTGTCTTTACCGTACTTGCATAAACTACACATCCGCAATAACGAACGCATAGAAGAACTTAAAGTAACGCTGGAAAATAACAAGTGGACCTGGTATGGCGTAAGCGGAGTATTCATCTTGGTTATCTTGGCATTACTATATATAAAAATAAAGCCAAAAGAAGTAAAAATAAAAATTAACCAACCAGAAGAAGAAACAGCGACTATCGACAAAGAGGCAATACGAATGCAGATCAATAAAATAATGAACAGAGACGTCCAAATTTAAGGAAGGGAGGAGTTAACAGGCAATGACCCTTCACACTACACTTTTCCCACACACAGCATTTCCACCTCACACAGCATTTCCTGCTAAGCACATTAACCTTAAGCACATCCATATAACTGTCAGCACTTTTCATTCATTCACCCCATGCACCCAATAATATAGTTTGTAAGCGTAATTTGTAAAAATCAAAAACAATAATAAACCAGTGTAAGAATAACAATCGAAAAGATAAGTCGTGTTTTTATTCAACATTAACTTATAGACATAATTTTTTGGAAGGATTTAATAGTTACCGAGCCACCACTGTTGAAAAAATTAAGCACTGATGTTATTAAAGAATGTATACAATCGCCGGAAAAAGTTGATTCACTGATATATATTTAGTCTGAATGTCTGAATGTCTGTCCGTCTGTCCGTCTAACCGTCCGTCTGTCTGACCGTCCGTCTGTCTGTCTGACTGTCTGTCCGTCCGTCCGTCCGTCTGTCTGTCTGTCTACCTTTTCATGTCTAAACCGCTAAACAAATTTTAATGTAATTTGGCAAGGAGATAGTCGTGGATCTAAGGAAGGGATAGGCAGAAAACCCGCTCGTTAGGGGGCGCTGGAGTCAAGTAATTAACCGCTAAACCAATTGTAATGTTATTTGGCGAAGAGATAGTCTGGGACCTGAGGAAGGACTAAGGTGGAAAATCCGCCCGCTAGGTGGCGCTGGAGTTATTAGTTATTAGTATCTTCATGATTCATATTGACAATTTATGTTGGTATAGTACCAAAAGAGAAAACTGCAAAAACTGGACCCGATGGGTGGCGCTGGAGTCGAGTTATTAACAAATTCTATATTTAATGAAATTTTGAATAGCTGTTCCTTTCATAATTTGCATTACAAAAATATAGTCAAGCTTACATTCATATTTACTAAATTTTATTACACATTTTCTATCGATTGTGAAACGAGGTCCACTTCACTAAAGTGGATTTAGTTCCTATTAAGTGAGAACTAAGTCCCTCAGTGGACTTGGTTCCTGGGGACTTATTTCCCTGCACCGATTCAAACCCTATAGAGCACCTGAGAACGCACTTGGAGAAAAAATTTAGGGAAAGGCCAATATGCAGCAAAAACGTATTGAAAAGCGCCCTTCAGGATGTATGGGCCAATGTAACAAAAAATTTAGTTATGTCTATGTCTATATTTGATATTTGATATTTATTTCTTTTATCACATTAACGCCCGTATTATTCACTCGGTCTAAAAACAAGGTCTATTCACTTTTAAACCTCATAAATAGACCTACGTAGATCAGGCGTTTTTAGACCCGAAAAAAAATAAACCTGTCTGTATAATATTCACTCGGTCTATGGGGTCTACGTACTTGGTAGATGTAGAGCACTCCTCTTAATAAAGTTGTCTATATATTTTATAGCTGTTTTAAGGGTCATAGCAAGGCATTCCGGTAGCGTTTCGGCAGCCAATGCTTGATAAATAAAATACAAACAAGTAATTGACAACGTTGTGAAATACCGTTAGATTCATCACATTGTTGCGCAAAATAAGGACTACATTTTATCTTGTCAATAAATTTGCTCTTCAATGTCATTTGAAATTTTTTGAATCCGCGATTTCACTGTTGGACCAAAACCAGGTATAAAATATATATATTGAGATACGCCTTGTTCGATGACTGCTCTGATGAGTAATTTGGAAAACAGAAGGCGTTCGTACTAGGTACATATCTGCTCAAATAAATTTCTTGTGGTAAAATTTGCAGCATGAGGAAATTTCTTACTCTCTCGTGAGTACGTAAAACTACGAAATTTTTGCGGAAGCGAACGGCTTTTCATAACTTTTCTGA
This sequence comes from Brachyopa scutellaris, assembly GCA_949775065.1. Lineage (NCBI taxonomy): Eukaryota > Metazoa > Arthropoda > Insecta > Diptera > Syrphidae > Brachyopa > Brachyopa scutellaris. The sequence continues at coordinate 132,328,524 of OX459112.1, read as the reverse complement.
CATTTTTTACAAATTTGTGCTGTTATGCACTGGCTATAGTTCAGGATAACTTCGCGGACCACCTCGGTTGCTTCCAGGGACCACTAGTAGTCCACGGACCACCGGTTAAGAACCATTGATGTAAAGGTATTATGTACATATTAGGTATTAGGTCTGGCAGGAGGTAGGCTGAAAGCAAAACGTCTGGGACCTCGATTTTTGTAATCGGGATTTTTTCTGAGTTTTTGGTATATCATTTACATATGTGGTCATACCCTTGGGAAAAAAGTTTGAAAAAATTAACGTTTTTAGCCCTCTATATTTAGCCATGGCGTATCTTATCGGTGAGTTCAAAATTGTCAAACACATTACAACACGCAATCGCAAAATAAGCATTTGAACATTGTATTCGAAACACTGAAAACAACGCACATATCTACATTATGTATGTATATACAGGGCCGATTTTAACTGTTTTGGCGCCTGGCGCAGGAAAAAAAAATAAGCGCAACTTAAAAAAATGTTTGGTCTTGTCCAAATCACCCAGATAGAGCAATTGACGAGTTGACTTTGACATAAAATTCAACCCTAAATCTTTCTTGATGGTCTAAAATTACCTCATCCCTATCCTCATAGGAAAACTGAACTACTTTTTTTCGGGACCGTAAAGTTGAAATTGCTGGAAAAGTGTAAGGAACTTTAATTTCATTTGCTATAAGTTTCACCTTATCTTGTCATTTGTTCTTAGTTCGACTAAAAACTTCCGACATGTTTGTTGATTTGTGTGGATTTTGGTTATAATTGAGAGGCGCAAATGGAGCGGTATGATAAGACTGGTCCACAACATGTTTGCAGTGAGAATTTCGTTTTTGGCAACGGGCTAGAAGGGTCGCCTGGATATTTTATATGAAACAACAGAGTCTACTATGGTTGTAGCAGAGACAATGTTTGTCTCTGGTTGTAGTTGGGTACAGCTAAAAATTCTGCTAACTGGTCTGTTATTATACCAATTAGCAGTTATGGAGAGAATGAAATGTTGTGGGAAAGGGTAGAGATAGATAAAAAAACAGCATTATGTCCATATTTATATGGAAATTTGGTGATTTTATTCTCTATGTATTTTATAAAGTACAGTGATTGAAATGTGTGTATTGTTATTTGAGAAGTACGGTGAGAAAAATTTGTTTTTGAAGAATATAAATACATATTAGCAAACGAGTAGATCTGTTTTTTGGATAGTAATTTCTTTAGTTTGTTCGCCTCTTGCTTCCTAGCGCCACTCGCTCCTATGTACGGTTCGGCCCTGGGTATATACATATTAACCGCATCGCCGCGCAACCACCAAAGCCTGTGCAATCGATCACTGATCTATATATACATATACATATCTATATATGTATATCTATATACATACATATCTATCCGATTTGGTTTGATAATTTTTATTCCTATTCGTTATATACTTGGGTTCATAAACATGTATGTAAGTATTTCACTCTTCCTGTCGCGCCGCCGAATTGAGCACGCAGACACATTACCCACACTATTACGTCACCCACTGCTGCATGACTTTTGGCTTCGGTCTCCACTGATGGAAAATTGTTGGCTATGACTTTATGAATCGTTTTGAGCATAGCTCAGCTTCAAGATAACGCAGATGGATGATGAGCTTAAATGAATCCGTGGAAAATTTACTAAATCTATCTATTTATTTGTTTTTCAATCCGATAAGCCACTGTTGAGTTTTGAACTGTTTTCAGACAGAAAAATAGCTTGTTACCCCCTTTCTGGCACACACTCAGCTCCTAGCACACCGATTTTGATCAAACTCCACAGAAACACTCAAAAAATACCAAAGATTTCCTCAAAATTTGAACTAAATCAGATCGGTAGTTTCAGTGTCTATAGCATACATACAAACAATGTTTCATTTTTAGTGTTCCGTCAGTACCAAAACGGAACACTAATGGAATCAGTTCGGTGTCTGTCTGTCTGTCTGTCTGTCTGTCTGTCTGTCACAGGCCTTTTTCTCAGAGACTACTTAACCTAGACTATTGAAATTTGGAACAGTTGTAGCAATTAGTGGCCTAAACACAGACCAGAACTTAAAAAGCTGAATTTCGACTTTGGGGGGTAGTTTCTTAACAAATTTTCACAAAACGTTACAACTTGCTGTCCCGAGCTTTTTCTCCGAAAATATCGCTCAGAAAAATCTGAATAAAATCACAAACATTGAGAATAAAGTGTAGATGGAAACATAATTCTCACGACTGCCCTACTTCAACCGTTTTTTTTTTAATTAATTTTTTAATTTCAACTACCCTACTGTTTACATACCCAGAAAAATATCACAACGCCTAAAAGTAGATACGAGAGTAAAAATTGAATAATTGATGGCAAAAGTGTTATACCCGCAGCGAATTTTCGTGGCATATTCCTACCGGATAACTATTGACCTAAGACTTAAACCAATGATACATAATATAACACATAAAGGAAGCTTGATGGTTTCCTATTATAATGTAGGTGTCTCTACTTTTACTATATTGGGAAAAATTGAATTTGTGTATATACAGACACAGAGAGGGAGACAAATCGCAAAATTCTACGCAGTTAATGAAATTGAACGAATAACGAAACGAAAAATTAAATCTGATGCACAAGCGTACATTTCTTGTAAATACATATACATATGAACATATTATGTAGGTATATATGTATGTATGTATATACATGCTTTATTTGTTGTTTTTTTTTTTCTTTTACTTTGTGTGTGTGTATAACTATTCTTCTGAGCAGATGAGAAAGGACATCAAAAACATATGTACATACATACATGCATATGTAGGTAATTTGTTGAACTTACTTGTTGGTATACATTTATGTAGGTACAAATTTGAATTTATTTTTCGCAAATTGTGCTCAATTTATTTGTATTGAAATGTGCTGTGCACCATAAAACTATGTATGTAGGTACACATGTACTTTCTTGTGTCTGCAGATATACAAGTGCATATGTACATATATGTACCTATATATGTTTTTATGTTTGTACATATATGTGAGTATCGAACAAAGTATCATTGTATCTTTAGTAGAAATCGTATCGTAAGGAAAGGGTTCATATAGATCTATCAACATAAATCTATGACATACATATGTATGTAGTTAAAATAACTGATACAGTACGGAACACTTATTGCGCAAGTATAACTTGCACTTGACCGGATTTTTGTAAATATAAATTTATGTCTGCATGTGTTTACACGTATGTTTTTTTTATTTTCGTAGACGGTGATCCATACAATGAAAGCTTGCTTTCAGAACTCTTGGAATTTTTACCCAACATCGAAGAGATGCTCTTTCGCTCCGAAGACACATGTCTACTCCAGTATGCGCTGATGGGTGATCGATATATTTACGAAGAAGCCGTAAAGCAAGCACGTGTGTTCTATGATAAGATGTGGTTCAGCGAAAAGTTAGTATAAATACATTTAATATTTTTAACGTACTACATGCTCTCTTTATTAAGGGGCCACTTTCATCAGCGCCGACAAATGGTATGTTTACCGAATAAAGCCAAACTCATCCAGTTACCCGAACCAGATATTTGTGTCATTGCGCTCGATAATAATGACGTACTTTTGTTTGATCTAGCACTGGACTATAGTAACGGGCCGGTGTACTTAACCGACAACAAACATCCAATTATTAAAATGGAACTCATTTTAGAGAATAATTATATTATTACGCTGGACGTGAAAGGAAATGTTAAAATTTGGTCCCTTGTCGATGATCGTCGTCGCAGTGCGAGTCGCAAACGTAACAGTCGAACAAAAGTCAATCCAGTTAGCTTGACACAAAGTCCAGAGATGTTAAAACGGAAATGTAAACAGGTCATAGAAGTAACTAATCGCGGTCGTATACAAACATTCTACGTGGAATCGTTGTTTGGTAGCGGTATCGACTTGCATTTGGCATTTGCCAATGGAGATATATGCATTCACTCATGGAACGCAAAACGCGAACAGTTTGAAATAAAAAGTGTGCCATTTTTGCACACAGAATGTAACATTTACTATCTCTCCAAAATACTTAACAAATACTATATGGTCTTGAGTAAATCTGGAAGAATATATTTTTATAAATTATGCGATAGCTCAAAGACCTGTCATTCATTCATTTGGCAGGATTTACCAAATCTTCTATACATTGGACAGTACAAGGGGGCATTGAAAACGTATATATTTTTTGTTTGCCGTGACAAGATTCTGCAATTGAGTTTTGCAGAGCAAAGATTTGAATTTTTGCAAGGTGAGCTGGAAACAGTATACGAAATTGATAAAAATGATTCGGCCAATAGTATCATCTGTGCTCGATTGTCAAATGATGGGCGCTATTTGGTTCTGGGTACTGAGCATGGTCTTATTGTTTTTAACACTGAGCAGAAAGCGGAGGTGTTACGAGGGAATGTAAGCGAGTGTATTGCCTGTGTAGCTATTCATCCATTAGACGATAATGTATACAAGTACATAATTGTATGTGGTTTGGAACATTCGAAAATATTAAATTTGTTTGCACTGAGACAATTGGAGAATAACACAATCGCATGGTCCCATCGGCTAAGTAACATGACTGGAATTAAAAATAGTAACGGCACTAATAACCCTCAATTTGAACCGGATGTCTGGTTACAGGGTAATAAATTATTTGATCTAAATTATAGTGATTCCGTCTTACTGATTGCAGCGGACTCCAAAAATAGGGTAAGCTATGCTTTAAAAAAGTTGTTAAGTAGGAATAAAAGCGATTATTAAATATAATATGTTATTTGGATTGAATATTGATACATACATAGTTTCAGAAAAAACATTAATTACTCATCTGTTTTTTCTTTGCTTTAGATACATCAACTATGTACAACAGATACAAAGAACTGGTCCATATTATTGCCAGCGGAAACATCCAAGAAGATTACAGCGATTACTGCCTTCAATAACATTTCATTTTGTGGTTATGAAAATGGAGACATTTTCAACATTACATATGAAGTTTTTTTGCCAAAGTTTACTGAAAAAAGTATAACATTTCTTCAGATGATTAACGAGAATATATTGGTGGCCTCGTCAAAGGAATCACAACAAAGCATAGTCCGATGCATAGATGAAAGTGGAAGTGATGTTCAAAAGATATTCAGTATTGATATCTATAAATGCTTTACACTCTTCGAATCATATTTGATTTTATTGGATCCCCGAGGTGGCTTCATCGTAAGTACGAGTAATAAAATAAGTATCCATTAAGTTGTATATACATATACCCCTAATAATATAAAACAAAGTGAATATTTTCTTGCAAGGAACTACACAGTAAACGGCTGAACGGATACTAATAAATTTGTGTATAATCTGCGACGATATGATTTTGTCTTTAAAAGATCTTGACTTCAAAATTCTTGTTTTTATTGAAACTAAAATTAAAGAAAAGTCCCAATTCCTATTTCAGGGACTACAAATTGCTCATTCGGTTAGAAAAAATAACAAAAAAAAAACTATTATAATACAAAAATCAAAACAACCTAATTTTTTACTATTTTTGTGCTAAATAAATATTAAGTTTATACTATTTTTCAAGTAAACAAGGTCTTAATAAGTAAAAAGGAATAAAGATTTGTTTTATTGCCTTTCTATGATAGTAGCTATTCCAAAAAAATCAAAAATTGATTCGGGGGGTAGTTAGTTATGGCCAATACTGTATCTTGCAACTTTGCATTAAATGAGCATATCTTTTTGAAAATAAATTTGTACAAGAAGAAATATTAGTAGGGTTTTAGGGCTTAGCTTAAAATATTGGTCTAAAATATGTACATAAACTAGCTGTCCCGCCCGGCTTCGCCCGCGCCGCAAACACAGTCGAGTTACTTATTAGCTGCTCGAGTAATGTGGTTCTGGGTTGAAATAATCCCCAAATCCGACAAACCTTGTTGATTAATACCAAATGTTCAAAGTGTGAATAACAACAGGATCATTTTTCTACTATTATTTGGCTATACCACATGAAATGTCTTTCAATTTGTTTTTGTTTTCCACTAACAATGAAGATTATGACATTTCACAAGCTGTCAGATGGCTGGTTGACAGAGTGGACGACACTCACCGCAAGGAAAAGGATGTAGCATAAAACACATCGCAAGCAGAGAGCCAAATGAGAGTAAAAAAAATTAAGAGCCATGAAACATGATTCTATGAAGTTTTCATAGAAATTTCGAAAAATAGCACACACCAAACAGACCTAGTATTTTCCATCAAATCTATTGCCAAAATAGCAATAGCAGCCCATTTTCTTTTTGACATTTTTAATATATTTCCACACTTTAAATTGTCACAAATCACCAACACAATACAGAAAATACAAAATGTCAAAGATTGATAATGTTTGCAAATCTGCATAATGATTGAAAATATGTGATCTGCAAATTTTGTCGCATATCGTGTGAACACCTCGCATATAGGCCACAATATTTGCGATCCCATTTGCGAACATATCATATGCGATCACTATGTTCGCAAATGCATTTGCGAGTTTTGGGACAAGAGTCGCATATCGTGTGAACACGTCTATATGCGAGATTGCGAGCAATGAATACTTTATAGAATTTGCGATCAATTTGCGAGTTTTTTCGTGACGTCAGCACTCTCATATATATGCGTTTTTTGCATATATATAGTTGGACATACATATGTATAATATGTACATTCAACCACTGCTTAGGTGCATACATACTCCACTTTTCACCACAGGTAATTATTTTGCCTACCTTCTCCGTCTTGCAGTTCAACATTTGATGAGACTTCTTCCCATTCAACATGAAAGAAATATGTCCGTTAGATCCGGATTTTTTTTTTTGTTTATTTTTTGTTTCCCTAAACATAGAATTTGTTAATAGCTCAACTCCAGCGACACCTATCGGGTCCAGATTGTGTAGTTTTCTCTTCAAGCACTATATCAACATAGGTTGTTAATATGAGTTATTTTGGTCAGTTAATATAGAAGTTTGCATTTAAAAAAAAAAAAAATATAACAATGATTTGATTAGTCTTTAATAAAATAATAAAATAAAATTATAACACCAAAATAGCAAAACAACAAATTGAAAATGACAACTCAAATGTCAATTGGACAATACAGATGTTGGTTACTGTGGCTCTCAAACTTGAAAAAAAACTAGAGTGATGGACGACACGAGACTGGTAGTGTTTCGTGAAGCAAGCCTTTGTCGACGTCGTTTGGTGCTGTCGTGTGGTCGACAATCGTCGGTGAAATTACGTGATGATAGCCCAGGTTTGTAAAACGTTCGTGTTCTGTAACAGGCGAGTAGACAATAGCGGGGTTCACATTATCAAACATGTTTGACAAGCACGGCAGGCTGAATATTTGATGGATTAGCGTAGCGTTCACATGTGTTAAACTTACTGGCAAACATCAGTTCGCATTCGAATTTCAACTATTGCGGACGTTTTAATCGCAGCTTTCGTAATCAACGAAATTTTTGAAGAAGAAGAACAAAGGCGAACAAATAAGAGGAAGATATTTTGGACAAAGGAATGGCTAAAAAAAAGCGCCTAAAATGTTCATAAATGCTCTATTATTTGTTTTTATATTCTTCACTTTTTATTTGCCATGTCTCAGGAAAAATTCTATATAATTCAAAAAATTCTCCAAAATTCGCAATTTCTATTAACTTACTTTAGGTGGCGCTACAGCTCGGGGTGAACCTGGGCCTACTGCTCCCAACGATTTGTGTGTGCGTGTTACATTTTTGCACGAATGGAAGGGACCAACCGCTTTTTGCCGACTCCGAACGGCGAGTTGCGAAGCTCATTGACAAATGATACTCTTTGATTGCTTGTCAGACATTCGAAAGAGGTGGCACCGTGAACAAACTTGTTAGGTGTTAAACCTGGGCTGGGATTAAACCCGGGCAGCATTGTGTAGTAGTCCAACGCACTTACCACTACACCACGGTGCTCACCATTTACAGTTATTTTTATTTTCGCTTGTAATGATGCGCACCGGTTGAAAACTTTTTGAAAATGAAATTTCATTCCGTTCACATTCTCAAATATGTTTGAGAAGCCAGCAAAATATAAATTTTTTTTTAAATCCATCTAGCACGTTTGACAAGCCGCTGGATGGAGCGTCATGCCATTCTTGTCATGCTTGTCATGCTTGTCAAACATGTTCGATAATGTGAGCCCCGCTAGTAGGGCGCCAGCAATTACGAAGAAGTACGCGAAGGATAACAGTATTGCATATAAATTATGTAGAAGCTAGGATTATACATTAGAGTAAGTGCGGCAAATATGGCCCACCCTTAACTTTTTTGGACATAAAACAGACAATTTAACTTCAATTCATTTATTTTATTTTTTTTAATTCTTAGAAATTATTTCTCTTTTAGTCTGTATAAACATAATATATAAAAAACATTTTAACAAAAAGATGTAAATAAAAAATCAGAGGAACTTCAAAAATAACTTTTTAAAAAAGTGCGGCTAATATGGCCCACTTATATGAAATCATGTTTTGTCATCATACGAACTGCAAAATTCGCAAATAAAATATTTGTTTTCTTTGCCAGAACAATCTTTATGGGCCCACATTGTTCACACAACACATTGCACCCGTGCTTCTCCCCCCTTATCATTAGAAAATAGACTCAAACAATAAATGCATTTATCAGGACTTGCATCAGATAAGTCACCTGGACTGGAAATGTCCTCACTCTCTGATGAAGTAGATTCTTCAGCGCGTTGATTTTTGTTTCTGCGCGGTATTGTTGCCAATTCGATCCAGGCCATACTACAGAAATCTGTGGTGGGCCATATTGCCCACACACGGCTTTTTCACTTTTCTTTTCATTTAAACACATTTTTTTAACTATTTTTGAGGTTTTGATTTCACATGAAGAATTAAAAATGTCAACAGCACACAATCATAAAATTAAATATTAATATTTACGCAAAATTTAATGTAAAAACACTCAAGAAAACATACCAAAAACCTACAACGCAAAGTCCAAAAACATAGCCACGTGCTTAACCGCTCACATATATTAGCCAGACTCATCACATTACAGGGAGTCAAGGTCAGTTGGAATATGTTTGAAATGGATGCACAGTGGGGTTTCTATGCTTTTTCAGTAGCGAGATATTATGGTGGGCCATATTACCCACATGGGTCATATTAGCCGCACTTACTCTAATGTTTCTACATATGTATGTAAATAAAAAGGAATGCAATAATAGGCGCGTTTTTTTTTCAAATCTATATAGCTTTCGAAAAAGCTTTCCATACAAAAATAAGACTGGATAATTATCCAGGCTAAGGTTTTGTTGTATTTTACATTGAATTGCGTCTTCTAAATCGCAAGATTCTAGATACTTCCCCCTGATGCTGATGATGGTAATCTTGGTGTTTTATTTATACTATGAACGTTTGACGTGATTTCATAAAGTCTGTCGACTTTAGCGGCTATCAGTTCTATCGTATACCATATAACCAGATCAATTATTACTTTCCATATGAGTAAACCGACTCTACGCAAACATAGACCGGCGAAGCAGCTAGTGTCAGTATATGGTTCTAATCAAGATAAAGCAATGTACAGTACAATTCACATCAGTCTGCTTTGCTAAGCGTAACTGACGATATAAGACAAGCGTTGGATAGGGATGAAGTAACTTTCCTGGTTTTGCTTGACTTTTCGAAGGCTTTTGACACAGTCAACCATGCGAACCTATGTAAAAAGCTTACGGAACAATTTAACTTTTCATCTGATGCTACCAAGTTAATTTATTCTTACTTAACTAATAGAAAGCAAGCAGTCCAAGTCGGGGACAACTTATCTAATTTTCTCCCGAATATTACCGGTGTCCCTCAAGGTTCAATACTTGGTCCGCTATTGTTTTCAATGTACGTTAATGAACTTCCATCCATTGTCGAAAACTGCTCATCACATATGTACGCAGATGACGTGCAATTATATCTAAGCTGCCCTCTCGGGCTCATTGAGCATGGCGTTTTAAGTGTTAATGAAGACTTAGAGAAAATAGTACAGTGATCGAATTTAAATGGTCTCATCTTAAACCCAAAAAAATCAAAATGCCTGGTAATATCAAGACATCGATTAGAGCTTTCTTACTTTCCCTTAGTTGTGTTGGGCAATGTTCCCATTAAATATGTTGAAACTACCAAAAATCTTGGAGTGACATTCAATCGCTATCTGACCTGGGATAACCATATAAATTCATTAGTCGGGAGAGTATATGGTGTACTGCGTACTCTGTGGGTAACGCAGTCGTTTACACCTGTAAAAACGCGTTTTTTACTTGCAAGGTCCTTGATTATACCAATATTGATTTACGGCTGTGAGATTTTTTGTAAATGCAACTATGCAAGCAAAAGAAGGCTAAATGTCGCTTTTAACAGCACTGTACGCTATGTCTATGGGCTAAGAAGACATGACAGATTGTCTGGTTTTGCTCCTCGTCTGCTAAACATGCCTTTTGAAAATTATCTTCAGCTTCGCTGTTTAACTTTGCTCTCCGATATTTTGCTAACACGCCAACCACAATACTGTTTCGATAGAATAAGAATAGCATCCTCGCATAGGTCTCGTCAATTGATTCACCCGCGCTGCTCAATTTTAACATCTGAGCGTCAATTTTATGTCAATGCCATCCGTCTGTGGAATTCTTTACCGCGTCATATTAAAGAGATACAGAACACAACACGCATTAAGAAGGAGTTAAAGAATCATTTTTCTGTAGTAACATGAATATAATTTTTAGTTAAAGATTTGAAATTTAAAATTTTGTACTTTTTTTTCTTTTCTGCTTTTCTCATTTAATTTTTTTTTTCTTTTTTATATGAATTTAAATTTGTTAAATTTTAAGTATCAGCCATATTTTGTAAAATTAGCTTAAGACTAACTTATAAGATATTGTATCTTACAGTCTCCAAGCAATCTCGAGTTAATAAATAAATAAATAATCAGTCTGAGTATTGAAAGAATCATTGGGATATCCTCGTTTTTGAGCCTTTTCTTGCACAATCTCTATCCATAAAATGCCTATCGCAGATAATCATTTTTCTGGAGTGCAATTTCTTTGCTGAGGGATATCGCACGCAGAGTAAAAAAAAATGACCACATTTTCAACGGCAAAAATTACTCGCAACCGAACGATTTGTTGCATTGATTCAATAAATTGGTTTCAAACCATTTTAAGTTACATGGTCGTGCGAGTCAACCATCCTTCAGTGTGTTGTGACTTCGGTATACACACATTTTTTTCGTATTTCATTTTGCACGGCAGGCTGAATATTTGATGGATTAGCGTAGCGTTCACATGTGTTAAACTTACTGGCAAACATCAGTTCGCATTCGAATTTCAACTATTGCGGACGTTTTAATCGCAGCTTTCGTAATCAACGAAATTTTTGAAGAAGAAGAACAAAGGCGAACAAATAAGAGGAAGATATTTTGGACAAAGGAATGGCTAAAAAAAAGCGCCTAAAATGTTCATAAATGCTCTATTATTTGTTTTTATATTCTTCACTTTTTATTTGCCATGTCTCAGGAAAAATTCTATATAATTCAAAAAATTCTCCAAAATTCGCAATTTCTATTAACTTACTTTAGGTGGCGCTACAGCTCGGGGTGAACCTGGGCCTACTGCTCCCAACGATTTGCGTGTGCGTGTTACATTTTTGCACGAATGGAAGGGACCAACCGCTTTTTGCCGACTCCGAACGGCGAGTTGCGAAGCTCATTGACAAATGATACTCTTTGATTGCTTGTCAGACATTCGAAAGAGGTGGCACCGTGAACAAACTTGTTAGGTGTTAAACCTGGGCTGGGATTAAATCCGGGCAGCATTGTGTAGTAGTCCAACGCACTTACCACTACACCACGGTGCTCACCATTTACAGTTATTTTTATTTTCGCTTGTAATGATGCGCACCGGTTGAAAACTTTTTGAAAATGAAATTTCATTCCGTTCACATTCTCAAATATGTTTGAGAAGCCAGCAAAATATAAATTTTTTTTTAAATCCATCTAGCACGTTTGACAAGCCGCTGGATGGAGCGTCATGCCATTCTTGTCATGCTTGTCATGCTTGTCAAACATGTTCGATAATGTGAGCCCCGCTAGTAGGGCGCCAGCAATTACGAAGAAGTACGCGAAGGATAACAGTATTGCATATAAATTATGTAGAAGCTAGGATTATACATTAATGTTTCTACATATGTATGTAAATAAAAAGGAATGCAATAATAGGCGCGTTTTTTTTTCAAATCTATATAGCTTTCGAAAAAGCTTTCCATACAAAAATAAGACTGGATAATTATCCAGGCTAAGGTTTTGTTGTATTTTACATTGAATTGCGTCTTCTAAATCGCAAGATTCTAGATACTTCCCCCTGATGCTGATGATGGTAATCTTGGTGTTTTATTTATACTATGAACGTTTGACGTGATTTCATAAAGTCTGTCGACTTTAGCGGCTATCAGTTCTATCGTATACCATATAACCAGATCAATTATTACTTTCCATATGAGTAAACCGACTCTACGCAAACATAGACCGGCGAAGCAGCTAGTGTCAGTATATGGTTCTAATCAAGATAAAGCAATGTACAGTGCAATTCACATCAGTCTGCTTTGCTAAGCGTAACTGACGATATAAGACAAGCGTTGGATAGGGATGAAGTAACTTTCCTGGTTTTGCTTGACTTTTCGAAGGCTTTTGACACAGTCAACCATGCGAACCTATGTAAAAAGCTTACGGAACAATTTAACTTTTCATCTGATGCTACCAAGTTAATTTATTCTTACTTAACTAATAGAAAGCAAGCAGTCCAAGTCGGGGACAACTTATCTAATTTTCTCCCGAATATTACCGGTGTCCCTCAAGGTTCAATACTTGGTCCGCTATTGTTTTCAATGTACGTTAATGAACTTCCATCCATTGTCGAAAACTGCTCATCACATATGTACGCAGATGACGTGCAATTATATCTAAGCTGCCCTCTCGGGCTCATTGAGCATGGCGTTTTAAGTGTTAATGAAGACTTAGAGAAAATAGTACAGTGATCGAATTTAAATGGTCTCATCTTAAACCCAAAAAAATCAAAATGCCTGGTAATATCAAGACATCGATTAGAGCTTTCTTACTTTCCCTTAGTTGTGTTGGGCAATGTTCCCATTAAATATGTTGAAACTACCAAAAATCTTGGAGTGACATTCAATCGCTATCTGACCTGGGATAACCATATAAATTCATTAGTCGGGAGAGTATATGGTGTACTGCGTACTCTGTGGGTAACGCAGTCGTTTACACCTGTAAAAACGCGTTTTTTACTTGCAAGGTCCTTGATTATACCAATATTGATTTACGGCTGTGAGATTTTTTGTAAATGCAACTATGCAAGCAAAAGAAGGCTAAATGTCGCTTTTAACAGCACTGTACGCTATGTCTATGGGCTAAGAAGACATGACAGATTGTCTGGTTTTGCTCCTCGTCTGCTAAACATGCCTTTTGAAAATTATCTTCAGCTTCGCTGTTTAACTTTGCTCTCCGATATTTTGCTAACACGCCAACCACAATACTGTTTCGATAGAATAAGAATAGCATCCTCGCATAGGTCTCGTCAATTGATTCACCCGCGCTGCTCAATTTTAACATCTGAGCGTCAATTTTATGTCAATGCCATCCGTCTGTGGAATTCTTTACCGCGTCATATTAAAGAGATACAGAACACAACACGCATTAAGAAGGAGTTAAAGAATCATTTTTCTGTAGTAACATGAATATAATTTTTAGTTAAAGATTTGAAATTTAAAATTTTGTACTTTTTTTTCTTTTCTGCTTTTCTCATTTAATTTTTTTTTTCTTTTTTATATGAATTTAAATTTGTTAAATTTTAAGTATCAGCCATATTTTGTAAAATTAGCTTAAGACTAACTTATAAGATATTGTATCTTACAGTCTCCAAGCAATCTCGAGTTAATAAATAAATAAATAATCAGTCTGAGTATTGAAAGAATCATTGGGATATCCTCGTTTTTGAGCCTTTTCTTGCACAATCTCTATCCATAAAATGCCTATCGCAGATAATCATTTTTCTGGAGTGCAATTTCTTTGCTGAGGGATATCGCACGCAGAGTAAAAAAAAATGACCACATTTTCAACGGCAAAAATTACTCGCAACCGAACGATTTGTTGCATTGATTCAATAAATTGGTTTCAAACCATTTTAAGTTACATGGTCGTGCGAGTCAACCATCCTTCAGTGTGTTGTGACTTCGGTATACACACATTTTTTTCGTATTTCATTTTGCTGCAACCCTTTATTTTGTCTTACTTATGTCAATCGATCTTGCGATCGAACATATACGAACGGCTGGTCTGTTTCTGGATTTTAAAGTCTGGTGTGTTTGGGTGTATATGGTGGGGTGGTCATATTTTGATTTGTGGTTGTGTATATGTATATTCTCCGTCTATGTTGTTTTTGTTTGGTTTTATTTTCGCATTTCTGTGAAATTTGGATGTTCTTTAATTTATGGTTGAGTGAATTTTTTTTTCGATTTGTAAGAAATCAATAAGAAAATTTTCCCGACTTGAACATTAGGCGTGTTTTTTTTTTGTACCCTGTATAGGCTAAACATGTTTCTGCGGCATGTTTACCCATGTAAAATACAACAAAACCTTAGCCTGGATAATTATCGAGTCTTATTATTACTCTGAAAGCTTTTTCGAAGTCTATATAGGTTACAAAAAAAAAACACGCCTATTTTTGAATGTCTTTCAAACGAAAAAAATTAGATTTTGAGTAATTTGTGGAAGCATATCTATACATAATCAGGCCTATCGTGAACAAAGTTTCCCGGGAAATATTTCCCATTCAGCAATTCGCGATAACCCTGAATGTGTAGGTACATAGACATAAATAGTATTAGTAAAAGCGAGGGCAAATATTCTTTTGGGTTCCTGTAAATGCTTACAAACTTGAAATCAAAACAATGCCTGCCCACCTACTGTTTTCTGAATTCTAAGTTTTTATCATTAAGCCAGTCTGTTCGCTACGTGTATTGATTTTTGATGAAATTAGAATTCGTCCAAATCTTAGGCTGAGTTCCAAAACTTCAAAAAAATGAGAATCGGGGAATGCACCACTGCCGTTGTTATGCGATGAAACGATGCTTTCATTTTGCGGAGCATCACGATGCTTTAAAAATTTAACTTTTTGGAACTGTTTGCTGTGAATCATTTCATTTTCAAATGTCTAAGATATTCAGTCCATTTTTTCTGAAAATGTTTGAATATGAAGAAAAATGGATTTAATGATCTGTATCAAATAATATGAAATGTATTATGTAGGAACCTATACAAAATAAATTGACAATCTGTCTTAGTCTTAGACTTAGACCAACTGAATTTGAAAAAAAAAAAAAATAGTTTTCGTTTGGTAGCGGCAACACCATGGGTGGGTAGTGCTTTTCAAGCGACAAAAATATATTAAAGCAGTTCAGGTCAAAAATCCTGCTTATAATGAGGTAAAACAATTTCTGTCTTACAAAAGCAATACATACCTAGCAGGATCTCTACCATATACTAATCCCCCAAGAAACTTTTGTTGAAGGAATAAACAGACAATATTAAGTACAAATACATATCGCACTAATAATACAATATGTACCGTTGTAACTCAAAGTATGACTTCTTTGTGAATCATCGAAAAACTGAATACCTACATACATACATATGTTTACTTTCTGTTATAGATTATAAAAATATTAATATGTAGTTTATTAGAGTTATTAATAACTAACGTAAGTCTTATTGACGCGTAGAGAAGTGATTTTTACGTTTGAATATGATGATATCTCAAATTTTACAAATTGTGAGTTACCGACAACAGTTTTGGATTATTAGTGCGATATGTACCTACATAAGTATGTAATTGTTGACTATTTTATTTACTCTTGGGAAATTTATTTTCTATTATTCTCAGTAAAGGTGTTAATGACCTTGGAATGTATGTATGTATAGGTATAAGCCTAACAAACATCGAAAACTCGAACTGGTTTAATAAGCTCTCTGTGTATCTCAAATAACTTTCTTACATAATTTGCACTTCTTGCACTTTTGCGAAAACATTGTGCCTGGAAAATACAAAAAAGTACCTATTACATACCTACCAGTAAATATCAAAAACAAATCGAAAAACAAAAATGCAAAACAATTACTTAAAACCAACACCCCAAGAAATGACAACTTGCTTGCTATTAAATGTTTTTATCGCTAGATTTACTTTCCTGCGCTAATCCCTTCTCAGTTATCTCGAAAAAATTAAAATAACCTTGACCAAAAAACTCCTTGCATTGAAAGGCAGGGCAGATGACGAAATCACAATCAAAAAAAACAAAAACAAACGCACAGTAAAATAAAACGAATGAAAGGAAAAGGAAAAATAAAAACATAAGAACAAAGCAAACACGCAAAGACCAAAAGCAACTTGTTCAACCAACAATATTTTGGAAGAACATCATGTCTTAGCTTAATTCGAACGAGTTCGATCAAACTGGGACGCAGGAGTAAGTCCCAATCGACTGAAAAGTGGTCATTTTTTTTTACACTGCGTGCGATATCTATGTAACTATATTATCTGTGATGGTACGTAAGGGGGGCATAATTTACAATTCAAGCACCGTTTAATGGCTTTCGCTCAAGTAAGTTCTTTACTTTTTTCTGAGCGAAAAGTGGTTACTAAAAATTTAAGTTATAAAACTAAAATGCAACTACGGTGAAAACTAACTGAAAAGTACGAAACAAGATGAAATGAAACTATGATGTTCAGTGTACAGCCGTGGTCGCATGCCGCAGGTAATGTTAAGAGAAGATTTTTTTTTATGTTGCCTCTCATTCGGATTTTTTTTCTTTGGTTCTCATGATATGAAAGAGCTTTTAGCATTGATTTCAATTGACAAATACATACATATATTTTGGCAGGGGTAGTAGGAGTTGTTTAGTTTTAACATTAATAAACTATTAGCTGATCATTTCAGACAGACCTTACCAATTACACCACGATCAAGACCAATAGATGAACTCAATGTTTACCTCAAAGCCTATTATCTTCGGCGTATGTACAAAAAGTTACTTTAACTAACAATATTCAATCCAACTCTTGGATATGGGAAACGTAAAAGTACCAATTAACCTATATACAGTATTGTTCGAAACCTAAGCAACTTTTTCCTCTGAATTATTCAAAGTTGAATATTTATGTACTAATTCGATTTAATAAAAAATGGATCATTTTTATTTACTACATTAAGTACTGAGATAGATATAGTAAAAACAAAAATCCAAAATCAATTCATTCAAAATAAATAAAAAATCAAATACAAATTCATCTCAAAATATAGCTGTTTGAAACCTAAGCAACTTCGACGTAAACACAATTGTTTAGCGAGAAACGGTGTCTTACGGTAGTTTTTTTTTAAGTTCTTTGCAATTTTACATGCAACGCTTTTTGTTTTAGTTAACTTAAAGCATTTGTCTTATAAATAAGTTCCAATTTAACACTGGAAAAACGTTTAAATCTAGTTTTTCTCCATAAAAAAATGTTCTTGACGGTTGTTATTGCAAAAATTACGTTGTCTACCTTCTTGTGTAGATTTCTACACATATGGAAACTTAGTGCATTTCATATAAAATTTCATTTGCATTGAATCTTTTCGCAAGTGAACAACGTTCGAATATATATTGTGAATTCAACAGTAATAAAAAAGAACTATGTCGGGACCAAGATAGTTGGAAATGGAAGCATGTTTGAATGAAAGTGATGGTGATGATAGTGATATTTTTGGAGACAGAGGTGACGAAAATGTTTTTGATAACGATGACTTACTATGTATATTGAGATGATAGAGATTCTGATGTTACAAAGGTACCGAGTGAATCAAATTAAACATGTAAATCAGTTGTTGAAGGTGAAAATGTGGATACATTGCTTGTATCGAAAGATGGGATTGTGTGGCAACCACAACCAGTTGGGCATCAAACTAGAAGATTCAGAATAAAAATATGATGTCTCTTCGTCCTGAATATCAAAGATGCTTCTTTATTTTTCTTCCCACCACATATTGAAAGTATAACTTTGAAAGATTCTAATGTGTATTCTCAAGCTAAATACGGTAAGGTTTTCAAACTAATCGTTTCGAATATATTGCAAGCACAACACTGACAACATAGCACTTGTTTCGTACATTGGAAGAAAAAACAAATGTACTGTATTGCAAAGTACAATGCATAACTCTGTTGAAATTGGATCTCGTGAGAAATTAATAACAGAGTATTACAATAAAACAAAATGGTTGTTCAGATACACTGCCATTTCAAATTTCAAGTAGAGTATACTTCTGCATCATCTTCATTAAATCCATCAAAACTATCAAGATGCGTTCTTCTATAAATAAAAGGCAGTACAAGATGTCACGTTTACAATAAAGAAAATTCCACCAAAAGTAATATATTATATGAGCCAATTTGTTGTTTTTGCACAAAAGCTGTTTGTAACAACCAACATAATCGAAATGTTTGTATAAAATGCATTCAAGAAAACTAATTTGAATCTATTTTCACTTGTTTCTTTAGAATAAAATGATAAAGACAATTTGTTTGGCTGATTTTAACAAAAAAAAAAAAAAAAAATCAAATTCATGAAAAACACACTTAAATCCCATATGTGTAGAAAACTACACACAAGGGTAGACAACGTAATTTTTTTTGAGGATGAGATGAAGGTTAAGGATGTACAAATAAGACTTAGTCTTCTATAGTACTTAAAATAATGGAAAATTATTTAAATATAATTATTTAAATTTATTATAATAATTAATTAAAAATTACACTATTGAATTGCCTGACATTAGATGACAGATAAGAGAATGATGAGAGCGCGAGAGAGTAAAATGTTTCAATGCGAATTGAAAGTGTTTATATGATATTTCAATTCGGTTTATAAACAGGAATGAACGAATGCGGACTGAGTATTTCAATTCGGTTCGAAGTGGTGTTTATGTGAGCGGATTGAACCAATGCGGATCGATTCAATGCGCATTGAGTTGTCATATAAACGGGGTATCTATCTCAGTACTTAATGTAGTAAATAAAAATGATCCTTTTTTTTTATTAAATCGAATTAGTACATAAATATTCGACTTTGAATAATTCAGAGGGAAAAGTTGCTTAGGTTTCGAACAATACTGTATAACTACACAAAATACAGGGTGTCCCATGAAAATTGTGAACATTTGCAGCTCCAATTTTTAACTTAAAATTGATTTTTCTCAAAACCTTTACTTAATAAAAAAAATTTTTTTTATAAAACTAAAAATTATGTAAAACAACTTTTTCACGTATGATTAACAGAGGTTGTAGTAAAAGTCAATTTTGGTTAGACAAAAATTAAGAAAAACCATGGAAACCACTGAAATATCACAGCCAAAGATTAAATCGACCACCCACCACTCTTTTGTATTTTTTGTATTTTTGTATTTTTTATTAAATAATAATTTTACACTTAGATATACAATTGTCTTTGAGTTGTGCAAATTTAAAAAAAAGTAACAGATTTAATTATTCAAGAGAGTAACATAACAATAACAATAGTAATAGAAATAGTAATAATTTTATCCTCTATGATTTGACAATATTGACACAAAAAATAAAAAATTTAATAAATTCAACTTTAAATTAATTTAACAGTTTTTTTGTTTGCTACTAATCTGTGTTTTTTTTGGTATTATTTTGTATTTATCTCTTTTCTTTTCAGGTTGCAGACATAAAGAATGAATTTGTCTTGCTGCACAAGATAACAGATATACAAACATTATTCGAAGCTGAGTTTGCTCTATTAGCCGGCTGTGATTTGAAAAATAATTATTTAATATTGGCTACAATATGTTTTCATGTTTTCGTAAGTCTATTTTTTTATTTATTATAATTTTAAACAGAAAGCTTCAATTGAGTCAACAAATGTATAAGGACATTTTTTTCAAATTAAAAAAAAAAATCGAAACAAAAACTTCCAATTGCAGACATTTTCTTACGTCTAGGCTAATACTACAGGTTGAATAAAGCAAAACGAATCTTCACAAGGTAATATGCAAAGTACAAGTTCCAAAAAGCACTTGTTATAAGTTTTGATCATACTTATACTAAAACTTTGAATGGTAATTGGAAAATTTCGTTGTGCTTTTGTCCACTATTTAGATATGTGTAATACTAATAATCGTGTTTTGTAAATACATCTAACAAATCAATTAACAATACCGTGTAATATACTCATACGTACCAATACACCTGACATAGATATATAAGCCGTCTGATGATAGGTAGTTAAAATTTTACCAGAGTATCTAACTTTCCTAAGTATTTTGCTATGCATACCTTGTTATATTAAATGTAACGGAGAAAAGATTTTTGGAGAAGTCTTCTTTTCTGAGTTCGACTGTGTTGTATACAATGAATTGCGCAGACAGAAGCTCCAGAGGTGCCAATTGGAACGGAGGGAAATCCGAATGAAAAAAGACGACGTTTTCAAAATATATATCCTCTTTATTGCCTGATTTTTTATATATTGTACCTACGTACCTATGTACATATGTATGTATGTATGTATATAAAGTGCTCATAGGTCATTCTTGAAATTTAAGAAAAAAGCTTCTGTTTATGCAAGACCTATGTTACAATTGTATGAGTGCTTGAGAAGCTCCAAAGAAATTGTGTTCATACTAAGCTTATTCACTGACCGCTCTGACCTCTCGTTCGCGTCGCCCTTTTATTATTATTATTATTATTATTACTAGCTGAACCCGGTGCGCTTCACTCCACCTACAGTTAGGTGCAAAACTGTTTCAATGTTGCAGATATAGCTGCATTTATATACGCAATTTTTTGTTTACATAAATCAAAACAAACTGCGCACCACTTCTAGATTGCTGGATGTTTGTAGTGTTCAGAAACATATACTACAGAACCCATATGAATCTTTTCTGAGTTACAGTTACTTTTTACATTGAAACAGTTTTGCACCGATTTTGCAGGCGTTCATTCTCTCATTCGTAATAAGCCGTTCTTAGCAATCGAACGTTGAACAAACTACTCAATTATTATTATTTATCTATTAGAAACACTGTGTAATCAGGTAAACAAAAAAACAAAATAGAAAAATTAAAATAATCAAAATTAAAACAACCCTTTTAGTAGCAGGTAAATACAATGAGGCCTCTCCCACTAAATGTGCGTCTGCAAGCTGAAAAATTATTGAGGGAAGGAAAAACTATGGGGTTTGTGGCCACAGAGTTGAACATTAGCAAAGCAAGTGTCAGCAGATTGAAAAAGAAACGGTGCTCCAATATAAAAAACTTAAAGGGTGGTAGGCCAAAAAAACTTTCCGACCAGGATGAGCGATGCCTTTCCAGATACGTCTTAACCCAAAGCGTAAAAAGTGCTGCGAAGCGATGAAAGAACTGGAAAAGGCTACGGGGAAAAGAGTAAGCCGATGGACAGCCTATCGCACGCTTTATAAGCAGAAACTTGAAGCGTTTGAAAAGAAGAAAAAACCTGCGCTTTCAAAGAAAAATGTAAAGGCAAGACTATCCTTTGTCAAAAAATATGAAAGCTGGTCGGAAATGGACTGGAGTAAGGTAGTTTGGTCTGATGAGACAAAAATCAACCGATATTGCACGGATGGAAGGTCTTGGACCTGGAGAAGATATGGAGAATCATTGAAGCCAAGTCATGTAAAGCAGACTGTGAAACATGGTGGAGGTTCTATCATGTTGTGGGGTTGCTTTACCGCTTCTGGTGTGGGTGAGTTATGTCTTGTAGATGGTATTATGGACAAAAATATGTATAAAAACATCCTAAAACAACATCTCTTAAAAACAGTCCGATCTTTGCGAATTCCCCCAGAAGATACAGTCTTCCAGCACGATCGGGACCCCAAACATATGGCGAAAACGGTTCAGGAATGGCTTGGAAATCAATCGTTCTCCATCTTAGATTGGCCCGCCCAAAGCCCAGACCTGAATCCCATAGAGAACCTGTGGTCATACCTCAAGTCCGCCCTCAATAAGGAGTATACATCCCCACCGTCATCTCTAGCCGTTTTGTGGGAGAGGGTCAAAGAGCAGTGGACTAAAATCCCCGCCAGCTATTGCCAGACACTCTCTAGCAGCATACCACGCCGCATCAAGGCAACAAAAAATGCTAAGGGGTTATGGACGAAGTATTAAACTCTGACTTTCAACGGACAATTTTTTTGGTGCAAAACCGTTTCAGTAATATTAAGACACAAAACCTGTAAAAACCCCACTTTTGTGAATTTTTTTTTATGTTATAAATCCAGTTAATTATGTATTAATAAAATGTTATTTTCGTTTTAAATAAGTTGCATTTATTTTTAAATACAAGTGCAAAATAGTTCTTAGCAGGTACTATTGAAACAGTTTTGCACCTAACTGTATCTTTTCAAAATTTGCCCGTGCAATTAGTTATTCGGGTATCGGTCTTTCTACCTGTCTGTCTTTTGTCTGTCTATCTGTCTGTTTATCTATCTATCTATCTATCTATCTATCTATCTATCTATCTATCTATCTATCTATCTATCTATCTATCTATCTATCTATCTATCTATCTATCTATCTATCTATCTACCCATCTATCTATCTATCTATCTATCTATCTATCCATCTATCTATCTATCTATCTATCTATCTATCTATCTATCTATCTACCTATCTATCTATCTATCTATCTATCTATCTATCTATCTATCTATCTGTCTGTCTGTCTGTCTGTCTGTCTGTCTGCCTGTCTGTCTATCTGTCGGTCTGTCTGTCTATCTGTCTGTCTGTATATCTATCTGTATGTCTGTCTGTCTCTTTGTCTGTCTGTGTGTCCGTTTGTCTGCCTGTCTCTTTGTCTGTCTGTCTCTTTGTCTGTCTGTCTCTTTGTCTGTCTGTCTATTTGTCTGTCTGCCTGTCTGTTTATCTGTCTGTCTATCTGTCTGTCTGTCTGTCTATCCATCTGTCTGTCTGTCTGTCTGTCTGTCTGTCTGTTTGTCTGTCTGTCTGTCTGTCTGTCTGTCTGTTTGTCTGTCTGTCTGTCTGTCCGTCTGTCTATCTATCTATCTGTCTGTCTGTCTGTCCCGCCCGGCTTCGCCCGTGTACTAAAACAGTCGCGCTACTTATTACGCAAAACATTTCTAGTAATGTGGTTCTGGGTAGAAATAAAAGCCGCAAAATCCGACAAACCTTGTTTAATCACACCAAATGTTCAACGTAACAAACATTTAAAATCGAATAATACATTTTTATACATTTATCTTTTATCAAAATTAACCCTTAAATGCCCAGTGTATTTTTAAAGATACAACCAATCAAAACATGATATCTTCGTTAATATTAGCATTTTAGCTATAAAATACTCAGTTTCTTAACTATCAAATTGCAATTATTATTTAAACAATTACTGGCTGCAATGTTTTTTAACAAAACTTAAAAAAATTGAGTTTTTTTTTATCAAATATCTTATGAATTCGTAGCACTAAATTGATAAAAAAAATCATGCGGATGTAATTATATTATGTGAAATGATATAATGTATTCATAATAAATCATTTTCAGAACGCGTTTGTCGGCACCTGATTCAACATTTATGTTTCATTTAACATATAATATATTTTTCCCAAACAAATCGGTGTCGTTGGGCATTTAAGGGTTAAAGGGGTTTGCATCTATTTACATCGCTCTTCCGACTTTTAATGTCAAGTATAAATATTTTTAAGAATTTCTGAATTTTCAACGCTTGGTATCGGAAGAGTATCTGGTAGCTAAATAACTGACTGGAACATCAGGACATTACCGTGGATGGTGAAGAATTTTCAATCCCTAATATAAGAGTTTTTGTACTGTTACACGTGAGGTATGGGATTTAGCATTGCCATGTAATGACATCATACCATGCCATTGCATGCACTACATATGTAGGTCAATTTCCTCAGAAAATTGTATGGCGTTTTTCGTTTCTCGTGTTTAATGCAATGTAAATCCATCAGAATGTCACCATCAACTTTTTTTTGTTTGTTTCCCTAAATATAGAATTTGTTAATAACTCGACTCCCACGCCACCTATCGGGTCCAGATTTTTTAGTTTATCCTTCCTCAGGTCCCAGACTATCTTCTTGCAAAATTACATTACAATGGGTTCAGCGGCTTAGGTGTGAAAAGGTTTTGGTTTTGGGCGGATTTTTCGCCTATATTGTTGCTCAGGTCCTAGACTATCTTCTTGCAAAATTACATTATAATCGATTCAGCGGCTTAGGCGTGAAAAGGTTTTGTTAATAATTTGACTCCAGTACCACCTAGCGGGCGGTTTTAATTCCTATACCCTTCCCCAGGTCCCAGACTATCTCTTTGCCAAATTACATTACAATCGTTTCAGCGATTTAGGCGTGAAAAGTTTTTGTCAATAACTTGACTCAAATTATCTTCTTGCCAAATTACATTATATTCTTTCATATTGCTCTAAAAGTAAATGAAGACTGACTACAGAAATGATCCTGTGAAGTATAGTCTCTTATGTGGGCACCGTAGCGCAAGTGGTTAGTGCGTCGGACTACTGAGCCAGCAGTCTTGGGTTCGAATCCCGCCGCAAACACCTAAAAGTTTTTCACAGTGCCCACCTCTTTCGAATGTCTGACAAGCATCAAAGAGTATCATTTTCACGATTGAGCTTCTCAACTCGCCGTTCGGAGTCGGCAAAAAACTGTAGGTCCCTTCCATTCGTGTAAAAATATAACACGCACACACAAATGGTTGCGAGAAGCAGGCCCAGGTTCACCTCGAGCTGTAGCGCCAACTAAGCAAGTAAATTACATTATAATCGGTTCATCAGCTTAGGCGTGAAAAGGTTTTGTTAATAACTGGACTTCAACGCCACCTAGCGGGCGGTTTAAATCCCTTCTTCAGGTCCCAGACTATCTCTTTACCAAATTACATTACAATCGGCTCAGCGGTTCGGGAGTTATAAGTGAACGCACAAAATATTAACTTATTTTGATATATATAAAAAATTTTAAAATTCATATATCAAACATATAATAATTGTTTGTACTTTATTGAGCGCATTTACGCAAATGAGTCCAGTAACCAATTTCAAGTCCAAGTCATTAACAAAAAAACATCGCAAACACGAAGTGAACCCATTTGTTTTCAGAGCATACCAATATGTATCTATAGGTACCTATCGAGAGGATTTTAGCCAGCATATTTAAACAGAAATTCTGCAATTTGCTACCTATTGCTATTTCTATTTGCTACTTTTTAGTGCCACCGACGCACCGGCGCGTGCTACAATTTTCCTTTGCTACGAGTACCTACTATTTCTTAAACCACTTGCAAGGGAAATACAGTGCACTCTCGATTTTTGCAACTAATGAAAACAGACGTTGTTCACAATATCGAAAAGTTGCACAAATCGAACAGAAAATTAAAACAATTTAAAAAGGCTTAAACGTTATTCTCTGAATTTTTAAAATAAAATTGCCTGTACACTTAAGAGTTTTATTTGTATGTATGTATACATACATATGTATTTATATACAGCTTAAGTTCTAAAAAAAGTAGAAATTTTAGTTTGCACTTGTTTTGCAGAAGATCGCTTCGCAACACCATATCGCGCATTTTCTGGAGTTGAATCATTTCTTCAATTTTGAGGTGATTTTATTTTGCCCACTGCAAGCATGTGGTGGATCATTTTATTGCATCTTCTAATTTAACTTACAAATCCATATAGACTAAACATGTTTTCAATGTAAAATACAACAAAACCTTAGGCTGGATAATTATCCAGTCTTATTTTTACTTGGAAAGCTTTTTCGAAGTCTGTATAGATTTGGAAGAAAACAAGCCTAATATCTATGTTTTGCAGTTTCTTGGAGATCTATTCAGAGATGTCATCGCTGCCTTTCTGACAAAGTTCTATCTCAAATTAGAAGTAAAGGAACACAGTCTTCGCCTTCCAATGATCAGGAGTTCTTATAATTTTTTCGACACGTTGTTATTACTACATTGCGTCAAGACGATGTATGATGTCGGCAGAGGTTTGCTCTTGCCTGCAACATTGCATAGTAAAACTTACACACACAAATTTTGTATGTTGCGAAAATCGAGTTTTTTTCGGATTTGTTTTTACTTATTTGACTTTGCAGTGAAGGAGCTTTTGCATCTATTCTTTGGTTCTTATTGCTCACTTAATTCATTTATTGCTTTAAAACGCATTTCCATAAGCATAGTTAAACATTTTTAGGGCATAATTTAAGGGCATAAAAGGCACTTTTTAGAGCATATTAAAAATGCTTAAAATTGATTTTTTAGGGCATATTTTTGGTTGCCCTAATTTATCATAATTATTATTTATTTATTCATGAATTCTTGATACAACAAAATTGGTTTACTTAATCTACCATAACAATATTAAGATTAAAATTAAGAATAGGTAGTGACATATGTAGTTATTTAAAGGTTATTTAATAGTGGTTATGCCACTTCATAAAAAATTTCTTAAGATATGGGGTGAACAGTATTCAATTCATTTACAAACAGATTTTTGCAATAAAAGTGACGAAAGGAAGATGTAAAGAATAATGTTTAACAACTATGTACATAGATTTGTGAATTTAAATAACATAGGGAAACAAAACAGAGAAGTAGATGGATTAAGTAGACGGATATGGATCTAGTGCCTCGAATATTTATAGAAGGCGGCTATTAGATATTGGGCTTTGCAAATAGCCACCTCTCATAAAAAAAACCTTTAGAAATTTTAGAAAAGTACAAATATTTAAGTGGTAGAGTTTTCAATTTAAACAAAACCATAGAACGAGCCAAACGGTTTGTCCCGCCTACTTTTCTAATAGCGCATTTTCGCAAAACGGCTAATTGCTGAAGCTTGGTTTGGTAGGTACCCCACCAATAACTTATACCGTAGGGGAGAGTGAGGTTACTTCTAGAACTTCTTACAAAAGTTGATGGTGCTCCAAACCTGTTTCAAATCGAAGAGCAATACAAATCCACCAAAAATTCCAACAAATTCTGCTCAGAAAATATCAAAATATCACATTTTAAAAAAGAGGGGTTGTTAAAACTAACCTCAAAAGAATTACAAATCAAAGTTTGCGAAATAACAAATGCGAAGAAACTAAATGCGAGTTGTTGGTATGCGAAATAATAAACTGCGAAATTGTCGCAGCGAAATAATAAAATGCGAGAAAAACCCGCGAGTTATACCAAGCCCCTTCTTTAACCCATTAACGGGCAAAAGTGCATTTTCACTAGGGTCATCTTCAGAGCATGTTTTCCAACGTAATTCGACGACAAATCAAACCAAACCCATGAGTCTTTATGTTCTGGGGATGCTCTTTCGAATGGTGCCCATTAAACTTCATGAAAATGTTTTTAAACTGTTCAGAATCGTCTTTTGACCAAAAACACGTGTTTTTTTTCTCGAATTCAATGTTGAAAATTTCTTTGAACCCTTTATCGTAAAGATTTACTTCCAAATTCTGCTGGAAGCGTTCAGGAGATGTGTCAAAATAATTTTCCAGCTATGGGCATTGAAATTTTCGCCCTCGGTGGATTGCAATTGGACCCGGATCCAAAACGTCGAGGGCAAAACTTCAGAGCCATTTTACTCGAAAGTGGTGCACTTTTGAGATAAAATGTCGTTTGCTTTGGAAAAGATGAATATTTTTCTCCTTTACGCGACTTTTAATTTTCAGGGGAACCCTTTATTTTTTTGCTTTTAAAACTTACCTCTTACTTCTAACCTTCCTCACAGTAATCTTGATTCAAATATTCCAAAATATGCATCCCATTTAAAAAAAAAAAAACAAGCAATCACCACGTTCTTACACTTTCGCAAATGTACACTGACTTATGTGTATCTACCAGCTGCAGTATTTGCGTATTATCAAATTTGAGGGGTAGATGTGTAGGACATGTATCTGCTTGTATCTGCATCATCACAAAGAAAACTCTAACGGTATTTATATTACATGAAGAAAAGGGTTAAAGTGGCCGACAACTAGTGCCGTTACCCCACCCACCTTGCACTTGTAGGCGTGAGTAGAATCGCATAAAATGTGTGTGAGTTAAAAAACGTCAGTTGTTCTACCTTAGTACGATCGCAGAACTTTATTAATGCGTTTCTGAACGCATGGACTGAATGTCATCGCTGCAGGTATGCATTAGTATAATTTCCCGTTCAAAAACATTAGTTTATTCCAATATATTACAGCGAAAAAAACGCAATATATATAAGATGTACTTATGATTTTTTTTTTATATTTCAACATACATTGCACATAATAAAAAAAAAAACAACTTTTAGTCAACTTCAACGTTTACGTCTTCCTCTGCAGCCACTTTTTTTTTACTAACTAATCTGCACGAAAACGACGATATCTTTACGTTCATGAACACGAACACTGCGAACAGTGTTTATATATTGCGAGTGTGTTCATAAGTTACAAAATAAAGACATAGTTTAATCACACGCTTGAATTACATCTTGGGCATATATGCATATATCACAATGTGGCAAATATGTTTACAGAACGAAATACTACCGTTAACCTCACTGTGTTGTTCTGCATCTTCGTGTTTTTAATGGGTTTATCATAGTTGATACTATTTTTTTTATAAACTTTCTTTTAGATCTACAAATTCAGCATCCATGATGACAAGCTACTCATAAAACGTTACACGACATATAAAAACAGCGAAAATTCCGACGAGTCTGACAAGGTGACATGCATAACAAGTTCACTAGATGCTTCAATATTAGCGGTTGGGTTTAAAAGTGGAACGATAGAGGTAAGTTAATAAATTTGTAAAAATACCATCGTTTTTTATAATTTGAAGATCTTTTTTTTTCAGATCTACCAAATCCAACAGAAGCTAGTTACATTTATTTTTCGGCTTCTTTCCCATACGTCTATGATATATGATATGCAATTTTCACCAAACGCTGAAATACTTGTAAGCTGTTCCGAACAGATTTGCTTTTGGCATGTCTCATACATTTTAAATAATCCGTTCGATTCGGGTACGAAACAAAAACGTCGTAGTTCACGTTTTCGATCATCCAACAGCCCGGTGAAGGAAGTAACCGAAGCCCTTGGTCAACTAAACCAATTTGATGACAACAAAATATGCCTCCTTCCAAATCCTTGGTCAAATAAACGCGGTCCAACCGTGAAACCAGAACTGCTTTCATGCATTAAATTCGTTGGTAATAAAGCAGAGATATTCTATGCTAACGACGATTTCACTCAGTTCAATACAATTGACAATGAAGGTGTATATTATCATTTGTGCGTTCACGACATAAGTCGGATGATAAGCAGTAGTGTTACTGGTAGTAATGGCCATGCTCAACAAGATGATGATGTGATTACTTGACGGCGTTATAATTTTCGACCACTAAAGGGAACTTCTGTCTGGATGCTTCTCTATTATATAGTAATTTATATGTTTTACGTAAATATCGCGTATTGCATTGAATATTTTTAGATAATTTTTTTTGTTTTTATATTACTTTACAACGTACATTTACACATACATATATAGGTATATATATGTATATACGTATATGCATAACTGTATACACGGGTGTTTCATTCTTATCGTCACATAACCACAGCTGCAATACAGTAGGTATTTGAAGTATTAAACAAATCCTGTTAATGTAACATCATAATTAATTCATCTTTGAAACTGGAAAGTATTTATTGTTCTTTGCTTTTAAAGAAGATCTATTTATCAGTAAGAATAAAGCACCCTGCAGATGTACATCATATAAATGCTTATTTACTTATGTATTGTAGAAAAGGTTATCTCTAGAGGAGTTATTAAATAAGTTTCAAACCATTCGCATTTACTCTAAAACAAAAAAAAAAAACAGTTTATTAAATATTAAAACTAAATGTTAAGTATAAGTAATATTGTGCTATTTATTAATGATAGGTTGTCAAAGAGGTTATGCAAAAATTAAAAAAATACAACCTAGTCGAGTGGGGTGTCTGTCTAGAAGCTATTGACCCATAGAAAACAGTCATTTAGGGTAAAATTTGTTTAAGAAAAACATTAAAAAAACGGCGAGCATTTTTCGTCTTACCACATTTATTCCTAGGTATAAATCGGAATAATCTGAAATAAATTCAAGTGTATCATAATATCAACATTGATCTAAAAATATAGCCAACATTGTAAGGCTTAGTATTTCAATAAAATATCACATTAACTGATTAACGTAGGCTACATAGGCTAATATAATCTAAACGTAATATCAGAAGCAGCTGTAGAGTACGAATAGGATTTTTGCGGGTATAATTCTCTACCCAAGTTCAGCTAATGTCAACATCACTTGAGTCATTTAAACATAGCGTCGTTGCGTAGAAGCAAAATATACTGAGTATAGCCCGAATCGCATTTGAATTTGTTTTTTTTTTTTTAAATTTAATATTGGTTTCTTCATTCTCTGTGTGGGATTTCGTCCCATAAGTGCGTTTCTGGAAGGTTTGCAAAATACTCAACTACGGCTGCTATCACCTCTTCATTTGCCTGAAAATGTTTTCCAGCCACAAATTTCTTGAGATTTAGTAATATATTGGAGTCATAGGGAGCAAAATTTGGAGAACATGGTGGATGTCACAGCGGTTCGCTAAAGCACCTTTGTGTGCAGATACATTACCTTGAAAGTTTCTGTTTTTTCTTTTTCAATCCAAACATTTTTTTTATCCAGTTAGTCCAAAGGACTTGCACAATATTTACCAGTTATTGGTCTACCATTTTTAAAGTACTCAATTTAGATAATTTGCATCCCAGAAAACACTGCCCATAACCTTTTCGGCAGATAGAACGGACTTCCCCTTTTTTATCACTGCTTTCATTGTGGTTTCATTTCTTGCATGCAATGATGGACGTACGTCTCATCCATAGCAACAAATCGTCTCACAAAGGTCATTCGATTTTTATTTATAACGGTCTAAAGATTCTTGAGAAATTCGTTTTGGTTGTTAGCATTTATCAAAAAAGGTACAATACGTGGTTGTAATATTTACATCGTCCTTTACAATTACGTTTTGTTCACTGTTGAAAATGAAGGAGTATACAATTTTGTAAACCTTTACCATTTTCGGAAGAACCTGCGTTTTCAATGAAACATAAAGATTTTTATGATCGCAAGCTATTCCGGTTTATACATTTTAACAAAACGCATAACACGTCTACTCAAAAATGGCGTTTAGAAGAGTCTTAATACTTGGATCAGTGTTGCACGTCTTCCAACTATACAAAAAAACGTTTCATTCGGTCGTCGGCATCTCTGTTCCAGGCTGATAACTTAACACTGTCGTTGTATAATTGCAGGCTTCAACCAACCTGCATTTTTAATGGATATAGCGCAGTCTTTTTTTAATATTTTTTGATTATTGAAAAGCTTTGCGGTCAATGCGATTATTCAAATAGTATATTATATCTGCATAATGTATATGTACTCATATGTCTTCCTTTGTTGTCCACTGTTTTTATTTTAAATATTTTTATTTTGGCGAGATTTAGTATAAGTAGTTTATTTTTTGTTTTATATTTCGCATTAACATTAAATTGAATGTGATTTGTATTAATATTAAAAGTCTGCAATTTAAGAAAAATGTCAATTATGTTACATTTATAAGACAAAACTAGAAATATTGGCTAAATTGATTTTTTTTTAATTTTAAATACATATTACATATTTGACTGATCTGATATAGGCATGTAAATACGTCCAAATAGTTACATATATACATATATACACATATAAATATGTAATTGCAATATTTACAAATATTTTAAAATGGTGCTATTTTTGCAATAAATCATCGCGAAAGGTGCAAAATACATATACTCATAGAAAACATCGACAGCACAGTTGCCATCAAGAAGCAGAAAAAATTGCAGTCGAATCCCTTTAAATTATGTACTTCGATTTTCATTCATTTGAATTTGTGGGCATTTTTATTCATCCTTATTCCTCCGTATGGCATTTTAAGTAATAACGATAAATTCGAAATGTATGACTTAATCCAGTCGAAAACTCGAAATTTCGTCTAAAATCTTAAATTTCGCTGTAATCTTGTATTTCGGCTTGGTATCAACGCTTTTTAAAGCAATATAACTCTAACAGTTGGCGTTTAAGATAAACGGCTTACGGAATAAGGGTAATTTTGTATGTTATTAAATAGCTGCCGCGTTTTCCATAAATCCCGACAAAAACAATTTTTTTTTGTTTTGTTAAACCTAGTAGGTATGCTGTTTACGGTAAATAACAATCTGTCAGCAGAATTAGCGTGAAGGACACAAATTAATGTACTTAAATTTTTACGTAGATTTGTTTGCAGACATATTTAAAAATGGTTCATATTTTGTTATTCATTGATCATTCCTTTGCTGCTACTGTAAAGGGCACCAGATTCTTTTAGAAAGAAAGTTGACTGTTTTCATTGCCTTTTTCTATTTTGCTCAGCATTGACAGAATACAAGAATTACATACCTATTTTAGTTTAGTATTTGTTTTCTTATATTAAATTATTTTTTAAATATCTATAAGTCTCTTCGACAGATCGCGTTAGATACATATTGGTTTCCTTAAGAATGTTTTAAGTTGTGCTCCCACAGCTGAGAAAATAAATTATGTACATATTGGGAGAAATCCCACCCTTTTTTCATAATCTTTCCTGAATAACCTACTCGCATTAGTGATGCAAGTATCAGAGTATGAAGTAACCCAATAAATGCGCAGCACATTAAGTGGCTGTTTAAATTCAGTGAAGGTTATAATATGTACCATGTATTGGTTTATATACGCAACTTACCATTACCTACCTTTTCTAAATAATTTAGACTCTAATTCGTGTAATAAGGATTCGACTGTATATTAAAGCACTTATAAAATAATGTATTGTATTAAAATATTCGCCATTAATATAGTATACAACATAAAACTTAAGTATTAACTAAAAATTTCAGAAAATTGGTATTTCATAAAATAAATCATATATTTTTAAACTAAATATACAAGACAAGATTTTTATAACTTTTATATGCATCGTGTAGAGATTATGTGAATGTGAATAGTCAAATAAATTATAAGAGAAGACCAATGGATTTTTATTAGTATGTATTTTAAATTTCAGTCTATCAATTCTCAAGAGCATCTATGGGCTCATCTGAAGAAAAATATCCAACCTAAGAAGTGCGAATCCATACCAGAATCAGAATAGACCAAAGTATAGTACAGTACACATCCTTCTGTATGCAATTGCCGCCGAAATCGAGGAGTTATAGAAACAAGGGTGGGCCGACGAAATATATTAGCGTATTTCTAGGGGAGCATCCTAAGCTCCTATTAGAATATTTAATCACTATCAAACCGAATGGGTTACCGCAATAAAATCTTAACCGTAAAGTTGCGACAATAATCTTTCTCTGAAGAAACCTAAATACTCAAAAGGTTAATCTAACGGTACACGGTTAGTCCTAACAGAAGTGCTTTCGGGATCCCATACCGGTGATACAGTTTTGAATCTCAAAATTGACCTAACTAGTTCCGACCTTAGGATCCTGTAAACTTGAACGACGAAAATTTTCCATTTAAGTCTTATTTGCAATGATGGTGAATAAATCGATAACCAACGATAACCAGTTACCAAATATAAGCAGTGTGTCGATTCTGCTGAATTTATCTTGTGAAAGCGTAGCAAACTAGAAATATTTCGATTTTATCATATTGAGAAACCACATCAAACCGTGGCAGCACTTATCATGGCAGAATTAATCTTGGTTTCATAGTCTGCGACTAGAGAGCGCTACTTGCAACAAATGTGTGGGCTTGTGTACCATTTGAAATAAAAACACGATTGATCACGTTATAAAATATATTATATTCAAAGTAAATTATAAAAAGTAGGAAAATTCACGAACGAACCGTTGCGAAGATTTAAAAAGGAATGATGATATCACCAGAAGTTTTTGTACCTGTGGCACTGGTGAAAACCGCCTGGACTTCTTTGAGCTTGAAGCGACGCGTAGTTTCCGAAGTGGGTATTTCAGAAAGATACCGTCACAAATGGCTTGGAGTAAATGTAAACTTTTTACATTATTTCTTCTTTTTTTTGGCTGTCATCGTGGAGGAGCGTGTTTGATTAACCCTAATAAAGATATGTTTATAGTTTAATCTCCGTTTCTTTATTTTTCCATCAGCGCCGAAGATAATCGGCGCCTCAATATAATGTACTTTTTAGTTTGATTGAAACACATATGGAATAGACGGGTTTTTTGGCGGCTCCAGCTATTGAGCTTTAAGTACCTTAAACTAAACTATCCAATTGTTTTATATTCGACCGCAGTTGTTTCAGAATAAACTGATATACATATAATAAAACTTGAAGAATTTGTTAAGCTTATATCAGACGATTGCTGTAAATAAATCTAGTACAATCGATTGGTGTTGTAATAAAAGTGAACACGACTTAAGTTAATTTCATAGCATCGTTGACTTCCATATTTTATTTTGTAAAACGTCACCCCAGTTGAACACCGGCAAGCAGAGATACCAGAAGTAATAAAGATATAAAGAAATAAAGAGAGGTTGTTTAAACTTAATAATTTGTGTTTTACTTTCATAGACTTATTACATGGGGTCAGAAGTAAAAAGTAAACAAAATAAATCATTGGTAGCATTTAGAAAATTCTTAAATAAACTACATACTACTATCATAGTGGTAGTATATTTTTTTGTATTATTATTTATTAACACACCGTCGTGTTCATAACCTCATTTCATTTCACAATAATGGCTGCATTGGAATTGCGTTTACCTGCACCGTTAGAGTGTGTTGAAATTAGCAAAGTGTGGTCACGTTGGAAAAAGCATTTTCTTGTGTACTTGCGGCCATCAGGAAAATACAAACATACAGAACCTAATAGAATTGCTACATTTTTGTGGACTATTGGGCCACGAGGAATGGAGATTAACGAATCTTTTTTCCCAAATGATGATTCGATAAACGATTCGGTGGATGATAATTTTGCGGATGCTGAAGAGAATGCACAGAACGACGACTCAGACAACGAGAATCAAAACCGCTCGACTCGCACATTGAAGGGGGTATTAAAAGCATTCGACGACTATTGCCTACCACCTAAAAATATTACCATGGAAGTATTCAAATTCGACATGATCAGACAGAGAGGCAGTCATTTGCTGAATACGAGACTGAATTGCGCACGCTAGACATCTTATGCTGATCGCATGTTAATGCACCGTATTGTCATTTGTGTTAATGAAAAAACACTCCCAATGAAACTTTTGGATTCAAAGGAAAAAAAAGTGTCAAAAGTCATCGATACATGCAAAGTTTTTGAAGCAGCAGCTGCACACAGACACTTATTGGACCAAGAGAGCTAACAAATGTAGGTAAAGGCAATTAATGATGAGAAACAAAATGATTCAAGCGACCATCAATCGAAACAACTGTTAAAATTGCGGCCAAAATTTTAACGAAAATCACCGCCGTATTTGTCTAGCACGGAATGTTACATGCCATACTTGCTCAAAGGTCGGGCATTTCAGCAAATTTTGTAAATCATCAAAGTCATCATCGGGTGGAAAAGATCAACAAGTCAAGAAATACAAAAAGCGAAACAATGCGGTTCAATGCGGATGATGCAACAGGTAATCATAATTTAAATTGTGTTGACGATGCTCACCAAAATAGTCAAGCTGAGCCTAGAGCAATCTAAAGTGCCTCATATGTTAAAAACGTCAATTGTCCGTCCAATATATAAAAGTGGGAAGAAAAATGAAATTTCGAACTATATGCCTATATCTATCCTTTCAACTATAGATAAGGTATTAGAAGAAGTTGTAACTAAGCGACTATATGAGTACGTTGAAAAATACAAACTTCTGGATAGTAAAATTTGGCTTCAGGAAAAATAAAAGCATCAATCGACTAAGATTTTACGAACAGAATCAATGGAAGCCTCGAGAAAAATCACAATTTAATTGTACTTTTTATTGATTTTAAAAAGCATTTGATACCCTATGGCGTAAAAATAATTTTAAAGCAGTTGGAGTAAGAGGTTCTATACTGACCCATGTCAGCTACCTTAAAGAAAGAAAGTAAAAATTAAGGACCACTTCAGTGAAGAAGAGAATGCAGAATATGGCGTTCCACAAGGATCTAAGCTAGGCCCTCTCATTCTTATAATATACATAAATTATTTGTTATCAGTCGTAAAGAAAAGTACAGGATTTGCTTATGCTGATGACACAGCTATTGTTGTAAGTCATAAAAACGTCGAAGCAGCCAAAAAGATGATGCAAGATGAGTTCAACGCAGTCTCTAGTGTCACGATCATGGACTTATTATAAACGCAAAAAAGACAAAAGTGATGCACATCCGACCACCATATGTTGTTAGACATAAAATTAATATTAAAGTACACAGTAGTGAATGTTTACATACGGCAGGAAACCAGTTACACATACAAAACGAGGACGATTGCTCAACAACAATCGACAACGTGTCCACATACAAGAATCTTGGAGTAACATTGACATAGTGATTGCTTATGTTCTTGGACCATATCATTTATACTTTTTATACCGGCATGGTTTTAAGAAAATATTGAAAAAACTGCATATTTGAAAGGAAAATTATAATTATTCAACACTTACTCAATAATGGCTTATCGGATTGAAAAACAAAAAGACAGGTGAATTTAGTAGATTTCCCCCTGATTCATTTGACGTATAAAACATCCTTCTGCGTTGTCCTGAAGCTGAGCAATGTTCAAAACAATTATTCAAAGCATCGCCCACAATTTTCTTTCAGCGGAGTCCATTGCCAGCAGCCGTGCAGCAGTGGGTATCGTTGCAATAGTGTGTGTGTGCGCTTTGATGTGATCAATTGTTTTGCACTTTAATGTGCTACAATCATCGGAAGCATTTGCGGCTCTCATACTCAACCAATTTTACCTAATGAGGTGTCAAAAGAAAGAGAATTTTCTAGAGCAGTGAACTGCATTTTCAGTTTTTAAATGTACTATTTCCTGTTACAGATTATAAAAAAAATTAATGGATTATTAGGATTATTAATAAATATTTTGTTTCTTGCACTATTCTAACGACAGCTTATTGACGCGTAGGGAAGTGAATTTTACGTTTGAATATGGTGAAACATACAAATCTCAAATTTTACAAATTTTGAGTTACAACAGTATTGTATTATTAGTGCGATGTGTATGAATATAAATGTATTTGCTATAAATGGAAATCATCTGGGAAGCATTTGTTGTTCATTAGTACGAAGCTAAGGTAATATTGCCCTTGGCTGTGGCGTCGTCAGTAGTTACGATAGTTCTTACGTACTGGCACGTGTCGATGGTCAAAGTGCAGAATATATGTCAATCAGCCGGGTTATGGACGAAAAAATAACAACCAGCTATCTGGTCGACTTTTTAAATTCTTTATCTGCTCCAGGGATTCCATCACATAAATTAAAACTAAAAGTGGGTGTACCTATTATTCTTCTAAACAATTTGAGCCCACCTAAGTGCAATGAAATCTGGTGGAAGCGAAAGTGTTGACGGGCTGTGGTGCCGGCGAACATGTATTTATCCCTCGGATTCCGACCATACCTAACATTTTTTCGTTCCAGTTTAAGCGTGTGCACTTTCGCATCAGCATCTGCTTTGCGGTGACGATAAATAAGGCGCAGCGACAAACACTGTGTACCGCGGGCATGGACCTCACCACCGGCTGCTTCTCACACGGTCAATTATTCGTGTCTCTTTCCTATGTCAGCGAAAGTAAAAATGTATTTGTTTATGCACCAGGCAACGCAACCTCAAACTTTGTAAAAAATTCGTGTTAACTACGCGCGGCAGAAGTAAAACATGCATGTTGTGCTAGAAAAATTGTAATTTTGAAGTGTTGAATGATAATAATGAATGACAATAGAGCTACAGACTGTAGCCATTTATACTTTACACTCTCATAAGTCGGAGGTTCATCTGCTGATGGTCGGAAAAATAATGTATGCATGTATGTAATGTATGTACACATGTATGTAATGTATGTATGTATGTAATGTATGTATTTATGTAATGTATGTATTTATGTAATGTATGTATGGATGTATGTAATGTATGTATGGAATGTATGTATGGAATGTATGTATGAAATGTATGTATGAATCTATGTATTTAATGTATGTATGTAAATTATGTACGTATGTATGTAATGTATGTAATGAATGTACAGTGGAATCCGGGTATAGCGACGGTCAAGGGCCCGGCGACATTAGGTCGTTCTAACCGGACGACGCACAGTGGTTCAGGTTGTATGGAAGCGCCGAAATAATTCTATATCTCTCAAAGTACTGGACCTATTTTGATAGTTTTTTCACCAAAGTGTTTGTATTTTTTTACTACAATTTGCTACTATTTAAAATTTTATATAATAAAATAAAAAAATACATTAAAAATCGGCTTAAAACTAATATCTGACGAGTAAATATTACTGATTTTTTATAAAAATAAGTTCAAATGTATTTACCTATATTTGTATTTTCATAATTTTTTAAGGTTCCTTACCCAACACGGAACCATTATAAATTCGCTCTAAATCTAAAATATCTGTCACGATAAAAACATCAAGAAACGTTCTACCTAGAAACTTGAAATTTAGCTCACTCATACATCACGGTGGTCCACATATTTGAGACAACTTAATACTGAAAAATATTGCGAAACAACTATACAGGGTGGCCAAAATTTGAGCTCCACAAAAAAAAAATTATGAAAAATATAACATGTTGGATATCATTCGAAAGGGCTCAAAGCACAGATTTCAAAAATATTTTCTTTATTTTTTTCTGTATGAAATTTTGGGAGTTATTGCCGAAAATGTGTGAAAAACTCCATTCCCCGCGCTTATCTCCGAAACTACATACTTAAATGAAAAAATCACGGTCCCAGCCTAAAATTATTTCTACTATGAATTAATTAGCACACATACTAGTTGAAACAATAGCTATCAAATGAGGAAACAATTAAATTGCTTTGAAGGGAGGTATAGTGAGATTCTCATCTCCATATAACGACAGACTGAAAAAAGAGCTGACTTTTCAACGGTATTTTTGAACTTATAAGCGGGGACGCAGCTTGACGCAGCTGAAAATGGTACCGTTGTTTAGGTTAGACTCCAAGGAATATTTTAAGTGAAGAATTGAAATGGAGGGGAGTGGAGCACGTTTGTTCTGCTCTACTGAACTTTCCAACATATTGATTTTTAAACCATTTATTTTAAAAATTCATAGCTGCTTGAAGAATAAGAAATTTAAATTACGATAACGTTAACGTAATCTCTAGACATATTGTAAAACGTATTTGAAATTTTAAAATTAATATCAACTTGTCGCGGAACATATATTGACTAGAGTACAAGGCACTTCGCTATATGCACAAGAAATGGTTTTATAATGGAGCGACTTTAAAGCTATCGCAACTGTTACCATAAGTGTAAATTTTTCTCCATTCCATCGAAATGTGTTATCCAACTTATATATTTTAAGAATGCATAGCCACTAAGTGTTTCAAACAATTTAAAAATTTTGATTTTTTTCGCCTCTCAAACCACTGTGCGACGCACAAAACGTACTGAAGATTTTACCTGTTATGTTTTATTATAACGATACTGTCTTTTGCAAATACATATGTATGTATTAACATATCTGTAGGTTAGGAAGTAATGTCAATGAAAACCAAATAAACTTTTAAATCCGAATTTTTTTTTAATTCCACTCAAAATAGCTATTAGTACAATATGTCAATATACATTATGTAGTGTATTTCAAGAAAAACAATATTTTAAAATATTTAATACATATGTATTATGTATCTAGCTCAAAAAGTCTGTAATTTTAGTCTGCTTTTGATTAGTTTTTAATCGATAGTAATTACTACGTACAGCATTGTGTAGGCGAGACATGATACTTTTCATAGCCTCATCATTGAATGTAGAATGCACAAACACATTCAGCATTTCTGTAGCTTTCAAAGCCTCGGATGCACTGGGGATACAACACGTTTCCTCCAGTTCGTCATCATTTTCGTCGCTATCTTGGTTGTTGATGATAACATTGTGCACAATACTCTCCTCGAAGGGTTCTTCACATGTTGCTACAGCATCGTCAATAGCAGCATATTCTTCAAGCTCCTTTTTTTCTATGGGTATCTGATGATTAAAAGCTTTCATCCAAACAGAAAGCGGAACGTCATCTTCGTCGTCGAAACCAGCTGATACCGTGGAATTCGGACACTTGACAATTTCTTGGGCAAATCCAGCATGTCTGAAGCAGTTAAAAATTGTACTTTGTGTAATTTTATTCCAGGCATCGTAAATCATAAGTATAGCATCGAGAACCGTAATCTTGGTTTGTTTGGCGCTGGCGTCTTTTTTTGTATCAAGATAGTCGATAATTTTTAGAACTAGATTTTTGCGGAAGTGTGATTTAAGAGCTCGGATAATACCTTGATCCATAGGTTGCAATACCGAAGTGGTATTGGGGGGCAGAAATCTCGTAGTAACGCTTTTTAAATCACTGATTTTCGGATGTGCTGGACAATTGTCAATCAAAAGCAGGATTTTTCTTTTCTTACTGGTTAATTCACGGTCCCAATCACGTACCCACTTGATGAAAATCTCAGATGTCATCCAGGCTCTCCGATTGCTCTCATAATCTACTGGCAATGACCGTACATGTTTGAAACATCTTGGGCGTCGGGCTTTGCCAGATATCAACCGCGCCACTCATGTTTGCTGCAACCATCACAGTAATTCTCTCTTTGGACAGTTTTCCTCCAAGGCATTTTTCACCTTTGAACTTTAATGTTTTATCTGGTGTTAATTTGTAAAACAAACCCGTCTCGTCCGAATTAAAAATTTCATCGTTGCTTAATTGCTCCCGCAGGGTAGGCCAAACTTTTGCTTGCCACTCACTCACATCACTCTGTTGGACGGACATTGACTCTCCAGCTATCTTACCAGCGACT
Source organism: Brachyopa scutellaris (assembly GCA_949775065.1). NCBI lineage: Eukaryota > Metazoa > Arthropoda > Insecta > Diptera > Syrphidae > Brachyopa > Brachyopa scutellaris. The sequence goes on along the minus strand of OX459112.1, from coordinate 132,287,238 downwards.
ATATTGTGTCTTCCCTTGAAACGGTTAATTCAGCTTGCAGAGCAATAAAAATTAGGAATTCTCAACTCTTTAGCGAAAAAATTGGCCTTTTCCTGAAGCATAGGCCCATTTACGGGTATTCCCCGATTACGCTGCAGTTTAAACCACTGTAATAGTCCCTCTTCAACTCGTTCTTGAGTGGAGACCCTCACACGTTTCGGTTTCAAAACATTTGCATTGAACAGGGGTTCTATCTTATGCTTATTTTTCTTGATTGTAGATATTGTTGAATGACTTACACCGAATTCCGTTGCAAGGTTGACATTACTTTCACCAGCTTCCAAACGCTGTATAGTAACACTTTTTTCTTTAATTGAGAAACTTTTTTTTTTAAATGAACTCATGTACACTCTGTCAACTTACTTACTTAGTTGGCGCAACAGCTCGAGGTGAACCGGGGCCTGCCTCTCGCAACCATTTGTGTGTGCATGTTATATTTTTGCACGAATGGAAGGGACCTACAGTTTTTTGCCGACTCCGAACGGCGAGTTGAGAAGCTCAATCGTGACAAATGATACTCTTTGATGCTTGTCAGACATTCGAAAGAGGTGGCACCGTGAAAAAACTCTTTTAGGTGTTAGACCCGGCCAGGAGTTGAACCCGGGCAGCATTGCGTGGTAGTCCAACGCACTAACCACCACGGCCACGGCGACCACACACTCTGTCAACTGTCGCGCAAATTAGTACAATACCTACTGCTATTGCATTGCATAGAGAAGAAGAGAAGAAAGAAAAAGAGTGGCATACTACGATTTTCTTTTTCTTAAACAACAAGCACTAGTCGCTGTAACCGAACGATTTATCGGTAAATTACGTCGTTCAAAGCGGTTGGTTGCTCAAACCGAAGTCGCTCTAAAGTCTAAACGGATATTCGTTCATAGCAGTTAGTATTCAAACCTAACAAGTTGTTGTGCCTACGTCGCACACAGGCGGATTTTCCAAAAAACATGGCCATAACTATAAAAAACAAAAATGCAATTTGTTGCTTTTCTAAAGTGGACGCTTTTGTGAAGCACTTGCAGTACCATATTGGGTGTTTGATAACTGGTGTATTTGCTTTGCTTTTTTTTTAATTTTCTGTGTGAACTTATGAAATAAATTAGATTGGAATTTGTTGATAGTGGTAAGTAGAAAAATTGTATTGCAAAATTTTTAAGTAATTTGAAGTTTTATGTAGATTTAAAAGCTCTCAAAAATAAGGCCTTTTGAGACCAAAAAATAATTTTACTTTTCTGTTTCATAGAGGAAAAGTTTGGTTTTCCCGCCTTTTCCGGTTATATAAAATAGCTTAAAATTTACCTATATACTTGCTTATTCAGGAATCACCATAAACAGTTGCGAAAGTTTGCGATGTTGCAAGATATCGTCAAGTAAAGTTTGTATAAAAAAATACATTATAAGCGATAAGAAATTTTTTTATTTCATTTATAATTTATTTAAATCAAATTAATTTTTTTTTTCTTTATTTTTTCTTATCTTTTTCTTATTTTTCATACAATTTTTTTTATTTTTTTTGGATTTTTTTTTTTAATTTTTCTAATATAATAAAATTTTACAAAATTACGTGTTAATTTACTAAAAATATATTTTTTACTTGTTTTCTGATAAACTTAAACAATAATTAACTATCAAAAACAAAAAAATAATTGTGGCCCTGTTTTTTGGAAAATCCGCCTGTGTGCGTCGCTAAAAACGGTTGGTCGTTATAAACGAAGTCGTATTAAATGGATTCCACTGCATGTACATATGTAATGTATGTATACCTACATATGTATGTAGTGTATATATGTAAGGTATGTATGTATTCAATGTATGCATGTAGTATGTATGTATGCATGTATGTATGTATGTATGTTATGTATATAGGTACATATGTGTGTATGTAGGTATTTAGATAACGGTAATCCGCCATCTTGGTATGTCCGCCATATTAAATATCACTTATGAAGCTATTATATTTGTCTTGTCAAAACCCTTTCATTCAATAACCCATATTAAGTAGTTCCTGAAGTTGAAAGTCATCCGCCATCTTGGTACGTCCGCCATATTGAATTTAGATTAACGTCAGTTAACTTATCGCATTCTACTTGTCAAACGTTTTCATTTAATACCCATATTGGATTGGTCAAGAGGGTAACGGTTTATGTATGTAGATATGTATGTATGTACATATGTATGAATGTGTGTGTCTGTGCATGTATGGATTTTTTCCTTTTTGTTGCTTGTATGTGAGTGTTTGTATTTGTGTGTACATATATGCATAGTTCATAGTATGCATAGTATCTGCTCCATTACTTCGAAAAGCTAGTACATAAATTCATTCTGTCGAATGTGTGACGTAATCATTCGTTACACTATTTCGTTACAAACATTTTTGACTAACGTGCGTTTAAAAGTTTTACTTCAAAAAATATTTCCATAATAAAATATAGCAATTATCAATTATTTATAGTAGATGATGTTTTATAAGATTTTAGAGCATGTTGGTTTTTGAGAACTATGGAATCTGCCCATAGGGGCTGAAATACATTGAAACGACATTGATAAAATGCAATTAATCAACAAAATCTATTACAAACAATTTTCTGGACTTGCACAAATACTTTGATGTCTCTTCGCTCCCACCGATATTTCATATTTTGTATGCATAAGAAAGCCTTAAGAGTGCGAATGCGAAGCAAGCCGACCACGGGTTCAGGTAGTTAATTGATAAAATTATTGCATAGGCCCGCAGAATAATTTGTGATCGTACCAGTCTATTAGAACTTCCGATTTCCTGGTATATTAGAAAGTTGAAAAATATGTTTTCTTAATACTTCAGCTTTGAAGAATATTAGAATATTTAAAAAATCATTTAAATCGCTCTTGAGGAAATAGGTTTTGCAAATTAGTATAAAGTGGCAGGCGGGCGAAGCGAGGCGAGCACGGGTCAGCTAGTAAATAATAAAAAAAAAAAAAATGCAATCAGAATAGGTTTAATTAGTTGTTATGATTTAAATTTACATAAATTACATGTAGACATGCATCAGATGGTACAAAGATTACGTGATTCAAAATCGGCTGATTAAATTTAAAATTGACACTGGATCGGATCCCAATTGCATACCGATTGGTTTTGTAAAAAAAATTCAAGTTCCTATTCAACCATTTTCAAACAGATTTCTAAAAAACGTAATTTATTGCGGTTCTAACCTAATAAAAATTCACGGTTCTGTAAAATTGACTTGTTTCGATGTCGAAAAGCAGCTGAATCAAACTTGCAACTTTCTGGTTATTGATATTCAATGTGAGCCTGTTTTGGGTCTTGAAACATGCAATACTTTCGGATTGCTTCAATCAAAGCCCTGTTTCTCTCCTGTGCTAACCCAGATATTTTTGATGGACTTGGGAAAATCCCGGGTAAATGTTTAATTAATTTAAAAGGGAGTTCTGTACCATAACTATTACAAGAAACGAATACCGTTGAGCATGCATGATAGACTTAAACACTTACTGGATCAGATGGTTAATGATGAAGTTATTAGTGTTGTTGATTATCCAACTGATTGGGGAAACAACATACAGTTGGGAGAGAAACCAAATGGAAACATTCGCATTTGCCTGGACCCAAAACCTCTAAGCGCGTGTATCAAGCGTGACAATTTTCTGATTCCCACATTTGAAGACCTGATGGGTCGTTTGTCAAACAAACGCGTTATTTACGGTGTTGGATTCGTGTGAACCAGAAAACATGGTAAATGGAATTAGACCGTCAGATCTCTCCACTTTTATGTAGAATAAATAAATGGATTGCAGTTCTTTTGCGATGCAGCCAGAATTGAAGGCATTTCGCAGGCATTTTTTCCGCGCAAATGCGACCCAATAAAAGGACTCGTACAAATTGATTGTCGGCCATGGGAATGTGTGAATGTTCCTCCAGAAGCATGTCAACAACAACATATTTTGTTTGTTTTGTTTTTTCGTTAATAAAATATGAAGTCCTACAAAAGGAATTTTGTAGTTTGTTATCATTTAATTTATTTTATTGTCGCCTCTGTCGAACTCTCCGTAAATTTTTTTTTCGTCGATATCTCGCAAGCTTTCTGCATTCGATTTGGAGTCCACAGGAAAATTTCGTTTCTCATCAGCAGGCTTAAAGTGCAAACCGAAAACAAATTGACAATTTTTACCCAAATGTTACTTTCTTACGAATTTTCCATACTCTGAGAGGATTTTCCCCCACTTTTCAAATTATTTACTATTTGACAGCGTTGGCCGGCCTGGCCTACTTGCCTCAAAAAAGTTACCAAACAGACCTCTTATGTGTGTTGAAAGAGTGCGTTCGACATGCGCACCAGTGTCGATTTTTAAATACGAAATACCGAGGTTCTGGAACGAATATGGACACAGGAAGTACGATGTCGCAGTCCCCACGGTCCTAAACGAGCTCCCAAGAGAGTTTCGCAACCTATCAAAGACTGAATTATTAAAAGAAGTAAAAAAAATGTATCTCAATTTATAACTGTTCACATGAATGTACATATGCATCAATCTAAATATTTGTTAAAAACAACCACCTCAGAAAAAAAAAAAAAAAAAAAAAACATTGTTAATCGTCAACCTGTAATTTATGTAAAACTCTTAATTGTTCTTATTTGCTATTTCACTGTTCTTAATATTGTTAATTTATTCACAGACTTAAAGATTCTCAACACTAAATGTAATAAATACGTGTAAACAGTCTTCTGCAGACAAGCCCTTAAGGCTTAAGGCTTTGCAGATACACAATTTTATGTCACGATTTTTAAATAATGGAAATAAATAACAATAACAGTTACAATAACAGTAAAAAAAAAAAAAAAAAGAGCTTGATCAATATTTATAGTACATACAAACAGATTTATCAAATTCCAGTATAAAATCCAGTACGGAAATTCATTCAGTATCTGGATCTCGAATACAGTATGGTACTGGAAAATCCAGTATAGTTGGTATCATTACATATACGTATATGCATGTACTATAGCAATATATTAGAAGACAATAATAATTTGTTTTCCATTAAAAATTGCTGGAAGGCGAAGCAAGGCGAGCACGGGTCAGCTAGTCTGTCATAAATTCAAACAATTCGATGAGGAGATAGAAGCTGTGAAATTTCGTCTGGGCTTTGGAGGATTGTTCAAGTAAAATCCGCCATTTGCAATTGACCTATCCTTAACCGAAATATTCTTTGAAGCTCAAAGAAGTAATTGAACCACAGAACAGTGCTAGAAACGTTCACCACGTAAAGTCCCTAGTAAGAATATTCCTCATCTGGGTATGCAATGGAGTCACTTATTTTCGGAAAACTATGGCAAATATATGTATGTACGTGTACAAACTCATACGAGGTGTTTCTTTGGCTTAACATCACATTATCCATTTTATAGCATTTTTATACATACATGTAATGTTTGTGTCTAGTGCGATGATATGCAGGATGATTTTGGGTACATTTTCTGGTAAACAAGTCTTCATAATAATAGTAGTTCCTTCTTACGTATGTATGTCCCTTCTCATAATAACAAGGTAAGGTTCACAGTCATAAATCTTTTGTTTACACATGTAAACATCCACGCCACTATTACTTAGTGTCGTTGATTATCGCATCAGATAAATAGTTTTCTTGTATGTTTTTATGATATTCTTGGTGAGTCAATTTTGAGAGCAACCATTATGCATGTATGTAAATATTTTAAATAAGCGTACAAATGAATCCTTAATGTGGAATGACGGCTAGATGGATACTGTTTTACGATAATCGTAGTCGACATTGTTTTGTGGTGGTGTTTAAATTTTTTCATTAGTGTGTGCATAACTTGACGGACTTTTTATGCTACATGCAACTTAACATTAGGCGTGTTTTTTTCAAATCTATATAGACTTAAAAAAAATGTTACAAGTAAAACACAACAAAACCTAAGACTGGATAACTGTCCACGTTGCTGAGGTGATGATAAGTGAAAGTGATGGTATCACAAAATCGAATCTGTGTTCTTTCAACCGGCTTTCTTTTATAACTGGCAGTGGTGCAAATATACACCCTTTCTCATATATATATGTATGTATGCTATTTTTACCTTGTTAAGATTGAAGACTCAGATCATGCTTATTAATGTGCTTTTATTACTGGATAATTGCATGTTTACAGTTAGAATTCCTTTACATGATAATAACGGCTTTCATAAAATATCAACGTTATTCAAGGGTTATTCCGGGGGAAAAGATAATGAAATCATAGTAATCCTAAATGGCAAATATTGGAATGCCCCGTATAGCTACCTGAAAACCGCCTGGAAATACCCAGTGTTGTAACTGTTACTTTACATCAATTGTGTTTATTTTACCTCCAAGTGGTAGCCATCGGATACTGGTCGCTGAACACCCGGGCTCAACTTGCTAAACTTATAAGTGCGGGTGCTGAACCAGAGAAAATAGCAGCACTATAATCACGTCAGCGGACGAGTTCCCTCGATGGAACCAGCGCACAGTGTTCCGACTAGAGGACAAAAACGCAAAAAAAAATGTATTTATTTTTATGTTTTCATATTGGTAAGCGCATAACTTGAGAACGGCTAGACCGAATGAGGCTCTTACGGAACGAAAAATTCGATAGGTGGCGCTGAAGTCAAGTTATTAACAAATTCTATATTTATTAATCAAATGGACTCATATTCAGAACATATGTATGTTGATTTGGTGCTTAGAGAGAAAACCACAAAATTTCGACCCGATAGGTGGCGCTGGGGTTCAAATATTGACGAAAATGTAGTTTTCCCCGTATATAATTTCACAAAAACTTTCCACAGGTGGCGTTGGCAATTTTCTGTCATGTGAGTAATGTGACTGTTTGCGTACACGGGCGAACCCGGGCGGATCAGCTGGTTTTTAATATATTAGCCAATAAGCAAAGAATTCAAAAAATCCGTTAGACAATAAACGGTTCTTGTTTATGCAGTAAAAATGGCCGTTATTTTGAATGTAAACATCATCGCGCTGAAATTTCTGCATTTCCTTAGCCATTGTCATTTCAGCTTACAAGTTTAGTAGTGCTTCTTTTACATTGTTGTTATTCTCAAATCGTAGAGTATTTATTACGTAAAAAAAAAAATTGTAGTTTGCAGTAGTTTCAGATATACATACATATGGATGTAGCTGGGCATATAAATGAAAATAATGAGTCCGAAACACTTGCAATCAATTTAAATTCGTATCACTCATTTACGGACTCTGAAAAGCGAATAACTTTTAGTACATATACATACATATGAACATTTGTAAATACCTATATTAGGGTGTCCCACGCAATAAGGGAGAACTTTTTTTTTGCGAAACCAGGGACGTATACCCTCCATTTTTTTCCCTTTTGGTCCTAAATACTTGATTGTGAAATTGTATTGCCATAGGATAACAATAAATTGATGTCAAACTTAGAACTTGAGAATTTGTACTGAAGTACTGCGGAAGGACTTGAAAATTTATTTAGTATTTGCAAATAAAACACCAATTGGCCCAAATCGTTAGTCTGTTTATATTTTACATTTATTAAAACACAGTTATAGTATACTTTCATTAAAAATTTTTTTTTACAGTCCGTATATATGGTATAATATTTGTCTGTGCTCTTATCAGCAGTAATCAAACCATGAAATTCTTGCATTGACTTTACAGCCCTTTCGGCCGTATCGTTTATTGCTCTCAAGGGTGATACAGTACAGTACATGCTACAGGCTTGTAGAAGCGAGGCATTAGTCTCACAGAAAGGTCTGTATTCGAAGCCGTAGTATCGCAACAGAGAATCTGCACTTTATCTTCGAGACTCCAATCTGTGACCGCATTCCAAACTGCCTGCTATCGAGCCAGAAGGGAGAAGAAGAAGATCCTGAGTAAGAAGAAACGGGCTCACGAAGTTTCGGGATTTTCTATTTTCGGAACTTTGGATTTTCGGGATTTTTGATTTGCGGGATTGTGGATTTACGGGATTTTGGATTTTCGGGATTTTGGATTTTCTGGATTTCGGATTTGCGGGATTTCGGCATTTTGGTTTTCGGGATTCCGTCTGACTCCTGGCTTCAAGCCCGGAGCGCAGGCTCTTCGAAACAGTGAAGGAAACCTAGTCACCGAAGCGCAGGGAATAGTAGATGTGTTTAAGCAGCACTTCCAGCAGCTACTTAATGGCCATCAGGTAGTGAGAGTGATAGGGCAAAAAGAGAACCCGCATCCAGTCAACGAAGAATCCATCCACCCTCCCAGTTTTGAAGAGGTTGGCTCAGCTATCAAAAAGCTGAAGAACAACAAGGCCGCCGGCTCTGATGGTCAGCTATAGAATATAGTTTAAAAAGCATTAGGAATTGTTGTACATAGGGCTGTTTTTAATATATTTTCAATCGCTTAAAAGTTCTATATACGACTTTTACAAGTATGTACCTATTGTTCTTTTGTAATTATTTAAAAAAATAAAGTATACTGTATACATTATGCAGCCAAACAATGTTTTTTTTTGTATTTTTCATGTTTTATCTACAGGTTGCGGAAGTCAATTTACCATCTTCCTCTATACCTATCTCGAAAGTGAAATGTTAGTTAGGGCCTTAACGAAAATAGGGGCAGTATAATGTTTTAAAGGGGTAAAAAACAGTCTACTTGTTTATCCCTTTAAGCCTTATCTACGTACATGCAGTCGAAAATTGTTTATTTCTTGCTATCGGTTGAAGTTAGCGCCTCATGCTCTTTAACCAACTCAGTGATGAACTAGAGCTTGTCGATAGTGGATGTATCGCCAGGGTTAGTACCGCTATTTTTGACATATTTATGTGCTCTACAATAGGGGCAGAATAGTCTCCGCAGCAAGGCTCTTTAATTTTTATATTACCCTGTAATTTTCATTACTTGATAAAAAATGATCATAATAATAATAATACATAATATTATTATTTGTTGTACTTTACTCGTTTCATATAAATCTTTTACATTATATGGCAACAACTTTCAAACTGATAAAACAATACATAGAATTTTGCATTCTATTTATATTTTGATTTCTGTTCGGCCGTCGGGCAATATTCATATTTGACAAACCACTTGACAATATACCAACCCTCACAAACAAAACGAAATCTAGTGGTGAATAGTGTGAACTAAAAACCAGATCATGAAAAAAGATCCCGATAAAAAGGAAGATCTTCTTTTGTTTTTGTAATGCGTGTAAAAAGATGGCCAAGATCAGATTATATGGATAATTGAACACGACTAATGTTAAAAAAAATCGGTCACATTTTTAAAATTTCGATTCGTAACGAATCGTATGCCATAATTCCAATCAATTCGATCGTCCGATTCGCAACGTAATTGTTTTCGATACGATTGCTCATTCGATCACGGAACAGACGATTCGATCCCAGGTATAACATACCTACTACACGCATGTACTGCACATATGCATACCCGCTTGTGCATTGGTAATAGTGGTAATGGTCTCCACTAATCGTTGTTGCCAAAGGCATACAAATAATATTTGTTTATGTTATTACTTTTCTCACAGGAAATGTACAAAGAAGATATGTATTTATATCAAAATATTTGTTGTGAAATAATCTAAACAAATATGTAAATTTTATTTTAATACGTTTTTTATGAACAAATATAGAGCGAGGTAAACGCTCAAAAGTCGAACATACAGTAGTAGTAGTTTCACTGTGACGGCTGAAATTTCGACGTTTTTTCGTGAATTTTTTTTAACAAGAAAATAAAATGCGATCGTTTTGTAATTTTAACATGTTTTTGTTGGAACTTTAAAGTATACATTTTTGACTTCATTTTACATAAATTTGTTTATAATTTTTTATGTAAAAGTGGAGTCCTCGCAAAAAAGGTGTGCTATTTTGGGGAAGCATACAGCCTTCAATAGTCATCTAAAATAAAAAAAATCAAAGAGATTATTTCTCTGTAGACTTTATTCTGTATGACTAACCAATAATATACATATTAAGATAACAAAAAAAAAAAAATGGCGGACTTGTGAAAAAAGTTCTCAAAATCCAATGTTTTTCGTTGATAAATTGTTTAAAAAAATTAATTTTTTCAGCCAAATCGGTCAAATAGTTTTGCGTCAGTGCTTCCCTGAAATTTTAAAACATGGTTTCGAGAAAAACGCCATTCAAGTTTTGACAATACTTACATTAATCAGCTATGCCTGGTGCATAGAGCAATCCTTCCGTTTCCTCAAAGTTATCATTTTGAGCGGCTAGGGTATCCTAAAATACCTGCGTACCCTACAATAATAAAGGACTGAAGGACAATAAAAGAGCTAACCGCTAGCGCGTCAACACACTTTCATACACACTACGGCGCGCTTTCTTCTTCTGGTTATAACTATGAACATTTTAAAAATTTCGGTCTGAACATTTTAGGGTACCTACATTTTTAAGATGTTTTTCTTTCGAAAAATGCAAAAAAAAAATATAGATCAATTTTTTGAACCCGTCACAGTGGTCACAGTCACAGTGGTCACCTTAAGAAGTTTGTTTTATTGAAATACAGTGGACCCTCCCTAAGTCGAACTCTCTATAAGTCGAATTTCTCTCTAACTCGACGTTTTTCGCCATATTTTATCATTCCCTTCAATATTCCAGTCGTCACTTTCTCTAACTCGAACACATTCTCTCGATTATTGGCATCTTTTTTCACCCCTTAAGTCGAATTTTGTTAAGCACAAAACAAAATAAAAATACATTACCCCTTCGGAATTTGTATTTGAGGATATAACTACTAACCATGGTCTGCTATTCCGCGATTAATTTTTCGTTTGTTCTGCGCATGTACGTTACTTGACGACAACTATTTTGACGTTTCTGTGAAAATGTATACAAATACGTGTAGTTTTCGGTGCGCGCTTCCAATTTTTAATAATGAATTGGTTTTATGTGCTATGTTAGAGTGCAATAGCATTAATAAATAAAAGCTCATAGATCTAATACCCAGAAGCAAATCAAATAAATAAATTCTCTCGTTTCCGCAATGCAAAATCCATTGAAGAAATATGGTGACCGTCAAAAATGCGACCAAAAACACACCTTAATTGTGGAAAGGTTTTATGTAATTGGGTAGACAATTTGCTAGAACCAGTTTTAACATAATACAAGGCCTAAATAATGAAAAGTTTTTGTTTCAATTTATTGTTTTGTCTATTTTTCGTTTGTTTGAATTAACATTTTCATGCATTTCCGAGTTTAGAATTTTAATTTTAACCCTTTTTTGACCGACGGTACTTACAAGTACCAACATGTCTTCAAATGAAATCCCTATACTATAGGAAAAAATTTAGACACTGAGCCCAAACGAGACTTTTAAGTACCATAATTTCTCAATGAAAAATGTTCTTTATGTACATATAATTTACCTTAGTTTAGCCACAGATATAACAGTTTTTCTGACAGTATATTAGACTTTGAAGAAAGTAATTTACGTCAATTTCGGTATTAATAATTTAAAGTGGTATTTTACACAGCTTTAATTTTCATTTTATTAATGGCTTATATATTCGAAAGCCAAAAAATATCATCTTTAAATAAAAAAAACTAAAAATACAAATTTTCTTTTTATAACTTAAGTTATAGCCTGACGGTACTTTGGAGTACGACCTTCAAAGTTTGTCCCTAGGAGTTGAAATGAGATTGCCATCTTAAATTTTTAATTTTTTTTTAAATGGGTTCTGACCCGCTAGTTGCGAGTGGTACCACAAAGTAAGTTCAGAGAACCAGAGGCTCAATTCTTTTGATGAAGTTGAGGATCTCACTGGTGGAGATTTTACGAAATTCCATGGGAGTTAGGATTTCTCTGTGGAAGTGTTGTCTTCTGAGGGCACAGAGTGCAATGCAGTCACATAAAATATGTTCCGCAGTTTCGTCATCTTCCATACAAAGACGACATTCAGTTTCCTGAATAAGACCTATTTTATTTCGAAGATGGCAATGCCCTGATAGAAATCCCACTAATCTTCTGATATCATTTCTACTGAGAAGTAGGTTGTTTCTGGTTTATTTTGGAATGGTTGGTTGGTTGGTTAATGGTTCTTTTCGCCTGACGAAATCCCTGGGTATTTTCCTAATAAGAGATAGGTACACAATCAGGGCTCAGGGCCAATAAAGGACTCAAACGAACCTTTTCTAGCCTGTCCGAGAACCCAATAAAGTTTGACTTTGTTTCTATGGGAGAGGTCTTGGAGAGTATTGAAGCAGTTCAGGACTTGGATTTGGATTTGGAGTCAATCAGGGTTGAGCATAGTGCTTTTATAACTGCTTGACTATCCATGAGTATATGGATGAGGACACCTTTTATTCCTGATTCGAGGATTACGTTGGCGCACACTTGAATGACATGAATTTCAGCTTGAAATACACTGTGATTTTGTCCCATTAGTATTGCTTGAAGAGAGGTATCAAGGCCGATGGGATCGGCATATGATGGTTGACTACTGCTGGGGGATGCAACGTGATTGTCCCACTACAGCTTATTCTTGAAACTCACGAAAAAGAAAGTTTTTGTGTAAATTTGTTTTTTTCTGTACAAGTCAAAATCTAAAAAACTACATGTAGGAAATCAAAATTTTTGCTACCAATTTAATCAGTATAAGGTCCTAAGTTAAAAACAAATTACAGCTTCTTGGCACCAAAACCAGTGTTGACCAGTGTATGTGTGTGTGTTGCAACCAAGCACTGCACATTTAACTATTCCATCACCAAAATAAGGAAGTAGGAAGCGGAAACAATACACTTTTAGAACAATTTTCACTGAAATGCGTTGTCGTCAGGTGACGTCACAAGGCAAGAGAGAGATGCAAACAGACATGCGCAATAGCATAGCTTGTATTTCTATATACCTTGACTACTAACCATCTAGTACCTACACACTTAAATATCTTAAGTATGTGTAGCATCGCATGTGCCATCATCATCATCGTCAGCTCATCGTGTTTCTTCATATTCATATTCTTGGTACAAAGATATAATTTTTTAAAAGTTGCAACGCAAAAACAAAAAAAAACATTATTATCCTTTTCTTTGTGTTGTTGGTTGCATTCAAAACAGGTTTTTCAATGGATCTATCTGCGTAGTATATAAAAAGAACTTGTTTTAGTAAGATTCCAGCTGGAATTTCAAAATCAGTTGATTCTAGGCAGTTCAACGGAACTGATGCAGTCTTTATGTGCATGTTTATAGCTAGATCAATTAACAAAAAATGTAACTTACATCGATTATTGCGAAGTAAACTTTGTGGTCAAAAGTTTTGTTTATTGTTTGTAAGTACATTAACCTTTTTATCAAACAAACGTTTTAAAACAAAAATAAATGTTTCTCTCTATTACTCGAATTTTTCCAACACTCTCTCTAACTCGAACAAATCTGGGTATCCAGTGAAAATTTGACTTAGGGAGAGTTGACTGTATATATATATGGATATTTTTGATGTAATCCATCCAGATTCGATTGGAACAAACCGCATTTAAATCCGTTCAGTATTTTTTTAAACTTGCCTTTTATAAAAGTAATGATAAAGGCACAATTAACCGCCCACCCAGTTATTTTACGAAGAATGCCAAATTCCAACTGAATCACAAAAATGCATGCAATACACAAACAAGTGTAGTAACTGTTAAATTCACGTTAAAAATATCCAATTGATAAAAGACATTCATTATGATTGTGTTTTTTGACCGTTAATTTTCACAACAACATCAGCCACTTTCGCAATCCAACAATGACATAGCTGAACTTAAGGACATGATAAAACAACTTGTGGCGCAAATTAGTAATATGATGAACATACTTACGCTATTATTAACTAAATTCAATGGACAGTGTTAACAAGATGTCGATAGTAGTATGGAACTCAAACGGACTAATACAGCACCTATTAGAACTAAGACAATTTATAAAAATCAACAAGGTAGACATACTGCTAATTTCTGAAACACATCTTACAAATAAAAGTTATGTCAAAATCCCAGGATTTAACATATATCATACCAATCACCCGGACGGAAAAGCACATGGCGGTTCAGCGATTATTATCAACCAAAACATCAAATGTACTGAACTTGACAAACATCAAAAAGACTACATTCAAGCGACCACAGTGCAAATAGAAGATACTTATGGGGCTCTAGTAATCTCGGCACTCTACTGCCCACCAGAACATATAATAAGTATTGTTCAATTTCAACAATACTTCAAGTCACTAGGACAAAGATTTTTAGCAGGAGGTGACTTCAATTCCAAAAACACAGATGGGGGATCACGCCTAACAAACAAAAAAGGAACAATACTACTAGACACTATAAAAACTTGTAAAATCAACTTCCTAAGAACTGGTGAACCAACATACTGGCCAAGTGATAGAAATAAGATACCCGACCTTATAGACTTTTGCATCTTCAAAAATATTAAACCGGAGGACCTGACAATTGAATCCTGCCTAGATTTATCATCTGACCACTCCCCAGTCTTAGTCTTCTACAAAACCAACGCTGAATCAACGAAGAAGCCGACAAAATTGTGCAACAAATACACAGACTGGGACACTTATAGAGAAACTATAAATTTCCACCTGCGAACCCAATATCGCTTAAAAACGCCAAACGAACTTGACGAGGCTATAATTCACTACAATGACGTGATTCTCGAAGCTGCCGAAGTATCTACACCTATGACTATTGCAAATAAAAAAGTAAAAAACTTAGAAAAAGGTGGCAAATAACAAGAACATGCGAAGACAAAACTAGACTTAACAAATCCACAAAAGAATTAAAGAAACTACTCAAAGCTAACCAGGACGACAAAATTAACAACTTCTTAAGGAACCTATCATCAACTAAAGCGACAAACTACTCACTTTGGAAGGCAACAAAAGATAAAAACTCAACAAATCACTTTCCCCCATTAAGAATCATCAACGATAACTGGGCTACAATCTTAGCTGAACATTTTAAAGTGACTTTTACTAATGACAAAAATAATTCAGACATAAGCTACAACTGCTAGTTTCCATTGCACTAATAGCACTACTATAAAAAAGGTAACAGTAGAAGAAATAAAATACTACATTCAACACAAGATTGATCCAAAAAAAAGCTCTGGGTATGATCTTATTACCGGACAAATATTAATAGCACTACCCCAGAATGCACTTTTATACCTCCGAAATCTATTTAACGCAATTTTTACTGTAAAATACTTCCCAAAAGTTTGGAAAGTAGCCAAAGTGATAGCAGTTCCAAAACCTGGAAAATACGCTACTCAAACAGCTAACTACAGGCCGATTAGTTTACTGCCAATAGTATCAAAGTTATTCGAAAAAATCCTAATAGTTCCGAGCCACCAGTTTGGATTTAGACGCAAGCACTCAACTATACAACAGGTACACCGAATAATCAACAAGATATCGAGAGATCTGGACGAGCTGAGCTTTAGCACGGCAATTTATCTTAACATTTCGAAGGCCTTTGACAAAGTTTGGCATAAGGGACTTTTATACAAACTACAACTCCTACTCCCAACTGAATCCTTCCTACTCATTAAAAGCTACATTGACAACCGCTGCTTCTACGTACAACACAGAGACGAGCAGTTAAATCTTCTTAAAGCAGAAGCTGGAGTTCCCCAAGGAAGTGTTCTAGGACCTTTATTATACCTAATATATACATCCGACATTCCTACACCTCAGACAAGAAACGCAATGATTGCGACTTTCGCAGATGACACAGTAATAATTACTTCGCACAAAATTCTCGAACAGGCGATCACCGAACTCGAAAATCATCTAGACGTTTTATCCAACTGATTTAAAAAATGGGGCATACAAATAAACGAAGACAAAACAGAACTTGTTATATACACCAAAAGAAAAATAACAAATCCACCAACTATTAAACTTAACGACAAGACAGTAACTTAAGCGAAGAAAGCTAAGTATCTGGGAATGCACATAGACCAAAAGTTAACTTGGAAACAACATATACTCATAAAACGCAATCAAATCAAGGACAAATTTAGACAACTATTTTGGCTGCTGAGAAGAAACTCGGTCCTATCTATAGACAACAAACTGCTAATTTACAAGACGATCATTAAACCAATATGGACATACGGACTTCAGCTGTGGGGAACAGCGAGTAAATCAAATATTGACATCATCCAAAGACAGCAATCAAAAATATTAAGAACGATAATAGATGCTCCATGGTATATTTCCAATGATGACATCCATAAAGACCTCAAAATAGCGACAGTAATGGAAGAAGTACAAAAGACAAGCACAAAACACAAAATCCGGTTACTAGTCCACGATAAGAATGAAGTCAACTCTATCCCGCTACAAGAAATAACCAGAAAAAGAAGACTGAAGCGCCTTAGACCATCAGACCTAACTCAGAGACGTTAACCCTAGAAAACTAACGTTTCTTACTACCCCTAATAAACTAATCATTCGTCGATTCGACGAACAATTTTTTTTTTTTAAATTTACAATAATACACAATGCGAAATGTTTACTTTTTTTCCTTCTGATATATAAAAAAGGTGTACCCAAATAAAAAAACGTCATTTTGTTTAAATATATTCGTATTTATTTATTACTAAACAGTCTTTTAAAAAAACACAGAAATTTTCAGACTAAAAATAACAAGCCCTCACAGATTGCACAAAAAAAATAAAAAAAAATAATTAAAATATCCATTTTCTTCGGTAAAATAATGTTTAAGGAATACTAAGATAAAAAAAAAAGAAACTAATTTTTCTCTCGCCACAAATTCCATTATTGCACTTTGAGCAAACAGTTTTTGTCATCCGCCTTTTTCTTGAAGAGGTTCCTGGATCTTCTTGACTGGTCGAGGACTGCCCATTAGATTGTTCTTTAGAAGTGCTACCTAATACGTTCAAAATTATTTCTTTAAGCTTTTGGTTTATAGTTTGCATTTCCAGCCGCTTCCTCAACCAAGGTTCTACAAGTTGCAAACATAAATTTTTCATATAATTTCTTCGTGATAACGTTTTTTCTTCCAAAATAGAATTATTGTGACAGTAAATGATGAAGCTGTTAATGCATGCTAAATTTACCATGCCATAAAAAAGGCACTTTGGCCACCTATTGGTTTTTTGGCTGCATGACATAGTCGAACACATTTGGTCAAATGTGTCGACCCCACCCTTGGTTGCGTTATAGAATTCAATCATATGTGGCTTGTTAGATTCCGTTGCCACTGTACCATCTTCGTCACAGGAAGACAAAAGATAAACTATTTTTGATGGTTTTGGCTTATACGAAAGAAGGGTTGGAGCACCATCATAGCAAAATGCAGATGTACCGATGTTTCTACCTCTAAAAATTTTCATTTCTTCTGGTATCTCTCTTTTATTTGCACGTAATGTTCCAACGGTTGTCAACTTATACGGCTGTTTTAGTAACTGCTTAGCCAAGGGTATAGAAGTAAACCAGTTATCGGTAGTGACGTTTTAATTCGATCCATGTATACTTCGAGTTATCTCTTTTACAAAGTACTCACCTAAAGGTAAGCCACCTGTATCAGTTCCTTTGCCGAGGTATGGTATAGCATTGACCATGTACTTCGTTCCACTGTCGCACATCATTTTCAATTGAGTCCATACTTCGCCGGCTTGTTTGGTATGTACATTTTAAATTTACACCTGCCCCTGAACGCCAATAGCTGCTCGTCAACCGTGATATTCGTTCCAGGCACGTAATTATTTTGTCACTGAGTTATAAGCAAGTCCCATATTTTTCTTATTGGTAAAAGAGGATCTGACTGCTGTTGTTGAAGTCTTAAAATTTTGTCATCGAAACGAAGACATTGTAATAAAAATTTAAATCTTTCCTTGCTCATACAAGCTACGTATCCTATTCCTGAAAACTTGGTATCAAATAGCTCTTCGCAATTCAGATTGTTATTTTTTAGGGCTGCAGATAATACAAGTACACCCATTAATGCTTTCAATTCTTCTTTATTTGTTTCCTGTTGGGTTGCAGATATCGTTTCGTAGTTTTCTTTTTTCATAGATATTTCTGTATTCGTCCACTTTAAAATCTCTTCAAATATTTCACTAGTCACAAATTTCTCGAACAACATCAATGGGTCTATAATGCCCCGCAAGTTCTACTAGGACCTCTGTCAAAGCGCACGATATTTATGGCTGGTGTTCTGCCTGAAGTTTGGCCTTTAGTTGTTGCCCAAGCATGACGATTTTTTCCACGAATATTTCTTTGCGCAAAACTTAAGATATTCGAAGAACGCTGATGAAAACTGGACTCTTCATTCTCAATATCTGACGGTTCGTATTGCGTATCGTTTCCACATCATCCCCAACATCACTTAGGTCATCCTCACGAAGTAATAAATTAACAATTTCCAAATCTGATAACGTATTTGAGGATTCCATTATAAAAACCTGCAAAAAAAACGTATACTCAACATCACCAAAACTCCCACAAAAACTAAGCATTCATCGAAACGACGAGCTGGCAAAATTAAAAAATAAAAATAAAATAAAATACTTATTTTACCTGCTGGGCACAACTGTCATTCGCAAGAGCTCATCGGTGACTGAGTTAGTTATCGAGTATACGTTACTATGTACACGCATTGAAAAGAGACAGCAAGATTTTGACTGTGAGGTCGTCGAATCGACGAACATTAGCTTTCTGGGGTTAATAAAAATTATAACAATTGTAATCTTAACTGTTTGAAATTCGTAAGCTAAAAGAAAATAAAAAAAAAAAACAAAAAAACCTTATTGTAAAACAAAAGTATGTAAAGACACTGGCCTTATAAGCTATCATATCCTGTCCTGTAACAACAATTACTAGGTGTCCAATTTGGACAGATGTAAATATATAAAGGAAATAAAAAAAAAATAAAAATAAAAATTTCAAACACAGACATATTGAGAGAGACTAAACAAAGTGGGTGGTTAATATTGTGCCTGTCAGTGTATATCCTTGGTTGGTGGTGTTTCACAATTATTGTGTTCAATGGGCAAAGATGATTGCATATTTGATCTTTAATTACCAAAAATATACTCTGTAAGAAGCCACACCCCATTACAGGCTCTGGCAGCATAAACCCAAGTATTGCTATTTCATAATATAATTTTCAACTTTGCAATTTGCGGAATTTCTTTAAAAATATGTCTGATATCGCAGGTATCAGGTATGCAGGTATGCGAAGGTAAAGTTTATATTTTAAGATATATTTTAAAGATAGACTATGCAACAGAACGTGACCGGATGAAACAATATCGGCAGCCATTGTACACTAAGAATACCTTAATGATAAAGAATTCCTTGACTTTTTCCATGGTCTAACTTCGTTGGCACACATTCCATTACAGGAGTAGCAATATTTTCCATACAATTTTAAAAATTGAAAAAAAAAGGATAAGAGGAGATACCAGTGCGCATTGGTCTTGAATGTTTGTAATTATTCGTAATGGGGGTGGGGGGAAATTGTCAAGGGCGTACGCAGGAATTTGTTCAGGGGAGGGAAAGATTTTAATTTAAGAAATGTTCACTTTCAAAAAGGACATAAATGTTTGTTTTTTATTTTTATTGTAAGATGAATGTACTAGAATCTGAAGAGAATCTGTTTAATACTTCCTCTTGTATGGTGCTTTTGTTTTCATGTACCATTTCCGGATGAACGCTTACAACACACAATCCTGTCCAAATTTATGTGTTATACTTTTTTATTTCGAATTCTCTGCAAATTTGATGAATGCAGCGAAAATAGTTAAAAGGCCATTCAAATTATTATCTGAAAATCGCTATTTTCAGGTGAAGACAATAATAATTCCAAATATGGAACCAGAAGCAACCTCTTCCAATAATCCGAAAATCCCGATGACGGATGATTTGAACGGTGTTGAACGCAGCTGAATATTTTGCAATAAGGATAACGCATATGATAGTTAAATTTCGATTTGGTTGCATTGCCTTCTTTTGAAAATGTGTCCAATCAATTTACAAAAATTTCGAAATATTTTTTGAAAATGGAAAGATTTACTTTAATATTTTTGTGACCATCGTGTTTAACAAAAAGTTGTAATATTAGGAGCGTATTTTCGTCTTGCGACCGACTCTCGAAATAAATAAATGATGTCTTTTATTGTGGAAATAGAGTGGGCACCGTAGCGCAAGTGGTTAGTGCGTCGGACTACTGTGCCAGCGGTCTTGGGTTCGAATCCCGCCGCAAACACCTAAAATGCTTTTCACAGTGCCCACCTCGTCCGAATGCCTGACAAGCATTCTAGAGTATCCTTTGTCATGCAAAGCTTGCCAACTCACTCGCCGTTCGGAGACGGCAGAAAACTGTAGGTCCCTTCCATTCGTGTAAAAATATAACGCGCACACACAAATTGTTGCGGGAAGCTAGGCTTGGTTCTACCTAGGACTGCTGTAGCCAAATATTTATTTTTTTTATACACCTTAAACCGGAAGAAACAAACATTGAATTTCGTTCAGTTTCAAAGTGAACTGTCGATATACTCAATACACTACCTATACATATATGCCCACCAAAAAAAATCAATATCTACCAAATAAACAGCTGCGGTCACAGGATTGACGAATTAAGGTTATCCTCACCCATGCAAACATCTATAAAATAAAACGAAAGGTATGTAACACTCTATACTTTTAGTGCAAGTGTTAATTTTTATATGGTGTCCACAGATATTTGCGGACGCTCGGCACACGTTCGGCTGTGCCTACGTTTGCTAGCTATATAAATATATGTATATAGATATAATATATAGCAGCAGCCCAAAAAGGAGCGTCTGCAGTTTTTATTCCTTTTTTCTTTCATCTCGATTTTGCCTGCTGTGTTACCATCGGTAATATCGATCATCGCAATGCCGTGCTCTTACGCAGTTCCACTTTTACGCAAAAAGGGAGACAACGTGCGCAAAAATCAACCCGACATATGATAACACACGTGCTCTCGGGATTATTTAACCTCCAGTCTGTACCAAATTCACCATCCTTACCATCACCTCATCATGACACATCGATCAAGTGCAGAAAAACCCCAATTAAAACAATTGATCATAGTGTAGTGTTTCCTTTTTTTACTTAGATTTCATAAAACTCTTTTGATTAAACAAAATTACGTGCTATATTACTCGTACCATAACCTCAATGGTTTGCCTAATAAGATAGTGATTATGTTAAGTTGTAAATAATTGTTCTATTCATATTTATGTACCTACTTTATAAAAAAAAATCTAATCTATAAATCTATAATTATTGCCTAAGAAATTTACAAATTTTAACATAAAATACACAAACACATATGTATATCATATTCATCTGCTCAACAACGAAGGAAATTTGTGGCCACAACTTTCGCCGTATGGAAAAATTGTAAGTAGGTAAATACATGCACAAATTATTTGCATAGCTATTAAATTTCTTTGGCAATCTATATCCATATAATATAACAATTTCTTAATTTCATTAAATTGCTTTTTTTTCTATATTTTTACTTAAACTCATAAGATTTGTTAAAATAATTATTACTATACCTACATACATAAGCCTATATATAGGTATATAAAAGTGAATTAAAAGAAAAATCATAAAACTACATACTATCAATTATTTTGCACATAAACATAATTACCCTATACATACCTACATTCTAATTAAATCATTTATATAAATACTTAAAATCACCTACGCTATGAAGTCTCCTAAGGCAAAAAGTACTAAACAGTGAAATGCTAAACTTTGACTCTTCGAGTTCAATAAAATATTAAGTTTTGATCATATGATAATATGAAGCCATTACGTGTTTAACTTAATAGCTAGTAAGCTTGTGATCCGGTAGATATTTCCCAAGGGTATCATTTGGGACTATCCCAAACAAAATTGGACAAGGGATAGTCATGGTGCATCTGATCTCACCAGGTGCATAGGGGAGGGCATGTCCACAATGTTTCACAACACCTGAAACAACATCAGCTTCGTTCGTTCTTATACCTCGCTCGTCTCTTATCTTTGCCTGTTCTCTCTTGAATATTTTTCTTCTACTTCTACGATACCCAATTAAATTTTGATCCAGACACGAAAATTATGAGTGCATAGGGAGGCAGCAAGATCCCACCCCACCGTCGAGCTAACGCCGTGCGATCGCAAGCGTGCCTACTGCTGCCAAGGGACTCACGTCAACCATTACCTACTTTCACCATCCCACCTGGCTATGACACACAAGAGTAAGGTCAGGTATTGTGGAATTTTTAGTCGCTGCAAGCAAAGTAGAAATGTAGAAAGTAGAAAATCTACGAGTTTAATGTATTTTATATATTTACTAGCTGTCCCGCCCGGCTTCGCCCGTGTTCTGAAATAGTGGTGTTACTTATTAGGTAAAATGCTGCTCTTGCAATGTGGTTTTGTGTAGAAATAAAGCGTGCCAAATCCGACATTTTAATTTTTAATTTTAACTCCCAGACGTTGTTTAACCCTTTCCCGTATGTTACGCGATGAGTTTGAGTTAAATCTTAATCTTTATTTGATTAATGATTCACTGGGGTAAAAGAATGTACAGAAACATACTTCCGTTTTCACAATATAATTTTATGCAGAATATATTTTTATTTAAGTAGGTACTAACAATTGATCCGGTGAACTTCGTACCACCTAAAATTAATTTGATTGTAACTATTCATAAGCGATTATGAATCCCCATCAACGTTCCAACTTCAATTCATTGAAATCGGCAATGTTGGCACTATGTACCTACGGTTTGATTTTTGTTTGGTTATTAAATGAAACTCGTTAATTTAATGGCTTTAAATCTATTTAATAAAAATGAATGTATGTATGTTTGTTTGTTTGTTTGTCTTTTAACCTTAAATGCATACGGTATCAAACCTAACACTACTCACATTAACTCTAGAATGCATCCGCTATGCATTCTAGGGCCAATGTGAATAGTATCAAATTTGATACCGTATGCATTTAAGGGTTAAAGACTCGGAAACTACCCAACCGATTTTGGTAAAATTTTCAGAGTACGTTTTTCTTAATCATGTTGAATACAACACAGCATCAGTGCGATTAGTCAACAACTGGTGGTTTTGGTACCTTCAGGTGAAATGTGAATATAAATAATTTTGGTCAATTAATGTTGACAGACAGACAGATTGATAGACAGTCCGAAAGATAGACAGGCATACAGACAGGCACACAGTCAGAGAGACAGATAGATAGGTAGACAGAGACAGGCAGACAGACAGATAGACAGACAGACAGACATACAGATAGATAGATATATAGACAGATAGACAGATAGACAGACAGACAGATGGACAGACAGACAGATAGATAGATATATAGACAAATAAATATACATACAGACAGACATACAGACAGATAGATGTATAGACAGATAGACAGATGGACAGACAGACAGATAGATAGATATATAGACAAACAAATAGATAGACAGACAAACAGACAGACAGGCAGATAGATAGATAGAACGGATAGACAGGCAGACAGACAGACAGACAGACAGTCAGACAGACGGTTAGACAGACAAATAGATAGATAAACAGGCAGACAGATAGACAGACAGACAGAAAGACAGATAGATAGATGGATAGATAAACAGATAGATAGACAGACAGACAGATAGATATTGTTAACAGATAATAGAACAGCTTACCAAAATTGTAATTACATTTTTTTTGAGTTTTAAATGACTTTTATTTCAACGTAGATACTATATGTACATAAAGACAAAATTAAAAAAAAATTCAAAGTTCCCATACAAAACCCAAATTTAAGTTTTTGTAGATTCCGGCTTTTCCTTGGAGTTTTTCTGAATTTTCGTTCCTCATAGACCATCCCTGAATCAAGTTAAACAAAACGAAAAAAGAATCTTTCGAATTGGTCGACCTGTTCTCGAGTTTTAGCGGGACTAACCCACAGCAATTGATTTTTATATATATAGATTTATTAGCTACCTTCTAAAATTATTTTGAAATAGCTGGAAGTATTTTTGAGAGATATTTTTTGTAAAAACTTAAAGCACCTCGGAAATCGATGTTCTGAAAATTGGAAGGTAATGTGGAATACTTTTCCGTCGTAGCCGGAGCATAATATTCCAGCGGTTAGAAATAATCTCTATATTTTACTGTAGTATGTTCGATGTTGGGCCTAAGGGTAAACTGATGGGCATTCCTTGCGAGACGTGTGTTGCGAGAAAATGGTCGAAAGGGGAGAGATGCAACTGGTTATTTCGCTGGAACACTGTTTGCAGAAAAAGCCATTAAACGGGGAAAGACAAGAAACATTATGACGTTATAGCGGTGTTCAAGGGCAGTCAATCCACTGATGTTTCCATCCCCCTATAAATTTTTTCGCGCGTTTTTTATTTGATACATTTGGAAAAGAAGAAGACGAAGAAGTAAGAGAGGTATTGTGTCTATTGCTATTCATTTCATTGTGTGTACAATGAGGAAAAAGTTTTTTGCATTATTGCAGGGGAAAGGGTTATTGCAGCGGAAAGGGATATGATAACTTACACTTTATATTACTACTGAAGACTTCATATTAATATAAAGTTTTGAGCAATAAATTTTAAAAAAATGTTTGAAGAAAAAAAAACTCCATTTGATTATTATTATTATGGCAAAATAACAATAAATAAATAAATGAAATAATAAAAAAGGTCCTTGCAATTGAATTAACCTTATACCTGCAAAACTGTAGGCCCCAGGTAAAAACGCTGTAAGGTGATTTTGTAATAGTAAAAAAAAAATTATAAGCACACTTTCCGGATATAAATGCGATTTACACAAAAACTGTTTAAAATAAAATAAAAAATCTGTGTTTGAAGACCAATATCTCGAAAATGAAAGTACGGACAGTAAGAGTTTTTAACTATTATGTACACAAATCAATTGTCTATGAAACACTAGTGCCCGTTTTCACAGTGCGAGCTTAAGTGTCGATCCAACGATAATCTCAGGATTACCACGAATTGCGTTCCCACAGTGCAGGCTTAACGTAATCCTGCACTTAAGTAGTGTCATAACTTAAGCCACCGACTTCCACGGCTTAAGTGTCAATACAGAGAGTAAATTGTTGCCATAACTGTACCAAAATAATATTAAGCTCCAAATACAGTACAGAAAACCTACCTAAACAACGAAATGTTTTATCTGGTAATGCGGCTGGCACTGCGACTCTCATTTTATGCAAGTGGAGGGGGATGATTCTGCTGCTATCGCTGCTCGCTACGCTCGCGACTTCAGTTGTGTATCTGTTTCATCAGGATGCATATCGAAGGAAGGGAGGGGTTCGCAATTTTTTTGTTTTCGTCAGCATACTGCTATTTCGTCGTTTTTTGAATTAAAAATTAATTAATTGAATAATTTTTCTATTTCCACACATGCAGCGGCTTGTTTGTCTTCTTTTCTCTTAATTTTCATTGCATTTTTTCTAAAAAGCACTTGACAAGGAAATGAAAACCAAATTTCGTTTGACATTTCGTGTTCATTCACAATCATTTTTTTTCATAAATGGTTCACAATGACACTCAATCCATGACTTAAATATACCACACTTAAGTGGTGACTGTGGGAACGAAAACTTCTTAAGTGACGGATTTGTTTAATCCTACACCTAACTAATCCAACACTTAAGCTCGCACTGTGAAAACGGGCATAGAAGTTATAATTGAATAACTGTAGGCAACCACTTCCCTAAATAACTTTTTTAAACACCCTGTAGTTTAGTGGGTGTTCAAGATAGACCATACAATTTTTTTCGTAAAATGTAATCAGTATCCTCAACCGGAGGTTTGGATATTTGGAAGTTGGGATGTTTGGATGTTTGTAACCCAATCATGCCTTAACGGTTCAACAGATTTGGATGAAACTTTCGTGAATAGATAGTCTACTTCCTGCATTAGAGATTAAGCTAATTTTTATCCCGAAAATATAATTAATTCCATAATTCGCATTTTTCTGGTTGAGCTTATAATATTGTTATTTTATTTTATTGTTATTTTTATGGGTAAACCATTGTCATTGATCCGCAGCCTGTTGAGAGAGGGTTTTTCGTTTATCATGCTCTTTGGCACAAATAACCATCGCTATTGCTAACTCTTTTCCTTCAATTCTTCCCATGCGCGCATTGATGGGTAAACCATTGTCCTTGATCGTCAGTCTGTTGAAAGAGGGTTGTTCGTGTTAATATTATGCTCTTCAGTACAAACAACCATCGCTACAGCTAACTCTTTTCCACATCATCAAATACGTGAAGTCACACTTGCGATTATCAGTTCTGGAACTGGCAGAACACAAAACAGAGGCCACCCTTATAAGGAGCCGCAATAAAGTTGACTGCTTTACCATAAACCGCTTCGAGTCAAAGCCCCATATTACGTAAATAGCGGCATTATTGAATCATAGGCTTAATTTTAGGGATCACTTGAAGAAACACCAGCAAGAAGGCTAATGCGAATTATTAGAGGACTAGGGCAACCGACAAGAAATCTGGTTACGTCAGTCTTCAGAAAAACAAACCCGTTCTAGGATGTCCAGGAAGCAAGCAAAATTCCCCTGACCCTTCCTGAATAATTCTTGCACAGATAAGGTAATGCCGAGGTAACTTGATTGCAGCAAGATGGGGCCACAGCCCATGCTGCTCAAGCAACAATAGACCTTCTTAGAAAATATTTTCCGAACACAGTTATTTATAAGAATGGCGATGGTAGCTAGATTTGACCGCCCCTGATTTGATTAGTTTCTCTGGAGTTATTGGTAGCCGTGACACCCACAAACTCGAGTACCAGCATACTTAGACGGATCTTGGGGATTTTTATCCCCCCTACTCATTAGAACCATTTGGAGCTTTATGTTATGGTAGGTTTCCACTTGTCGGCTTGACAAACGACGTATTTGTTTCGTCAATTAGAAAATTGGCAAGTGGAAATAATGAAAAGCTGCCCATTTTTCAATTTATTCAATTGGTACCATGGTACAAGGAAGAACATTAAAGTGCTCCAGGTATAAAATGTCATGAAGGTCATGCGGGACACTCAATCGTCAGCAAATCGCGAGTGCGGAAAACGTCACAAGTAACTGACAGGGTCATACACAAAATCAGCTGCAGTGACCCTTTCTTAACCTCTGGGAGATGAGGCAACAACAAGATGACCTGACATGGTATCCAAATATCCACCGTGACTGTACGTCGACGCCTAGTAGAATTTATTCTGGATGGAAGGATCGCCGGAAAAAAACTTCTCGGGTCCCAAAAAAGGTGAAAGAGAAGACTTACTTTCGCAAACGCTCACAAGGACAAAACTTTGTCCTTTTGGAAAAATAGGTTCGGATTAGATGGAAAAAAGTATGTAAGAAGACCTCCGAAGCAAGACTACAAACCCAGGTACACCATTAACACTGTCAAGCAGGGCGGTGGGAACATAATGGTGTGGGCGGCGTTGTCATGGCATGGCGTTGGACCCATAGTTAGAATGAATCAATTGCATTCTTGACCAGCATCAATACCAACATATCCTGGAGAGCGAAATGGAGCCATACACTGACGATCGTATGCCTGTATCGTGGACCATTATCGTGGACCATTATGCATGATAATGATCGAAAGCATTCTTCGCGAAAAATTTGCGTGTTTGATTGGCCGGCCCAAAGTCCCGATTTGAATCCCATCGAAAACCTTTGGAACAGCGTTGCCGCTTGACTTTGGATAAATGTAGCCCGAAAAACTGTGAAAAGTAGCAAAAGTAGCAAAATCTCTCATTTTGAAAAGTAGCCTAAGGTAGCAAAAGCAAAAGAAGAACGTTTGTAGGAGCAATCAATTTATTTTGCGAAAACTGATTGCTAATGACACTTGTCGTTTTCGTTCTAACAAAAGTTATATGCTGTGCTACCTTGGAGTCAAGAAAATACTTCCTTAAAACTTTTGAAATAGAATACATGTTGGACAGTGGAATATGATGAACGTTCCAAAACATGACCAGGGGCCCTACTCTGTATTTCGTTACGAAAGTCAATCCTATTCGAAATTGCTTTTCGTTTCGCTTTTGAATTGGTACTCTGTAACACTTTCGGAATGTAAAAAATACTACTAGATGATTTTCCCACTTCAGGATTTTTTTTTGTCGAGTCTCGATATATTTCTTATGAGATATGTCAAATCAATAAACCGAGAATAGGAGGAATAATATTGTTGTGAATTTTAAAGGAAGAATTTAATATAATAAAAAAGGAAAATGTATTCTGTTGCACTTCGGATGGACGAAAAAACAAGTTAAGAACGGATTGAGTGGAAAATTATACGGGATAAATCAAATATTATTGAAAAAGGTGATAAAAGGTAAAACTCGGTTGGTACCAAGGATTCATATCACCATTACTTATCATTTATTATTTTAGTTTTGTTCAGAACTTTCGTCTTTCGAAGAATGCTTTTTTGTATATTTTCAATTGCATACGAGATGAACTTCCTTCTCCTTTGGGATCCACTGGAGTCCCTCTAAATTTAAAATACCCGATGATGCATCATCAATCAGCATTGAACAGCAACATGGAGAACATTGCAAAGAGAATACGGGAGCAAATCAAAAATAATTTATTAAATCAATAAACACAAAAAATAAAGCACACATGAATGGCTTGCTTGTTTAAATTGTTATCATCACTAAAATTTT
This sequence comes from Brachyopa scutellaris, assembly GCA_949775065.1. Lineage (NCBI taxonomy): Eukaryota > Metazoa > Arthropoda > Insecta > Diptera > Syrphidae > Brachyopa > Brachyopa scutellaris. The sequence goes on along the minus strand of OX459112.1, from coordinate 132,258,428 downwards.
CTTAAAAATCTTGCATTCGCAGGTACTTTTAAATCCTTCCGTTAGCGAATGAGTTGTAGAAAGAAATTTTCCGTTTTTCAATGCTTTTGACATTAGGAAACGAGTTACAGAGTATCAAAATTCCACTTTCGGAATTGTAAATCCGAAAGTAGTAGAATTCATTCCGCTATCGAAATAGAGAGTATAAAATATTCGTTTTCGGAAAATTTCCGTTTCGAAACGAGATACAGAGTAGGGCCCCAGGCAATGCTCTTCGAAACTTCCATACTATCCATATTTTTTTTTATTCTCCTCCTCCTTTTCATTTCGCTGTCTTATAACGAATCTGAAACAATTACATAAAGTTGTTGAGCGATCTTGTTATAGCAATTTATAAGTATGTACAATTTACCATCTTTCTGATCCAGTTTAAACTTAACAGAAGAAATGCAACAATTTTCCTGTTTGCTTCAGTCAACACAATTGGCAGTTTACCAGTTTTTGAATTCTGACAGAATAAATAAACGACGGAAGGGAACGCATGTTTTGGATACACAAAACAGAAAACTCAGCAAACAAAACTCACCCTCAAACGAAGTAGCTTTGTTCAATGAGAAAAAAGGCAGATCAGAACAGCACAGATTTGTGAAAAATGTCAGATCAAGTCAGCATAGAAAATTACATATGTACATCCATATGTTTGCTGTCAAAAATTACAACTGCATTGATGATTATTTTACTTAATGTTTTCCAAATTACTTATACCATTTTACAATAACTGATTGCCCTTCTTGCGATTGAACTTCAATTTCCCCCATTTGGTAAATTTAATCTCGTCAAAACACTTTTCACTTCAAATAAAAGAATCAAATGTGCAACACAGCTGACTTTAATATTTTTTACAAATGTGTTCTACCTCAAGAGCAGTTGCAGAAAAGTTTTCCAGAACAGAGTCGTTGAACATAAAGCAGATCAGTCCCGGACAGAAACTTTTCTCATTGAACACAAAAACTTTGTATTTTTCTGTTCTTCTCTGTCCAGCACAGCTTAATTGAACAGACCTTTTGTTGGGATTGAAAGCAACAGAATGCATTACCAAACAGAAACAAAACATTTTGCAGGGAACTTCGAGAAAAAAAAAAGTAGCAAAATGGGACCAATTTTAAAATTAAAGTAGCAAAGTAGCAAATTGAAAAAACTGAAAAATAATGTAGCACTTTTGCTACGAAAGTAGCATTGTGGCAACGCTGCTTTGGAATGATGTTGACTTTCTCGTCAAGGACTACACTCCAAAAAAATTGGAAGAACTTTGAAAACCAAAGAGTCAGCTTGGGAAACTATGCCTTCGCAGAAATATAAGCTCTTAGTAGAGAGTTTACCAAAACATTGTCAGGGGATATCCTACCAAATATTAAACAAAAAGAGGTTTTTACATTAATTTTGAAGTTTTTGATTTTTCCCCATTTGAAATTGCTGTTTCTGAAAAAAAAAAAAAATTGTTTTCAGAAATCGAATTCAACAATTTTGCACAACATAAATAAGCAAAATGAAAGGGTGTGCTATTTATGTGAACACAGCTGTACCTTTCTCTTTTAAGGAACAGAAGAAAATTAGAGCGGTTTAGATCCAGTCCAGGCCAGATCTACCTGGTTGCAAGGCAACTAGTTCCACATTCTCCATTATAGCTCAAATGAATCAGTGGACAATTTACTAAATCCATCTGTTTTTTGGTTTTTCAATCCGATAAACCATTGTTGAGTTAGGAGCTGTGTAATGACAAAAACATTGTTTTTTAACACCTTTTTGCCACGTGCTCAGCCCCTAGGTCGATTTTGAACAAACTCCACAGAAACATTCTCAGGGCAGTAAGAAAGATTTCTCCAATGATTTGAGCTCAATCGGTTCGGTGGTTTCGGAGTCCATAGCATACATACATACAAACAATATTTGATTTTTGATATAGAAGAAGAAGATGAACGGCAGTTGGAGGTGGTCTTAGAAGTGGATGAGACTGATTTCAGGTCTGAGAAAATTAGTAAATATTGCACTTCCGTTGATCCAGGGAGGGAAGTGCTTCTGAAACTGACTTAATCTCCGCTTGATACACGCTGCAGTGATCAGGAAGGGGGAAGGAGGAATAGTGATTTAATCTGCCTAATTGAACACAGAGAATGTTCTCAAGTGAATAGTCGCATAAACTTGTGCTCCGGGTCTTTTTATAATTCCACATAGTAATCCTCAAAATAAATACACCGTAACACTTTAAAGTCTTGAGTTATTCCCTATAAACCAAATCAACCTACAAATTCTAAAAGTTAATTATTCGTTTTGTGTTTCTTGTTGCAAATAAATATTGCGAAATGTCTCATGGTACGCGTAACAAAACCGCTCAAAGTTCTCAGCCGAGTAATAACACTCCAACCAGAAGCAACAACATCGATACAGCTGAATTGTGGTCGCGTATTGAGAAGAGATTTGCCATATTTGCGGATGATTTGAATGTCAAAATGTCTCAAATTGCCGCTATCGAAGAAAGAATTCTAAGCAGAATGAGTGCATTTGAGTCTAACGTGTGCGAGAGAGTAAATGAACTTCAAACCCGATGCAACGCGCTTGAGTCTCGAATCGATCTGCTTGAACGACAACAAACCAATTCCGACGCTGTGCTGGTTGGTGTTCCTGCCTCACCCAACAAAGACCTGAAGGAAGTATTCAACAAATTATGTGATGCTGTCAACTGCCCTACTCTGCCAATAAAAAACATCTTTCGGGTTACACCATCGAATCGAATTTCGTCTTACGATGGCACTATAATTGTCAAGCTTATATCGTCATATGACAAGAACACCTTGCTAAACAATTGTAACACTCGTTACAAACAAACAAAAGCCAGTTTGACTCTACGAGACATTGGCATAGACTCAGATCAACGAATTTATCTGAATGACAGTCTCACAAAAAATAATTACATTTTACATCGAAGTGCGCTGAAACTCAAAAAAATTAATAAAATATCCGCCGTACGTACCATCAATGGACAAGTATTTGTACGAACACTCAATGGTGAGTCCAAGCTAATCACCTGTAATGAAGACCTGGCGAAGTTATAAATGTTAAATCATCATGCTGTTTAGTTTGTGCCATATTTTATTTATAGTGCTTTCGTTATCATTAAATACACATAATTATGTAATCTTTGTTTTTTTAATAGTTTGTATTTCCCTTTTCTCAACTACCTCTTTCCTTTTTGACTGTAATCAATGTCATTGCTATGTTGCTGTTGTTGCTCTTTTGTTACTCTCTCTTCTTTGTGTTTCTTTTGTGTTTCTAATTCGTTATGTTCTCTTTTCTGTTGCCTGTAATCAATGCATAACAGAGATTTAAGAAATTTGGGGAATCGTGTTGGTCCAGTGGGGAGTGGCATGAGTAAAACAAAAACTTTGCTAAATTTAATATGTACCGACAAAGCAGGTGTCCGCTTATGCCATTTAAACTCACAAAGTATTGTAAATAAAATTGATGAGCTGCGCTATTTATTTGAAGGGAGCTTAATGGATATCATATGCTTATCTGAAACCTGGTTAAATTGTAATATGAGAAGTGATCTTTTTAAATTAAATGGCTACAGATTGTTTCGCGCAGACCGTGCGAATCGACGAGGTGGAGGAGTTGCCATGTATGTCAAAAATAAATTTAAGTGTAAACTAATAAAACAGTCCACCCAGATAGATGAGTCTGAGTTTCTTTTTGTTGAAGTCTCACTAGACGGTAATAGATTTTTGGTAGGCGTAATATATTTAGCACCAGATGTAGCAAACGGTAATACACTTATAAATTTTCTTGAAGAATGGGGTGCATTGTATTCGAAATGTATTATGTGTGGCGATTTAAACCTAGATTTTTTAAATGATAGGAACAAGAATCTTCTGAAAATGGTGAAATCTTTGGGATTTTATTTAGCAAATGAAGATCAACCTACTCACTACATGCCAAACAAAATCCCGTCGCTTCTCGACGCTTTTTTGGTGTCCCAAGTTGAGCTAGTAGATCGGTATAGCCAGATCGGCGCACCAGGTTTCTCGCACCATGACTTAATTTGTTTAGTGTTGAATATCTTCCCGTCTAATCCTGTTAGTGTTGCAAATAAATATCGTGATTTTTCTTTAGTAAATATTGTCCCTCTGTTTGACGAATGCCAAAATCAAAATTGGTCACCGCTGTATTGTACATCTGATGTAAATGTTCAAGTCTCTGTTTTCTTTTTAATAAATATGTCCCGTTAAGAACTAGAAAGGTTAAAAACGTTTATACTCCTTGGCTTACAGAGTATATTAGGAAGTCAATGCAAGAGCGCGACATTCTACTCTATAGATGGCGTAGATACAAATGCCCATGGTTACTAGATGAGTACAAACGAGCTAGAAATGCCACAACTTCTTTAATACGCAAATCAAAAACACTTTATTTTACGAATAAGTTTTCCACCGAAAAATCAAGTGCAGCTTTTTGGAAAACTATTCGACAAATCGGAGTTCAAAATACAAACGTGAAAAATGATCGCGATGTAGATTTAGATGTCAATGAGCTAAACAAGAAATTTATTAATTCATTGTCACAAGTAGACAATAAAATTGATTTTTCCGCTTTTGACAACACTTCTCTTAATGCTTTGAGAACATTCTCATTACAATGTGTGGATAGTATATCTGTGGGTGAGGCGATCCTATCTATAAAGTCTAGGGCCCAGGGACTGGATGGCATTCATCCATCATTAGTAAAAATTCTCTTACCATTTATATATAAGCAAGTTACTCATATATTTAATACTATTATAACAACTGGTATATTCCCTGACTGTTGGAAAAACGCAAAAATTATACCTTTACCTAAGTCTTCCAGTCCAGGAAATATGGATTTTAGGCCTATCGCAATCCTTCCTTTCTTGAGTAAAGTGTTTGAGGAAATTGTAACTAAGCAAATGAAGATATATTTGGAAGAAGAGAAGTTAATAGCAGAACACCAATCAGGGTTCAGAGGTAACCACAGTTGTACTACAGCGGTATTAAAAGTAAGCGATGATGTTCGAATCGGTTTCGATGATGGTAGTTTTTCTAGATTTTTCAAAGTCTTTTGACTCAGTAAATCATCAAATCCTTTTATACAAATTAAAGAGTCAATATGCGTTTGAAGAATCTGTATGTAAGCTAATGGGATCATATCTTATTAATCGTACGCAAGCGGTGTACTACGGAAATAGAATTTCGACTAGTTTGCCGGTACAATTGGGTGTTCCACAGGGATCTGTATTGGGCCCCCTGCTTTTCACCCTGTTTATAAATGATATCTCCAAGTGCATCAGATATTGCAAACATAATATATATGCAGATGATGTCCAAATTTATTCACATTTTTCAAAATGCGATGAATCAGCAAGTGTAGCCTCGTTAAATAGTGATCTTTGCTCAGTATTCTCCTGGGGATACATTTCAATGTACATCTCAGCTGGGATGATCACGTGAACCACATTGTTTCTAAAATATATGGCATTCTTAGAGGCTTAAGCCCCACGAGACGATATCTCCCTACTGACATAAAGATGAAACTAGTGAAGTCCTATGTGCTGCCTTTCATTTTTTACGGTTGTGAGATTTTTTCTGATCTTGACTCAGAATCAACAAGGAAGTTAAATGTGGCTTTTAATAATTGTGCAAGATACGTCAACATTAGACGATTTGATCACATCTCAAATTATTCAAGTCAGATTGCAGGTTGTCCCCTACAAGCTCTTTTCAAATATAGGACGCTCCTCACATTGTTTAAAATAATTTATACTAGAACACCTAATTATTTATTTGACAAGCTTAAGTTCGCGCAGTCTCGGAGGTCATTACAGTTTATCATTCCCAGGCACAAATATTTAATAAGTAGTTGGCAATTCTTTGTTCATGCGGTTCGCCTATGGAACCAGCTTTCCCCTAACATTCGAAGGTTAAACACAATTGAACAATTTAAAAGAGTATATTAGGAAGTCAATGCAAGAGCGCGACATTCTATTCTATAGATGGCGTAGATACAAATGCCCATGGTTACTAGATGAGTACAAACGAGCTAGAAATGCCACAACTTCTTTAATACGCAAATCAAAAACACTTTATTTTACGAATAAGTTTTCCACCGAAAAATCAAGTGCAGCTTTTTGGAAAACTATTCGACAAATCGGAGTTCAAAATACAAACGTGAAAAATGATCGCGATGTAGATTTAGATGTCAATGAGCTAAACAAGAAATTTATTAATTCATTGTCACAAGTAGACAATAAAATTGATTTTTCCGCTTTTGACAACACTTCTCTTAATGCTTTGAGAACATTCTCATTACAATGTGTGGATAGTATATCTGTGGGTGAGGCGATCCTATCTATAAAGTCTAGGGCCCAGGGACTGGATGGCATTCATCCATCATTAGTAAAAATTCTCTTACCATTTATATATAAGCAAGTTACTCATATATTTAATACTATTATAACAACTGGTATATTCCCTGACTGTTGGAAAAACGCAAAAATTATACCTTTACCTAAGTCTTCCAGTCCAGGAAATATGGATTTTAGGCCTATCGCAATCCTTCCTTTCTTGAGTAAAGTGTTTGAGGAAATTGTAACTAAGCAAATGAAGATATATTTGGAAGAAGAGAAGTTAATAGCAGAACACCAATCAGGGTTCAGAGGTAACCACAGTTGTACTACAGCGGTATTAAAAGTAAGCGATGATGTTCGAATCGGTTTCGATGATGGTAGTTTTTCTAGATTTTTCAAAGGCTTTTGACTCAGTAAATCATCAAATCCTTTTATACAAATTAAAGAGTCAATATGCGTTTGAAGAATCTGTATGTAAGCTAATGGGATCATATCTTATTAATCGTACGCAAGCGGTGTACTACGGAAATAGAATTTCGACTAGTTTGCCGGTACAATTGGGTGTTCCACAGGGATCTGTATTGGGCCCCCTGCTTTTCACCCTGTTTATAAATGATATCTCCAAGTGCATCAGATATTGCAAACATCATATATATGCAGATGATGTCCAAATTTATTCACATTTTTCAAAATGCGATGAATCAGCAAGTGTAGCCTCGTTAAATAGTGATCTTTGCTCAGTATTCTCCTGGGGATACATTTCAATGTACATCTCAGCTGGGATGATCACGTGAACCACATTGTTTCTAAAATATATGGCATTCTTAGAGGCTTAAGCCCCACGAGACGATATCTCCCTACTGACATAAAGATGAAACTAGTGAAGTCCTATGTGCTGCCTTTCATTTTTTACGGTTGTGAGATTTTTTCTGATCTTGACTCAGAATCAACAAGGAAGTTAAATGTGGCTTTTAATAATTGTGCAAGATACGTCAACATTAGACGATTTGATCACATCTCAAATTATTCAAGTCAGATTGCAGGTTGTCCCCTACAAGCTCTTTTCAAATATAGGACGCTCCTCACATTGTTTAAAATAATTTATACTAGAACACCTAATTATTTATTTGACAAGCTTAAGTTCGCGCAGTCTCGGAGGTCATTACAGTTTATCATTCCCAGGCACAAATATTTAATAAGTAGTCGGCAATTCTTTGTTCATGCGGTTCGCCTATGGAACCAGCTTCCCCCTAACATTCGAAGGTTAAACACAATTGAACAATTTAAAAAACATCTATTTGATTACTATGAAAACAGCAGCAACTAAGTCATTTCATTTCCATCTCATTCCTGTTTTGTATCCGTCCTTATTTATTCCTTGCCCTTTAGACTAAGAAATTTCATGTAATTAGGAAATAAGAAATATTCGTTAAGCCAAATTATATCCTGTATGTCATCAAAAGTCAAAAACTTATATGTACAGAGTTGAATAAATAAATAAATAAATAAATAAATAAATAAATTCATAAAACACCTCCTCTTACACCATCTTTGGTTTTAGAGCCATATCGGTGTAGAAGTATACTGACTATTATCTGCTATAGCAGCGTTAGCTGCCATTTGTTTGTCGGTTATATTAAAGGGTGGGAGGTAAAGCTGGAATACACAGACAAGCTAATCTTTGTACTTTCCACAGACTGTCACGATGTACAACTTTATCTATGGCGGTCCACCAGACAATTTTTTAAACAAATTATGTTTATAATACCGTCTTTGCAATATCTGTTTATTGTTAAATCGTAGATTGATAAAATAGATAAAGAAATAAAATATAGCTAATAAGTAATGCGGGGTTGGAGTCCCCACATGCTGCCAATGGCTTTCTTGCAACAGCAGAGGACTATGGTATCTTTCCTTACTCTTACCTGGATATTGAGTTTCCAGCTAAGTACTTTAAGACAAGTTTAGTAGCGTATAGAGAAGGAGGGTCAATATGAGGTATTTTGTATTTCGTAGTGCAAAGAACCAGTTCTGTTTTCTAAGGGTTGCCCCCAGTCCACATTTTTCGGTCCATTTCGAGAGCTTGTCTAATGCATTTTGTATGAGTTTATTGATCATGTGAAGGTGTTTGCCGGATATAGCTATAGCGACATCGTCGTCAGCATATGAGATTACTTGGAATCCTATACTTTCCAGGAGTAGCAAAAGTTAATTTACTACAATGTTAGAAAGAATGGGGAGGATACCACCTTGGGGGGTGCCTCTGCAAGGGGACTCACTCAACTCCCGTTAGCTAGGAGTAGTAAATTATTCAACCTCTCTCGAGTTACTTAAAAGAAAAAGTGCATGTAGACAAGCCACAAGCCCTACACCTGAAGGGGGCCATTTGAATGATATAATTTTTCACACTTAAGATAAATACAAATTAAAGAACTAAATAAAATTTTGTATTTTCTCCCTTACTATGTTTTTTTTTTTGTGTTCTGGATGTTTTGTAATAATTGCTTACATTCGTGTTAGAAACTATAGCCGTGTTTTTTATTAAGTGAGTACATACTCACTTTTCAATTTACCCGCACTAAAAAAACAAATTCGCTTGCTATAACACTAGGTAAAATTCTCCAAGTAAACCATTTACTTGGACAGCAGTTTCACACTGAAATCGGATAAAGGATGGACGAAAATTTGTTTTTGGCATTTGTAATTGGATGTGTCCGTAAGTTTTCCTTTTTTTTAAATGAAGTTGATAAATGCAGTGCTTTTTTTGATTGGCTAAAATATATTTATTTTATTAATAGGAATATTTTTTCGTGCTGTATTGAATTGAAAAGCCTAAAAAAAATCATAAAAATGCGTTTATATATGGAAAACTGTAAGCCCCTGGGAAAAGCTTTGTATAGTGAATTTGTTGGTAACATTATAGCGCACCAAAATAAGACAAAAAAAAAAATTAAAATTACTAGCACACTTTCCCGAGATTAATGCGATTTTGGCTTATAAGTATTGATAAAAAAAGAAACGTAAAAAAATTGTGTTTGAAGACCAATAACTCGAAAATGAAAGCTGGAATGGTAACGCCATGGCCGGCAGCTGTGATAAATATTGATCAACTGTTGGTTGCTCTGAGTTTAATACACCAGAATCTACTTCTCCGAATGAACTTTTTTAAACCCCATGTGCATAACTCCGTGAGTGTTGGGTATAGACGCACCCTCCCAAAAGTTTTTTTTTATAACATGGACCAATGAATGAATAGTTCTCCGTTCTAAAAAAAAATATTTTTAAAAACTAGCTTTAATGAACTAAAAAGTAAGAAAATAAGTTTTTCCCGAGTCACCAATGTGTGACTATAAATTAAAGCTTGGGGCACTCAGGCACAAGACCACACATACACGATGTGCAACGAGGACGGAAGAAGAATTAGCAGAACACATTTTGTGCCACTGTTACTGTTTAGTTAGACCTCGTCATCGTCATTTGGTCAAATTTTACCTCGAGCCTGAGTGCCCCAAGCTTTAATTTATAGTCACACGTTGGTGACTCGGGAAAAATTATTTTTTTACTTTTTAGTTCATTAAAGCTTGTTCTTAAAAATATTTTTTTTATCTCTATATTAATTTTCAACTTTTTAGTATCTGAATTTTTTTTACAAATTTACGTCTATACGTATGTATGTATATTAGCTTGGGTGGGTTGGATATGAGAGAGTTTACTCAATATGTTTGAGATTCTACTCGCCCTTTCATTTGATACCCATGCCATGGTGGTTGTGAAGAAAAAGGTAATTCGCCATCTTGGGGCACCCACCATATTGAATTTAGAATGATGTCACTTGGCTAGTCTAATTCTGCTTGTCAATCCCTTTAAGTTGATACCCATATTAAGGAGGTCGTGAAGATAACGGTAATCCTCCATCTTATGTCGTCCGCCATATTAGATTTACAGCGTCATAAAATATACTATATTGTTTGAGATTCTATTCGTCAAACCATACTATTTGAAATCCATGTCATGCGGGTTGTGAAGAAAAAAGTAATCCGCCATCTTATGGCATCCACCATATTGAATTTAGAATCACGTCACTTAGCTAATCGTATTCGACTTGTCAAATCCTTTCATTTGATACCCATATTTCGGAGGTCGGGAAGATAACGGTCATCTTCCATCTTTGGGCGGCCACCATATTGAATTTTAAATGTTACTTACTCTATCGTATTCTACTTGTCAAACCCTTTCATTTGATACCCATATTTAGGAGGTCGTGAAGATAATGGTAATCCTCCATCTTTGGGCGTTAATTAAATACATATGCATCTATATTTTTAAACTATTGAGTATTGACCATCAAAACGTTGAAAAACTAAGACAAACAATTTAATTTGACTTGCATATGTCAAGAATTTAAAGAAATGTGACAATTTGAAAATCACAAAACAGCTGCACAAAAAGTGAGTATAGAAGTGAGTAGTTACGTCGGAGCCATCATTCCCCTTCCGTAACAATGGCCTCTCCCACCCCCTTTCACCATTTTGAATATGAAACCTAACGGTTCCCCCCCACTTCCCCTACATAATACCCAATCATCCCATGTACAGCCTGCGTGATCCGTTACACGCGCTGTCCAATCCTGCACACGTTTGCATTTCCGCTACACGCGCAGTTACTCGGCACTTCTGTTTTTCCCAAACGATAAAATGCAACGATAGCATTTATAAATAATAAATACAGGTAGAAGAGTCCAAGGTAGGAGAGTTGTAATTTAGATCTTGACATAGAGAAGTGCAGCCTCGCTTTGGACAGCGGCTTCTCTTTGCTCAAATAATAATAAGTTAAGAATTATAATAAAATGAAATAATAATAAAATAATATCGTAACTCAACCAATGTGTTTTTTTTTAACAATTGGGAAAGTAAAAACGAAACTGGGGCAGTCGGTAGTTCTTGAGTACGCGATAAAGAATCGATAAAGAACTTTTAACCCGCGGTTAATGTTAATTATTAAACTCAAGTGGAAGTAAAGTGACGATAATATCGAATAAGATATAAATCATCAAAAGCGATCAAGCTGAAGTGCAAAAAAGTGATACTATCGAATAAGATATAAATCATCAAAAGCGATCAAGCTGAAGTGCAAATAAAGTGATACTATCGAATAAGATATAAATCATCAAAAGCGATCAAGCTGAAGTGCAAATAAAGTGATACTATCGAATAAGATATAAATCATCAAAAGCGATCAAGCTGAAGTGCAAATAAAGTGATACTATCGAATAAGATATAAATCATCAAAAGCGATCAAGCTGAAGTGCAAATAAAGTGATACTATCGAATAAGATATAAATCATCAAAAGCGATCAAGCTCAAATTAATGCAAATCAATTTAGTGAAAAGAAAAATCCAATAAGCGCAAATTAAATGCAAGTAAATTTAGTGCAACGAAAAATTCAGTAAGCGCAAATAACAAGAGCGATAAAGCTCAGGGCATGAAACATAGCTATATACAGTACAAAGTAAAATAAAGTACAACAATACAAGTGCCTAATTGTGAACGGAAAACTTAAAAATCCGACCAGCCTGGACGAGGAGCAACGAAGAAGAAAACGCAGACAAGAAATTGACGAGAGGCGAAACCTTGAATTAGCAAAGATGACATCAGAAGGAGCAACTGCTGGCGTAAGTCAACTTACACTTAGTATAGATCCTCTAAAATATCTAAATAATCTCTCAAATTATGACGGGAATAGAGACAATCTTCACAATTTTATCGATTTGGTAGACAGAATTTACCCAACCCTCGGTAGATATAATGAAACAGGGCAATTGTTCTTTTTTGATATTATTAAAAACAAACTAGTAGGCAAGGCTAGGGAAGCTATTGAAATAAATAATAGTGTCAGTAAATGGGATGACGTAAAGAAGTTATTTTTTCAATACTTTGGGGACAAAAAGACCACTGAACAGCTTTATGATGATCTTAGAGCCTTACCATTCAAAAATCATTGTCAGGAATATTATAATAATATTAAGATAATCCTAAGACGACTTAATAACAAAACTAGAACAGATAGAGGTCACAGTCAGACAGAAGTAGAACAAAACTGCAAAGCGGCACTGCGAATCTTCATTAGCAAGATCCCAGAGCCAATGAAGGGGCTTCTGCATTGCAGAAACCCAGATAACTTAGAAGAGGCAATGCAGATCTTGTCAGAGACAGGATATGCGTAGTCAAGAGGTAACTTTAGGGAAGATAGAACCAATAACTTCAATCAGGGTCGACATTTTAATAGAAATACTCATCAACAACAACACAACAGACCTTACAGCTCAGGTGACGGACATTACAGACAACAATTTTACGAAGACAACACAGGTAGAAGCAACCAGATCAGAACAAATAGGAGTAATCAGTTAAGGACAAATCAAAGTAGTCAATCTAGAATAAACCCAAACAACCCCTTTAGAAACAATCGCAATAACACCTCAGAGCCAATGGACACACTGTCGGCAGTGACCGGGCAAATTAATAAGTTAGAGAGAAATCAAAATTTTCGGGAAAGAGGCCCAACAGCCGACTACCCTATATAGTTGTTGAAACGAAAAACAACTACAGCCTAAGAATACTAATCGACACAGGATCAGATGTCAGTATTCTTAACCCAGGGATATGCCATCCCAAATGGCAACAAGAAATGCAAAAACCACTTAAAATTTTAACAACTAGCACACCCATATTCATAGATAAGAAGGTAAAAATCCCATTGTTCAAAGAATTTGGAAAACCAGATAAGACCGCGGAATTTTTAGAATTTAAATTTCACGACAACTTCGACGGGTTAATAGGAAACAACATCCTATTACCAATAGAGGCAATTCTCGATTTTAAGAGGAGACTTCTAACGGTAGGTGAAAGCAAGATTCAAATTTTTTTTAACAAATACGAGGAAGAAGAAACGTACGAAAAGTACAAAAAACAAATCCCCCACTTGGAAATCTATAATACAGAAATGAGTGTACAACCAATCTTGAATCAAATACGAACGCAACACTTAAATAGGGAAGAAAAAGAAGCCATGATAAAATTAGTTACACAATATTCAACAATTTTTTTTCAAGAGGGAACCGATCTCTCCTTTACAAGCGCGATTAAGCACGAGATAAAGACTAAGAACGAAATTCCAATTTACACTCGTAACTATAGATATCCAGAGGTCCATCGAAATGAGGTCGAGTCTTAGATAAATGAGATGTTGAAACAGGGAATAATTCGCCCTAGCAACTCGCCTTATTCAGCCCCAATTTGGGTCGTCCCAAAGAAAGCGGACGCTTCAGGCTTAAAAAAATGGAGGATTGTAATTGATTATAGAAAGCTCAACGAGGTTTCTATCGATGACAAATTCCCTATCCCTAACATTGACGACATCTTCGACAAATTAGGGAAGGCCCAATATTTTACGACACTTGATTTGGCCAAAGGTTTTCACCAAATCGAGATAGCCAACAATGACGTAAAAAAGACCGCATTTTCAACTAATAACGGGCATTATGAATTCCTGAGAATGCTGTTCGGACTAAAGAATGCTCCGGCGACATTCCAGAGGATGATGAACTCTGTACTGGCGGAATACATCGGAAAAATCTGCCTGGTGTACATGGACGATGTGATAATATTTTCAACCAGCCTACAAGAACACATAATTTCGATTAAGAAAGTGTTCCAAAAGCTGAAAGAAGTCAATTTAAAAGTCTAGCTCGACAAGAGCGAGTTTTTAAGAAGGGAAACAGAATTTTTGGGACATGTCATAACGACAGAAGGTATCAAACCCAACCCCCAGAAAATCGAAGCCATATTAAATTATAAACTTCCCAAAACTCAAAAGCAAATAAAGGCGTTTCTCGGTATTATGGGCTACTACCGGAAATTCATAAAAGACTACTCCAAAGTAGCAAAGCCCATGACTATCTGTTTAAAGAAAGGAGCCAAAATTAATATGAGCGATCTGGACTACAATCAAAGTTTTGAAAATCTGAAAACTTTGATTACATCCGAACCAATACTTAAACGTCCTGACTTCACTAAGAAGTTTACACTAACGACAGACGCCTCAAACTACGCAATCGGTGCTGTCTTATCCCAAGATGGCCATCCAACCTGCTATGCTAGCCGTACTCTGAATAACCACGAGACCAATTATTCAACCGTAGAAAAGGAACTACTCGCCATAGTTTGGGCGACCAAATATTTCAGGCCTTATTTATATGGTAGGAAGTTCACGATCAGGACGGACCATCGTCCATTAGTTTGGTTGAGTTCATTAAAGGAACCCAACACTAAACTACAGAGGTGGAAAATAAAGCTTGAGGAGTTCAACTTTGAAGTAGAATACGTTAAAGGCAAAGACAACCAGGTAGCAGACGGGGGATCCAGGATAGAAATTTATCTCAACGAAAATACAGATCAACAGAATAACGAAAATGTAGAAAATTTAGAAACCCAATCAATAGTCGCAACTATTCACAGTGCAAATGAGGATAGTAGTGACCAAATCCTAATAGTAGAGACACCCTTAAATATATATAAAACCCAGATAGTTTTGAATACAACAGACAAATTAAATAGTCACAAGATATATAATACATTTAAAAAGAGAAGAATTGTTATAGATTTAAAAGATTTTAGGGAAGACTTTGTTCTAGACATAATGAAGAAATTCCTGCCACACAAAGGAATTGTTGGCATCTATTCCAACCACGATCACATGTTCGCAAAATTCCAAGAGTTATATCTGAAATACTTCAGTAAAAATAAACTCCTAAAAGTAATAAAATGTAGTAAATTCCTAGGTGACATAGACGACGAAGAGAAATTGGCACAGGTCATAACCAAAACACACAAGTTACTCAACCATAGAGGCATTAATGCAACTTACGAAGAAATTAAAGACGTTTACTATGCCCCCAAACTTAAGGAGAACATTCAAAAGTTGATATACAATTGCGAAATTTGTAATAAGTCAAAATACGACAGACAACCATGCAAACTTCCAATGAAATTTACTGAGACACCAACAAAGACTAACCAAATCGTACATATAGACATATGGTACGCTAACATTAACCTCATGTATGTAACAATGATTGATAAATTCACAAAACTTGCCATGGTCCAAGAAATCAGGCATAGAACTTGGGTAGAACTACTGAAAACGTTAAAAATTAGGTTTGCAACATTAGGCATTCCACACAGAATAGTCACAGACGGAGAGAGCGGATTCTCCGCAATCTTAATCAAAGAATACTTAAAAGAAAATAACCTCGAACTACACATAACCACCCCATACCGTAAGACAGGTAATTCAGATATTGAAAGGTTTCACTCAACACTAAACGAACATATTAGGACATTTAGTGCAGATGATAGTAACAGAGACACTTTACGCAATAAAGTTTTAAAGGCGGTTACCATATACAATAGAACTATTCATTCTGCTACACATAAAAGACCAATAGATTTTACAAATGGAGAAATAAAGAGTGAAGATTATCCGAAAATTGTAGAGTTAGTGAAGAAAAATAAGAAAAAATATATTGATAAGTTTAATAAGGATAGGACAGATACAGATCTTAGAGAAGGAGAGCAGTTATACCTAAAAAATAGATGTAGTAATAAACTTAAGCCAGTATACAAGAAATCGAACCCCGAAATAATAGGTAAAGACCACGTTAGAGACGAAAGAGGAAGCAAATTTCATAAGACACAGATAAAACGCAAATTTAAATATGAAAACTCATAAAATTTCAGATACTAATACTACTGACAATAATGACAATGAGGACACAAGGACAAAAGATCGACATACTTAACTTAGACAATGGACAGGGATACGTCACGATAAGAGATCAACAACTTCAGGTTATAACAGGTTACACAAAGTTACTTCACTGTGTAAATTTAACATTATGGACCGACAACCTAGATATAATTGAACATAACATTAACAAGTTAAATTACAAGAAAAAATACCCAACCATAATACATAGTTTCAACATATTAGCTCAAGAAATAGAAAGTCTAGTGAAAAAACGCCATCACCAAGCAAGAAGAGGTTTAGTTAATATAATAGGAAAGGGCTTAAAATATCTAACAGGAGTGATGGACTATGATGACGAGCAGCAAATCATGCAAAGCTTAGAAACAAACAGAAAAAATAACCAAAATGTAATCGATGGGTTGAACGACCAAATCCGAATAAATTACCATTTCGATGAACTCATAGACAATATAACAAGACATATAAACGGACAGCAACTAGAAATAAAAAGACAACTTCAAGGACTAGGAAACGCAATAAAGAGGGAATTTTCAGAAATCGCCCACATGCAGCAGGCATTTCAAATACAATACGACATACAGCTACTAAAAGAACAGGTTCGAAAAGTTAAAGAAAACTTATTGGCAAGCCAACTCGGAGTCTTGGGAAGGGACTTTCTGTCACCAAAAGAGATAGAGAAATTTAATATAACAACAAATGAATTGTCAAATATTAAAAGCTCTGTAATTAGTTATGATGAACAAATAATTTTTGTATTAATGATGCCAAATTATTCAAATGTCAAATATTTTAAGATTTTAATTGAACCTATACCAAATAATAAAAAACTAGAGTTAGCTACTTCTTATAGAGAATTTATTAGCGACGGAAAATATAACTACAATAATATAAATGGGACAATTAAAATAAAACATTTAAAACTAATTAAAGATACTTGTATTTCTAATATTTTTACTCAAAAACCCATATGTGATTTTAAGAATAATACAAACATTGAAATTAAACAGCTGTCCAACAACACTGTAATCACTAAAAACATTCCGTATACGCAAATAATTCATAATTGTCATAATTATAGTGCAAACCTAATGGGTAATAACTTGATAAGATTTGAAAACTGTAAATTAAATATTAACGATATAAAATATGAAAATTTTGTTATATATGATAACTTTATCATACCAAACTTTAATAATGTAACCATAAGAAAAATTGAAATGGACTTTTCTGCTGAGGCAATTAGCACAAAACACTTAGAAAATAGGAAATTGATAGAGGAAATTAAACTCAGAAATATCGCGCATGAACATGCAAATTTTGGAGTAACATTCATTATAGTTACAATTCTAATTGCAATTACATTTGCATTACTAAAGAAACATAAAGTCAGTAAAACCAACGTTAAAGTTGAAACTAAGAATATGGATTCTTCGGAGCAGAATCTTAAGGGGGGAGGAGTTACGTCGGAGCCATCATTCCCCTTCCGTAACAATGGCCTCTCCCACCCCCTTTCACCATTTTGAATATGAAACCTAACGGTTCCCCCCACTTCCCCTACATAATACCCAATCATCCCATGCACAGCCTGCGTGATCCGTTACACGCGCTGTCCAATCCTGCACACGTTTGCATTTCCGCTACACGCGCAGTTACTCGACACTTCTGTTTTTCCCAAACGATAAAATGCAACGATAGCATTTATAAATAATAAATACAGGTAGAAGAGTCCAAGGTAGGAGAGTTGTAATTTAGATCTTGACATAGAGAAGTGCAGCCTCGCTTTGGACAGCGGCTTCTCTTTGCTCAAATAATAATAAGTTAAGAATTATAATAAAATGAAATAATAATAAAATAATATCGTAACTCAACCAATGTGTTTTTTTTTAACAATTGGGAAAGTAAAAACGAAACTGAGTATATCCTTTTTTTTGTGATTCCAAAAGTGAGTATGTACTCACTTTAGAAAAAACACGGCTTATAACTATATACTGAGCAGTGCAACATACCTACATACATATGTTTGTATGACCCTAGATCCGCACCTTACTCAGCGGAGTGAAAGAGAGTCGAGCTAGTTAGTTCAACTCGAAAAAGACAAGTGCATGCTTCTAATTTCTATTGTTTCCTGAGCCATTCCATCTTACCAATTGTACTGCCTCTTATTAAATTAAATAATTTGAATTTGTATAGCTTTTAAAACTTTTAAATAAATATGCACTTGAATTGAAATGTTGTGCGGATTACTTACTTGTATTTTTTTCATTTTCTGGCGTTTCTTAAATGTATATATCAGATGAGTAAAAGTTGATCCTTTGACATAATAAATCATTCATAAAATCTATCAGTATGGAACAATCCTTGCTAGGCCCACACCATAACTGACATATTCCTGGCCTCTTCGATAATCAGAACAAGGACTTTGCTATTAACTTATGGATAATAGAATTCAGGAAAATAAGGTTACCAGCCAGCTACCGGTTCTGTTTGCTATGACATGTTCTGAGAAAATGCGAAAAGTTAAATTGAATTGCATTCAACTTTTATCATGGAAAGATGAGACTACCATGTTGACCCATCAGATCGATAGAATATACATATATGTACAAGTAGACGTTTAGAATGTACATACTTTGTTAAACTCAGTAGAAATTACCATATACTACATAATGTATGTATGCACATTCGTGTGATGGCAGGTATGCTCTTGGATTTCAGTTACGTAAAAACAATACATATATCCGTACATATATGAATAGCCAAGTGTGTAGTGTAATCTAACTGTCCCGTAAATCTACATATCCATGTGTGGAAACAATCCTTAACTTGTGTTATGAATAGACATAGTGCATCTAAATTGATATCCTTTATGGAATGATTTTAAGGCGAATAGACAGAGTACCTAAACCTATTCTGGTGAGGTAAATATTGACTTGGGTGACCACTTAAAAGTTTCTTGCCTTATATACTCTTTAGACTAAGACAGGACGCTGAGAATGGCATTCTGTTAATATCCACTTTATCGAAGAAGGTGGTAATTTCAATGCAAAGTAGCCGAGTGAGTCCTAAAGGTGTTGAGAACTCTGGAAACGATAAATATGTTGATTTTAGTCACGTCTGAGTTTGATGCAAATTGAGTTATAACTTTGGATCACTGCAAAGCATACGACCCTATATTCACAACAACATTGCATGCATAGCTTCAACTGTTGAATATTTATAAAGGATGGCGATTGGCGAGTATTCGGCCATAAAGTGAGTATGTGTGCTGTTATAACTAGTCGATGCATTGGAGGTGAGATAAGTTGATTATTGAAATATTCATGTATGTATAATTTTATTATGCGGTGCATATTGGGGCTCTTCACAAATTAAGCAGTGTTTCTGTTGGTATAGTTTGCTTGTAGCACAGCTTTTAACATGAACCAATACTCGTATTAAGTAAAAACACATTTGACTTGACCAATGATCTTGTGATCAGACCAGATAACTATCTCTATTTGTAAGAATGCTACAGATAAATAGATTTTGCACTCATCTAGGAAGTGCAGATTGTTCTTAAATTGTAGATAATTTATGGGGGGTTAGTAAGAGTGAATAGATATCAGTTAATATTAAGGTGTCAAAACAGTACAGTGGTTAAAGCCTGCTTTTAAGATATAGATAGTCAACGTGATTTGGAATTTATGGTTGTAGAGCTCTTTTTGCTACTGGTGAAACTAGTAGAGAAGACATCCATTCCATATTGACAGGCATTTAATTAATGACATTTATACTACTCGTGCATCGCGCTCAAGAAAACGATTAAAGAAACAGGCCACGAAATTCGGAGAAAAGGAAGCGGAAGGTAAAATATATTGATTAGGTCACCTTGAAGGAAGACGTATGTAATGCACTTACAGTTACAGAGAACTTACTGAGAATTTAATTAGGCCTACAGTGGTACCCAGGTGGCAACGGTGAGCTTATCAACAGAAGCAGCAGAGCACCTTATTGAATCCAACGTAGCATATGTTGAAGGGTTCGGCCAATGAAAATGCGTGCGCATGAAGAATACTACCCATCAGTTTATTGGTGGACTGAAGATATCGCGCTAAATGTCACTGCGCCAGGAGACAGTGTCAATGCAACTCCAATATCGGCATAAAGTGGCCCGAAAAGAACTGAAAACGACAATAAAAACTGGCAAACGTAAGCGTCTGGAGGAGAGCGTACCAAGTAGTGATGAAGAAGTTGAACGTTTTTCGAGCCCCATTTTTTTTTATTTAACACTATCAGATCTGTGGCATGGTGTGCTTAATACAAGCAACAACAACAAGCAGAAATTTGCCAGGGCAAAATATGCATCAACAGGCTCATCATTTAGTGCTGGTGTTAGTGGTTAGGCTACGCTACATTTCAACACTACCACTAGCAATAAATAAACAAATATAAGAACAAATATACATAATTAGAATTTATGTTCGAGGAACTACATTACGCAATACATTTTTTAGTGTAATCTTGTTAAGAATAAAGTCAAGAAAGTTTACATTTAAATTATAGATTTTACTCATGCGGCTAATAGGCTCATGCATATCGTGATGAGGAGTAACTCTATACTACGCAGGCAATGTGATCCCCCACGGAAGTTTAATCCTAAACAGGATAATAGGTCAGGTGCATCAATCAGACCTGAGATCAGTTGATGCATAAAAATGATATCGTTTTTAACCCTTTTTTGAGCCAAAGGTTGCATTTGCAACAGTTTTATCCGATGCAAATATGGAGGGAGGTTAAAAGGATCGTCCCAGGGAAGAACTTTCAATGCTTTCTGATAAGGTGTCCATAGTTGCGAAGCATATTCGAGGTGAGGACGGACAAGACTGTTAAATAGTGAGAGTGACATTAGGATTTTTAAATTCTTTACACCATCTTCTAACGAAACCTAGCATTGAATTTGATTTACTGACAATGTGGTTTATATGCTCTTTAAAATCAAGTTCAGGGCTAAAATAAACCCCCAGGTCATTAAAACTATAAACCCGACTGAGAGAGTGATTCGATATCAAGTAATTGAATATATTCGGAAGGTAATGGAATGACACTTGAGTGGGTTAAGGACTAAACCGTTTTTACAGCACCAGATACTGAAGCTATCAATATCTGATTGCAGAAGTCTACAATCATTTATGGTTGTAATTACTTTACTGATCTTCATATCGTCGGCAAATATAAGGATGTTGCTATGTTTTATGATTGATGGAACATTGATAGCAAGAATAAATAAAAGTGGCTCCCATTAGGGACGCCGGATCCTGCTAAGAAGGAATCTAAAAGACAACCTCTAAATTTAACCTGATATGACCTCTGCTGGAGGTAAGAGCCAACCCACGAAATAAACATTGGGGGAAAACCTAACGCCTCGAGTTTGTAGATAATAATATCATGAGAAAGCTGATCGAAAGCTTTGAAGAAGTCAGTGTACACACAGTCCACCTCATGACCACTTTCTAGGGCATTGGAACAGTTATGGGAGAATGTTAACAGGCTTGTGACAGTAGACCTGTTTCTAACGAATCCATGTTGTTCTGTACAAATAACTACCCGACAAAGAAAAGTCAGGCTTTCACACACAACTTGCTCAAATAATTTTGGAATGCATGACAACTTTGAAATCGGTCTGTAGTTCGTAATAATATTTCTATCGCCTTTCTTAAAGACGGGCGTAATAAACGATTGCTTCCAAAAGCTAGGGAAATCTCCAGTTGATATGGAGATCTCAAAAAGAGAGTTCAATGGCAGAACAATGACATCACTGCATTTTTTCGGGACTATTGGAAGAACGCCGTCAGGACCTGAAGAGTAATCATCTTTCAGATATGAAATAAGTTTCGAAATAGTCTCCAAGTCTAAGGCAATGTTGGTAAAGCCAACTTGAGGAACATCTTTGAGATGCTCAAAGTATTCATCATCAATACTAAGCGGTACATCGTTAAAAGATTTACGAAAATTATCCGCGAAAGAGTTGCAAATATCAACAGGGTCATTAAAAACGCTGTTATTATAAGAAAACTCTGCTGGATATCCGTCAGAATTTTTCTTGGAATTAACCAAGCTCCAAAATTGTTTCGGGTTATTCCTAAGTGAGGTTTCCATTGTGCTTATATAGTCACTGTATAAGCTGCTTGAAAGCACTTTGATTAAATATTAAAGTCATTTGGGCTGAGACTTTTAATATAATTTTTCCATGCTCTATTTCTTTTATTTCGTAGAGTTTTCAGATCTTTAGTGTACCAAGGATGGTTCGAGATTGCATTTTTCGATAATTTCGTTGGTATACAACTTCTTATACAATCGTTTATGATACTGTAAAAGCATTTTACTGCATCCTCAACATTAGGTAAAACATTTAGGTCTTGTAGATTGGAGCACCTTATTCTTTCAGACAGTTGCTGATAATTAGCCCGTCGAAAGTCAATGATATACGAGCCATCATTAGGGTCACTATTATCATAAATATGACAGCTCAAGTCAAAAAATACATCCAAGGGTGGATGATGTCTATCTATGTTAGTTATGCTTGAACAAGATTCTTGAACAACAGTACTATCAGCGTCAGAGGAAAAAACCAAATCGAGAGTTCGATTATTGAAGTTCTTAATACAGCTGATTTGCTGTAAGTCAAAAGACGTAATGGAGTCAAGTTTAATAAGCTCCTGCTGAGCGGAATTAAACGATGCTGTAAGATAGGATCCATCCTCCGATGGAACCCAGATCGTTTGTGGCAAGTTGAAGTCGCCGAGCAATAAAATGTCATTTTCCGAGCAGGACAAGTCATGAGCGAAAGCTCAGAATACAATGATGTATCACTATTAGGAGGAATGTATGAATTAATGATAAAGACAGTTTTGTCCTCAGTACAAATTTTAATACAAATAGTTTCTGTGTTCAAAGGGAAAGGAACATTGATTAAACTGGAACTGAGGTGAGAACGAACTGCAATAAGCACCCCACCACCCAACCCTTTGCAACTATCCACATGACGATCTTTTCTATATACTAGGAACTCGGAGTTGAAGAGTTCCGTGTCCAAAATATTGGCGTTCAACCAAGTCCCTGTAAAAACAAAATTGTTATGCAATAACATTAAGGACATTAAGAACGCCTTCATCACTGCGAGCTGGAAACATATCGTGAAAGTGCTACGAAATATGAAAGTAGTATCCTACATCAGGGAAATTTTGAAGAACTATTTCGGGAAAGAGGTTTTTTCTATGATACGGATGATGTGTGGAGGAATATACATAATATAATATGCACGGACCACGGTTCGGTCCTGGGATGAATATTACGGAAACTCATGTACGAGGCGTTTTTTGTCTTGAAATAACAGTTTTGTAGATTACTAAGGTACACCATCATATATGTGTACATACATATGGAAGCATGAGTACGTATAAAATGGCCTTGTTAATAGTACATATCTAGATTTTTAGAGAGAGATTAGATTAGATTAGATTTATTAATAGATTTAATAATAATAGTACATATCTATATAGTCCGATGCTACACGTTTACTTTTGAGTTATGACTCTCACAAGTGTATCTTATGAAACCAAAATGAGATAAAAAAAATAGCAACCCGGGTAGGGGCACTGCCATCGGGGACGCTTTTGAGTCCTTTTGCCTTTTTTTCGTTGATGGGACCCGGGAGCCCACTACTCGAAAAAGTAACGTATCTTTCAAAAATAAAATTAAGTATTACATACATAGTTTATATTAATTTGCCGTTTTTGGCAGAAATATTGCATTCTTTCTTAAAAATACAACTGAGACCCCTGTTACGATAGTTTCCATTCGTTATATGTACTTCCAGTGTCCTTATTGCTAGATTATGGAAAAAAAAAAATAAATGGACCAACATTTTGGGTTTTCTAATGCACCAAAACATAAAATGAAGGATAGTTATCAAATTCCGCGAACGGGAAGAAGGATCACAATGGAATCACACAAACCTCTCGGGGTGGCTGTTTAAATGCGAAGAGATGCGACTTAAGTTGTTGGCCATGCTTTTTCATTGTATTACTCTGGCTACAAATGCACATTCCCTTTACACTGGTGGTTACTATTCTAGTTGCGATTTCTTCAGCGTATACTGAGTTTAAATAAGGTGGCATGTAATCAATTTTAAGATACATACACACATTTAGAAACAAAATTGCGCGAAACTCTCTCCCGATTAAAGAACAAACAGCACAATTTTTCGAACGAAGTAAAGATAATTATACAACCCAAAAAGTCTTATTTGCCACAAAAATAAAATTATCGAAAGATTCAAAGATGTATTGTAATGTACTTTAAAAAAAAAACTGAACTAGCGGTGAATTTGAATTCATTTTGCTTAAAGCTTTCTATGGCTGCATTTCAAAGCTTCGCAAGCCTACTATTTCCAGAAATATTGCGAGCTGAAATTTAAGGTAAAGCCTAGTACGCTGCTGATGCGAAACGAAATTTTCCTGTGGTCTCCAAATCGAGTGCGAAAAGCTTGCGAAATATCGACGAAAAAAAATGTATGGAGAGTTCAATCAGCTGCTGGAAAATAAAACTGACAGCACAATAAAAACGAAAAAAACTAAACACAAACACGAGACCGAAAATACAAAATACGAAAAAAACACAAAAGTCAAAATTCCGCAAGGAATTAATGAAAGATTTAAATATATTCTTCAACAAAATCAAAATAACGACAAATTTGAAGAGGATTTAATAACATCTTCTGCAACTGTTGTTCTTTCATTGGTTTCTGCCGCACTGGAACTGGCGCCAAAGTATGTAGGTGGTATATTATCCAGGAAGTCGTCAGCTTCAAAAATATTCTTTTTCTCTAAAATTTGCACTAGGACTTCACATTTTTACGGTACAAAAACCGTAACACGAAACACAAACATGAAACCGAAAATATAAAATACGAATAAAATGCAAAAGTCAAAATTTCGCAAGGATTACTGTACCGGACAATAAATTCTGTGCGAAAACTGAGTGGAGAGGTTTATCTAATACAATCACCATCAGCATAATTTCGCAGCGGAACAGCGTACTGCAAAACGAATATCACGACGAAATTTTCCGTTTTCGGTTTCGTTGTGTCACTTTTGTATGGGATTTTTCGTTTCGCATCAGCAGCGTACTAGGCTTGAATCAAAACCGATGTATGAATTCTTCATACATTTATACCCCGTTCAGACACGGCGGAAACCGCGCGGTTTTAAATCATTTTGGTTTAATTTTTTTTTGCTTTCGGAATGTGCTGCTAAAGATATGCTAAATAATACCAAAAATAATTGTACTTCAAGGATAGTTCATTTGTTCATTTGAATAAAGAAAATATCACCACTTTTCTATTATTATGTTTTATTATTACCAATAATAATTGTTTTCTAATTTTACTAAGTACACAAATTGTATATAATAATTCTTAAATTACTATACGTTTATAAGCTAATTGACATTCGATGACATCACGCTCCAGAATAGTAGAGGCATATGTAGATTCTCCAAATATTGAGCAGGGCTTATGGCCTACATTCGTTCGAAGCTGTAACTAAAATTAAAAAAGAAAATGAATAAAAAATTTCAATTTATAACAACAACAATAACAATCAACAATATTACTAATTTTTCTGAACATAAAAATTATCATTTTGAGAATTAATGTTAACACTTTTATTTTATTTTTATTTAGTTTTAATTGTTGGTAATGCTGTGCCAAAATAAACAATCTGAAAGCTCTTCAAGCGGAATAAAAGCTCTTCTGCCATTAGTATTTATGATCCAATACTTGTTTAAGTACAGGCAACGCATAACTTTAGGACCTCTGACTCAGAACGGCCGAGCACCTCCGCCTCTGAATAAAATTACCTAGTGTGCATTTGGAGAAATTCGCCAAATAAAAATTTTTTGTCGACTCCATAAGCAGAACATTTGGATTTTTTAATTTTTTTTCAGATTATTTAGCACTCTGGGACTTTCACTCCACCCCCCAATTTTGGTCACCGCTTTACATTGGCGCCCTTCTTGTGGCCAGGCTAATAATAGCTGAAGAACAACACGGTAGATTTACCACGAAGAAGTGCCCGCATCGCGGCAAACTACCCAGCAGAGCAACCAGTGATGGCATTTACCAAGAAGCAAGTACAGCGTATGCTCGTTACAGTCATGCAGCAACACAGGAGAGATGGAACTTTTAGCAAAGGGAAAGGGACGCATTGAAAGTAGAACAGTTCATCGCAATGCTGATGTAATTAAGGGATTTGCTCTGCTTCTGGAAGGTGATGCCCGAAGTTGGTGGCAAGGAATTAAAACCAAAGTGGGAACATGGCGGGACGTAATTTCTTCGCTAAGAAGTGCATTCGCCCCTACTAAGCCTGTATATAAGATTTACCAGGAGATTTTTGGAAGTCAGCAAAAAGCTAAGGAGAATACCGATGATTTTATCTGGAAAAAACGAGCACTGCTCCCACAATTGCCCGACCCCAAACCAAGCGAGATGCCAGCCGAGTTAAGATTTTTTTGACACCTCCAATACTGTCGTCACATCCTCTCAGAAAATGGAACGCGACGTTGAGATGTACAACCAGTGGTTCAAGAAAATTCAACCAATCTCACCGCTGAAAAAAAGACACCACAGTGAATCAAGTAGAGTAGCCAAGTTATGGCAGCTGCCAATATCATGTATAGCCCAATAACTCCCATTCAGACGACCCCTGAGGACACAGGAGAACGGTATGGACCAGAACCATGGGAAAAACAATGCAAAAAGACTAGCGACTTTCCAGAACAACGCTTTTTCACCTTACGCAATCAACAGCATCTTTAGCAATTCCTTACGCTACAAAACTACGCCAAAAAGAGATGGAAAACAAGACCTAGTCCCAGAAATGCAAAAATAAGTCGAAAGCATGGATACTGAAGGGCTCTGCACTGAAATTCCAATATTATCAATAGACTTAACACTTATAGACGATGAAGGGATTGATCTAAACGAGAACGAAAAGTTTCAACTAAATAAGCTAATGGGAGATTATCAGTCAATATTCGAACCTCTAGCTGAGTCAACTCCGACCCGTAAACACAAGCCCAGGAACTCCCTCGATAAAATGCTGAAACAGGGAATAATTGAAGAACGCGAATCACCGTGGGCCACTCCGGTTCTTTTTGTTCCTAAAAAAGGATGGCGAGATACGGGTTTGCATCGACTGTCGTAGACTCAACAAAATAACAGTGCCAGACCAGCAGCCGTTCCCTAGAATCGACGATACAATCCACTCCACGAAAAGCATAAAACGGCGCTCAATCTTCAATCCAAATAAAAGTAGCAGAACGTAATCTTATCACGTTTTGGAACATTTTGCTTTAAGAGAATGCCGTTCGGTTTAAGAAATGCGCCAGCCCAGTTTATAAGGCTTATGGAAGTCCGTGCTGGACTTGCTATTGTAAGTGGCTGGTTGTTGATCTATTTGGACGATATCATTATTTATTCCAGCAGTTTCGCCGAACACTGCGAACATCTAATCAAATTACATGCGACTCGAAGTGTTTAACCTTAAAGTCAACCGGCAAAAATCAAAGTTCTGCTGCGCGGCAGTCAAGTACTTGGGTCATCTAATAACAAGTCAGGGAATAGAGGTAGATTCCGAAAAAACAGCCGCCATATCAGCCCGGCCGGAACCAAGAAACACCAAAGAGGTGCTCATGGTACCGGCGATTTGTAGAAAACTTTGCAAACATAGCAAAACCTCTCAGCAACCTATGTTACAACAGCTCCTCTTTTTTCAAATGCGATTTTTTGATATTTTCTGAGCAGACCTTGTTGGACTTTTTTGTTGAATTTTGTAGGTGATATTGATATATTACTCTTCGATTTGAAACAGGTTTGACTAACTAATTTGCAAAATCTTAGGAGAACCATCCCCTACCCAGGCGCCTCATCTCCGATAATGGCGTTCAATTCATCTCAGCCATAATGCAGCAACTTGTTCATTGTCTTGGGATACAGCAAACCCTAACACCCGTTTACCACCCCGCGGCAAATCCCGTCGAAAGAAGAAATAGAGACATGAAAAATCAGCTCTCGATCTTGGTTGGTAATAAATAACCATTCAACGTGGGGGAAAAATTGCCCGCCATCAGATTCGCGATGAGCACCACCAAATGCCAGAGCACTAGGTATACTCTCGCCTACTTAACCCTTTGACTAATGGTGGCCACAATTGCGTACACACTCTTTAACATTGAAATACTCAAGACTTAATTTTCTTTTTTCTTAACTGTTTTTTTCACACGACAGGTTGGTTGGTTGTGAGTACATTGTAAGTGAATCTCATAACATTAGCATTGCGAGTGATCAGATTCTAGCTGTTTTTCTTTGTAACTACAAAAAAATAAAAGTGTAAAAAAAATTTGCAAAGAGTGATTGAGCAAAAAATTAAAAAAAAAATAACTAAAATAAAGCAAATTTTTAGTAATAAGTGGATTTTACTTGAGTTGAGAAAATAAAAGTAAAAAAAAAAACTTTTAGTTTGAGCTCAGGAAGACAATTGTTGCCTGGAGTCAACATCTCCTAGCGGCCAAACCAGGAAGCACAGAACCTTTAATTTGATATGAGTTCATATATAAGGCTCAATCAACAACAGAATGTTCTCAAAAACATTTTAATACTGCCCAAAATAATTCAAGAGTCAAAGGGTTAACTTTCGGACGGGAATGCAGGACGTTCAACGACGTAAACAATGCTCTGAGAGCGATTGTGGAGACTGAAAACTTCATTCTCCAAATTACGCCAAAACTAATCGAACTGTCTAAAATACTGTAAATTGCACGAGAAGCAGCTGAAACATCTCAGGACCTCAATAAGTCATACGTCGACAAGAAAAGGGGACCCCAACCTGAAATCAATGTAGGAGACGAAGTACTAGTAACTACACATGTTCTGAGTCAGGCATTGAAAAATACAACTTCCAAGTTCGTTCCACGAAGGGACGATCCATATTTGGTGACTGATAAAATCGGGTCATCCACATTCAAAATCGCCAACAAAGATGATCCCGCCATTTTAGTTGGAGCTTATCATGCTTCAGCCATTACTAAGTGTGCGACTTCATCAGAGGACAAAGCCGAGCCCATTCGAAGGCTTCGCAGAAGAGGAAGATCCAAGAAACCACAACAAAACTTGACACTTCATCGGGACGATTGAAGTTCCAGAGCGGGAGACTGTAACTACAACAATAACAATCAACAATATTATTATTTTACCTGAATTTAAAAATGATCATTTTGAGAATTAATGGTAACACTTTTATATTATTTTTATTTAATTTTAATTGTTGGCAATGCTGTACCAAAAAAAAAAACAATCTGAAAGCTCTTGAATAAAACTACCAAGTGTGCATTTAGAGGAATTCGCCAAATAAAGATTTTTTGTTGACTCCATAAGGAAAACATTTGGATTTTTTCTTTTTCTCTCTTTTTATTTAGCACTCTTGGACTTTCACTGCACCCACCGAGTTTGGTCTCCGCTCTACAAATTTATATTTTTTATTACAATATTCTTATAAAGAATAGAAAAAACTATTGTACCTACTTACATTATGTGGAATTATTAGCATTAATATTACGGATGAAATTGAAATCTTTACCTTATATGCCAAATATACCTAGTTACTTTGAAAATATCTATTAAGGTAAATATTTTTATGGATCTACAGTCAAACTTCTTTATTACGAACTTCCTTATAACGAAATTCTCTATATTGTGAAATTTGTTGCCGGACTTAAAAGTTCCTGCCAGAACTAAAAGAACTATAGCGAAATATGTCCTAAACTTCTTTATCACGAACATAAGGAAGTTTGCCTGTATTTGCATTTAAGATAATACAAGTTCGTCCAGATTATCGCAGAAATGTGTTATTAGAGAAAACGCTTAGCGTTATTTGAAACCTAACATCTGCTTTACCTGACATTAGCTGATCTCTCTGCTTCTCTGTTTATCCTGTCCTTCATAGAGTAGCGCTGTATATAACATAAGGGCAATAGCGTTGGTGACTTATTCATAAAATAAAAATACATAGTTGTAATTATGTAACGGGTGATTCAAGCTTTTTAAGAGCCGACAGACTGAAACAGTGACTTTTCGGAAGGTCAGTCGCCTTCAATTCTTGCTCGAGTTGAATTTTGTATGCTTTCAAACCACGATGCTTACGTAAAATATTCCAAGTTGTCGCATACGGCAAGCCAAGTTGTTGAGAACGGCGACGAATTGATTCATCACGATCCTAGCGTATATTGCCAGCTACCGCCGATATATTTTCTTCAGTAAAAAAATTTGACTTGCATATGTCCCGGGGACTTGTGTCCCTACGCTGGGTCTGTCATTAAGGTTTTTCATTTTAGATTCGGGTTTTTTTGGATAAGGAATATTTTCCATATTTTTAAAGATACATTTTGCATGAGGTTTAAGCACAATTGCGGCTGGAGTGTCTAGTTATTTCTTTACTTGGGGATATGTTAAGTATAAGGTCTACGGCAATGATCCACAAACAGAACTATTATTCATGTCATCTTTTTTGTAGAAAACTTCATATTTTCACTGTTCGAAATATTTAGTTCTGAAATCGGTATCATTTCTGAGTGTGGCAATGGCTGCGATTTGCGATTTCGGGATCAATCCCAAGAAATGTCTGACATATGGTCACATATATTTTTGACCCAGTACAACTCAGTGGGCACCGTAGCGCAAGTGGTTAGTGCGTCGGACTACTGTGCCAGCGGTCTTGGGTTCGAGTTCCGCCGCAAACACCTAAAAGTTTTTCACAGTGCCCACCTCTTCCGAATGCCTGACAAGCATTCAAGAGTATCCTTTGCCATGTAAAGCTTCCCAACTCGCCGTTCGGAGACGGCAGAAAACTGTAGGTCCTTTCCATTCGTGCAAAAATATAACGCGCACACACAAATGGTTGCGGGAAGCTAGGCTTGGTTCTACCTAGGACTGCTGAAGCCAAATATTTATTTTTTTACAACTCATTTGCAGGTTATCATTATACATACAGTGAAACCCGCTTAAATAAAACTCGCTTAAGCGAAAAACCTGCTTTAGTGAAAAGATTCACAAATCCTCGTGTATACTTACATACAAATTACCTCTCTTAACTGAAACTCGCTTAACTGAAAAACACGGATAACTGGAAAAAAAATTCTTCAAACTTTCTTTTTTTCTTTGGAAAACAACTCATTTAACTGAAAAATTTACAATCGAACAGAACAAACAATTTCTAAACGCGCGCTGAATTGTTTCATTTTATTTTCACCTCCACCGCAGTCATCCACTTCTCGTTATGACAATTAGCAAACGTTTACAACACGTTTTTCAGCTGTTTAAGATAGATTTTATAGAATTTGTTTTGTTAAACATACGAGGTTTGCATAACTGAAATTTGTTCCAATTATTTGAGATACGCATCCTTTATTTTTCACCTATCCGACATCCGCTTAAAAGAAATTTTTTTTTCAGTTATCCGAGGTCCGGTTAACTGAAAAACCCGCTTAAGTGAACATTTTTTTTGATTTTTTGTCGTTTCGCTTAAGCGGGTTTTATTGTAATAGTCTCATTTTTCATTGGACTATGGTTTAACTTCGATGCCTTTTGATGTGCATAATATGCAAGACTTTTATTCGTTACGCTAACATTTAAATCAACAATATTATTCATAACTCATAGTAAATCACAGAATCGTTTTAAGCACTTGATGTGAAATTATGAAATATGTACATGTGTACATACGTACATTATAAATATAACAGCAGTTTTTCAAGAAATAATTTCCTCAACTTCCGATGTTTCCTGCTGTTAGCAAACTGGTGCAAAGCTTAACCCTTTATGGCCCCATGTGACAGTAATGTTACAAATCGTTTCAATGTTCACATTGTTCCAATGTTCCATTATACTCGTAACTCAATGTTATAGTATTGTCATATATGTAGGTACCGTTCTATGATTTTTTAGTTAGTTTCAGCTGAAAGAGATTGCGTTAGGTGCTCGTCTCTGGGTTGCAGTTCACTTGAAACCGTGAAACTTGTGAAAAAACACATGTGTTAAGTACTTAAAAAAATACTCAAAATTGATATCCAGTACAAATTTTTGTGTAAAACTATAAGTAAGTTCAGTGTATGCTACAATAAACAAAAAAATCGCTTCAAAATATTTCAAATATCATAGTCGCAATTCACACGTTGACTCACGAGTCGGTCATTCGGTGCTGCGCTTGCATCCACACGTTGACTTTTGAGTCTCGACTCTTTTATAATTTCTGTTTTCGTAATTTGACAATTCTCTTTTACTTTTTTCTTTCGCTTTTGAAATGGACACAGCTCTGTATTTATTAGTTTCTATTGCTTACATTTTGTAATTTTCATAAAATAGTAGCTATGGAGGCTATGTACTATGTGTTATACAAATTTCGATGTATTTAATATATGTATTATTATTTAAAACATAAATTTTTGTTCGTCAAATTCAGTTCTTTCGTAATTTTCAAGACAATTGCGCTTTACGCGCAACGAAAAGAAATGAAGCGAAATAGCAAAATAACGAACATGAAAAAGAGAAACGTCAAAAAGAGTCTCGGAAAATTCTGCCCGCGACTCACCGGGTAGCTTGTTTCTATCTCATCGTTCTTCTCTTTCGTACTCGTGTGAGTCGCGACTCATGAGTCAACGTGTGGATTGGGACGTAGGGATACGTTATAATACATTGCGACTGAAAGTTTCAAAAACCGTTTAACTATTTATTTTTAGAAAAATAAATAAAGTTTTGTAATTCTAATGCAGTGTACACACTCTCACGCAAATTTGTGAGCAAGTGCGTTCAGGTAAGCACGCGCCCAAGGGCATTGCTCTTTTCTTCATCCACACTAACAGAATTGCCTTCGTACTTTTCTTCAGTTTAAAAATGAAGAATTAAGTAGTTTTTTTTTTTATGAAATTAACGAAAAGGTAAATAATAATATTGCAGTTTTGCTCTTGGCAAAATAATAAAGAATGAAAAAACGTGTTTTGTTTGTGATAGCTAAACATGATGTGAACTATAGCATATTTATTGGGATTTTTCCAAATATGTACATACATAGTGTACATACATAATGCATGTATCTATGTGCATAACAGTTTTTTGGAACAGATTTGTATGTTGTGTTCTAGTTTCCTCTTCGATAAACAGAATCGAAATCACTGCCAAACGTATGCACAGAACCACTGAGGTTGGAGGTTCGAGTCTCAGCAAAATCACGGAATTTTTTCTTATTTTTTTTTTCATGTTTGTTTTTATATTTCAGTGCAATTTTGAACGTCTATACCACTCCTTAAGGAATTATTTATCAAAAGTTATAGTTTCATAAGAATCGGTCCAAAAGTTTACGAGTTAATCGGATGAGACATTTAAATTTTCGGCGTGAATTCCCCAAAGCTGTACAACTTATGAGATGTGTGTTCGTGTTCGTTAAATATTTAGCTTAACATCTACAAACTGCTATTTTTTCAAATTTTTGACTTCAGTAGTTTCGAGGATCAGGGGGTAGGGGAATGGTACTTTTTCACACATTTTCGGCAAGTTTCTAAGCGAAAACATTGAGAAAAATATTTTTCGTTCGAGGCCTTTCGACTAATATCCCACATGATATATTTTTCAGATTTTTTTTTTCGAGCTTACATTTTGCCAATCTTGTGTAGTTGTTTCACAATATTTTTGAGTGATAAGTTGTCTTTTTGTCTTAAATATTATGTGGACCATCGTAATGTATAAGTTTCAAGTTCCTTACTAGAACAGTTCTTGATGTTTTTATCGTGACAGACAGTTTAGAGATTGGGCGAACTTATAATGGTTCCGCATTACCTTATGGCTAAATACGGAACCCTAAAAAAATAAATAAATAACACAAAAAAAAATAAAAAATGGGTAAAATAGTGGTTTTCTAGACGCGAGCGTTTGTCTCACTTGGAATTATTAAAAGAACTTTGTTTAGAACCGGCAAAGAGTAATTATGTTTAGTTACACCGATAATTTAACGGCAAGGTACGAGATCAAGAAAGTCGATTAGCACTCTTGAAATACTATCAGGTACATTGAAAGTTTTGCTTACTAGTAGAACGTATCAAGATCTCAAATATTCCGCAGTTATATATGTATATCTCCGCAAACGATTTCACAAAGTATTCCTGAGACCTTATCGTTACAGAATCTCAAAAAAAAAAATGAAGCACGGCACGAGAATTCATCCACACTCTCGGACTTGCCTTCGAATTTGCTCAAACAATCAGTCACCCGCAGATCGCTCTCGTGCCAAGCTAAAAGACTAAACGCGCCGTCAGTTTGCCATCTACACACACGGACTTGCTCGCAAGTATACAAATCTGCGTGTAAGTGCTAAGATTTGTGCAAGAGTGTGTACGCCGCATAAGAAATACGTGTTTCATTAAATTCGAAAAGCTTAAAGGGACTTCAAAGGGTTAAATTTCGAAATGCATCCTTTTCGCATATTCAAAGTACTGATTCTATGATGAGTAGACGTAGCCCATGTAGTTTGTGAGGGAATACCTCGCTAGTCCCAACACCTTTTGGAAAGTGGTTCATGGTTCACTACATGTTCGGGAATTTAGAAACGCATTCGAAAACTATAAGTATACTTACCAATTCCATACTATTTAACTTAACGACCATCAATTTTAACAACACCAGTAAGCAACATTAAAACAATAAAGCGTGCGCTTATTTACAATGTGATTTGTATTTATTCTTTTATTTATTTTACTCTTAACTTTTCTAATATACTATATATGTATGTATGCAATTTTACAATAAATATTCAGTTTCTTAAACACTACTAGCTACAAGTACCGACAGTATTCGATTTAAATTAAATTTTCTGCAAAGATATAAAATACTTCAGAATATTTTGTTCTCCCCAAAGACAGTTGAAAAAAAAAAAGAATTTAATGACTAGATTCAAAGTGAAAAATATGGACTAAATCGACGGGACAGCAAGCGTTCACCCACATTCACCCACACAACCACTTTCAAGATAAAAAAAATTTAAATTAATTTCAAAGAATTACTCACAAGGGAAAAAGTATGTAAGGTACTCGAAGAGCATCTGAGTGCTAGTATTTTTAGATAAATCTGACATTTTGGAGCGTTATGACAACAATAGCAGATACAACAGCAATATGTTATTATATTTATGGTTGTGTAGGAGGTATCTATCTATATGTACAGTTAAACTTTCTTAAGTTTTTGTCGGCAAGGGAAACAATCTTTATTACCTCTTTACCGGGGCACCATGATATGTCGGCGGGAACCAGGACCTGCTTCTCGCAACCATTTGTGTGTTATGGCATTATATTTTTGCACTAGTATGGAATATCCTAAATTTACTAGGTTTTTCAATATGTTTTATCGTTCGATAAGAGATGGCGCTGGTTCGACGTTTTATTTTTCTTAAAAGGGTAGTACAGTGAACATTGGAAAACGTGTTCATGTTTTTGAGATTGTTCATGTTTTGGAATGTAACATTTTATGATTTACCGTATTGTCTTACTATTGCTCTTAAAATAAAACACATTTTCTTCGATTTTATCTCATTTTTGCTTCAATTCATGAGTACGGCTCATTAACAAAATTGATTAAATTTCTCTTTTTACATTAGAACGTTTGTTGGGAAATCTGGCGTCGGAAATTTATTTTACTATTTTAGTGTTCTAACGAGATCAGGATAGGGCATAGTTTGGAAGTCAGTGGTGGCTGAGCTATTTTCAGACGATCTAACACGGGTGTGGATACACGCTATAGAGGTGGAGAACTTATCGACACTGGTTCGGGTACGTGCCACAACGTTGGTGAACTTACCGACATGGTTGCGGCACACACTACGGACGTTGGAGAACTATACGAAAGCTTCGCCTAGTACACAAACACATACTGACATAGGTATTCCCTCTTCGAAGATCAGTGCGAAAGTCTTCGGCCACTCGATGCCAAATGCACAAAAACACAGACAACGATAACAAAGGGAAAAGACAGAGAAATCTGAACTATCTCAAAAATAGAGAAAAGGGAAAGATAGAGAATGGGCAAAAGCAAAGTGGACTACAAAAAAAAAAAAAATATAATAAATACAAATTTTTGTGCATGAGTGGATTCGGGGGCTCGAACCCAGGTGGGCTTCACCGCCGTGCGAATCTGCCGTCGCGTTGGACCTTTAGCGTAACGCTCTTATTTAAATCCCTGGTTCTAAAGCGAACCCAGTTGGATAAATGCCAGCGGGACCAGTAACGTAAACAACTTACTTGGAGACAGGAAACGTGGTACGATTTCTTCACCCACACAAAGGAGGTGGGCCGTCACAAACCATTATGGCCTATTTCCGACTTTCCCACTTCGGCCGGATTTAATTCACAAAATTCCAATTGGCTCACACACCTATTTGTGAAAAATTCAAATTTGAATTTTAAGCCGAAAATTGGAATTTTGTGGATTGAATCGGGCCTTAAATTGGAGAGAGCGGAAGTGGCAGGCGAGGTGACCCTATCGTGGTGTGGGTGAGGATTCATTCCCGCACTGACTGGTATAAAAGGGAGGCGGACGCTAGAAACGCTCTCTTTGGTATTTTTTCTAAACTCGGCAGCGGACGAACACGAACGGTGGGCGGAAATTTTTAGTCCGAAAAGAAAGTCGCCAGTACGCGGTAGTAAAAAAAAAAAGGTGTGAAAGAAAAACCGCGTGCAGGAAAAAAAATTTTTTTTTCTCCCGTCGATAATAATTTTTGATAACCCCCCTCCATTAAATAGATCAACACTCAAGAAACCCCCGATGCTGTGCACACCATCCGGAGGAGCTGTCAACCCAGAAGGGTAAGTTCGCTACTTTTATTTTTTTGATTGGTTTAATTTTGTTTATTTTTTCAATTTATTGGACTTTTCAAATTAAATCAGGGTGTCAAAACAGAAAAGAAAAAGAAAGGGTCTGAGATGTAGAAAGCGTTGCATATGTGTCAGATCAATGATCAAGTATAATCGGTAAAACGCCTAAAAGCATCCCATTGGAAAAAATTTTTTTTTCTCTTCTTTCTCCAGTGAGTACCAGCTGATAGGCTGGAAAGTAGGTCAAATTTTTTTTTTGGTTATTATACATTCTCCAATTGGGATCAGCTGGTAGACATAAAAGTAGGGCAACCAGATGACTGGTTTGACAGTTCTAGTAACACCCGTCGAAGGGTTGCCAATTTGTTACTTTTGTTAGTATTTACTCAACTCATTTTAGTTCAATTTTTTTTTTTATATTTTTTTGATAACGTTATTAATGCTAGTGATAATGTACCAATGAAGGTTGCCACTGTAGTACAATTGCCCCCTTTATTATTTTTTTTATTATTATATGTATGTATATATTTTTTTTTTATGCTTTTAATTTTAGATTTTTATTTTATTACCTCGTTTTCACCTTGAAATAAAAGGGGATAGAATTTATTGTAATACTTTCTTGTTATATAGATACCTATTTTTTTTTTCTGCTCTCCAATTCGTTTTGTTTTGAATGAAGCTATATAACTAGGTTAAGGAAAAACCATGTTAGTCAGTAAGTAGTTAGTAAATAAAGACGAGTTGATCATACGAAAAAAAAAACTAATTCTTTTTGTTGGGTGTTCCTTGCTTCCGCTCTACTTCCGATTGAAGGTTTTTTTTTAGATGGACCAAGGGAAGGATAATTCGTTAATTTCTTTCAGCTCCGTCCACTAACTATGGACATGTTTTAAGTTTCGAGGAAGGGGCAGATGACAGTGCCAAGGGTGACATATGGGGGTGATGAGGATCCGGCATAGCTGAGAATTTAGAGATAGGGGCCTCCATAAAAAGTGAGGACATGGTGGCCAAGGTAGAATCACGTCGTAAGCGGTGTGATACTGGGGGTGGGACATCCTCATAAGGGGGAGCTAGCGACATCCTTTGCTCTCCCCACCCACTGAGGGCAGTTGGAGAACGAGAAGAAATATGAGAAGCTGAAGAGACGACACCACTTTTCGGGTCTCCCTTTTAAATATTTTAGAGAAACACCATCTTCCTCTGGCATGGAAAAGCGTAACCCCGTTCGAGAATCTGTGGCAAGGACCACCCCCCCCCATTCCGGCGAGCTAGCCTATGGCGGAACAAGCATGCCTCCAGCCCCAGTGAATCGAACACCCTTTCCTCTCTGCTGCCCGGACGGGCCCAAGGAGTCCTGTGGTCTGGGGTTCTAAGGGTAGCGCAGGAGAGGGAAGGCTGCGAAGGGCACACGGATGTGACAGGGTGCGTGAACGTACTTTTTTGGTTTTGCCTGTTTACCACTAGCCTGGTTTCGGGTTTGGGAATTTTCTTAAAAATTCTACATCGGACTTTTTTTTTTTGCATACCCCTCCATCCGCAGCCTTTCTTCCATTCGTTACACGTTTTAAAAATAAAAGGTTTATTTAACAAAAAAAATCTGTAATTTTTTTCTTTGTGTTTTACCATCATTTGAACAACTGGATTTTCTCTTAGGCTTTGATCAACGCTTTCATCTGTACGGGTACGCATTGGCAATATTATGGGATCCCTCGATGTCTTGAAAATAAATTCAGTGCATTTTTATGTAGGAATTTTGAAAAAATGTCTGTATACGTTTCAGAGCTTTTAGATTTGTTCACGTTTTAGAGCAGTCAATGTAAAAAATACAGTGTTCACGTTTTGGGGTAGTTCACATTTTGGGGGCTCACGTTTTCCAATGTTCACTGTACTTTTTTATGAACATAATATGTATATTAAGTTTCATGTAGATCTGTTAGCTCTTCGTGTATTTACAGCTGTTCAAAGTTGACGTGTCCATAGTTTTGTTTTACAATAAAAAAAATTGAATATCGTGCAGTAACAAAATTCTTATTTTTGAGAGGTGTAGCACCAAAACAAATTCATGAACGGTTTTTAATAGTGTACAAGGACTCTTCACTTTCAATCAGAACAGCTGAAAGATGGGTTGCTGAAATTAAACATGGTCGTACTAGTCTTAAAGGCGACCCACGTGAAGGACGTCCAAAAAGTGCATCAACACCAGAAAAGGATATCGTTTTGGAAGATCGTCGATTAACCGAGAGAGATTTAGCAGAAGCCATAGGCATCTCATTAGGCTGTGTAAGCAATATTTTGGCTGAGGTTTTGGGTTAAAGAAAGCCTGTGCCGCATTCGTTAACAATAAAACAAAACCACATTCGAATTATACTTTCTCAGCAACATTTGGAGCGTTTTAGACAGAATAAAAAGGATCTTGTGCGTCGTTTCATGACTTGGATCTACCATCATGATCCTAAGAAGTAGTAAAAGCCCGGTCGTTTGGCTCCGAAACGAGTTCGGGTCCAGAGGTCGGTCAAGAAGGTGTTAGCATCAGAGTCTTTTATTTATTTATTTCTTATTTCTTTTTAAACACTGTGCCATGGAACAGCTGGATGTTAAAAAAGACCTGGCTTACAGAAGAAAAAAATCATTTTGCATCAAGACAACGCA
The DNA here is from genome assembly GCA_949775065.1 of Brachyopa scutellaris. Classification (NCBI taxonomy): domain Eukaryota; kingdom Metazoa; phylum Arthropoda; class Insecta; order Diptera; family Syrphidae; genus Brachyopa; species Brachyopa scutellaris. The sequence continues at coordinate 132,218,613 of OX459112.1, read as the reverse complement.
TCCACCCTCACAGCAAAAAAAAAAATAATCGCATACATCAGTGAATTAAAGTACGAATTGTTGCAACATGCACTCTATTTGCCAGACTAAGCTCCATCTGACTTCTGGCTGTTCTCACATCTCAAAAAATTAATTCGTGGAAAAAGATTTTCAGCGAACGAAGGGTAACAGCAGCCATAAAAGCGTATTTCGACAGTCTTCCGGATTCTGACTTCAGGGATGGAATCCAGACAATAAAAGATCACTGAAACATTTATATTGAAGTTCAGAGAGACTACATTGAATAATAGACGTGTTTTTTTTGTAACCTATATAGACTTCGAAAAAGCTGTCAGTGCAAAAATAAGATTGAATAATTATCCAGGCTAATGTTTTTTTGGCAACTCCATGATTCCACTTTTTCCTAATTCTATTTTCTATGTAGCTTTATCTATACAATTTGAATTTTGCGAATACTTTAGACCAGGCTCCGGTGCCGCTTATTGTAAGTATAATTATGCCAAAGCAAATTTAAACAATATTTGTAACTATTTAGACGATATTGATTGGTAAGCTGTTTTTAATAACGGTGATCTTAATAATTCTTTTAATATATTTATTGAAACTGTCAAAGTGGCAATCGATATGTTTACACCTAAATTAAGGTCTGTAACGGGCACGAAACCTATTTGGTTTAATAATAGGCTCGTAAATATAAATAATAGGAAAAATAAGACCTATAAGCAATTTCAAAATAAAAGAATAATGATCCGGAACTTTTGAAACTTTATAAAGTGCTTTAAAAGGAATTTAATATTTTAAATATGTAAGTTCCTTTATAGACAGTATGTCCTTTCCGTCGAATCTAATTTAAAGACTAATAGTAAACGTTTTTGGAGCTTCATCAATAGCAAAAAACAATCTAATGGTATTCCTAACTGTATGCGTCTTAATGATGAATCCTCATCTGATCTTTTAACTAATTGTAATATGTTCGCTAGTCACTTCCAATCTATATATTCAAGTGGTTCTATCCCACCTATAGTTTCAAATGCTACCTTTGTGTCGTTTAGTCCATTAAGTGTTGGTGATTTAGAGTGCTCTATTTATGAAGTTCAGCTTGCCCTCTCTCTATTAAAATTGGATAAAAATCCGGGTATGGATGGCATTCCTCCAATTATACTTCAGAAGTGTTCCTATGTGTTATCTGTGCCTCTTTCTTTAATGTTTAATTTGTCTCTGCAGACTGGATATTGGTTTGGATAGGTTTGGAGCAATTCATTTTTAACACCCATTTGTAAATCAGGATCTAGACATCATATTACTAATTATCGTCCTATTTGCAAAATTTCAACCATACCTAAACTGTTTGAAAAACTAGTTTATGAGAAACTAACGCCTCTGTTAAAGGAACTTATCTCTCCATTTCAACATAGCTTTGTAGCTGGTAGATCTACTTCTTCTTATCTCTCAATATTTTGTCATTCAGTCCCAAACGACTTGGAGAAAGGCCTACAGAGTGATATAATTTATACTGACTTCGCTAAGGCGTTTGACCGTGTTAATTACAAAATTTTGATTTCCAAAATGAGCCGGTTTGGTTTTCATTCGAGCCTTTTACAGTGGATTCGGTCTTATCTTACGGATCGAATTCAGTACGTTCGCACTAATGATATATATTCGTCACCTGTTTACGTTACATCTGGAGTTCCTCAGGGTAGACATCTGGGCCCTATGCTTTTTCTGTTATTTATTAATGACATTCCCGAATTGTTTTTAAATTCCTAATATCTTTATGTTTGCAGATGATTTAAAATTGTTCCGACCTATTCATTCTGAGCATGATTGTCTTCTTATACAAAAAGTTCTTGAGAGACTTTCTGTGGTGTCATATTAATGACCTTCACCTCAACGTCTCTAAATGTTAAAGTCTTTCTTTTTGTCGTAACCTGTCCCCGGTGTTATTTACGTACGTGATCGATAATATCCCATTATCTATTATCTCCTCCAAAAAAGACCTGGGAGTCATATTTGACAAAAAAACTGAGTTTCTGCAAGCATATCGAGTATTTGGTTGCTAAAGGTAATTCAATGTTGGGTTTTATTTTGCGGAACTCTAAAGGCTTCAACGATCCGCACACGCTGTCTTTTCTTTGCATTTGTTAGATCCAATCTCGAATACTGTAGTATAATATGGAATCGATTTTATGAAGTCCATTCCAGGAGAAGTGAGAAGATCCAAAAACGCTTTACAAGGGCTGCCGTGCGTGGATTACGCTGGAATATTGAAATACCTGCTTATGAGATTCGATGTAAATTATTTGGTATCCTACCACTGTTTTTAGTATCCTACAATTTTTTCAATTATGTTTGTCCGTGACATAATAAACAACCATATCGATTGGCCTTCATTATTATCATTAATTGGATTCCATGCTCTATCTAGAGTGCTTAGAAACCGGCTTCTATTTTATGTTCCATTTCATAGAGTTAATTATGGTTCCAATGAACCTATTACTACGACTAGATGCCCTAGACAGTCTAATAATTATAGTAGTTTACCAGATTTTCATTTAAGTAGGGAGTCGTTTAGGAGTAAGCTTGTTTTGTCCTTAGGTTTTGGTGGTAGTTTTTAAGTATGTATAGTACATACATATACTATATTGTTTTAGGTAATCTAGCGAGAGCAGTAAATGTTCTCATTTGATGATGCAAAATAAAATAAAAAAAATAAAAATAAATATTTTACATGGAAAACATGTAGCTGAATCATTGTTTATTTTATAAAGGCTAAAAAAAAAACACGCCTAATAACAGCCAAAAACCATAAAATCTATTTTTTTTTTTACCGAACCATGTGAGAAAACATTTTACTAATAAGTTAAGAAACTATGTACATAAGTAAGAAGTATTGCAGATATTTGGATGAATTCAATAAAATATGGTACTTGTGTTATCATTTCTCAAAGCGTATTAGGACTTACTACTAATTAAAAGTTTTAGAAACTATAAAAACAAATCTTGGTCCACCATCATATTTTGTATGGGTTTTTGAAGACGTACATATATGCCTTACACAGAAGCTTAATTTTTATTATCTTATTAAATGAATAAAGACCAATAAATTTAAGTTACCTACATATTACTCTAAATTTTTTCTTCTGAGCGAGATTGTACGGTCTAAATTTTAAGTGTTCACAGAGGACTTTTTTATTATAACTTTTTCTGTCATATTCATATCTTTTCGTTTGGGAATATGAGACAAAACTATATTATTGTGTTGCCGTTCTTAGAATATGTTTCTCTAGTGCTCCATAATAAATCTTAACTTCACATATTTACATTTGTTACAACAAATTAATTTCAAAATTATGTACTCTTATATTGTAAAAAATATCATATGTATAATTATGTGTTTTAATATTTACAATTTGCTCTTCTTCTTTTGTTTGTATTTTTATAGCAACTTTGCCATAATGCTTCAATGTAATTTAAACATTTCATAAATAGGATCTCCTTATAGAAAATCACTTTGCAGCATCATGGCAACTGTTCCTCACCTCTTGTCACTTAAAATTATACTCTGTGTTGGGGATGAGCCGCCATTGCTATTGATGACACTGTGCTGCATTTGTAATGACTGCTGACGTTGGAAATTATGGTGGTAGTTGTTATGCCCGCCAGAGTTATTATTGATGTGCAATGAGGAACGATTATAGTTGGTTGAGCGACGTGTTGACATGATACTTGTGTCGAGGGCCCCGGTTGTAGAATGCTGTCGATTACGTGGAGTGGGCTTAAAACACAAGCAACACAAATATCGATTAAAATGCTGACGAAATACTCCAGAGACACAGTATAATGCAACAGGATTTGCACAGGAATTGAGGAAACTGAAATTGAAAATTTAAAACAAACTATAGTTAAATCAATAAATTCAAGTAGGTGATTTTAATATGCTAATTTACAGCAATTCTATTTCTTTTTTTTTGTTTAACTTTTTTTTTTGGATAGGTATTTCGATTAGCATATTGTAAGCTCCTCCTACGCGGAACTCCATTTACTGTTACATTCCGTTTAATCAACATATCCCTTTCTTAGTCCAGGCAGCTTATAAACAAGAAATAAATGAGCAAGACCCAACAAATTTTACCGATTAGGACTCACTCCTTTCCAGAGGCCCACACACTATGACGTTTCAGACATTTATTACCGATTTAAGCATTTCTAAGGTATTTACAAAATTAATTACACTTTGATAAATCATTAAAAAGGGTAGATATGCTGAGGTAGGTATTAAGTTAAACATTTAAGTATGACTTCTGTAAAGTATTATACATTTCTCCATTGTGTGCTGTTTCTATTGGCAATAAAGATTAACAACGGCATCAAGTTTAGTATTATGGCATTAAACTGGAGTATATTTGCTTAGCTTTGGCCATTTCAAGTTCGTAATATAATGCATATTAACTTTCTTTTTCGAGTCGAGTGAGATAATATGGTTGGAGTTATTTTTGTGATTCGCACTATTGCACAGTGGTCCCGCCGTAGGCCATAACTCAAAAAATAAATAATAAAAACTTGAGACATTATTATCTAATGGTTCTGTGACAACAAATGTCCAAATGAAATAAAATGATAAGAATTAACTGTGTAACCCAAACGGTACTTGCTTGGTGAGCTGATTTGCCAATACGACCCAATTAGTTATGCAAGTTTGCCGAACGCATACGCTTCTGTGTAAAGTTTTGGTTGTGTTAAGTTATGGAGTTCAAAGCACAGGGTATGTGCTTTCTTTTAATACAAACATTTTAATTATAACTTTACTATTAATATTTATTTGACGGAAATTAAAAACTTCTTTTTAAGTATAGAAAATAAAATTGTTTTAGATTTACCATAAGACTTTTGACAACTTTGCCGGCCTCTGCCGACGATATATTTAGAGAAAAAAGAAAGGTAAGAATCTGTAGTTTATTGAAAATTATAAATTAGCTGCGTCGAGCTGCACTTTAAGTCTTCAGACCATTTCGTAGACTACCTCTTCAATTAATCCTTTAATCCATACTGTTGCATATCTGCATCATACTCTTACATATATGTATGTGACATAATATAAACCGTTTTCTATTTGACCATACAGCCAGACGTAACATGAGTAAAAAAAAATTTGATCTGCAAACTTTTTCGCCTGATTTTTCTAATAGCCTGGCATTTAGTCTGATGAAGGACACGGCATACAAGGTAACACCCATTTTTGAATGATTCTTGTGCTTGAATTAACTTTATACCAGAAAAACTGTAGGTCACAGGTAAAAACTTTGTATGGTGAATTTGTAGGCGACATTATGGCGCACGAATATAATACTAAAAAAAAATTATAAGCACACTTTCCCGAGAGAACTGCGATTTTCACAAAAATTGGTTATATATATATGGTTATATATTATAATGGAATAACAGTTGGCACCTACTTCTTTGAACGAAGTTTTTTAAACACCCTGTAGCTCACCAATGAATCAGATCCCAAAATATCTGTATCCCGAACCGGACCACCCTGTATACCATACCGTACCGTACCGCACCGTACGGTTATCTCGAAAACGTGACTTGATAGAGCAAAACGGATTGCAGATTCGAAATCAGCTCCCTCAAATTACTCCAACATGAATTCATTTTGGTTATTTTTCAATGAGCAAGTAATTATGATCGCCTTTGTTTGAGAGTGGGACCACTGTGTATTGGTTTCTCATTAGGTTCCTCCGAACTATTCCAAACATGCCACGGACTTCGGCAAGGAGATGCGCTTTCATGTGACTTTTTCAATCTTGTGCTGGAACAGACAGTGTGCATGGCAGGTGTAAACACGGAAAGCACTATCTTTCACAAATCTGTCCAGCTACTGGGATACGCGAACGACATCGACATCATCGGTTGCTCCCAGCGCGCCGTGTTAGAGATTTTTACGGCAATTGAAGAACAGGCGAAATGGGTTGGCTTTGAAGGACAAAACCAAGACATGTTGTCAACAAACAAAGAAACATCTGTCCAACGCCTAGGACAAAACGTCACTGTTGGCAACAGTAACTTCGAAGCGGTTAAGGAGTTTACCTACCTCGGAATAAACATCAACTCCACGAATGACACCTTAGTGGAGATTCGACGAAGACTTACCCTAGGAAACTGCTGCTATTTCGGGTGGGTTCAAAACTCCTATCTCGGAAGACGAAATACATGCTCTATAAAACATTGATCCTGCCAGTTCTGCTGTATGGAGCCGAGTGTTGGACGATAAGCAGGAAAGCAGAGCAGATTTTGAATACTTTCGAGAGAAAAATTCTTCGTCGGATATTCGGAAGATATAACCGCGAACTCTATTAGCTCTACCAAGATGTGGATGTAGTCCGAAAAGCCAAAACACGTCGACTACACTGACTCGGCCATATCGAGCGAATGGACAACAATGCTCCAGTAAAGAGGATCTACGAATCACAGCCCCCAGGTTCGAGACGACAAGGAAGACCGAACCTCTGGTTTAAAGACCAATCTACCGCAGATGCCAGTGCGCTTGGTTAAGACAACTGGAAGCAGTGTGCCCGGAATCGAAGAGAGTGCAAGGCTGCCGTGTCTCAGGTAGAGACTCTTCACGGGTCGGGAGCCCGGCCCACCACCACAGGTTCATCATATCTTATGTAATTGCTGTTCCAGTTCCAGATTTAATGTTTTTTTTCTTCGAGAGGTACCGCTTAGGAGTAAAACTCTTTTTCTTTCAGTTGACCTAGAGTCATATACTACAGTACAATATACCTCAATATAAAGCCTAAATATTTAGTTCAGTAGCAAAGTTAAACTGCTACCTTATTAAAACAAAAAAAGACCCAAGAGACTTCACTGGTTATCCGATGCGGTACTGGACAATAACTGTACATAAATATGTATGTATGTACATTCAGAAACGATTCTTCTCGATGCTGTGATGAAGAAAAATAAGTTGTGGAAAAAGAAAGTGTACTTAATCTGTAATGAGTGCTCTAGATCACGAAGAATTCGAACAGCATGGAAGTAATATAATTTTATTGAACAGTTAACGAATAAGTCAGCACAATAGACTATCAACTATCATACATACCATCGTGATACACAAAGCATTAAAACTTGTGTCAATATATAGCTACAGTGAACCAAAAACAAAAAGTTGGACAGCAGCAAGGCTGCAATTATGTACATAACTTAAATATTCTTGCAGTATGTGTGTACGAATATTGAAGTCAAATAAACTGCAAGCGAAATGTAATTCTTTAAATATTTAACCCTAGTACAGGGGCTAGGTCCATTTACAAGTTTTGAAACCTGGGGTAACATTTTACCTCACGAATAAAAAAATGTAAGTAAACGGTTAATGGGGGTCAGATGTGGCAAGATTATTCACACAAAATTAAGCGTGATTCTTTTATAGATCACTATATATAATAAAAAAAATATTTTATGGACAAATGTTTGATCGCGATTGAATCTGCCTATCTACAAATAAATGTGTACAATATTTTCACAATAGCAATAGTCAAATATGGTTCCTATTATGTAAAATGGTAAAAAAATCACATTTCATACCTGAAATACACTTTCACTTGTCAAAAGTATAACTTTAGCACGAAACGGATTGCTTTCAAGAAGCAGTTGTCAAAAAAATGGCATAAAAAACAATGCACAGGCAGATAAAAATAAAATAAATAAATGAAAATAGCTTGAAAATAACTCGTAGACTTTTGAAAAAAAATATAGAAAAAATATCTGGGATCCTCTCAGATCGTTAGAAATGTTAAAAATGGATTCAGGACAAAATTTGTAGTAGTAGCACAGAAATCCATGTTTCAAAACTTGGCAGAAAAGAATTTGTCCGATTTCAAAATAGCGTTGGGGTAACATATTACACCAGTCCCTGTACTAGGGTTAAAATAATTTAATTTCCTCTTTCTTATTTACATATTTAATATTATTTTGAAACTTAAAATTATTAATCGAAAATGTAGTTTTTTAAACGCAACAAATTTGGTCGGTTTTTCCCTTATTATATAAATTGACAATTTTTCCTATTTTAACATGTTTTTGAAGAGTGTTTTTTATGAGTCATAGTTTAATCTTTCTGTCTGTAGTGATAAAATGTATTTTCAGTACCGATTGTTCAAAAAAATTGATAAAAAGCAAATATCCATTGACATGAAGGAACTGATAATAAAGTTGTAGAAAGAATAAACGGTAAGAGAAATTTCTAAAATTGTGAAAAAAACCTAGATCTATCCATATTGATGCATTATATCATCAAAGTGTTTATAAACAATGGTAGTGGACGACAAAAAAAAATGTGACTCCTCAATCAGAACGAAAAATTGTTCTATCAGTCGTAAAATATCCCAATATTTCTGCGAAACACATTGCTAAACACCTCCAGGAAAATTCATTTGTAGATGTGCACCCCCCTACTGTTAGAATTTTTTTTACATTCAATGGATTTAAGAGCCTACACCCCGCAAAACAAGCACATTTTGTCTGCAAACAATATTAGGAAACTCCTGCAACCTTTAGTATTCTGGAACTCGGTAATTTTCAGCGACGAGTCAAAATTTACATATTTGGGCCTGATGGACGCCGACTTGCTTGGTGAGACCTTCATATCATATCAATATGTATATTTTTCTAGAATAAAATAATGTTATTTTTCTAGAATAACCTGAATTCTGTATCATAACATAAAAGGAAACGGTTGTTTTAATCAGTTAAATTTAAATTTACAGACATTTTTCTGTACGATTGTTTTAAGCCATAGCACTGTCCATAACACTGTGTGACATTTTTCAGGTCTTCGCCTCGGGCCTAAGATTTGATCCTGATAGTACTTACCAAAACTAAAATCTCTGCATCATTCGTTTTGCCAGATTGGCTGCCTAACCTATTTTATAGCGTCATGAATATTTTGGCTCAAACCTTATATTGAGCATTTCTACGATTTTGAGGCCCTGGATGCAGTTTTCTTGGGTCGGTTTATTTTGCCCTTTTATTCTTAATCAATACCTATAACTTTGCTGAAGACAAAATCTCTACGGTTAACCAAGATATAGCCATGAGAAGAAAACCAAAAAGTGCTCAAAATAAGGTTTGAGTCAAAATATTCATGATATAAAATACATTAGGCAGCCAATCTGGCAAAACGAATGATGCAGAGTTTCTACTTTTGGTAAGTACTTTCAGGATCAATCTTAGGCCCGAGATAAGTGGTTGCACTGTGTAATTGTTCAAGGCCGAACATTTTGTGGCGCCCAACGTGGGCATGAATCCACGACCCTGAGATTAGGAGTCTCATGCTCTACCGACTGAACAAGCCATAGTTAATTTGTTTTTGGCCAGCAACGTATAAGCTGACATACTCCTGTCAGAATTAGTTAGGCCAAATAATGTAAATCTGCCCATAGCACGAAATACAAAATTCGGATGGATTCTCTTCGGGCGCGAGTTATGAGTGGTACTCATTCACCACACTCACTAACAACAGAATTTAATAGACCGACGTTACCAACATATTAAGCTTAGCAACAACAGCTTAACATTTATAGTAAATAAGCCCAGCAACACCAGGAGAAGACAACAAGTTGCATTCTAGCATATTAGCCCAGCAACAGCAGCTTATGGAGACAACAACTACAGCTTGGGTTCGACACGATGTAAACATGTAGCGTCAAACTAACTATGTTATGTAAAGGGTGATTTTTTAGCTGGTTTGGTTTTGGCAACACTGGTTTTGACAGCTGACGTGTGTTTAGTACCTTGTGTCACTGTCAAACAGCTTCAGTTTGGTTTGCAATTTAACCATGGATCGTCTTACAAATGAACAACGCTTGCAAATTATTGAATTTTACTATCAAAATTCGTGCTCGGTTCGAAATGTTCATCGCGCGCTGCTTCCATTTTATGATCGGCATTCTCGACCTTCTGAGCAGTCTATTCGGAAGATTGTGACCAAATTTCGCACCAAATTTACTTTGTTGGACATTAAACCACCAACACGTTTACGTACTGTGCGTAGTGAAGAAAATATTGCGGCCGTATCAGCTAGTGTGACAGAAGACCGCGAAATGTCGATTCGGCGCCGTTCCCAGCAGTTAGGCCTTTGTTACAGCACTACGTGGAAAATTTTGCGGAAGGATTTGGGCGTAAATCCTTTTAAGATACAGCTGGTGCAAGAACTAAAGCCAGCCGACCTACCACAACGCCGAATTTTTGGTGAATGGGCTCTTGGAAAGCTGGCCGAGGATCCGCTTTTTTATCGAAAAATTGTGTTCAGCGATGAGGCTCATTTTTGGTTGAATGGGTACGTAAATAAGCAAAATTGCCGCATTTGGAGTGAAGATCAGCCAGAAGCATTGCAACAGCTACCAATGCATCCCGAAAAAGCCACTGTTTGGTGCGGTTTATGGGCCGGCGGCATTATTGGGCCATATTTCTTCAAAGATGATGCGAATCGCAGCGTTACTGTCAATGGTGAACGCTACCGAGCGATGATAACAAACTTTTTTTTGCCCGAAATGGAAGTTCTTGACTTGCATGATATGTGGTTTCAACAAGACGGTGCCACATGCCACACAGCACGCGAAACAATGGCGCAATTGCGAGGCGAGTTTGGTGAACAGTTAATTTCACGTTTCGGGCCGGTCAATTGGCCGCCTAGATCGTGCGATTTGACACCATTAGATTATTTTTTGTGGGGGTATGTCAAGGCTAATGTCTATAGGGACAAGCCCGCTTCGATTGACGCACTGGAAGCCAACATCCATGCATTCATTCGTGAGATACCGGCCGATATGTGTGAAAGAGTATGCCAAAATTGGACTCAGCGGATGGGCTACCTGAGACGCAGCCGCGGTCAACATTTGCATGAAATTATCTTTAAATTAAATTAAATTGCAAGGTTCAAACTATCGATTCAAATAAATATTTCATTCATTTTTTCGAATTTTTTGTGTTTTTTTTTTAAAAAAAAGTTCTCAACCTCTTAAAAAATCACCCTTTACATACATATTTTAAGCTCTCTGTTGTCCGTTATCATCGTGTATTAAAGTTATTATTTTTTTGAAGAACTTTGTTAAGCAAGAGTCAGTCTATGTTGAATCGCCAAATAAAGACATTCCTAGCATTTGACTATTGACTTTTATTTTCTATTTTTGTTACCAAAGAAGATATAACTGGCGCAGTCGCAGCTTTACCCATTGCTATATAGTGAAAAAAAGTAGCTAACTAAATTAGTGGATTATAAAGCAAATCAGCACACTTCAACTGTATATTGAGGTGATGGATTTTAATCCATTTTGCTGATTCGAACCAAAAGCAAAAATCTTCAAGGGAACGTTCGAGTGACGATTACGAATAAAGTATCTACTTCAACTGGAAAACAACTGCATACTACGAGGGATTATTGGCGTGGATAATTTAGACCAAACTTTTGTCTTCACGGTGAGTCCAAAATTTGTTTCTACTTAGTGGTTTTCCCATGCCTCCTATATATAAAAATAAAAATAAAAAAGTGAAAGTTGGTTGCTTAGACAGCAAAAGCTGGAAAACAGCTTATTTAAATTTAGAAAAAATTATCAAAAATTGTTTAAGTGATTCAGGTTCTAGAATTAATTACGATTCGAGTAATATTAGAGAAGAAAGAAAATCTAACACGTGTTTTTCATTTTCCGAAGAGAACGTGCTCACAAGCCTTAAGCGAGAAAACAGTTGTATAGTAGACAAAATGGCGCATACTCAAGCGTCATCAAGCCAATCTTCGATAGCAATAGATGTATTTAATTCACTGCGGATCCCTGATGCCGTTAAGGATTTGCCAAATTTTGATGGAAATCCGAGATTGCTTTTTGATTTCTTGAATAATGTGGAAGAAATATTTAGTTTTATACCTGAGGTAGAGAATTCTAATTACCCAAGAATTATATTGAGGGCAATAAGAAATAAAGTTATCGGACAGGCAAATGAGGTTCTGAATTTGTATGGGACACGACTCGATTGGGACGAGATTAAAACTAATTTGATTATACATTACTCGGACAAAAGGAACGAAACAAGCCTCATTCGTGATCTTCATCAAATTAGGCAAAACCAGGACAGCCTAGAACAGTTTTATGCTAAAATTATTGATATATCTTCGGCAATGACAAATCATGTCAAAGTCCACGAAAACGACCAGAATGTTGTCAAAGCGAAGTTTAGTTTGTATGCAGAAATGTGTTTAAATACATTCGTATCAGGTCTTAGAGAACCATTAGGTTCCACTGTTAGGTCAATGAGACCTAAGTGCCTTGCTGAGGCCTATAATTTGTGTCTACAGGAACAAAACTGTCGTTATTTTCAAAATTCGCAACCAATACCCCTTCCCCGCAGCCATAACAATCGATTTAGTTCTAATAACAATCAAATTAGACCAACACATAATAATATAAGAAATAACTTTAGACCACCCCCTACAAACTATAATTCAACTTCAACCCATAATACTAATCAGGCACGGGCAACTGCCCCATCTTATCAGTTAAACCGGACTAATACATTTGCTTCAAATACCAATACTAACAGCGACCGTTTCCCTAATTTTACCCGCAACCAAAATAGTGCCCTATACAACCAAAATAGACAACTCCCAGTCATCGAACCAATGGATACTTACAGTGGTACAACACACAAGAACGTTGCCAATTTTGTTCAAACAAATAGCTGCTCACATTGTAATAATCGTATCGATTCCGCCAACATTAGAAAAAGCTATGATTACACAAATAACACAAACACCCCTATAGGTCTGAATTCAGAATTTGTCGATCAATCCCATGAAACCATTCATCAAAATTTAGAAACGCATTTCTCTTCCAATCAAAATCCTAATGATATAGAGGATCCAAATTTTTATCCACTAGCCTCGGAAAATCTATTGGATACTTAGATATCAACAATTATGACTCGAATTTACTGCCCTATATTACAATTCAAAGTATAAGCAAAAAACCACTAAAAATTCTTATAGATACCGGCAGCAATAAATCCTTTCTAAGCCCGGATGTAAGCCTAAATGAAAAAATAAATACTATAGAGCCTGTAGAAATAAAAACAATTTTCGACACACAACTTGTAAATCAGGAAGTTAAACTAAATGGACTATCAGAATTTAATACAAATATTAGGCTACACTTTTTGATTTTCAAATTTCATAATTATTTCGATGGCCTTATAGGTACGGAAATGATGAAGAATCTAGGCATGAGAATCGATTTAGAGAACTCTATTTTAGAGAACAAAAACATAAAGATTCCTTTAAATTACAAACCTAATTTAATCTCACAAGCATACATTATTCCAGAACTAAACAAAGTAGTTGTTCGTTTACCTGTTGATATAGAAACTGGATGTATTTATATAGGGCCAACACACATAAACCAATACGTTGCTGTATGTGATGGAATCTACACAGCACATAATTGGTATTCTCTTGTAGTTGTAGAAAATATTTCCAATTCTCCTAAGCAATTTATTCTCGAACAACCTCTAAAAGCTGAACCTATTGACCACAATAAATATTTTGAAATGCATAACTTCTCCATAACTACTCATGCTAAAGACATATCAGATTCAAATTTATCTAACCTCATTAGAACCAGTCATTTAAATTATGAAGAAGAAAACTCAATAAGATCTTTATGTCAGAAGTATGCAAATATCTTCTTTAAAGATGGAGAAAATTTATCGTTCTCAAACCAAGTTAAGCATAAGATTAAGACTAAGGATAACTTACCTATCTATTCGAAATCCTATCGGCACCCACACATCCACAAAGAGGAAGTACAGAGGCAAATTAGCAATATGCTTAAAGAGGGAATAATTCGCCCAAGCTTCTCTCCTTGGTCCTCTCCAGTGTGGATTGTGCCGAAAAAAAAGGATCCCAACGGTAAAGACAAATGGCGGTTAGTCATTGATTACCGTAAATTAAATGAAAAGACCATTGAAGATAGATATCCAATCCCGAATATCTCCGATATCCTGGATAAACTAGGAAAGTCTATCTATTTTAGTACACTGGATCTAGCGTCCGGTTTCCATCAAATTCAGGTGGAACCCGAAGATATTCCTAAAACAGCCTTTTCAATAAACCATGGTCACTTTGAGTTTACACGAATGCCCTTTGGCCTTCGAAATGCTCCATCCACATTCCAACGAGTGATGGACAATGTTTTGCGTGACCTCCAAGGCAAGATATGTCTCGTCTATATGGACGACATAATTATTTATTCAACGTCTTTACAGGAACACCTTCACAACGTAGAGCAGGTATTCAAGAAACTTCAGGACGCTAATTTTAAGATTCAATTGGATAAGTCGGAGTTTTTACGTAAGGAAGTTTCTTTTCTAGGCCATACTGTAACAGCTGACGGCGTTAAGCCTAACCCCGATAAAATCTCAGTCATCAAAAATGTCCCACTACCTAAGACCTCGAAGCAAATAAAGTCATTTTTAGGCTTACTCGGTTATTACCGAAAATTTGTTTGATTTTGATTGTTTGATGTTTGATTTGATTTCGCTAAATTAACCAAACCTTTCACCGAATGTCTTCGCAAAGGTAGAAGCATTACCTTGGATTCTAAATATGTTGAATGCTTTGAAACATGTAAGAATCTCCTTTGTAATGATCCCATTTTGCAATACCCCGATTTTTCCAGACCTTTCAACCTTACTACAGATGCGAGTAATGTTGCAATAGGTGCTGTTCTTTCGCAAGGACGAATAGGATCCGATAAACCGGTTTGCTATGCAAGTCGCACATTATCAATCTCAGAACAAAACTATAGCACTATAGAAAAGGAGCTCCTAGCTATAGTCTGGTCGACGAAATATTTTCGACCGTATCTCTTCGGTAGAAAATTTACGATTGTAACTGACCACAAGCCATTAACATGGCTATTTTCCTTGAAAGAACCAAATTCCAAACTGGTTCGATGGCGCCTCAAGCTTGAAGAATTTGACTACACTGTAGTGTATAAAAAGGGTAAGCTAAATTCAAACGCTGATGCCTTGTCACGCATCGAGCTTCAAACAAATGAGATACCTGATATCATATGTGCAAACTCGGACAATTCTTCCCTTTTTAACAATATAGATGAAGTTGAGCGTTCATCCACAATTCACTCGGCTTTAGAGAATAACGACGATGGCATACCTATAACCGAAAGGCCAATTAACGAATTCTCAAACCAACTTATACTTAAAAATAATGAAAATAAAGAGAAAAGACATGCAAATTTGAAAATTTTATTTAAACGAAAAAAAAGATATGTAGTAGAATTTAAGAACATAAGTAATGAGGAGAATATAGTTGAAATTTTGAAAAACTACGCTAATACGAAAAGAATAACAGCAATATTAACAGACGATCAAACATTTCAAGCAGTACAAGCGGTTTTTTCAAAATTTTTTCATCACAGTCAAATGAAATTAGTTAGAAGTTACAAGACGTAATAGAAAAGGATGAACAGGAAACTGTAGTTAGGACATATCACGAACAGTCTAACCATAGAGGGATCACTGAGACCTTGGAACACTTAAAAAGAAAATATTATTTTCCAAATTTAAAGCATGTCATAACAAATATTATCAATAACTGCGATATATGCCAACGATACAAATATGATCGTTTAAGAGTCCCTCTAAAATTTGAAGTAACAGAAACTCCATCCAAACCTTTAGAGATATTGCATTTAGACGTATACTCGATACATAAAGAAAACTTTTTGACGATAGTGGATAAATTTAGTAAATTCTCCAGCGTGTATCTCTTACCTGCTAGAAACAGTATTAATCTTATTAAATGTTTAAAACACTTTTTCGCTCACCATGGTATTCCCAAGAAGATCATCACAGATAATGGTAGTGAATTTATATCAACACTTTTCAAAGATTTTTTAAAAATATACGACATAGAGTTACATCTTATATGTGCAAAAACTTCGACAGGTAACTCGACAGTAGAGAGACTACACTCTACGCTTACAGAATTGATAAGGATTTTAAAAGCTAAGAATCCAGATAGACCGATAACCGAAATCGTTGATGAAGCTATTCTCACGTATAATAACTCTATACATTCTGTCACAAAGCTCACTCCCTTTGAGATTCTAACAGGTCATATAAAGAGATCTAATCTTCTTTCAACTATCCCAAATATTAGCAGAACAGAGCAGGACTATCTTAAAGAACATATAAGAAACTATGAACACCTTAGTAAAATTGTTTTCGATAGAAGTTTAGCGTATAAAAAGAAAATAATCGACAAAAGAAATGAGAAGCGCAAAGATCCTCCAGATTACGATCTAAACGATAAGATCTATGAGCTTGACGATAGAAGGAATAAATTAGCCCCTCGCTTTAACGAACACATAGTTGAAAGAAATAATAAAATAACCATAGTCACAAACAAACGCAAAGCTCACAAACAAAAAATAAAGAAAAGAAGAAACTTAGCTAGGCAGTAAACAGCCATGCATAGATGTGTGTGTAGGTTCTAATAGTGAAATGAAAATTACGTTCAATGAATTATATAATATTTACATATATATATGTATATTATATATATATGTAAAAAAAAAAAAAAAAAAAAAAAAAAAAAAAAAAAAAAAAATAAAAATAAAAAAAAATTGTTTACTATTTTTGATATGAAACTAAATCACTTAAGTTCTATTTAATGGTGTACGATAAGATTTATTGCAAACCAGGCAGCCAACTATCACTGTCCTTCTTCCCTTCCCCCACCATTTCCTAAACCACTATGTTAGAGACAAAGGCTGGACAAACCTGGAATACGGAATCACAGTCAAAATTACAAGAGCAAATGTGCACATACCACCATCAACGCACATTCTATCATCAATTTCATCACGACACACAGATATTATTCAAAACATTAATACAATCAAACATTGCTGTGACCATCGATCCTCTCAGTTCACACTAAGGCGGGAAGAGTTATGAGTGGTACTCATTCACCACACTCACTAACAACAGAATTTAATAGACCGACGTTACCAACATATTAAGCTTAGCAACAACAGCTTAACATTTATAGTAAATAAGCCCAGCAACACCAGGAGAAGACAACAAGTTGCATTCTAGCATATTAGCCCAGCAACAGCAGCTTATGGAGACAACAACTACAGCTTGGGTTCGACACGATGTAAACATGTAGCGTCAAACTAACTATGTTATGTACATACATATTTTAAGCTCTCTGTTGTCCGTTATCATCGTGTATTAAAGTTATTATTTTTTTGAAGAACTTTGTTAAGCAAGAGTCAGTCTATGTTGAATCGCCAAATAAAGACATTCCTAGCATTTGACTATTGACTTTTATTTTCTATTTTTGTTACCAAAGAAGATATAACTCGCGCACCATTCGCGTCGCATCCTGTGAAGAGTTTTTGAAGGTAACGCAAACCGATTTCAAAAACGGACGAAATGACAAAGGGTGTGCTAGAATTCGCCCGAAATGAAACAAATTCGATATTCAGGGGAAGCCCATCGTCATTAAACGGCTGCAGATTTGCATATGCTGCGTAGAACGGTCGTCAGCGAGACGGCGGCATCCTTTCTATTCACCCACAGTAGCGAGTATTCAATATTCATATCCTACAGTCAATATACGCACCAGAAAACTTCCATGCATATTGATACGTAAAGTAGTAAAACTTAAACAAAAAACAAGCAATAAAATTCTGCGTGCCTTTCACAAAGTAAATTCCCACAAATGGGTTATAAAAAAATAAAAAGGGATCGTGGCAAGACATTCTCGAGGAAAAAAAAAATATTTGAATCGAAAAAAAATTCTGCCGTACAAACTAAAGAAAAAAAAATTAGATTGTCCTACACTAAAAAGTAAACAAAACATTGAGATGTGCTAGGTGAAATTGTTCCCTTACGAATTATTCTTATTCTGTTTCACCGACAACAAAAAATTGTCCGATTCGCTGTATTGGTAAAACCCCTTGCCAAATAAGGATAAAAAAACGACTTTTGCCACGAAGTCTATCATAACTTGATTTTGGTTGGCATTTGTATGTTTTCCCCTAAATTAGGAAGAAATAATTAATTTTTTATGTATAAATCTTCTATAACCTAAATTTTGAGTCTTTCGGATTTAATTTCACCAACATAAAACCGAATGAATTGAAAACGTCAAATGTTTGCGTTTTTGAATTCCGACCGATTCTCAGCACACCCCTAATTCGTTCGAATTCGAAGAAATCCGAAAATCATCACACCAAACTGCGAAAACGTAACGGATTGGATTTCGACCGAAATTCATCATAGGGGTGAATATGCAATTTTCTTTTTTATTTATCAATAACGAATAATTATTGACCACAAAAATATATTGTTGCTCTCTAACACAATATGGAGAGTAATCAAGTCACCAAAATCTTGGTTATCTTGGTTATTTGAACATTTTATGTGTTTCAGATAACTGTGAATAAAAGTGTTAATTTAAATGCAATTTTGTTTAAGAAAATTGCAAATGGTCAAGGTATTTAATTTTTATGGGTCAACGCTCAAATCCGTGTTTGTGCTAGTTTGCTATATGTTTTTTTTTTTGCTTTAGTTCGCAAAGATTTGCAAATATTTTTTTTTAACTTTTAGGGACACGCTGTAGCGTATTGAATTTTTTGAGATTTGGTGGTCAAACTCTTAATTTAGGCGTAATGGGAATTTGGAATACGTTTTAAGCAGAATGGAGTTACCAGAATAAAAAAAAAACAATTTAGTGAAGCAATTAAAGCGAGCCATAACTTCAAAATCTGCATATTTTTATTTAAATTTTTTTATTCTCTTTTTCAATTTCGACCGGAAATAATAATTTAAAATGAGATTTGAATTTTTCACTTCAAAATGTATGGAGTCGGTCCACTGTAGGGAACATCGAAATTTTGCGCGAAAAAATGGAAAGATTTAAAACCCCCTTCATTAAAATCCGAAAAAAGGTGAAGTGATACACGAGGTGCCATGACATAATGCCAAACTCTTGCTTTGCCTTTATAACACTTTGATAAAGCGACATAAGGCCAATAATTAGGATTTATGCCACATTTGCCTTGCATGTCTAATTATGCTTACCTGATTAGCATAACGCTTCATTTACCATTGGCAAACAGTATTCAACTCGTATATATTAAATTTAAAATTTAAAGTTTAAAATTATTTAAGCCTTGACAAAATGATAGATTTGCGCCTTATGACGCTTGGCCTTACTTACATACATAATGTATGTCACAGCACCGATACAATCTTTAGCTACGTTTTATGATTGGACATTTTTTTGTTTTATTAGCAGTTTTATTTTTACACCAAATATATGATACTTAATGCTTCGGTTTTAACCCTAATTCTACCAGGTTATATTTTTTACACAAACTACCGCGTTGTGACTCTCAGTCACATGTTTATGTTTAAGAATGCTAATATAAAAAAATTGTTGGTACATGCAAATAAATAGAAAGCAGGAACTTTATTAAACATTTAATTACTTATTTATATATTTTCAATAAACTAACATTTTCTGATAGTGCGTATTGCAGACATTTAGACCACACTCCTTAGAACTTTATTCGTACGCCCTTGTTTTTAATGGATACATGTGGCATCGACTACGAATATTATATGCTGTCGATCTCGATGGTGACGACGGCGTGGCGTATTGGTATCACTATTTGCTGATGTTGTTGCAATGGTCAGAAATAAGTTCACAATGTGTGCATTTACTCTGCTAAGATATCGCTGACTTCTTCGTTGAATGTTAGATTGATTGATTGATTGATAAATGCATTTCTTTATTTCTTTAAAGTTCAAATACAAAACATCAATTTAGAAATTTTAATACAGTAAATAAATATGGAAATAAAGTTAATGTAATGGCATTAAGTATTTTTTAATAAAGAATAGGGCTAAATGCCATTTCGTAAATTACGTATATTAATTTTTAAGATAATATGGGTGGGGTGACCCTTGAAAAAATAAAACTACGACACAAATAGAGCAAGGAAAGTTTAAAGAGAGATAGAATATAGTTATATTTTATATAAACAAAATTATTTCAAATACCCGAGTTTTTAGTAAGAGAGAAATGTGAAATCTGAACAATTGTACATACATGTATCACCAGAACCTCAGAGACGAGCAATTAAGTCACAACCGGAGAAATCAATTTTATACTCTCGAAATCAAAATTAAATAGCCAACTTTTTAGAAGTTTATTAAAAATACTTGGTAATACGATTGATCTTATCACTATAGGTAGTTTATTAAATAAGCGAGGTGCTGCAACTGTATAAAAATTTCGAAACGCAGTAGTGCGGAAATTAGGAATGGAAACGAGGTATTGCGAGTTACCACGAAGGTTACGATTGTCGAAAACTCGGAAATTCAAATAGCCGGAGCGCATGAAAAAAACTTTAAGGACTTTATAGCAATATAAGTGACGAACAGGAAGAATTTTCAGTTGTAGAAAAAGTGGAAGGCTATGTTCTAATCGATGTCTTCGGCTTATTTTTCTTATAATATATTTTTGCAGTGTTAAGATTGGTTGAATTTTATTAAAGTAAGAACCACCCCAACATGCTAAGCCGTATTGCAATTTAGAATGAAAGATTCCATAATAAATTTTTAAAAGAAGATCCGATGAGCAGACGTTTTGAAGATAGTAAAAATGTCGAAGTGTTGAACGGAAGTACTTTATTAAAGTATTAGTATGATTTCTAAAAGCCATCCTAGAGTCAATCTGAAGACCTAAGTACTGAAAAAGTTCAACTTTTTCAATTTTAAAACAATTATCACTGCAGTCTGAATTGGATATGTATGTTAAGGTAGGTAAATTTGACTCACAACAGCAACTTAGCAATTTAAATTTTTGACACTCTGGCTCATGAAATAAAACATCCAGTTCAAACGAGTTCTGAGATGAGAGACTGAAATACATTATTTTGGTTTTAGAGCTTATAACCAGCTTATGCTCTGCAAACCATAATCTTAGAATATTCAAATCATGATTAATTTGGCAAACTAAGTCTAAAGGACTGTCAGTACCATAGGCACATCCAACATCATCAGCAAAGGCAGTTAGTTTCGAGTAAAATTTTAATCTAAGCAAGGAGTTTATATAGATAAGGAATAGTATTGGTCCCAGTACTGAGCCTTGGGGAACACCAATATTGGTGAATTTGAAACCACTCCTCACTTCATCAATTTTTACTCTTACTGATCTATTTTCTAGGTAGGACCTGAACCAGTCACTCATAAAACCCCTTATGCCAGCATTTTCAATTTTGCGTATAAGTATTTCATGGTTAACCATATCAAACGCTTTGGTGATGTCGATAAATAACCCAGCTGTCATCTTTTTCTTATCTAAGTTCAAGAAAATTTCAGAGCAGAACTTCAGAAGGGCATTTTCCGTCGATTTGCCTTTCTGAAATCCAAATTGTGATGGATTAAAAAATTTGTTTTTATTTAGAAATTCAACTATCCTTTTTTTTACAGCCTTTTCGAAGATTTTGCTGATAGAAGAAAGAAGCGAAATAGGTCTATAGT
Organism: Brachyopa scutellaris; assembly: GCA_949775065.1. NCBI lineage: Eukaryota > Metazoa > Arthropoda > Insecta > Diptera > Syrphidae > Brachyopa > Brachyopa scutellaris. The sequence continues at coordinate 132,196,971 of OX459112.1, read as the reverse complement.
TTTTTACTTCCCTCGCTGCTCCTTTCTTAAAAATTGGGACAACATCAGCCCATTTTAATGCATCCGGAAATTTGCCTGAGAGTATGCTTTGGTTAAATATATAGGCCAAAACATCAACAACAAAGCAAGCTATAGATTTAAGCACGTTATTTGAAATTCCATCAGCTCCACATGAGTTTGAATTTTTCAAAGTACCTATACTTTTAAAGAGCTCAAAAGCAGTTATGCGTTCAAAGAAAAATGAATTCTGGATCAAAGGATCGCCACATATAATCGATGAACTGCAAGCGGGACAGGTCGAAGTAAAAGAGGACTGCAATGAATCAGTAGCATGGGCAAAGTATTCACTGAATTTCTCAGCAATAGCAGCTTTATCTGTCACCACATTTTCATTAATTTTTATAGTAATAACCTTATTTGAAGAGACTGGTTTATTTAATAGACTGTTAACTAATCTCCATTCATTTTTGAGATTGCCCTGAGCTCGCAAAAGGTTTATTCTGTAAAATTCATCTCGACAGAGTGGGACTTCTTTCCTAAGTTCGTAGCACATTTTTTTAAATCTTCTTTTTAGGTTTCCATTCAGAGGGTGCCTGGCACATTTAATTCTTAATTTATTTTTCAAATTAATCTTTTTCAAAATATAGGAATTTATCCAGGGTTTTAATTTTTTTGGTTTTAAATTACTTGAAACAGTATAACTGGATTCCAAAATAAGTTTCTTTAAGGTTTCAAGAAAAATATCATACGCCTTCGAAACATCACTTTCCAAATAAACCAAATGCCAATATTCAAGAAAGAGTTTTGTTTTTAATTTAGAAAAATCAATTTTAGTTTTTTTGGCAACAGAGACAGAAGCGAAGGGTTTAATGTTCTTAATTGTATTTATCAATAAACCCGTCATGGAGTGATCTGTGATATTGAAATCAAAGATACACTTATCAAACGGGCTCAATGAAGCAGTGGCAAAACGGCCATAAATGTGGTCTAAGCACTTACCGGAAGCTGGTCTAGTAGGTACATTTATAAAGGAAAATAATCCGTGCGAGGCAAGTAGAGCCAAATAATTAGAAACAACGTCAGAGCCCTCCAAAATATCAATATTCAAGTCTCCCAGAATAAAATAAAAAAGACTGGCAAATTCTTCCAAAAAGTCAGAGACATTGTATCTATGAAATCTATATATGCACAGGATAACGACAATCACTTTATCCAACTTTACTCTCAGTTTTAAAATATCAGCGCGCAAAAAATCTATCTCACATGATTGACAATCATAACCTTCCTTGACAAAGCAACCAACACCGCCCGCACTGTAGCCATCATTAGTTTTAGCAAAAAAGTTAAAACCCGGCAAATTATAATCACTTTTTTCGAAATCGTATATCCAAATTTCTGTAATAAACACAAAGTCAGGTATACAAGCAAATGTGTCTAGGTGGGAAACTAAGCATGCGAAATTCTCTCGTAAACTTCTGATATTCTGATGAATTAAAAAAATTTTGTTCGTGCAGTAAGATTTCAACGTAAAAACTTGTTCACAATTAGATAAATTAAGATTGAAGATAGGAACATCATCGCCAATAAGATCACAATTTAAATTCATTACTTTGATTTGTAAATTTACAAGATATTATTTAGGTCTTCAAAAGATCTTATTGCAATGGGATCACTACCTTCAATCTTTCTCATAAGTATTCTGTTGTTCTTATACCATACATATTTGTAGAATTTCTCCCTCTTCACTGCTTTAGCCTGCATCAATAGAGCGTGTGTATACTTTGTTAGGGCATCATTTATGTAAATTGATTTCCTTCTGCCGATGTCATTACCATTGCTGCTGCTGCTACTGTTGCCGATGCTGCTGTTTGCAGAGTTTACTCGCCATGAATTAATTTTTTGTTTATTTTTTATTTTCTCTTTCATGATTTTTTGTTTAAGAGAATTTTCGGCTAGCTGTAAGCAGATGACAGGTTTGCTCACCATATTTTTTCCGGTCATTGCTTTGCCTTTTCTCTCTCTCACGTAGCATTTTGTTATGTCGTTATCATTGACGTCAACTCCCAGAGCGTCTCGAAAGAAATTTTGTGCAACGGATTTTGAGTTGTGGTCATTGACTTCAGCAATCCCCGTGATCTCAATGCAGTTTGCTAGTTGATTTTGTTGTTGCCAATGCAATTTGTTTTCAAGGTGAAGAACTCGTGCTTTGAGATTTTCGTTCTCTTTTGTCAGAGCTGAGATCGAAACCAAAAATTCTTTATTGACCGCTTCCAAGTTTGATATTTTTTTGTATATCATCTACAGTGGGCATTCACCTGTAACTTCAGCATGCTTTAAATTTTCCCCAGAAGTATCAGCCAGTTTAAGTTTCGGATCGTTGTTAGATGCTGTTGTTTTGGTGCTTACAGTGGATTCATTGGCATAGTTTGAAATCACAGACGGATTGCCCTGTATTTTGTCAGGCGAGTGGAGAGTACGACGTCTTAAGGCGACGCACTTTTTGCATCGGAATGATTTATTGTTTATTTTCATAAATTCAGCTTCTTCTTCCAAAATATTAACGCAAGCGCCGTGAAACAACCCATTGCAATCGTAGCATAGGACTTTCAAGTGATCGTTTCGTTCGATTTTTTTTGAACATACCGAGCAAAACATACTGAGTAATACAAAGAAAAAAGAAATTGCATTAAAGAGATGCGCACCCCACGACACTCACGATAAAACTAGATACAAGCATATCCTAATCCAATCCTTTTAGAAGAGTTTGCGGCGAATATTTTCCATTGGCCTCATGAATTCAGGGTAAAAACAAAGCCACACAACTGTTAAAGTAACCCCGCAAAGTTAGGTTAGGTTGAGAGGGGTTGTTAGGTTGGGCAATCAGAGTGAGTCCATCGGGACCAGCGTTGCCGATGTGGCACGATCGTGCCATTATGGCACTTTTAAATTAAAATGGCACGGTGGCACTTTAAGATTTCATATGGCACCATTTCACATTGATTTTGGTATAAGTAAAATAAAATACGGTGCCCACGTGCATCTCTGCAAATGTATGTGTGCCTGTGACCTCGGGCATCTTGGCGTGTTTACCCAAATAACAATACCCAGATAGTAAAGACTATACTTCACACCGCGGTGTAGTGGTAAGTGCGTTTGACTACTACGCAATGCTTGCCCGGGTTCAATTACAGCAAACACGTAAAAGTTTTTTCACTGTTTCACCTCTTTCGAATGTCTGATACTCGTAAGCATTCAAAGAGTATCATTTGTCATGAGGAGCTTCTCAACTCGCCGTTCGGAGTCGGCAAAAAACTGTAGATCCCTTCCATTCGTGCAAAAATATAACACACAGACGCAAATGGTTGCGAGAAGTAGGCGCTGGTACAACCCGAACTGTAGCGCAACTTAAAGAAAGAAGATACTTCACATGATCATTTCTGTATCTTCAATTATTTTTAGAGTAATTTGAAAGCTACCTCGCAAACATCCACCAAATTTCAATTTTGCATTACTGGCCATCTATTTGTTTTTCGTTTTACCAAGTTTGCATGCGGATGAACTTTTTTATGGGCGGATTACCCTCACTCACTATGTAGTTACTATGATACACGTCGTTTAGGAAACCAAATACACGTACAGCCACATTTTGAAAACGCATGCTATGTTTTGAAATTCTGGCTACATTAAAAATTACTGTGTGTCTGTAAGTCACAACGTGGTAGTTAACGTTAGTATTTTTAGAACGGTAAAAAACAATTCAAACCAAGAACTAAAAATTAATTTAAATTAGCGCGTTTTATTAAGAACTGTTTAAAAGTAGAATACACAAGCCCAAAAGTAAATTACCGACGTTGTTAACAGAAATACAACCGAAATAATTTCGAATGTGACTCAAAGTCACAACGTGGTAGGATTAGGGTTAATAAAGTGAAGTGTTTTGCTTTCTCCGAAGTGAGGATGAAAATAGGAAGTAAAATCACTTCAATAGAAGTGAAAGTGGCGGCACCACTTGAGGACCGAAAAATAAAATGGAATTTTAGTGTTTACGAATATGATGGATTAATTTTTTATTTCTGATTTGGTAGAACTTTTAAGGAAACCATATGAATAACATAGTAGATACCAATTGTACGTGTGTAAGTGTGTATGTGTATAAACGCATAAGCTGAATGAACTAAAACTGAAGTTATAAGCAGCAGGTTTTATTTCTCTTTCTGCATTTGGTGTTCTGTATCTATTCTGTTCCAAAATTTCAATGTACGATTTATGAAAGTATGTAATTTACATAGAGTAGTTTCTTTTACTGTAATTGGAGATTACACATGCGGTTAATTGCTTCATGTGTCCCATAATTTGTTCGATTATGAGAAGCATGCGGTATCTAACCTAAAAAGGATAGTAAGTTAGGGGCATCTATGAGATCTGAGATCAGTTGATGCATAAAATTAATTTGATATTAACACGTCTTTGAGACAAAGTTGCAATATTAAGATGCAATATCCGATGTAAATGTAGAGCGAGCTTAAAAGGGTCGTCTCACCGCAGCCCTTTAAGTGTCTCTAGTGGCTTCAATTATCTATTGTGATTCTTATAAAAAGGTGTCCATACTTGGGAGGTAAATTTGAGAGGAAGACGGAAAATACTGTTAATGAATGGTATAAGGACATTTGAATTCTTTATACTATCATCACAATACCTTACATTGAGTATGATTTATTCACAATGTGGGTTATATGTACAGGGTTTTTCAACAGGGACGCTACAAAAGTAGAGCGACAGGGACAGAAAAATTAATGACTTGCCAATTTTTATAAATTTGGCCCGAATTCCCATTGCAAATGAAGCCAAATACCTGGGAATGACACTTGACGCAAAGTTGAAGTGGAATTCGCACGTGAAAATGAAACGTAAAGAATAAGAAATCAAATATAGAGAAATGTACTGGCTGATCGGGAAACATTCCCACCTCAGTACCGAGAACAAACTGCTTTTATACAAGCAAGTGCTAAAGCCGGTGTGGTCCTACGGTATACAACTTTGGGGTTGTACCAAGAAAACAAATGCCAATATTTTACAGACCTTTCAAAATAAAGTGCTTAGAGAAATTGTCCAAGCACCGTGGTATGCTAGAAACGACGATATCCACAGGGATCTCGGAATTCCGACAATCGAAGCTGAAACTAGAAGCTTCGCGCGAAAACATAGAAACCGACTAATCGGACATGTTAATAATACAGTCCTACTTATTTTGGATGAGAGCAATTTATTGCGCCGACTACAAAGGACAAAACCTTTCGACTTGGCGAGATAAGGATTAACCGCATCTAAATTGCGGAATATGCAGGATCTTTCATTGGAAAGTAACCTGCCAAACGTTTATATTTCGTGATAGAAAAATTGCTTGATAAGTAGTATAACTTAGTTGCAGTATCTAACAAATTTATATCGAAGGGAGGTGGTTTTGGTCAGTAAGAATCTGACACTACTATGAAAATCTATAGGTTCATCAAATCACCCGCTGACTCTCACCCACTCCAAGACGACCTCAACAGGTTTTCAACTTGGTGCAAACACAACTTTTTGGAGCTTAATATCATCAAGTGCCAAGCTATAACCTACTCCCGTAAACGTCTCCCTCCCCCTTCTAGGACTTACTATATATGTAATGCACTTGTCCCCTCTGTCACTTCTTTGCGTGATCTGGGTGTTATCTGCGACAGAGAACTTAATTTTCGCTCCCATATAGATAACATAATTAACAGAGCCAACTCTACGCTTGGCTTTGTTAAACGCTGGTCCAAAGAATTTTCTAATCCTTATGTCACGAGATCGCTTTATTTTACCTTCGTAAGACCGATTCTTGAATATGCTAGTCAAGTTTGGTCACCTTACTACGATATTCACTCTCTACGAATTGAAGCGGTACAACGCAGATTCATCCGGTTCGCCTTACGCGGTCTTCCATGGCCCGACAGGTGTAATTTACCACCTTATACAGATCGTCTTAAATTAATTAATCTTCAGTCTCTCGAAAAACGCCGTCAAATTGCCGATATACTCTTTGTTCAGCAGTTATTAGCTGGAAATATCGACTGCCCCGTACTGCTCGACAAGATCAGCCTTAGCACTAACCCACGTAACCTTAGATCTATTCCCCTCTTCCGACTGAATTATCACCGTACCAATTATGGTTATAATGAACCGATTTCTCGAATGCTTCGCGTCACCAATTCCTTCCAAAACGCATTTGATTTCCATTTAAGCAGATCCTCTCTCAGAAATACCCTACACTACCACTCCATCTCCAATACGCCCCATTCCTAGAATATTAAGTTTAGCCTTAACTTCTTAATTTAGGTTTAAGTTTTAGATTGTTTAAGTTTTTAGTATTAAGAATGCTTGTAATAAGCAAATAAATAAAAATAAATAAATAAAATAAAAAAAGCACGCGCTTGCTATTCTCATAGTGTCTATGGAAGATTTTCACCTACCCTCGGGGGGGGGGAAAAAAAAGGGACAGCAAACGACGCCATATTTCTTGCCGCTCTTTTGACATTTCTAAGGTTTGCCATTTTATGATGGAAAGATATACGAGCCAACAACGAGTCGAAATTATTAAAATTTACTACCGAAATTCGGAGTCCGTGGCCTCAACGTTAAGAGCGCTACGTCCAATTTATGGTCGTCATAATCGTCCTAGCAAATCAACAATTGAGCGTCTAGTGGAATCATTTGAATTCACAGGCATAGTACAAAATGTTTCCGTGCCAGTGAGACAAAGAAGTGCCCGTAGTGTCGAGAATATTGCTGCCGCTGAGGCTTCAGTTGAAGAAAGTCCAAATGTGTCTCTCACACGTCGTTCTCAAGCGTTGGGCATCTCTGTGACGTCGTTGTGGCGAATTTTGCGAAAAGATCTTGGCCTACATCCTTACAAGATTAAATTGACGCAAGAACTGAAGCCGCTTGAACACCAGAAGCGTCGTATGTTCGTGAAGTGGGCTGAGCAACAACTTGAAAATGATTCGGATTTTCATCGAAAAATCATCTTCAGCGATGAGGCTCATTTCTGACTGAATGGCTTCGCCAATAAACCAAATATGCGGTATTGGTTAGGCAGCAATCCACACGTACTCCATGAGTCATCATTGCATCCCGAAAAAATTACGGTTTGGTGTGGTTTATGGACCGGCGGCGTCATTGGGCCGTACTTCTTCCGTGATGATCAAGACCGGCACGTTACTGTGAATGGGAATCGCTACCGTTCAATGATAACCGAATATTTTTGGCCCCAATTGGATGATATGGACTTGGAGGACATGTGGTCCCAACAGGACGGCGCCATAAGCCACACAGCGAATGTCACAATCAATTTATTAGAAACCAAGTTTGGAGAACGTGTTATCTCACGAAATGGTCCAGTCGCTTGGACGACTCGGTCGTGCGATTTGACGCCGTTAAACTATTTCCTGTGGGGCTACGTCAAGTCTATGGTCTATGCCAACAAGCCAGCGATGATTGATGAACTTCGTACGAATATCGAACGTGAAATTGCAGCAGTATCGGCCGATTTATGCTTGAAAACCGTCGAAAATTGGGTTCAGCGTCTGGACTTCTGAAAGCGTGCCCGTGGTGGCCATGCAAAAGAAATCGAGTTTCATACATAATGGCATCGAACGTACTTTCACAGGAATAAAGAATTTCATTGATATCCAAAACCGTGTTTGTTTTATTTAAAAAAACTTTTGTAGCGCTCTTATTGAAAAACCCTTTATATGTGGTGACACACACACATAGAAGTACGCCGCTGGAAAGCACTGCACAACAATTCGTGACGTCAAAAGTCACACCACCGTTTCTGACCGCTAAGCGACCAGTGGAGTCTTTGTGTGCTCTCATTTGTGAATGCGTGAACTTCAATATGTGAATGTGTGAACTTAAATGCTTGAATATGTGTTCTGACAACGGATCGAAGGAAGCAAAAAGTAGAAAGTAAACCTACTTTATCCGTCGAAATTCATGCATCCGTTGGCTATGGGCCATCTCCCATAAGAATGTGTGTATTCTATCGAGCTGTCACTTAAAATTGAAGGAGCAACGTATCGACGGATTCTATTATTGGGGCCTTCAGTCTTCAATCACCAGCTTCCCCGTGAATTTTTCTTATTGTAGTTACAATTGTATAAAAAAATGAATTTTGTTTATTGGATCAAAGAGAACTAATCAATGTTAAATTTTAATTTATTTATCTAACTAACAAAATTCCGTTGCGAAATGCGTTTTCTTTTCTACCATGGGACAGAGAAAAAGTCATGCTGAATTAAATCATTTCTTGACTGGCTCCAATTTACAGATTAAAGAAGCAAATCAATTGCAATTTGATTTTAACAATTTTCATTACACTTAAATTTCGTGCGACCGTGCTTTCCTAATCAGCTAGTTCTTTGAAATTATTAATTACTGCAGTATTTTTATATTTGACAACTTTTTTTTTATTATTATTATCCATTTGTTTTTGGGTCCACTATATCTTGTGATTAGGGATGACCATGACAGGGGTTTAAAAATCGAGGAATAAGAACGATAAAATAAGATTAAGCTAATTTGCTTTAACAACTTACCAAACGGCAGAGAAACTCCGTTTTTTTCTTTGCAATTATGCTGCGCGACTTCGTCCAATGAGAACAGAAGGCACAGAGGAGAACGAAATTAATATGTGAAAAACGTCAGATCAAGTAAGAACAAAAAATTACTAATCCATACATACATGTATATGGCTATACTCTGTTCCAATAGAATTTATTTATTTATTTATTTCGTCAATCAAGTTTCATACAACTTTTAAGAGACTACAGAATAAAAAAAGAAAAAAATAGCAATCATAACAATTCCATAATAATATTCTTAAGAGCTAATCTATTAATATTAAAATCTATAGCATAATCGAATTGATTATAGGTAATACAAGCAGATGTAATTGGATTATTTCTTGCATAATTTGTAAAATGGTAAGGAACATGTAAGAAATCAAACTCTCTTGGTCGTAAGCTACGAGATGGTACATAAATTTTAAACATTGAAAGTAACAGCGGACAATATATTTGACAATTTAAGACATCAAAGGCAAAAAGTATCAAATATAATTTTCTTCTTGAGACCAATGGTTTCAATCCAATTAATCTACATCTGATCTCATACGTAGGAACATTTGAATTTCTAAAAATCTTTCGCAAAGCAAACTTCGTAAATCTTTTCTAAACTCTTTCAATTCGATAAATACTAGTTTGATGATAGGGATTCCCAATAACGCAGCAATATTCAAGAATAGGCCGAACAAGCGATAAATATAAAGTTTTTAAAGTGTACGGATCTTCAAACACCTTAGAAGTTCTAATCACAAATCCTAACATTGAGTTTGCCCGGGAAACCATTTGGTCAATTTGTAAAGAGAAATTCATTTGAGAGTCAAAAATAACTCCAAGATCCCTTTGGCTAGTTAACCTTTGCAAGACATGATTTTCAATTTTGTATTGGCAGCAAATGGGACTGAAAATCTTTGAGAAGGTTGCCACACTACATTTACTAGCATTAAAATGCAAACGGTTTGAACTTTAGTTGCCTCTGATAAAGAACTCAGCATACAGAAGACACTTCGCAAAGGACACCTGAGACGGTAAGTCGTTTATAAAAAGAAGAAAGAGGAGCGGTCCAAGGTGACTGCCTTGGGGTACACCCGAAAAATTTATAATTTCCTCAGACAAAAAATTTCCAATTTTGACAAACTGTTTGCGTCCAAGTAGATAACTTTTTAGCCAATCAAGAAACTTAGAATGAAATCCAAGCAGCTCAAGCTTTTTTATAAGGATATTATGCTGTACAGTGTACACGATCGGAGGCCTTTGAAAAATCAGTATAAATAGTATCGACTTGCGAGCGATTTTCTAAATTATTAAGACAGTAATTACTGAAAATGGATAAATTAGTAGTGGTAGATCTACCACTTACAAACCCATGTTACTTACTTAGTTGGCGCTACAGCTCGAGGTGAACCTGGACCTGCTTCTCGCAACCATTTGTGTGTGCGTGTTATATTTTTGCACGAATGGAAGGGACCTACAGTTTTTTGCCGACTCCGAACGGCGAATTGAGAAGCTCAATCGTGACAAATGATACGGTGCCCACTGCATGTTGGTACCCATGTTCGTACTCTGAAATATGATTTTGTACAATATTGTAGAGTTTCTTTTTAACGATTTCCTCAAACACTTTAGGTATTAACTGGAGCTTAGCTATAGGTCTGTAGTTATCTACAGAACCTTTAGAACCCGATTTGTGCAAAGGAGTTATATACGAATGCTTCCAACAGTCTAAAAATTTGCCTTGTCGTAAAGACATATTAAAGAATTAAAGAGGATTCGCTAAACTAATCTTACAGGATTTAAGAGGCAACGGTGGAGTATTATCAGGAGCAATAGAAATATTGTTATCTAGAGATGATAACATAGCCATTACTTCATCCTCATATAATTGAAGGCTACCGACATCCGTTATGGAGTTTACGCCAAAGCAGTTTTCACAATCAATCCTCAGATCAATAAAATTTGATTGAAAAAAAGATGCGAAACTGTTACATATTTGGTTTAAATCATTTGTAGAAACTCCATTGTAGGTCATGTTAGATGGAATCCCAAGCGATATACGTTTTTTATTCAAAAAAGCCCAGAAAGATTTAGAATTATTTTTAATTTTTGATTCAAGAGACCATATGTATTGCCTGTATATAAATTTTTTCAGAAATTCATACTCCTTTCGTAATTGATAAAATTGTTCTCGAAAGCAAACTGATAATTTTCTTTTTTTTATGAAGCTTATTCATGACATTTTTAAGTCTGGATAAACTTCTATTAAACCAAACTGGTCTCTTAGAATTCTTAAAAATTTTCTTTGGGACAAAATAAAGAATAGCAGAATCTATAATGTTTCGAAACATTGTAAAAGCTGCATCTAAATTAGTACTAGCGAATACATTTTGCCAGTTTACAGATTCAAAAAAACAATTCATAGCAACAAAATCCGCATTTTTTAAATCATAAATTGGAGCTATAATGTTACTAAAAGAGTTTGATTCACTAAGAACAGAAAAGTTGAATATGACTTCAAGTGCCTTATGAAAAATACTATTGCTTAGTAATGGAAAACTTTCTTCATCCAATTGCACCTCAAGATATTGATCTATAAAAACCAAGTCTAAAATACGACTCATGGAATTACAAACATTATTAACTTGATACATATTCAAAGAAGTAATACCGTCAATTAAATTATCTTCGAAATCATGAGATACATTATAAGGCAAAATACGTTTTTCTTCATCTGAAAATATCCATTTCAAATTTGGTAGATTAAAATCTCCTAAAGTTACACAATAGTTATTTTCATCCAGATTTCTCATAATATCACTAATATTTTTTATGTGAGCATCATATATTGAACAATTAGAAGAAGGAGGAATATAAGAAACAAAAAAGTATATATGAATAATTCTATTATCAGCATACATAAGCAAATCCACACAAACACAGATTTGTTCAATCTCAGGAGATGAATTAGGTAAAATAATTTGTCTACTCTTAAAATTAGAACGAACCGCAAATAAAACACCACCACCTCTACTTAAACCAGCTTGATCGTAGCATCGGTCCTTCCGGATGACATCGAAATCAGATGTTAACAATTTCGAGGTAAGAAAATTATTGTTCAACCAAGTTTCAGTGAGAACGATGATGTTGTAAGGACAATCTGCAGCAGCAATAAAGAAGTCGTGTATTTTAGTTCGCATTCCCCCTACATTCTGATAGAACATAGAGAGAGATTCATTGGCCGCAGCAGTCACAGAGGCATCGGCAGATTTTATGTTTGGTCCCCTTGTCGAACAGGTGCACCGTTTTTTGGACGGCTTAGAAACTCCTTTATCTGGACTCCGACAGGCCAAATAGACGGTTGAAGAGCAGCATTGAATGAGCCAGCTGCGATACCAAGTTTAAAATTTATAAAACGAAGAGAAGTTATATCTGTTTACCTTTTTACTAACTTGGAGCAAACCATGCTGGATTTAGGCAGAATAAGCAAGCGTGATAAGTAATTCATAATATCGTCTTCGGTGACTGTATTACAAAGACGAGATAAATGTAGAAAACGCAATCTTGATACAGATGGTAGGTCAGTGACAGCTTCAATATCAGAGCCAAACAGCTGTTTGTGTTTTTGCTTTTTGTTGCGAACAACAGACCATACAGGTGCCGAAATACAATCAGCGGCGACATTCTCCAGGCATACAGTAGAAACATTGGGACCAATGACATCGGTTTCTAGAGCAACAACAACATGCGGACAAGCAACATCAACAGCAACATCGGCGACAACATCGTCAACAGAAACCACAGCAGAAGCAGGTGGAATAGAAACATTAGCAACATCGCTGGCAGAATCAAACGAGAGAATAGGAGACGATGATGATCTTGTCAGTTCTATTGACTCCGGTGCAACAACAACAGCCGTGGCATTAGAAAGAGAGCAGGTTGAAAGTTTACGGTACTCTGAGGAAAGACGATCAGATGGAGTCGATGATAATGTAAGTGGAAAACGCCGATCAGCGGAGGTGGACAGCCGTTTGTTGGGTTGATTGACCGATGGGATTCTTTTTGCACGAGTGGAATCGCGAATATTATAATGGCTTGAATTCGCAGGCAATGTTTTTGCAAGCAAGCTCTGGGAGGAAGAATTTTGAGAGCTGCTTTCCAGCAAGTACACTGAGAGTTCTCTCATTTTTTGAATGCATGCATGCAATGGAATATTAATGCACTTTTCACATTTGTAAAATAAATTCACATAAGAGTTTATAGTTTTTATGTCTCTTTTGTTGATATTGCAACAGTCGAAATGCGAGTTTAAACCACATAAGCCACATGATAAAAAATTCTTATCAGGAATTAATTTCAAACACTTATTGCATTTAGAATTCATGATAAACGGAAAAATTGGTAAAACGCGTGGGTACACGATGAAAGCAGTCGACTAACTGTCAGTACAGGCCTTATGGGGGAGCTGTTTTTTACCCAATGGTGCCTTTACATGTTTTCATGGCACTCAATTTGAAAAATGGCCACTGAAATAAAAATCAAACCACTAACTTACACACGTTTTGTTTTTGTAACTTTCCTCAAATCCGCATACATCCCACCAAAGCATGACCAGCCAACTCCACAGTCGTCGTCTCGATGACTGAATGATATTCGCTGTGTGTATGGAGAATATCAACATCAAAACAGTGTTACCATTATAAAGTTAAAGCTAATCGTTAATGTTTTTTCTGTGGTTTTTGTCAAAGATTTTGTGGATTTTGTGCTTTGAGAACCAATAAAATTAATTTGAGTATGTGAGGGTATTGCCACATGGTTTTTGTTTTTTCCATTTTATTGTTCTTTTGGTGAAACCGTTATTAAAATTAAGTTTAACACTTTTTCGATTTTTGTGATTTATAATGGTTTTGTTTGCGCGAGGTAGATGTTGTGTGCGGAAATGAATAGTATTTTTTTTTGAGTTTTAGCTTATCTCGTAAACTAATCGTTTTCGACAGGTTACATTCATACATAAAAGCACTCGAAAAAATGCTTTCTACATCATACTAAAATTTCATTGAAATCGGGGTGGTATCCACTTTGTACACAATTATCAATATTATGTTCAATCATTTGTGTTGTTTTTGAATCAGCAAATGGTAACCCTACAGGCAATGTTCTCCGATTTGCGGCGATTTTTTATGCATACTACGGTAACCCAGTCAGAGCTTAAAAAGGGGACAAGTTTATGCAAGCTATTGCAACCAGACTAAGAGGCAAACACCCTATCTTCCCTGTTCTGACAATTGTATTGGAACAGAGTATAGTTGGAAAAATGACAACTTCACTGTCGATTGTTGTACTTATGTTTTCCAAATTATTTACAGCATTTTAGAATTACTTATTAGCCCGTGTCCGATTGAGTCTCACTTCGAGTAAAAAAAATCAAATATGCAATCAACGCTGATTTTGACATAGATAATATCTGATTCAAGAGAAGGTGCAGAATCATTGAACAAAAAGCAGAACAATTTCATACAGAAATTTTTCTCATTGAACACGAAAACTAAATTTGTTTTACTTATCTGAACTGTTCGAAGTAAAGTAAAGGCAGTAAGTAAAGGCGCTTGTTTCAAGTTTGACATCTAGCCTGTTGACACTTGAACATCAAATTAAGATCGATTTGTTTAATTTTCTCTATCAGCACAAATTCAGTTTGTGTTCTTGTAAATCCTGAGTAAGATAATTCTATTACAATCAAAATTAGTGTTCTCAAGTGTACCAATTCTATTACCTATAATCAAAATGTTACACTTGGGAACACTTACTTTATATTTATGGAGAAAATGTGTCAATCGGTAAATAGAGGACAGGCGAGGGTAATTCATAAAAACTATAGAGGACGCCTTGAGTCTGAGTAAAAAAGAGGACATGTCCTCGAAAAATAGGACGCCTGGCAACTGTATCTTGTGTTATCCTCTTTAACAAAATTTATGTTTAGCCATTGATACAAACTGTGCTTTTTTTGGTCATTGTCAAATTCAAGTTATTTGGCTAGCTTAATTATTGAATTACCTTTGCCCTGTTTAAGAGTGTGCTCTTTTCTTACAATCATCATTTTCTCATGGATAAACCCCGTCGACTACTAAACAATCAGGTATTTAAATCGTAATTCGCATGCAGTGTACGTGTGTATGTACTGTACTCAACATTTGGCTGGAATTTTGACAGTAACCGTCTATGAGAATGTACTAGACTAGACGATAGTAAATCTCTCTTGCGATACTGGCACCATCGGGCGGTGATGCTAAGTACTTATCGGACCGCCCACGTATGTAAATAACTAAATAAATAATAAAGTAGATACATAACTAATTAAATAAATAAATAAATAAATAAATAAATAAATAAATAGATAATAAATAAATAAGTATATATGTATGTGTAAGTACGGATGATTATTTGAAATTATCAGAAATTCTAATTTTTCTTGAGATCTACAATACTCCAGTTTCTTTTTGTATTGTATATTTGTGTGGAGTAGAGATAGGGAAGATTAAGCATAATTTTTAACGACTTATTTTGTGAGACCTGGAGTTGTTTTATATGTGTTTTTACACAATTTCCTTTGCAATTGCAAAAAACCGTTATGAAGGTTTTATGTTTATCTTCTTTTTGCAAATGGGTAGACAATAAGACCCTCTTTCGGAATACAACAAAAAAAAAAAAAAACTTTTCCTTGATCTTTTAAAATGCAAAGAAAGCTTTTAATTGTAAATAAAACTTCGAACCTATTCAAGTGATCGGCAGTGTATGTACACAGAGCCCAAAACATCTCCGTACAGCGGCACATGCCCGAAATAAATGCTTCAATTAGATCCAAATACAATGATTAAATTAAAAAAGAAGCATTTATATGCATAAAAGGGAATCTTTTCTTCTTTATTTCTACAAAATTTCATTTACTTTCACATTATTACTCGAAGTTTATGAACGCAAACGTCCTGTTCGGCCGTTTCTGAAGAACAAAAAAGTCTCCGTACAGCTACCGTTCCAAGGATCTTACGGTGTTTTCTGTATAATAAGTTATGCTGAAAGTTGCTTTTCGGAAACGATTAATTGTGTTTTTCCCATTTTAGGTTAAAAAAGTGATTTTTTTTTAATATGGAGGAAAAAAATAACCAAATTTCTATCGCAACTAAAAAATATGGTTTATCTAAAAAAAAATCCGGTCAAGTGCAAGTTATACTTGCGCAATAAGTGTTCCGTACTGTATCAGTTATTTTAACTACATACATATGTATGTCATAGATTTATGTTGATAGATCTATATGAACCCTTTCTTTACGATACGATTTCTACTAAAGATACAATGATACTTTGTTCGATACTCACATATATGTACAAACATAAAAACATATATAGGTACATATATGTACATATGCACTTGTATATCTGCAGACACAAGTAAGTGCATATGTACCTACATACATAGTTTTATGGTGCACAGCACATTTCAATACAAATAAATTGAGCACAATTTGCGAAAAATAAATTCAAATTTGTACCTACATAAATGTATACCAACAAGTAAGTTGAAAAAATTACCTACATATGCATGTATGTATGTACATATGTCTCTGATGTCCTTTCTCATCTGCTCAGAAGAATAGTTATACACACACACAAAGTAAAAGAAAAAAAAAACAACAAATAAAGCATGTATATACATACATACATATATACCTACATAATATGTTCATATGTATATGTATTTACAAGAAATGTACGCTTGTGCATCAGATTTAATTTTTCGTCTCGTTATTCGTTCAATTGCATTAACTGCGTATTTTGCGATTTGTCTCCCTCTCTGTGGCTGTATATACACAAATTCAATTTTTTCCAATATAGTAAAAGTAGAGACACCTACATTATAATAGGAAACCATCAAGCTTCCTTAATGTGTTATATTATGTATCATTGGAGTAAGTCTTAGGTCAATAGTTATCCGGTAGGAATATGCCACGAAAATTCGCTGCGGGTATAACACTTTTGCCATCAATTATTAAATTTTTACTCTCGTATCTACTTTTAGGCGTTGTGATATTTTTCTGGGTATGTAAACAGTAGGGTAGTTGAAATTAAAAAATTAATTTAAAAAAAACGGTTGAAGTAGGGCAGTCGTGAGAATTATGTTTCCATCTACACTTTATTCTCAATGTTTGTGATTTTATTCAGATTTTTCTAAACGATATTTTCAGAGAAAAAGCTCAGGACAGCAAGTTGTAACGTTTTGTGAAAATTTGTTAAGAAACTACCCCCCCAAAGTCGAAATTCAGCTTTTTAAGTTCTGGTCTGTGTTTAGGCCACTAATTGCTACAACTGTTCCAAATTTCAATAGTCTATGTTAAGTAGTCTCTGAGAAAAAGGCCTGTGACAGACAGACAGACAGACAGACAGACACCGAACTGATTCCATTAGTGTTCCGTTTTGGTACGGACGGAACACTAAAAAAGGTAAATCTCTAGCTAAAATTTCAAATATTGTTAACAAAATGGGTTCTTCAGTGCAATATGTCATCCATTTACAAAAAAAACGAAACTATAACAAATAAACCAAGATCCTCGACGACTTAAAAAAATGTACCATCGCTTAAGAAGAGAACTATGAGGGTAGTGAACAAGGTTTTGAAAACAAGTGCCTGAACTTAATGTTTGTGAATAGATAATAAGAATTGTTTAAGGAATGGGTTGAAGCGAAACGGTTTTAATGATCGGGTTAGCAGCAGGAAACCATTCATCAAGAAATAGAACTAGCAAGCCAAATTGCAGTACGCTATTGAGACTATTAACAGGGATAATTCATTTTGAGACACGGTTATATACAGCTAAGACAGTTAATTTAACATTTTTGGATCGGATGGTCGTTTTATTGTGTGGAAAATAAATAAAATATATAAAATATAAATAATATAAAATACTGAAATGGATACCAAACATTTAACGCCCACAGTAAAATACGGATGTGGATACGAAATGCTCTGAGGTTGCATGGAGTCCTTCGGCGTGGGTAATCTCGTTTTCGTCGATTGCTGAGTGGATACATGTTCAATTCTAAATATACTCAGAAAATCTACATTTAAGCACAACTAAATTAAGGTCTGGCAACAATTTTCTGTTTCCAACCAGACAATGGCCCCAAACACACCTCAGGTTTGGTAAGAGATTGGTTACTTGACAATGTTCAAAGGAAGCTGAAACACTCAGCGCAGTTATCTGATTTGAACCCCATCGAGCACTTGTGGAATTACTTAAAATAAAAGTTGCCAGCATTCTATAAGCAATAAAAACTAGCCAAAACAATTTTATTGTATGAATGGACAAAACATGCCTAAGACATCCCATCCAAACTGGTTCATTCCATGTGAAACCAATTAAAAGACGTCATCCATAATAGCAGCCGACTAACTACGTATTAATTTGTTATTTTTTGTTCATATGTATTTATATTTTTAAGAAAATTAACCACTGTACGGAGACTTTTTGGCTTTATTCAAACATTGAATGAACTTTTGAAATAACGAACTTTATGTAAAAAATCTCAATAATGTCTCGTGGTAATTTATTGCATTAATTCAAGTATCATTATGTACTGAGTCTTTTATGAGACAAATTGTTGACATGTTTCACTTGAAAATTTAATAGAAGCAATATGATAATAGACTTCAATGATAGAAATTGGAACTTTGAGTATTTGTCAAAGTTTCATCAAGCGGAATAACAAACTTATGTACTCGTAGAATCCACCGAGGGGATTGATACGAGGAAATTGAAAATGAATATTAATAGCTGACACAATAAAATGGCATATTTTTAAAGTCCAAAAATGTCACTAGATATTAAAATGGAATTATATTATTCATTTTTTTATTTAGAATTTGTCTACTTTGTGAAGCATAAATTTGATAAAGGCATGGTCCTTCAACCAACTTGCCAGAACCCTATTTTCTTATATCTTAAAATGTCATAGCTCTTTGGTATTTAATTTGACTTAAGTAAAATTTGCGAGCAATTAGCTAGAAAAAACAGGTCTTCACTTATTCGTGTGATTGTATTTTCAATGGAAATATATATATAGATTGAAAATAGTTAACATGAATCTGTATACAAACTGTTCTCATATACTCGTAACTACATCTGAGGTATATTCTTATCGAACATTGCGAACAATACCAGTCTAAGTACAGGTAGCTATTGAACTTTCAGTCTTTTCTAAAAGCAATCTACGGCCATAGATTTGGAGTGCTCAAGACGATGAATGCTATCGTATGCAGTTTGCAAGTCGATCTAAAGATGGTGAGTCTCGACTTGAAATTCGTTAGTCTTTTCCAGGATTTATCTTAGTGTGAACATTTATGTAGCTATTCCTACTAAATGTTGCATAATAAATCATATCCAAAGTATTATGTTGACGTTTAGGACATTTCTGTAACACGTTAATCTAGTGTGACTACCGATCCGGCAGATGGATGGATGACGTCACAAACTAATATTCCTTAACCGTATTTAGCGCCATATATGCTGGTATTCATCGCCATAAGCTTAACATGGCTCCTGGCAAAATTGATGCGGATTTCGGGAAGTAGAAGCGCTATGGTGTGCTTTCAAAAAAGGCACTTTTAGAACCGACTTTGTGATGGTACAAAGATGATTCTTCATAGTTTCATTCTGACCTAACATCGTCAGATGTATGGGCTCATACAATAAAAAGCCCGTAATCATACCAGTATAAGTTGGGAATTCGTTTTATGGGCTGCGATTATGCTCATGAATACCAAGATATGCAGACATTTTTCCCATGAATTGATAAGGATGACGCAATGCAGCTGTTTCATTCCCAAAATGTATCAACAATTTAGAAAAAGAAAGGAACAGTAGGGGAATCTGGGAGTCTTAAGACCTATGCCTGTGACGAGCACGATTTAAAACTATTCATAGGAGCCAAGGAGTCTACTCTTTTCTCGTGTGATCAAGCCTTCATTTAATAAATTTCGATCCGTATTCAATCGCTTTACTATTCAATCTCTTCCCAATCACTTTTCAATCACTATACGCCTCCTTTTGGGCTATTTAAACTCAAATCAAAATACTCCGAATATTCTGGAATATTCTATGTACCTTCTAGATCTCGAACTCTCCACTGTACTCTCTATACTGAAATACCAAAATCGTAGAATGGGTTCCACATCGTGGAATGGATGTTTGTTCCCAGGGATATTTGTTCCAAGGGATGTTTGTTTCCAGGGATTTGAGTCTTTTTTATTGTTTCCAAGAGGAATAATAGATGGCGCTGTTGGACCACAGGAAAGAAAGAAACAACACGCTAAACTTTTAGACAGTTGATGGTCACGTGGTCATTCACATGCATTCATAGACTGGAAAATTTAGGCTGCGTCTATTTTTGATAATGCGCGGGCAGGGGAAATGCTAGTTTGCCGTCCATTATAGATAGTCTGTGCATATCACATTGATCTGTTGTTGTTACAGTTGATGCTGCATGAAATTTCTTTTTTGATAATTATCTGATTTCAATACTTTATCTCAATCAGGTGAAGCCCAGCGCGATTTTGATGATTGGTCAGTCATAAACTCATGTTTTGTGATTTTGTCGCGCTGATTGAAGTGGAAATTTCAGTGATTCCAGTGAGTTTATTGAAAATATTCAACGTTTCTAATGTTTTCAGTGCATTTGCGAATCAGATAATATTATTTCAGCGATGATAAATCGAATTCTTCGGCATTGTACTTCCAGTGTTGGGGAGACATTATGCTGCTGATCAGAAGATAAAACATAAATAAAGGATATTGAATTCAAACGAATTCGAAAAGTGTTCATTTCAATCAATAATTGGAGTTCGAGTGGCGTCATCTGTTATCGATCGCGAGTGTTCCATCAAAAAAAAATTTTCCGGTGGAATCGTGAATGCTAGTCTAAATTAATTCAATCGAAAAATCAATTTTCGGCGGGTTGAAGTTCGCCGGGTACGCTAAGTTTTAATAATTAATGAACATTTTTTTCAAACCCATCTTGAATGGCTTTTATCAGGTCTTGATTTTTTCCCCTCTATATTAATCTTGAGGGCTTATCCTAGATATTCTGTATTGTGTGTCCATTTTAGATTGTTAATACACTTTGCTCTTAACTAGCCTTTTACGAGTTTTGCTGTGTGGATATTTCCGACTTTTTAGTTGCTGAAAATGCTGAAAAATCCACCACGTGCTTTAAAAACATTGCGTGGGAATAAATTTTTACAACTTCTCAAATACCAATGTTGTCCGGTGAAATTGCAGCCCTACATTCTATAACTCTAGGGCAGATTTCAATTTAACGTTTCCGGAAGTATAAGTATACTTATAGAGCGATTTAGAGAAATGCTCACAATATTCTGAATCCATGCCTTAGCCAAGTACGTGTTTATAACTTTAAGGCATACCAACTTTTGTGAAAAGTCAATTCAATAAAACCATTCCTACATTTTTATTATATTTTCAATGTAAATACTTCTTTTTATGTAAAAGAAAAACTAGGCACTTACCTTGTGCAAAAGCCAACAATCCTCGTCACATGCCAAAAGTCATTAAAATCCTCCGTCGACGCTGGATTCAGTTGAAACCACAACGAGAACAAATGGAATGGAAAAAAGCAAGCAAAAAACACTGCAAATATAAACAGTGGTTGACAAAAAGTGTCAGTTTTTCCAATTAAAGGGAATAAACGAATAAATGGGCTTCGTTAATTGTACTTACCAACCACAAAGGCTACCACCATACGTGCAACATGACGTCTAGCACGGGCCTGTGCTCTACTCTGCATTCCCAATGCCTCGCCGGGCATCTCTCTGGCGCTTATGTGTAGGCGGTTTGCCATAAGTATGTAGAGGGCTCCAATTATCGATAGTGGAAGTAAGTAATAGACGAATGCCTTCAAAACCACCATGTATCTGTTGGGTAATAAAGCAAAAAAAAAAATAAATTGCTATAGTAGGGTAAATTCTATGCAAACGCTTCGTTCGGATGACATAGAATCCGTGTTATCTCTTCATAAATATTGTTTATTACTTTTGCTGCTTCGAATAGGTGGGTGTCGACCATAAATCCATCCCGAACTAAGACCCACGCAACAAAACATCGCCCCTGTGCTTTGGAACGATGTAAAATGTAAATTTATGCGGAAGCACTGTATCCAACAGGATTTGCATGCTCTTACCTACAACACTAAATATAAACTTTGTTCGATATTTATTGGAAATGAAGAGGTGAAAAGTTTAACATAAAACCCATGGGAAAAATGGGATCAGGTGAGAACAGTAAGCTGATTTATAATTTATGTTTCATATGTATATCTTTAGGGAAGTTGGAAAACATATTTGAGCGTTGGAATTTTATATAATATGTACATACTTAGTAAGTATACATAGTACTTACATAGGTGTCATCGAGCTGAACAATAATATTTTAAAGTTTTCCATTTTCATGCCATTATAGTTCATTTATTAATTTATAACTTTCACTCAAATAGTGTTCTTACTCATTAGAATAACGAGTCGAGATTGTGCTGCCTTGGCAACTCCGTCCCTTTGATTGTGGCGAATTGTTTTTCAGTATATCATTGCTTTACGCGAATTCTTTTCCTCGTTTTTTCAATTTAACGTCTGCCATAACCTCAAATACAATTGAACTTTTTATTCAAGTAAGAATATCTGAGCTGGCGGTTGCTTTCTTATATTCCGGGTAAATTTTCGCGTTTAAGCTATTTAGAAAACTAAATTTAAAGGTTATTATTATTAATAGATTAGAAGCCCACAATAGATAGAGCAGTATTTTTTGTTTAGTTGCCCTGGTAAGCGATTCGGTAAGGCGGCACAATCCCGACCAATGTAAGTTTAATCTTGTGTATGAAATAGAATTGAAATAGTTTTAAGTTTCGTTTATTTTTAGAAAATAAAATTGAATTCCCATCGAGAGGTTGTCTACTAGTTTTATTTTCGTAGATCTCGATTGGGCCGGATAGTTTGATGATTATTTTTGGGGAATCGGATTGGTGCAATTTCTAATCGCCGTTGGAGCAACAATAGGTATGTTTGTATGTAATACTGAATATTAATTTTAATCCAAGTTTAACATTCCAATAAAATAGTGATGTATAACACAATGCAGCCAGTAATCTCGGGGCTAAGATTTTTTACCATTTTTTCACATTTTTCGACCATTTTTGGTTCATAAGCCATAACTCGTACGTATTTGCAGTAATACCATCTATTGAAAAAAAATCAGCCCAAGTCTTTTCTAACGTTTAGTTGACAAACAAAAAAAAAAAAACATATTTTTTATGTAAAATGAATTGAAACATAATTGTTAAAATATGTTTGTGGACAATGTGGCGTATACGTAATTTTTTTTCTTCTTTTTTCATTGTTCGATCTTTCTCTGACGTTTTTTCTTTCTCTGGGCATTTTTACGATTTTGAGGCCCTGGATGCAGTCTTTTTGGGTGTGTTTATTTTGCACTTATTTTCTCCTAATCAATACCTATAACTTTACTGAAGGCAGAAAAAAAATCCCTACGGTTAACCAATATATAACCATGAAAAGAATACCAAAAAGTGCTCAAAATAAGGTTTAAGCCAAAATATTCATGAGGCTATAAAATACGTTAAGCAGCCAATTATTGGCAAAACGAATGATGCAGAGTTTCTAGTTTTGGTAAGTTCAAGATCAATGCTCAAATCCTAGGCCCGAGACGATGACCTGAAAAAGGTCACACAGTGTAATAGAAGTAAGCACAAGCTTTTTTCTTAACAATAAACAATAGAGTGCACATCGCATTGAAAGTTTTGAAAATTTAAATGGATTTTATTCAAAGAAATCAATTTAATTTAGTATGATATGACCAAAACCCAATGAAACTGTATGTAGCTGTAACAAGAATCTAATTTATCATTGAAAAATGGATGAACTGTTTTATTATCTAGTATCCAATTTATGACATTTACAAAATTCGGTTGAAAAGAATACTTAAGTTTTTTTTACAAGATTTGTTATGTGATTAGCTTAGAAAGGGCGCTGCGAAATTACGCCCCAGGAAATAAGGCCCAAAAAAAAAAACATGAAATTAAGCCCCAAAATTATACTCGCAGAGCAATAACAACAAAAATATGACATATTTTGGATGTAATTTCATTTTTCGGGGCATTGTTTTACTTTTAGAATTGGGGTGATATTTCATTATGAACTACGGCCCCAATCTCTGAGAATGAAATTAGACCCAAGAATTTTTTTTTGGCCTTATTTCATTATTGTTATTTTTCTAAGACATAAGAAAAAATACGAACACAATAGCTACATGGTAACGTGAGTGCGATTTTTGAGTCTTATTTTCTCAAGTTCGTACTTTTATTTATTTACATATTTTTTTATTTATTAACCTACTAGGAACAAAATATCCTTAACAGATATTATAAACTAAGATTGTATTAGTCTCTTTTTTCAATTTTTTATCTTTATAAGTTTCTTCTTTTAATTTCTCAAATACTATGTTTTCTTATGTTTCTTTTATTATTATAGCTACATATGCGGATAATAAAAGAATTTGCAGAATTTGAGAATTCTCAAAAACTAAAATTTTATAAGTTTCTTTTCTCAAATTTTAAAATTGTAGAATTTATTTTTTCTTTTATTATTAGCTACATATGTAAAATAGACGTAAAATTTTATTTTTTGAGAAGTTTGAGAAAATAAAACTAATAAAAACTGCGTGATTTGTATGCATACTGATTACTTAAATTTATAATGAAAGTGTTCTTTTAACCCTTATGTATGTGACGAGGTACCCGGGTACCTTTTAAATTTTCAAACACCAATTACATTATTTTAATGGTTAACTCTATGCACGTGAGTTTATGAGAGCTCCTAACTTTATGTTTGCTACATATTTTAATTAATTGGAAGTAAGTAAACCGAATGGGAAGATCACCGTGAACCAAAAAAAATTAAACACCTTAAACCGTGTGACAAGGTACCTGGGTACCTTTTCATATGAGGAACGTATTTACTAAAATATACAAAAACAAATACGACTGAAAATTACTTACTAAGAAACAACACGTAACGACTGTCAACAGAAATTGACGTATTAAATGTTTGTTTTTCAATGCATACTATGCTATTTTTAATTTCAAAATGTTCAAGTGATTTTAGATTTTTGTGAGATCAAAGTCTGCAAGTAAGGGGATATTAGTGTCGTCAGAACACATTAACTGTTAAAAAAATCAAAAAAATAAAAAAGAAATGATGCAAAAACATAAATATATTATGTATGTGAATGATTTTTGATCTAATTGCCATTAAAAATAAAACAAATAGTTCATATTGAACTAAATTCTAATGAAGGTACACGGGTACATTGTCACACGGATTAAGATGTTTTTTTCTTCACGCACATGAGGGTTAAGTTTCTGGGGTGTATTTTCATTTGTGGCAAATGTAAAAAAAAAACCAAAAATACTCTGGGGCTTTATTTCATTTATGTGTTTGGGCTTATTTCCATTTTTTTTGGGCTTAATTTCCACGGACAAAATGAGGCTGTATTTCATTATGAAATATGTTTCCATTTTTTGGGCCCTATTTTATTTTGATCTTTAGGGTCTTATTTCCTGGGGCGTAATTTCGCAGCGCCCTTAGAAAGATAGGCAATAGAAGTGAAACTTAATAATGCTAGATAAATAGTTAAAATGAGGATGCTCACCCTAGATCACAAGTACTTTATAAACTTTTTCTAATCTCTTGGAGCTTGATTAAAACTCATTTAAGCAACAAATACCAATTATTGCTGTATTACTATAATTTGTTTTTCTTCGCGTTTTTTTTAAGGGTTTAAAGCGTTTTTAATATTAAAAATTATGTAATTGGAAATGCGAAACTGACCTTTTTTTTTTAACTCCCTATTTTACCCCCCAAAACTATTCCATCAATGTCAAAATTCAACTTTTGAAGTTCAATTCTGTATATATGTGGGATAGGTAACACATCCCCATTGCCGCCAACACAAAACATGACGAAACAAAAGAAGGATGTTAAAATGAAGACGTAAAGAGAAGAAGCAGAGAAGTCACTGAACGATAAGACGAACACAAAAAAAAAAGGAGAAGACGATAAGACGAGCGAAGACGATAAAGACGGCCGAAGACGAGTTGGAGCGATTATTTAATTTATTTCACTATTTACATTTCCCTTACATTTCCATTTACATTTGAATTACCTTAAAACTAAAAATGAATATTATACCCTACTAGTAAAACGTACTAATAAAAACCCATAAAAAGAATATTAAAAGTGTCAGTGTATTTAATTGCCCGCAGGAATCCCTACATATATACAACTTTTCGAAATTTCAATTGTCTACGTCAAATGGTCTCTGAGAAAATAGCTTGTGATTGGGTACGGAACACTTAAAAGGAACGAGCGACTCTTTTAAACTTGCAATTGGTGTGATCTCTGGCGTCATGGTATTAACTCCTACAAGTATGCAGTAGTTGCTCCAATTGTATTGGATCACGCTGCAAAAATAGTTTTAAGTGTTAGTTTAAAGTCTAGAAGTAGAAGGAGAACCATCCTCTTGAATTGTAGAATTGATTGCGCAGTACACAGCAAGCGTGTTGCCTTTATCTAGAGCCGACAGTAATAATTTAAAATTCAGCCTAATGATGGGGGTCCAGATTTTCATTTCGAACTCTCAAAAATAACAACAATCTTTGCGATTATGAAGTTTCGTATTTTTGTTTTTTTAGTTTACACACGCTAAAGGGGATATGAATACCCTTGTCATGTTTACACACAGCGCGAGCACATGAAGAACAACACCAAGAGACAGACAAGAGACTCAGATATTAGGTTTTAACTAATTCTAAGGGCGGTGTCCAACATTACTGGAGAATTATGTATTATTGAAAGTTTTGCCTTTTGGTTATGATTCACAGAAGTTTTTTCCAGATGTTTCCTATTATTGTTTGGCGCGATGAATTTCTTCAGCCATACCACTATCCTATTGCCAGTGTTATGCCTTCGCAGTAGGTTTTCTGACATTAACTTCTGAAACTGACCAACTTATTTCAGTTTCGTGAGAAATATTTCGGCGACATCTGGATTTGAACCGTCAACCTTCAGCGTGACAAGCGACGACAACGACTACCCACATGCCATCCACATGAATTGTATACGTTTCCACACTGGCTGATATTTCAACTTAATTTTCCAAAACAACACAAACAAATTGTATTGTTCGATCAAATCCATCTCCACATATGTATCTTATGCAGCATCCTTGGGTATCGTCTATCACAATTGATGACAAATTGGATACATATTGACATTCTGCCTTTTCTCATCTTTTACCAACAGATCATTGGATTAGTAAGGAGCCTTTCACTTTTCTCTGCACCCCTCTTAGTATACTCGTACGTCAATGCTGTATCTACCCTTGCACAACTCCTTACATAAATATAAATCTAGATCCCTTCAAGAGGAACATAACTACTATTGGCATCTCTATTTGCCACAACAATGGAAATCCCCATAGATGTGATTGGATGAAACGAGATATTGAAATTTTGTTTATTGCCTTTGGATGCACATTGTAGTTGCTATCTAAAATGAATATACAGCAATAGTAAGTTTGTGACAAATTGATGAAAGGATTTGATTATGGATAACTGGTAATGACGCAAGCATTTAAGTGAAAGGCTGGTTATGCAATTATCACCGGTATAAAGGTCTTATGCTAGAAAAATTTAATGTATAGGTAATACACTTTTTATGTTTTTTTTTACACCATCAGATCTGTGTCGTAGTGTACGTAATACAATCAACGACCAATTGGAAAGCTAATCCTAAATAAATCATTTATTACTCGTGATTACCTATCAGGTTTTGCATAACACTGTGTGACACTTTTCAGGACATCGTTCTCATGGTTAACCGTAGAGATTTTTTTTTCTGTCTACAGCAAAGTTATAGGTATTGATTAGGAGAAAAAAAGTGCAAACCAAACTGAACCAAAAAAAAACTTCATCCAGAGAAAGAAAAAGCGTCAGAGAAAGAGCGAACAATGAAAAAAGAAGAAAAAAAAATTACGTATACGCCACATTGTCCACAAATATACTGTTGTAGCGTAGTAAATAAAATTAAAATAAAAAAACAAAAATAATAAAAAAAAAATGTGTATAAACACAAATTAATTAATAATTTTGTTATTAAATGAATTATTATTTTCTTTCTGTTAAATTGAAAATCTTGAAAGACATTGTTAAATAGTTTTAAGAAATGAAATTACTACTTTAGCTTTAGAAAATAATGTAAGTAGTGCGGCAACACTTGTTAGTACAAATAAAAGCTCCATGGTACATTCCTCTCTTTTTTACAAGCTTTATATTAACTTCACTTTCTGTGAGGGCGGAATCTGGGAATCGATTTTACACCCACTTCCAGATATCCGATCATCCTGAAATTTTGCACACATATATATTTCCGGAGACAATACAATATGTGCTATTTGATGACGTTATAAATCAAATATGGCGGACGCTTTTTTAACTTTTCCATTTCTGTGAGGGTGGAATCTGGGAGTCGATTTTACACCCACTTCTAGATATCCGATCATCCTGAAATTTTGCACACTTATATAGTTCCGGAGACAATACAATATGTGCTATTTGATGACGTTATAAATCAAATATGGCGGACGCTTTTTTAACTTTTCCATTTCTGTGAGGGCGGAATCTGGGAGTCGATTTTACACCCACTTCTAGATATCCGATCATCCTGAAATTTTGCACACTTATATAGTTCCGGAGACAATACAATATGTGCTATTTAATAGATTAGATTAGATTAGATTAGATTTTTATTTTAGAGCTTAAATATTTGTTACAATGTTAATTACAAAAAAAAATCGGTTGGCATGGCTTTGCCGTCTGCCTGGTTGACAACAAAATTTAACTTTATAAAGTAGAATAAACTCAAATTTTATAATATGTTAGGGGAGTACGTTCAAGTATTAGAAATTTCCGTTCAGAATACGCTCTCGATACTGTAATGCAATCTTGCAGTACCTGGATAGTTTTGTCAATCCAATATGGCGGACGCTTTTTTTTAACTTTTCCATTCCTGTGAGGGCGGAATCTGGGAGTCGATTTTAAACCCACTTCCAAATATCCGATTATCCTGAAATTTTGCACACGTATATAGTTCCGGAGACAATACAATATGGGTTATTCGATGACGTTGTAAATCCAATATGTCGGACGCTTTTTTAACTATAATTTCTGTGAGGGCAGAATCTGGGATTCGATTTTACACCCACTTCCAGATATCCGATTATGCTGAAATTTTTCGTATCCGGTGACAACTCAATATAGTATATTTCATGATCTTGTAAATCTAATATGGCGGACGCCCCAAGATGGTGGAATACCGTTATCTTCCCGACCTTCTAAATATGGGTATCAAATGAAAGGGCTTGGCAAGTAGAATACAATACGCTATAACGTCATTAAAAATTCAATATGGCGGACGCCCACAAGATGGCGAATTACCTTTTTCTTCACAACCACCATGGCATAGGTATCAAATGAAAGGGCGAATAGAATCTCAAACATATTGAGTAAACTTTCTCAAATTCACCACCCAAGCTTATATACGTATAGACGTAAATTTGTAGAAAAAATGCAGATACTAAAAAGTTGAAAATAAATATAAAGATAAAAAAAATATTTTTAAAAACAAGCTTTAATGAACTAAAAAGTAAAAAAATAATTTTTTTCCGAGTCACCAATGTGTGACTATAAATTAAAGCGTGGGGCACTCAGGCTCGAGGTAAAATTTGGCTAAATGACGATGACGAGGTCTAACTAAACAGTAACAGTGACACAAAATGTGTTCTGCTAATTCTTCTTCCGTCCTCGTTGCATATCGTGTACCTATTTGTTGTCTTGTGCCTGAGTGCCCCAAGCTTTAATTTTTAGTCACACATTGGTGACTCGGAAAAAAATTAAATTAAATTAAATTAATTAAAAAATAGACAGAAAAAAAATCCCTACGGTTAACCAAGATATAGTCACGAGAAGAAAACCAAAAAGTGCTCAAAATAAGGTTTGAGCCAAAATATTTATGAGGCTATAAAATACGTTAGGCAGCCAAATCTGACAAATCGAATGATGCAGAGTTTCTAGTTTTGCTAAGTACTTTTAGGATCAATGCTCAAATCTTAGGCCCGAGATAAGTGGTTGCACTGTGTAATATACATTTTAGATTGAAACTACATGAATAGGAAATTTGCTTCGTTGTTGGAATTTCGGTTAAAGTAAACATGGATTAAAAAAAAGTTCTCGTTAAATGTAATAAATTAATTCTGTTATCAGGAAGGCGATGGATATTGTTATATAATAAAAGGAATTCGGCATATTTTATTGCAGGAATACCGACCTAAATATACAGTAAAAAGAAATATATACCACAAACTCTGCTCTTTTTCGTACATCTGTTTAAAAACGGTTAGTTAATGACATCCGGTGTAAAAATCAAATCATCCGCGGTAGATGTCTTACGAATCCCTCCTGTTCCGTTACTCCGTTCCAGTTGAACCCCCTAAATGTTTTTATTTTTCATAGTCTACTAACAGTCTACTTGCTGCAACCTACCTCTGACAACAAGACAAGAACATCTGGAAAACACTTCTGTGAATCATCAGCAACGACAAAAACGTACAATAATACAGAACACTCTAGTTATCCTGGACACCACCCATAGAGTTAGATGAAACCTAATATCTGAGTTTCCGATCACCAACCCGATCTGCCTGTCTCTCGTTTTTGGTCTTCATGTACTCGCATTGTTTTTTAGTAATTTTAACGGCATTCATAACCCCTTTAGCATATTTGAATTACAAAAACAAAATCTCTAATGCCCAGCTGTTTAAGCTAGAGATCAACTAAACCTAAACGAGAGCTTAAGCTTTTCGTTTAACTCGTTCAGATTCACAGTTTAGTGCCCAGTTTCACAGTGAGAGTTTAAACTGATCAACTAAACGTGAACGAGAGTTTAAACTTTTCGTTTAACTCGTTGGGTTTCACAGTCTGAATTAATCTTCCAGTTAACTAAACGCAGTTTTGGCAGCTATGTTAGACAAAAATTCGGCGCTATTGTTTTGAAATGTCAAACGAAACCGTGAAACCGAAAACATGTTAAACGGAAGTTTAAACTAAAACGAGATTTTTAACTCTTACTGTGAAACTGGGCATGGTCTAATCTAATACCTAGAAATAATCACCGTATCGTCTCTTAGCAAAAAAAAAAAAAAAACCAACCGGAGGAATTTTCCGTGCTTTTAGACATATTTGTAGGACGGGGAATGGTGAGAAAAAATTTTCTATTGTAAAAACCAACTATACCGTAGCATACTCCTTTTATTCTTCAAAGACTCTCGGATCTTTTCTTATTTACCTTTTTTCTATGCGGATTTTATCGATTTTAGTTATCTCACTTTCAGTACTTAAATACTTACTGTGCATAGGTTGAATGCGGTGCATGGTTTCCAAAGGGTGAGCAAAACGTTATATTCATATTATCTTGTAGCTGAACACCTTGAGTATCCGAGACCAGAGCAGATGGTATTGCAAATAATATCGCCAACAGCCATATAAGCGAAGCTGTGAGTACTGTCAAAGGACGGGTCTAAAAAGAAAGAAGAAAAAAAATAACCCCCACTAAAATTGCAAATCCTTGTTCGTTAAACTTCACCTGCAATACCTGCAATTTTCTCAGTGGATTTACAATGGCACAATACCTTTCACCAGAAAGAGCGGTTAACGTAAACACTGACACCCCGATTGAAATATCCTTAGCGCACTCTGTGACACGGCACAGCGTTGCACCCCATGGCCACGAGTCCAGCACGTACACAAAAGAAGCCAACGGTACACAAATTATAATTACCAGAAGGTCTGCCAGTGCCAGTGATAAAATGTACCTGCAACGAGACATCAAAAAAATAACAAATTCTGAATAAATTATCTACTCAACGACAAATAAGTAAGCGAGAGCTACTCCTGTAAGTTTTATTTGTATCCTTGTTCATTTTCTTGTCATCGGGTAGCAATATTAATACTAAATAATTAAAATGACGTACGAAAACAACAACGTTATTTGAATTGTGTCGACGTAAACAAATGGTTGTGGTGCCTACTGTGGTAAAGTTCCATGCAAGGCGTACTTATAAAAGCCGATAATTAATTCTAGAAATAAAAATACCCTGAGAAAGGAGCTCTAACTAACACCAGTGCGACGCACATTCTGATATCATGGTTAATTAAATTTAATCCTTTCGTTCAGGTCGGCCTGTTAGAGTGGTCTGCGGTGATATATCGTTTACCAGCGAACGGTGTATAACAGTTGTGACACTCTTATGCGTTCCTATGAATTAAAGTAGAAACTTGGTTTCATTACCGCTGACATATTCGAGTTTTATGTACCATGAAATAGGTTGAAATGGACACCGTGTTTCAGCAGTAAAGGAACTATTACAGGCGAATGGAGTCATTTGCGGATTATATGGTGGGGAAAGGAGTTAAAGCTGTGTGTGATTGGTTCAATAAATAAACATAGAGACGTACATATTTACATATATACAATATATATATACAACATATATAAATAGTGTGTATATTCTATAGGTTCCTACAAACATACATATACCGTTTATACGATTGCGATGAACCGTTGGCAAGTTGTTGCTTATATGCCGGGAATGGTTACTAAAATAATACATTTAACGTACGATAGGTGGTGCGCGAGTCATTTTAGTTCTTCTCAATCAAACATTATAAAACTGTAGAGGGTTTTTTGTTGGTTACCTAATGGCGTGAAAACCGCTGGGCAAATTTCGATGAAACTTTTTTTGAAATGCTTCTTAAGTACCCGGGATTATCACAAGCTATGTAATTTTTTGCTCAGCCTACTGATTCTTATATAATAGTCAAAATAACTGTACATCGATGAGGAATATTATGATTATGACCATACAGCCCTAACACAATAATGGCGTATCGGATTGAAAAACCAAAAATAGGTGAAATTAGTAGATTTGTCCCTCAATCATTTAAGATATAAAACATCCTTCTTCGTTGTCCTGAAGCTGAGCAGTTTTCCAAAATAATTATACAAAGCATCGCCCACAATTTTCCTTCAGTAGAGACCACTGCCAGCAGCCGAGCAGCAGTGTATATCGGTGCAATTGTTTGTGTGTGCGTATATGTTTATGCGCGAACTAACGTGATCATATGGCTTGCACTTCAATGTGCTGAACAACCATTTGCGGCTCTCACACTCAAACAATCTTAACAAATGAGGTATCAAAAGAAAGAGAATTTTCTAGAGCAGAGAATTCCATTTTAATTTGTTTCACTATGAGGTTTTTTCCTCAAGCCTCGTACCTCATAGCGAAACAAACTAAAATGGGATTGAAAGGAGAAGAGTAGTACTAAAGGATGCTTTAGTTAGAAATTACTTCAAAAATTTGATGTTCTCAAAAAATTACTTCAAATATCACCAAAAAACGTGTTTTTAGCACTTTGAGATTAGTACATCTCTTCTTGTGTCAAAAATGTTGTGGACTAGTGTAATTTAATAGCGATGCAAATGATATTCCAAGTGTTATTTCAGAACAAAATTTAAATGTTTGCTAAATTGAATTTTTTTATTTATATAGATTAGTTAAGTCCGTGCTCGCCTTGCTTCGCATTCTAAGGGCTTTCTAATTCACACAAATATGCAATTTCAGTGGAAGCGAAGAAACATCAAAGTATTTGTCTAAGTCCACAAAAGTGTTTAATAGATTTTGTTGGTTAACTACGATTTATTAAAAACGTTTCTATGGGTAACTTTCAGCCCCTAAGTGCAGATTTCATAGTTCTCAAAAACCGCGCCGCACCATAGCCCGTGAACACTTTCGCCTCTACCAGATGTCATTGCCGAATTGTAACTCTAGGTCGAGTGCCGTTACATAATTCAGGCGAGCTCAAGTTTCAAGTAGGTACACCCACTTTTAGTTCTAATTTATGTGATGGAAACCATGGATGGAACAGATAGTGAATTTAAAAATTCGCCCAGACAGCTGGTTGTTACTTACAACCCGGTAATTACCTTACAAGGGTTAAAAGTAGTAAAAGGTTTTAGATTTTACTTTAGTTCACAAATACAATGTGAACTAAAGTAAAAGCTTGGTAGGCTTTTACTTTAGTAGCTAAGCGTTGTTTGGTTTTAAAATTAATTAAATAAATGTGCCTTTGAAAAAAAAGAAGACAAAGACCTGCGCTGCAGTCGGCGGTTCTCCTATTGTCCTTGCTAACTCATAGGCAAACTCGATGGCTTATGCTTATACAATAGACTGACCAGGCACCCAACATAAGTAGTCTTACCTGGTTCTGCGTAATGCATTATTCGGCAGCTCCTGACTAGTGCCGATTTGGTACTGAACAATTCTAGCGCCTTAAGTGCAGCCTGACTGTCAATGTAAATAAAAATATTCTCGCTCGATATTTGTTTCATTATCATGAAGTACGGCTAGAACGTTTGCTTCTTAAGCGCACTTTTAGCTCTGGTTCCATGCAGGAGTTCGTGAGGACTCCATTGAAACAGCTTGACAAGCTTAATGTTGTGGATGAAAGCACAATAGCACACAAATCTCTTAAAGCATCAAATCGGGCTCTTATATGTGCTTGTAGATATAAGAAAAGGCGAGCAACCATTCGGTGGATTACTCATTTAATTAGCTGACAGTCGCAGACAGGATATATGAAACGGAAAAGTTCTAGTTGATGCCGACAGAAAATACAATATATGTACATACATATGTTTGGATGTATGTACACCTACACAGCCGTTAAACCATTTCTCCACAATTATACGTTTATTGATCTCTGCCAGGACATAAATGTAGAAAATTCGTTCACATCCGGTTAGGGTCGATATGAGACATTTAGACTTTATTTATTAAAAGGTTTCAAGAAAAATAAGCGAAATCAAAGCAAAAACCAAAATAGAAAGTAATAAAACAAAACCTCAAACGTCATTAACTTACCAAAAACCCACCGTAAAACGGAAGTAATTATATTTTTTGTTATATCATATTTAGCTCCTTTTTGGGAAAACTGGGACTTTTTCTAAATATAAAATAAAAATTAAAGTACAAAGACTAAAACCCGACAGTGGGAACAACTAACTGAAAAGTACGAAACAAGATAAATCGAAACGAAAGCATCGATAGCAGTGTCAGCATGGTTCTTTTTACTGCTTGGCATCTAGTACAAACCAATTCAATTGTCTATACGTGAACGGATAGGTTCTGATTCAACCCCTGGATGTTCAAAAAAATCATGCGGTAGAGGGTGAAGTAAAGTAATTTTCCTTGTACATATAAATTAACTTCCTCAAACTGTGTTCTTCAC
Source organism: Brachyopa scutellaris (assembly GCA_949775065.1). Classification (NCBI taxonomy): domain Eukaryota; kingdom Metazoa; phylum Arthropoda; class Insecta; order Diptera; family Syrphidae; genus Brachyopa; species Brachyopa scutellaris. The sequence goes on along the minus strand of OX459112.1, from coordinate 132,161,803 downwards.
ACTTTCCTCAGATTAGGCTTTCCGGTACTGAATTTTACTTAGGACACGCACATTAATTCAGAGTTGGAATGCTACGCACGTTATGACCAGCACAATATTATTCAACCGTTATTTTAACCAAAGCAGAATATAAGTGTAGATAATGTTTACCAAATGTAAATATTATGTAGATATGTACAATGAAAATATGAATATACATTAAGTGTGAAGTTTTACAAATGTTAATGATTTATTTGTTTAATTTTTATTTTTTTATTTTTATACTATTTAGTTGACCCGTGCTCGCCTTGCTTGGAGATTGGTGCCGAAGAGCATTAACTGTTTTACATAATATGTATAGTTATAGATAGATAGCTATTCCCGCCCGACATTGCCCGTGCATTTCGGGGATCAAATGAAAGGGCTTGGCGAGTAGAATACAATACGATATGACGTAATTAAAAGTTCAATATGGCGGACGCCCCCAAGATGGCGGATTTCTGTAATCTTTACTACCTTCTTAATATGGGTATCAAATGAAAGGGATTGGCGAGTAGAATATAAAACGATATGACGTCATTCTAAATTCAATATGGCGGACGCCCCCCTGATGGTGGATTTCCGTCATTTACTACATCCCTAATATGGGTATCAAATGAAAGGGTTTGGGAAGTGGAATGCAATACGATATGACGTCGTTCTAAATTCAATATAGCGGACGCCCCCCAAGATGGTGGATTCCCGCTATCTTTACTACATCCCTAATATGGGTATTAAATGCAAGGGTTTGACTAGTAGAACACGACATTGCTTACGTATATGTACATACACTACATATTTTTTGCTACTAAAAAGTTGTAAATAAAAAATTAAGTTAAAAAAACTAAAACCCGACTACGGGAAAAACCAACTAAAAAGTACGAAACAAGATGAAACGAAACAATGATTTTCAGAGTATAGCCGTCATCACATAAATGTAACACTGGGTCACCTTATTTGTTTAAAACAATTACTATTTGTTTTTCATCGACTTCTGAGTTTAAAGTTTATGCAATGTAAAGTGTAAATGATTCTAAAGAGAATAACACGAAAATACTGCATTTTGGTTGTAATTGCTCGCCTTGCTTGGAGATTGGTGCCGAAGAGCATTAACTGTTTTACATAATATGTATAGTTATAGATAGATAGCTATTCCCGCCCGACATTGCCCGTGCATTTTTTTACCCGACTACGCAGAGGAAGGGTTTAACAGGCTTGGTTTGTTTGTTTGTTTGATTGTTTGTATGTATGTAAGGATGTCACCTCGTACAGCCTAAACTATGGAACCGATTTCAACAAATGGGGTTTCGTTGGATTCCTGTTTATCCGGAGAGTGTCCTAGACTATGTGACGTCACAGAAAAATTTAATATGGCGGGCGGACCAAGCAAAATGGCGGACTACCTCTTCTTTTTTTCTCCTTTTTTTTTCTTTTTTACCCGACTAGTCTTTATAACCGCATTGATAGTGATATCAAATGAAAGAGCTTGGTGAGTAGAATACAATACGATATGACGTCATTCTAAATTCAATATGGCGGACGTCCCCAAATGGCGGATTTCTGTTATCTTTACTTTCTCCTCAATACGGGGATCAAATGAAAGGGCTTGGCGAGTAGAATACAATACGATATGACGTAATTAAAAGTTCAATATGGCGGACGCCCCCAAGATGGCGGATTTCTGTTATCTTTACTACCTCCTTAATATGGGTATCAAATGAAAGGGATTGGCGAGTAGAATATAAAACGATATGACGTCATTCTAAATTCAATATGGCGGACGCCCCCCTGATGGTGGATTTCCGTCATCTTTACTACATCCCTAATATGGGTATCAAATGAAAGGGTTTGGGAAGTGGAATGCAATACGATATGACGTCGTTCTAAATTCAATATAGCGGACGCCCCCCAAGATGGTGGATTCCCGCTATCTTTACTACATCCCTAATATGGGTATTAAATGCAAGGGTTTGACTAGTAGAACACGACATTGCTTACGTATATGTACATACACTACATATTTTTTGCTACTAAAAAGTTGTAAATAAAAAATTAAGTTAAAAAAACTAAAACCCGACTACGGGAAAAACCAACTAAAAAGTACGAAACAAGATGAAACGAAACAATGATTTTCAGAGTATAGCCGTCATCACATAAATGTAACACTGGGTCACCTTATTTGTTTAAAACAATTACTATTTGTTTTTCATCGACTTCTGAGTTTAAAGTTTATGCAATGTAAAGTGTAAATGATTCTAAAGAGAATAACACGAAAATACTGCATTTTGGTTGTAATTTTTTTGACAACAGAAGATTTTTTACATATTTGAATTTGAGTTGATAGCAAAATGGGGATGAGCGGAAGGTAGGTATTTGTTTGTTAATTATTTTAGTGAACTTACTGTATATTGTAAGAAAAAATATGAATGTTGTGTTATTGTATCATATGTATAGTAGCAAATACCTGAAACAAAAATATTTTTTTGGAAATCCGTTTGCCTGATCGCTCAGGTATTTGGATGCTGTTACATATAAGTAACGTTAGTCCGCATATAACATAACATAATTTGTGACGGAAAATACATTTATGTAACATTAGTCCGTATGCAGCAGGCTTTGTATCTGATTACTTTTTGTATTATTCGTCTTGGTAGGATAAAACAAAGAGGTTACAACGGAACCGGAACTACCCGGAAAAATTGCATTCCGGCTTCTTGTCATTCAAGAAATAAAAAGGAATTGAAGAATGCAAATCGTGGTACAATTGAATTGTAATTCTGCTGAAATGGGTTGACAGTTCCATTGTGAGTGTTGCGTCTGTACTTTTTGGAAAAAATCCAGTTACAAAAGTGTCCACATATTTCCGGAAAGAGCATAAGCTATGGAACTTCCACGACCCTATGCAATTGCATGGTATAATGCAAACATAGGTGGTACGAACCGTATGGACCGAAATGTAAACAACTAATGAATAGGTGTTAGAGGGAAGAAATGGTGGTCGTCCATTTTAACTTGGCTTTGACTGATAGATATTTCAAATCAAAACTCTTGGTTACTCCACAAAAAAGCTGGCTCCAATTTACCCGGACTTCAGCTCAAGCATTCGATAGCACGGTTTTATTGGCGGACTCTTGGTGACCCGAAACCTCTTGATGGTTTTCGTAGACATAAAATGGAAACCGAAAATGCTAATCGAGTGGACCATTTGATTATTAAGATCCCCAATAAAAAAAGATGACGATGTGCAGGTTCGCTATGCAGATCACACTGTACTACAATGTGTTCTAAGTGCGATGTAGGCTTATGTGTAGCTTGCTTCCAGAAAAATCATTACATATCTTTAAATTTATGAAATAAATAAAAATAATACTGAAATAAAATGCACCGTGGTGTAGTGGTAAGTGCGCTGGACTACTACGCAATGCTGCCCGGGCCCAACACCTAAAAGATTTTTTTCACGGTACCACCTCTTTCGAATATCTGACAAGCATTCAAAGAGTATCATTTGTCATGATGAGCTTCTCAACTCGCCCTTCGGAGTCGGCAAAAAACTGTAGGTCCCTTCCATTCGTGCAAAAATATAATACGCACACACAAATGGTTGCGAGAAGCAGGCCCAGGTTCACCCTGAGCTGTAGCACCACCTAAAGTAAAGTAATACTGAAATAAAATACATGATTTGCTTGCATGTATACAGTATTATTATTTATACGATGTTTGTGGTATCAGGACTAACGTGACATATATGTAACGGCCTAGTGTGACCAAACCTTATTAAAAAAAAGTTTAAAAAAATCTGATCTAGGTTTCTGCACACAATACAAGCCGCGCCTTAAAATTTCAGGCTTGTATCGAACATTTTGGACTCTCGTCATTAATGGGTTAATGTACAAAAATCAAAATAAAATGTCTGTCTATCTATCTGTCTGTCTGTCTGTCTGTCTTTCTGTATTTCTTTCTGTATGTCTGTCTGTCTATCTATCTGTCTATCTGTCTTTTGATCTACCTGTCTGTCTCTGTCTATCTGTCTGTCTGTCTATCTGTTCATTCACTAATCCAATCGAGATTTTTTATAATTCTGTGCAATGCCGGGGAACACTTTGGAGATGAGTTCCTCCTTCGACGTTGTGAATTCGCAAAAATTTGTCGAGAACGATATCAATCCAGTCGAAACATCAACAGGAATTTGGCCATTGCCAAGCGCCAGCAGTTGTCTCGAGAATTCTGCAGCCGATGGGTCGTTCTGCAATGCGACTCTCATGTTCGAGGTCAATTTCAACTTCTTGACATGCCGCCACAAAGACAACGATTTTAGGTATGCATTTAGTTCATCGGCAGCAGTAGTAGGAAGCGTTTGACGAAAATCTCCAGAGAACAATATCATAGCCCCACCAAATCATCTCGTGTACGCCATCCAAGGTTTGATCGTCTAATAGGAGGCATTAGTCAAGCAAATAACTCTCCCTTAAAAACAATAAAGTCATTTTTGACTAATCCTATTCAAAAGAAATTAAACAAAAAAAAAAAAACTTACGGAATGAATGTTTCACAATGAATGCCCACAACCCAATCGGATAACCTCACTCTTTAGACGCAAACTTATTTTCTGAAAAAATGATCGAATTGATAAATATCACAATGAATTTCAAGTAATGCTTCTACCGTTTGCGGATGTTAACTTCTTCACCCAAAATGCACGCAAAACGTCTTTGATCACAATGAATTTCACAATTATCCGACATTTTTCAAGCTTCACAACGAATTTTCCACCTTTACATCAAATCATGCGATAAAATGCAAATTTTCGTCGAAAAATTTTTTTCGCGTTTTTCCGAGTTGTCCACTAAGAATTTTATATTTTTCCATTCGAAAAGCCTTTCCGCAACAATTGCACATAAAATTCCATACATTTCGATTTTTCCAATTTTCCGACTATTCCGGAGCGTTTTTCCAAAATTTTCTTTCGTATAAGCTTTCTCCTGGCAATTACGAACAACTGAAGAAAAATTTTAACCAATTTATACCTCTATGCTGAACCTTACGAAATTTGGATGCATTAAATCATCCACTTTCTCTTTTAAGTCCAAAATAGAAGAAAGTGTACCACAATATAAACCTTCTCCTGGCAATTACGAGCAACTGAAAAAAAATTTGAGCCAAATCGGCCCAGCCATTCTCAATTGATGAATTACTATACACATTTTTACACCATTTTTATATACAGTGAAATCGCGTATATCGACCTCGGTTATAACGACCATGCGGATATAACGACGCAAATTCTGAGTCCCATGATTTCACATCTTTCTTTCCATACAAATTCATCCTGATATAACGACTTCGGATGTAACGACGATTTCGGATATAGCGCCCGAATTTTGCAAGATTTTGAGTTTTTGCCTCCGGACATTTATGTGGGTAGTTGCCTATGCAGAATAAAACCATAGGAAGCCAATTACCGTTTGTTTCGTTTCGAAAGAATACAACAAGTTTTTCAGTCGAATTCTTTAAAAATGAAAAGGAATGTAAATCAGAACATGAAGACATTGAGCACTCGCTTCGCAAATGGTTTGAATTGCATCGAATTAAAAATATCGTTGAGCAGTCGCATTTTATAAGAAAAGACTAATTAATTTCGCATCCTACTAGGGAAGAAAGATATAAAGTGTTCTGAAATAAAAATGATAACAACAGTATCATTGACTATAAAAAAATGTTTTTTACATGCAGGCTTCTGTGACTCTTCTCTCTTCACCATTATCTGCATATATCGAGGACGCTGATGATGGACTCGATAGTTTGCCACTAAAATTTGGTCGAACGAAGAAAACTACTGTAACTGGGAGACTTTTTTGAATTTTTCTAGCATTCGGTTATAGCAACATTCGGCTATACTGATCATTTTGGCCGGTCCCTTCACAATCGTTATATCCGGATTTCACTGTATATAGATTAACGCTTCTCTCAGATATGCTCGTATGAATCATTAACTGTCCTGTGTCTGGATCAGGAGCAGCGGCCGTTTACAATTGACATAATGGACCCACTGTTGGCTTATTTGCGCAACAACTCTTGTCACCACTCAAGCCCTCGCTTACTTGTTCGAAATTTGTTATCGTATGCTTTCGAGTTTCTTTCTTAGAGACACAAAAAGTGTTGTGCACAGTTTGAATTCTGTTTAAAACCAGAGGATCAGTTATTTACAAAAAGCAATAATTCAATGGCTAGAATAACTGCACATTTTGATCTTTCCTTCTTTAGGTGGCGTAACCGTTCGGGGTGAACCAGAGCCTACAGTTTTTTGCCGACTCTAAACGACAAGTTGAGAAGCTCATTATGAAAAGTGATACTCTTTAAATGCTTGTCAGACATTCGAAAGAGATGGCACCGTGAAAAAACTTTTGAGTGTTTGATGGGATTGAATCCGGGGCAGCATGCGTAGTAGAAGTCCTACGCCCACGGTGCTCACCGCAAATTTTTTTTAAACAACTTATTTTTATTTTATTTTTTGTATTTTTTGTGAAAATATTCAGTTTTGGCTAATGTGTATGTGGTAAGCAGCTAGCCATGGGCTACAATGGTATAGTAGACCCCATCACCCGGCTTAAAACTTTTCAACTAAAACAGAATTTTTTATGATTTTGTTACACATATTAATTTACCAATAATGTCTAAAATAAGGGGGAATTCGAAAGCGGTACCCAAACGATATGAAGAGAGCTGTTTGTGCCGTGTACCACATTAGATTACAAAGTATAGGGGAAGCCGGGGCATAACGGGCCCCTTAAGGATTTTTTTTTAATTAAAATTGAAAAAAATGTGTTTTTTATCTCCAAAATAATTTTATTAGAAAGAAAATTGATTAATACTTCAATATGGAAAAGAAAAACAAATACAAATGAATAATTCAGTATGATAAATTAATTTAAAAAAAGGATTGAATTTGCCCATTATACCCCGGTGCTGGGGCACAATGGACATATGTAGGTGCAGCATGATGGGCACAAAGCTACATTGGGTTACAGCGCGACCAAATGTGACTGGATTCATCCTCAACATCACAATCTTCAGCACAAGAAAAATGCACCCACTTATCACAGGATCTGCAGGAAACCTGTCCTTCTGTAAACTGGGAGTATAAGTACCCATTCCTCGTCCTCTTCGCTTTCTGATGAAGATTTTTCCTTCCTGGTCACTTTCCTTCTTGTGTTGTAAGGAGAGCTTATGATTATAGTAGCTTTCCCCGGCGCTTAGAAACTCTTTTTTTTGCTGGTGCTTTAGGAACAGCTACAATATAAAATGAGGAAAACTTTAGGTTGGGCATGGGCATTTATCAAAACGGGCCTCAGATTAACGGAATTTTGGGGAAACATTGTGGAATGATTCGTTTCGGAAACAGGGCTTGGAGATAACATCAATGGATTGCTGGTTGTGTATGAACTTGGTGGCACCGAGTATGAGTCGATAAGAGTGGTTTCATCTAAAAACGGAGAATCCTTCTCATTTTGCATGTCCGTGGTTTGACATGGCAAAAAGTAATCCTTGAACACATTTGGATTAACCGGCCATATTCCAGGCTTTTAAAACCCGTTTACTGGCATTGTTCGAGCTCAAAAAGGCTTTGTGAATTTTGTGAAACAATTTCAAATTGATGCTGATAGAATTATACAAATAAATAAAAAGAGTGCAAAATGAATGGGGCATAAAGCATAATGGATACCCATGCCCATTATGCCTCGTCCATTCTGCCCCATAACGTATTCTGCACAAAATCTATTTATAAAAAAAATTTGTTTCACCTAACCGAAAAAGGGAAGTACATAGATGGATTTATACAAACTTAATTTACTTACTTTGATATTAAATAATAAAAATCCAATTTAAAAATGCCCTTTGATTAAAAAAAACACGCTTTATTTCACTTCTAAATGACTTCAACTCAATGACAAACCTTCTTTTAGCAAAAACACAGCACACGTGTCACTTTTATTCAAAAAAGGGTTCTCCACTAAAAGCTACCGATATATTAAAGCAGATAGATTTACTTTCAGAACTGCAACATTGCTCAACAGAAAAATACGGAGGGGACCCACTATGCCTATGCCCACTATGCCAATTTCTCTAAAGATGCTTAATCGATTTATGGCCAGTAAATTATCTTGTCTTTTTCACTCCATTAAATTTTCAATAAATTGCTGGCTGTTCACAATATTACCCGTTTTCATAACTAAGGTTTGTCTAAAATTCCCATTACCTAATCGCTTCCACTATATCTTGAACTAAATCAAAGTCAGGAAGCTATAAATGACTGTCTTAACACCGTTCCGAGGGAATCAATATATTACCTTTCCAAATTACGCTTCATTATGTCAGAGAAAAACAATTCACGACTCCGAGGTACACATTTGCCCAAATTGCTCCATAAAAGCATAAGCCTAAGCACAATCACCGCTATTCTACCACCCACTTAGGCCCAAACGTAATACGAGTACCTTTAGTCCTAATTTCCTCTCAACGAATTTCCATGACCTTAGATAATTTATAACAGATTCTCAAGTGTATACATGATGTAGGTAAAGGGATTCTGATTGATTATTGTGGTTTCCAGCCAGGTGAAATAAGCCAACTAGTATGCCTGTTTCCTTTCCGTTGGGGGAAAGGCAGAATTCATTTTGGCCAAATCGGCTTAGAGAATCAAAACCGGCAGCAATGTTTGATGGAATTTGCCTTCAATGCTACATGATGTAAGCTTAAAAAAACAATTTAAATTACAAAACGAATGAACGTAAATTGATAAGAACTTATGAATATTCATTGGTGTGCCTGCTTAAGTAAATTAAATTGGCATTTTTTGGTTTTGATGAGAAGTCAGGTTTGTAATTGGGTTGGGGATGAAGAAGCTATCAGTGCTATTCAGTGCAATTTACCGTATTATACATCTTAACTTACATGTAGATGCAGATTGTGCAAAAACTTGAATTAATGGTTTTGTAACACGAACTGCGGCTTAAGCAATAATTCCATTGAATTGTGTTCCTATAGTTTCGATATTTCTTATAAACGAAGGAAATGGAAATGTTTAAATATAGTTTGCACGGAATTTCCTAAGGTCATTTTAAAATTCGCGTGCAGGATTTCCACCACATATGTATATACGACTACATATGCTTGGGTTAATAAATGGGGATGTAATCATTTGCCTTGGTGGAACTTTTAATTGCAACATAAAATAGGAACAGAGGCAGGAATCGACACCGTTCACTGGTGTGGCAAATTAGTAAATCTTCAAGGATGCACATATCGGTTCGGTACACACATTGGCAAAGTGTGTGTACTAAAAACTAACCAGGACGACAAAATTAACCACTTCCTAAGGAACCTTTCATCAACTAAAGCGACAAACTACTCACTATGGAAGGTAACAAAAGATATTAAAAACTCCACAACTCACTTTCCCCCATTAAGCTTACCTACAACTTCTGGTTTCCAAAGCACTAATAGCACTAATATAAAAAAGGTAACAGTAGAAGAAATAAAATACTACGTTCAACACAAGATTAATCCAAAAAAAAGCTCTGGGTATGATCTTATTACCGGACAAATATTAATACAACTACCCCAAAATGCATTTTTATACCTCCGAAATCTATTTAACGCAATCTTTACTCTAAAATACTTCCCAAAGGTTTGAAAAGTATCCAAAGTGATAGCAGTTCCAAAACCTGGAAAAGACGCTACCCAAACCGCTAACTACAGGTCAATTAGTTTACTGCCAATAGTATCAAAGCTATTCGAAAAATCCTAATAGACAGACTACAACCAATAATGGACGCTAAATAGCTCCGAGCCACCAGTTTGGATTTAGACGCAAGCACTCAACTATACGACAGGTACACCGAATAATCAACAAGATATTGAGAGATCTGGACGAGCTGAGCTCGATAACATAACGATAACAATGAAGTCAACTCTATCCCGCTACAAGAAATAGCCAGAAAAAGAAGACTGAAGCGCCTTAGACCATCAGACCTAGCTCAGAGACTTTAATAAAAATTATAAAAATTATAACAATTGTAATCTTCACTTTTTGAAATTCGTAAGTTAAAAAATAAAAAAACCCACCTTATTGTAAAATAAAAGTATGTAAAGGCACTGGCCTTATAAGCTATCATATCCTATTCTGTAACAACAATTACTAGGTGTCCAATTTGGACAGACGTTAATAAATAAAGGAAATAAAAAAAAAAAAAACTGCCAAAGTGCGTAACTCCTGCAAGGACTAAATCACAAAATACCAGTTTAGTCATCATTTCATTTCAAAATGTAATCGTGGACTCACAACAAAAGCACTCACTTCTTAATTCCAGGGGAAAGGCTAAACATATTCTTTACTATCTGCTGTCTTTAATCCACGTTCCATATAATCACTTATGAGTTATGACATATATACATACACTATCTCAAACATTTTTCCGTACACTATGTCTTGCAAGATACTCGAATATTCCTCAACTAGCTGAGTCCCGTCGACAACGACGAACATTTTTACAGAGCTTAATGGGCAAAAATAGACATAAGTCTATAGGAACAGACCTAATATGAAGTATGATGATATGATGCTATATTATGCAACTATTTATACTAACCAAATAAAAACAAAATATCAATGGAACGTAAATTATTAACAGAAAAAGAGAATGTACTTCATTAAAACGAATTCAAAATGTTGCTGACTAAACAAAAAAAAAAAAAAAAATACATATTTAACCCGTTTCATGCCTAATGGCATCAATTTTTTTTTACTGTTTTCAATCGTTTACTGTTTAGTGAGTCAATCAACCAAAGTTTTCTAAGAAACATGTTCTATAGTAATTTTTCCTGTCCTTTCCGAATACGGGATATCCGATATTTCGGATCCGCCATCTTGGATTTTGCAAATCTGACTCGTGATCAGGGACCCCAAAACCCCCCTAATACAAAATTTCGTCCAAATCGGTTGACTTTGTAAAAATCGTCATTTATGGCCGCCATCTTAAGTCTTAAATCCGCCATATTGGATTTCCTTACTTTATCGGTCCTATCTTTTAGAGAAATCGATTATGCCACCAGATACGAAATATTAAGTGGAAGACAGACTGCTGGTATTGATACCATGGTATGAATACCATAGTATAGTGAATACCACAACCCCTGACAGACTGCATTTCGTAGTACACGCTGATTTTCGCATTAGGTAGTATACTTTGACGTTTCCGTTTTCATGACAATAATCACAACAAAATAAAAAATATCGGTGCAAGTATCGTTATCGTATAAAATAATTATTTTTGAATTCATTGTATGTATCTGAATGCAACAATTTTCTATGCAAATTCTTTTTTCTTGAATTGTAAAAGAAGCTACCAAGAATCAGCAACAGAGAGAACGTGGCGCTGCAGTCAATAAGAAGGTGGTATACCACCAAAAAAAATTCGAATTTCAATACCAGGTATGTTTCATGGTATACTAGCTTTGGTGAAATTCCGGCATTCCTATTAAAGCCGAATAATGGGTTCAACAATAAAAACAATGTGCACGAAACGTCAATGTCATTCGGAGCTGGCACTTCATCAAGTCAGATAACTACCAAAGGTAAAACCACAAGCGAAATAGTCGCTGTAAATAATTTGGGTGCACACGCAAGTAGGCGTGCAAATGGAGCGCGTAATTGAGGATTAGCCGTCTGCCGAAACAACGCTGAAGCACATGAATTAAAAATATTAAGTTATAACGTAGCTGGGTTAAAAAATAAATTAGTTTTTGTTGAGTTTTTTAATTATATAAAGGAATTTGATATATTTGTACTATTTGAAACTTTTCTAATAGATTATGAAGAAATTAAATATAAGAACATTTTTAAGGATTACGAGCTGAAATGCATACCTGCGGTTAAATCAAGCCTGTTTGGTAGAGCGAGTGGTGGTCAACTATTTGGATATCGAAAGAAGCTTGAAGGGATATCAGTTGGATTTAAGAGGGTAGAAGAAACGTCTGTACTTGAACTTAAAATAGATGTCAACACTCTCTACATAGTACCAATATATTTAAATTGTAGCCATTGGCTCCGCGATTTTAATAAATTAAGGGATGTACTAAATAACCTAGCAACAACTGAATTACTGCTTATTGGAGACTTCAACGCAAGAATAGGTTTATCTCAAAATAGTTTTGTAAATGAATTAAGTCCATCACCTATATATATAGACCGTAACTCCAAGGATAAAATCTGTGACTCTAAAGGTGTTCAAATACTGGAACTAGCTGATGCCTGGGATTGCAGAGTATTAAATGGTTGCTGCGAAGGAGATGCTTGTGGGGAATACACCTTTTTGCGGGGAACGGCATGCTCAGTCATAGATTACAGCTTTATGTCGGGAAATTGGTACTCCTATCTTAACGCCTTTCAAGTAGGAATGAAAACGTTTTCGGACCATATGCCCCTAGAAATCTCGTTAAAGGCTAACGATGACATGAATAGAGCGAGCACTAACCCACTCGAACTATTGCCTAAGCTTAGATGGAAGGAGGAGTTTCAGGAACTGTATAAAGCAAACCTTAATATAGAACTCGGAAAATTGAGAGAAGCTGGTACACTACTGCGAATTGAAGACCTGACGATGGCAGTAAGGAAAGCTGCACCGTCGAACCCACCACCCGGATATAAAAATCGAATCAGCAGGAAAAAATGGTTTGATAGAGAATGTATGCGAGCCAGGGACGCGTCATTTGCTTTTCTCAAGTTATTAAGGATGAGCAGTAACCACTCATTCAAAGTTCTCTATGCAGCAGCAAACAAAAGCTTTAAAACCCTTTGCCATGCAAAAAAGCTAGCCTTTGACCAACAAAATATTGCCTTGTTGAATAGATCGAGATCATCAGCAGATTTTTGGAAAGCCGCCAAAGTTGTTAATGGAAAAAGAAATGCAATCGCTTCAGGTCTACAAGCAGAGCAGCTTAAGGCGCACTTTGAAATACTTCTCAACGCAGCCCAAATATCGCCACCTTTCCAATATGCAGCCCCTATGTGTCTTGACGAAATTCTGGATGCTCCAATCACGGTAGCTGAAGTTAAAGCAGTCATTGAAAACTCCAAGAAGAATAAAGCCCCAGGAAGCGACCGTATTTCGTTCGAATTTTACAAAAATAGTACACCTGAATTCCTTTTGGCGCTTACTCATGAGTTCAACCGAATATTCGAAACCGCAGATCTTCCTGAATGTTTTCAAAATTCAATAATTTTTCCTTTACACAAGAAAGGGGACTATAACAATCCAGCAAATTACCGGGGTATATCTTTTTTAAATACATCCACCAAATTGTTTGCAGGTGTGTTATTTAACAGAATTACAGAGTGGGTGGAAAACAAAAAGATCCTACGCGAATTCCAAGCTGGTTTTAGAAAAAATTACTCCACTATAGATCAAATATTTGCACTTGTAAATATAGCGGAGAGTTATAAAAGGAAGCATAAAAAGTTATATACCTTCTTCGTAGATTTTCGTGCAGCTTTTGACTCTATACCACGTGAAGCGCTTTTCTACAAACTTTACAGATACGGTATCTCAACAAAGGTCATCAAAGTGTTTAAAGCTATGTACGAAAATAACATAGCCTGTGTCTGGGATGGAAGCAACCTTTCAGAGGAATTTAATACAGCAATGGGGGTGAAGCAAGGATGCGTGTTGAGTACACTTTTGTTCATCCTATATATTAACGATATAACAGATCATGTCAAGGGTGGGATCGAGATAAGCCAAAGTATAATACCAGCTCTAATGTTTGCAGATGACATCGTTTTCCTTGCAGATTCGGTAAGCACAATGCAGCTGATGATAAACAGGCTGGACGAATATTGCAAAACTTGGAATTTATCGGTAAACTTATCGAAGTCAAAGATGATGATATTCAGGGACGGTGGTGGCAGATATTCCCGCAATGAAAAGTGGAAGTTTCAAGGAGAACATATCGAGATTGTCCGTGAATATAAATATCTCGGTGTCCTGATTACGTCTAATTTAAGTATGAAGAAGCACCTGCAAAGTAAACTGGCCGAAGCGAAAAGGGCAATTTGTTCAGTCTGGGGTTGTTGTATCAACAATAAAAGCATAAGCCACAGCTCGAAACTGAAAATATTCCGTGCTACTGCAGTATCTATCTTGTTTTATGCTGCTCAAGTATGGGGATATTGTTCATTTGAAACAGTAGAAAAATTTCTTCGCTATTTCGTACGACGAGTTTTTAGATTACCAAGTAGCTCCCCCAACTACATGATTTATCTGGAGACTGGAGTAGCACCCCTATTTCTAGACACGCTCAAGCTCCATCTCGACTATGTGGTAAAAGTCATGGGGATGAAGCAAGAAAGGATACAGAAAATAGTGTTAACACAAATCCTGCTTAACGGAGGAGAGTGTGTCGAAGGCTGGAAAAACCTAGCATCGCAATGTGGCTTCAATATCTCCATTGCACCTGATGAGCAGCTGATTCCCTTAAAGCATAAGTTCTACACATTACTTAGAAAAACGGGCTATAGGATCTATGACCAGTTTGTAAGAGAAGCTCAGTCATCGCAGTATAGAACATACTATAGTAAATTGAACCATCATCTGCAGGATAAAACATATTTCCTTGAGAGTCACTCAACCGATATGATAGGCAATATCTTCAAAATAAGAGGTGAACTGTTGAGCCTTAACTATATACCGCACCGCCCCGAACTCCCCCTTTTGTGTAGCCTTTGTAACCTTGAAGAACGGGAGGACGTATTCCATTTCATTGCCATATGTCCCATCCTTAAAGAATTCCGCTGCATCTTCTTTGGAGCGCAGGTACTCACGGTAGAAGAAACGAAGACTATTTTAGACGGCAACCGAGGCTGGGATAGACTGTACAATTATGCAACAAACGCACTTCGCTACAGAAAATGCATCATAGATGAAAACTTTTAGGAATAAATATTAAAATTAAAATTTGTTTAATAATTTATGTACACATGATTAATGAATCAGAAAATTCTTATAATGTCAATCTGGTAGACGGCCCCAAGCCAAACCATATAGACTAAGTATTTAAAATTGTTTGAAACTATACTTTTTTATGAAATAAATAGTCAATTAAACTAACTACTAGCTTTAAACGTGGTATTGTAGTGACAGACATGTGGTATAGAACATGGTATTGCTATACCATGGTATCAATACCAGCAGTCTGTCTCCCACTTTAGCCTCCTATCGTAGGTGGCTTATGTCCTAATTTACGATTGTTTGGAAAAAAACAATTAAATTTTCACATTTTTTCTGCTTTCAGCTGCCATATTTCAAAAATGGCGACAGATAGAACAATTCTGTCCCCGGATTCGGAAAGGGCAGAAAAAATTACTATAGAACATGTTTCTTAGAACTGAACGATAGAACGATTGAAAACATTAAGAAAATTTATGCCATTTGGCATGAAACGGATTAATTAACTTATTAAAGCTCTAAAATGATCCGTACACTTAATATATCGATTGAAAGCAATGTATTAAAAACAAAATTAGTAACTTGTGTGCTTGTTACCCTCGGCTTTAACAATAGCTCGTGAGATATTTTCCATTTTGCTGTATATTTAGGACTTACATAAACCTAAATTTCTCATAAAGTAATTTTAAGGCTCCACTTATTTTATATAGTCCGTTCTCTTAACTTTATTCCTCGACTTTATACATCGATGTCCATAAATGCTCAATTGAGTTGAGGTCTAGATATTAAAGAGGATGGTGAAGAAAATGCCGTATGTGCGTTACAAATAATTCCTTGACATTCCTTAACAACTATTCAGGAATGTATGCAATCATTGCCGTATACAAAGCAGTAATTACAGTTAAAACCAATTTTTGTGTAGAACTCGCCTTTTAAAACGTTTAGAAATTGCATTTTATCCATGGTTGTTTCGATAAAAACAGGATTTTCAACACCTGCTGCAGCCATTGCCCCCAAACCATGACGCTTCCACACCCATATTTCAGATTACAGTTAACATTAGGTACGGTCATGTGTAGCGCTATACCTTCTAAGCCACATCAATTTCCCGCCATCTGATCCGAAATAAATACGGTTTTCCAAAAGTCTTTGGGGTTTGCTTATAGAGTTCCTTGCGTATATCAACAGTGTACGGGTATTGATTTTCGACAGATGTTAATTTTAAAGTCCTGTATAAGAGTTTGATTTTTTTTAAATAAATATCTATTGGCACCTTGTGGTAAATACTGAAAACTAATTTTCAGATCATAAAGTGTGATCCTGATGAATAATATTATTTTTTTTTGATATTTGATAGTTACACTAGGCGTGTTTTGTTTGCAAGCCTAAATAGGATTAAAAAAAAACTTCCAAAGGGAACATTTTCCACACGATGCCGTTTGGGACGCTTTTGCGACTTTGACGCTTTTTCAGCGATGGACCCGGGACCCCACTTTTCAATAAAACTCCGATTTTGACGCATTTTGAAAATATAAGGACCCTTTTTTCAATTTATTTTCATTTCATGTTTCTTTTAGTTGTAAAACATGTGTACTTTACTCTTAAAACACACCCATTTTGTTCAACCAGTGATGATCAAGTAATTTTGTTAGTCAGAATTTCCCTTCCAAAGACTCGTTCTGCATACATGCTTTTTATTATCTTTGTTATTTTTTTCCCAATACTTATTTTATTTAAGGTTCAGCAATAAGATACTGTTTTTCGAAAAATTGCATTTTTTCATACAAATATAAGTAGGACCCCTGTTTTGCTTCAGGACCCCTTTTTTTGACGCTTTTTGAAATATGCTCGCGGCAACCCTGCGACCCGCCTGATTGCTGGTGTATGAGGAGATACTAACCACGGATATACCGGCTCTATCTTCCTCTTTTCACGAAGAGAATGATAAGAGCCTATAATAGTGTTTGTGTTACTAGTCAGTCTGAAGTCAGTATCTGGTAAGTGCGCTTGGGACCTTGGGTACAAGACATACTACATTTTTGAAATCTTGAGAATGAAAATAAAATAAAATAAACAAAATCAGTATTTTATTAAAAAGTCTAAAGACAAACTTCATTGGCGCCGTCGGAAAAGCTAAAAAAAACTTAAATATAACTAACAGTGAACAAATTAAAAGTGAAAAAAGAAACAAGTGACGATACCAAAAAAAAAAAGTCCATTATTCAAAAACTTAAAACATTACTCACAAACTTTTCAACATAATTTCCCACCACCATCTCACATGCAACAAGAGAATATACCAATACATACATTCATATTCATCACATACATTTGGCCAATACAAAATTATTCAACAATAACAACACTGGTAACAGTGCTAATGGAGGCGGTGCTAGTTAGGGTAGTAATCAAAATACTAACGGCGATACAGAGGAAACCTGTATAAAAAGTATATAATAATTATCTTAATATAGTTAATTGGTGTCAATTTTAAAATTAAACTTTATCTGATTATCAGCGTTACTTAACTCAAGTTGTATTTAAAAATAAAGTAAACTATATTATATTCAAGGAAAATGTATTAAATCAATCAAGCAAGCAATTCGTACTTAAACTTTTGTATATGTAGTTACATGTGAAACATATTGAACTAATTTTGCATAATTTTGTGACCCAGCGGCAGACGTTCCCTTTCCGGTATGTTGCGCGATGATTATTTCAACGTAAATGTAAAGGTGTGTCCAGACCGAACGAAACATTTCAAAAACATCTCAGAAACATATCAGAAACATTTTAGAAATATTTTATAAACATTTCAGAAACAAAAAAATACACTAAAAGAAACATTTCAGAGATATTTCAGAAATGTTTCTTAAATGTTTCTGAATCAAATGGGAAACATACGGGAAACATTTTTTAAGCATTGTTTTTGAAATGTTTTGTTCGGTCTGGACAAGCCTTAATACACAAAAAAAAGTAATCTCTAAAGCAATGTTCAGACGATTGCCAGATCTGACAATATTGTCAGGGGGGGGGGGGGGGGGGGTCTATCTTTCACACCCACGCACAGTGGTTCCACTCTCGAACAAAGGCGGTCATAATTACTTGCTCATTGAAAAATAACCAAAATGAATTCGTGTTAGAGTAATTTGGGGGAGCTGATTCCGCATCTGCATTCCGTTTTGCTCTATCACGTCACGCTTTCGAGATAACGGTGCGGTGCGGTACGGTACGGTACGGTACGATACGGTATACAGGGTGGTCTGGTTTGGGATACATATGTTTTGGGAACTGATTCACTGGTTAATGATATGAAAAATATCGTATGGGAGTGCGGAAAAAGGAACCAACAGTTATTCAATTATAACTTCGAGCGTATTAAACTTAAAACAACCAAAGTAGGCTGGTTTCATTTACAAATAATTAGTGCCTATCACAAAAAAAATTACCATGCGTGCTTTAATTTTTGAGATATTGGTCTTCAAACACAGATCTTTTAAATTTTTTATATACCAATTTCTGTGAAAATCGCATTTATCTCGGGAAAGTGTGCTTATAAACTTTTTTATTAGTATAATTTTTTTGCACCATAGTTTCAACTACAAATTCACCATACAAAGTTCTCACCTAGGACTTACAGTTTTCCTGGTATAAAGTTAATTGAAACACAAGAATCATTCAAAAATACATTCAAAAAAAAAAATAAAAAATTGTTTGCAGCAACGAAAGTAGATGAAAAATAGGAAATCCTGTGACGCTGACTTGCAGAGCACTAAAAGTCAAAAGCAATGGGCTTGCAATGAGATCACTTTGGGGATGAAAATCAAGCGGTTTTGAATTAACGGATCATTTTTTTTCTCATTAATATAAGCTTTGGGTTTATCTCAGCCAGCTTAAGTGGTTTTGGGTGAAAACTTTTGCAATGAATCTATCGACGTTTGGCCAACGGTGGGACCACTGTGATGTGGCGCGAATCTCACCAATTTCAGGCAGAAAAAAGTCAGTCAACTTCGTTCGGTAAACATTCCAATCCATTTACTGCAATGCTCGCAATAATATCATTTTCGAAAAAAAATGGCCTAATGACACCCCCGCCCGCCAGCCCAAAAATCGCACCGAACTGTCACTCGTTGTGGAAGGAAAGGTTGTTCCACTATATCTGTTAGGTTTTCGTAGCCAAATGTAACAGTTTTGTTTGTTCACGTACCAAGACAAATGGAAAAGAGCCTCACAACTCAGAATAATACTTTGGAGATGAAAATCAAACGGTTTTGACTTAACGAATGATTTTTTTTCTCATTAATATAAGCTTTGGGTTGTTCTCAGCTAGCTTAAGTGGTTTTGGGTGAAAACTTTTACAATGAATTTTTCGACTTTTGTCCTACGGTGGAACCACTGTGCCACGGAGCGACAGATGATGAATTAGCCCTAGGGTAATCAACAGCTTAAAATTACTCGCTCGATAGACAATTGATTGGTGTTTATTACAGCTAAAAACTATTACCATCCGTGTTTTCATTTTCAAGTTATAAGTCCTTCAACACATTTTAAATTTAATTTCAATCAATATCTAAAATTTATTTTAGTAAATTTTTGTGAAAAACGCATTTATCTCGGGAAAGTGTGCTTTTAATTTTTGCTCATTGGGAGCTAATTGTTAGCACATTTCCAGACCTTGAAATATTATTACATAGCTTAGGTCTAATAAGGTCATTGACCGTCTACCAGAATCAGTAATATGTTTGAAAGTAATCCGAATCTGAAGTGGCTATATAAATGAATTTTCATTGTTGACATACAATTTTCATTGGTGGGTGTTAAGTAACATATGTACATTCCCATACATATTACCAATTTCGATTTTCGGCTTTTGCTTTCCCTTTTCTCCTAAGCCACCCCTATATTGGAACGAATAATCCAGAAAAATAATCGTCTAAATCGGTCGAGCCGTTCTCAAGTATTGCAAGACTAACGTATGGCAACTGATTTTTATTACATATATAGGTAAAAGATAGATAAGAAGATTACACACAAAAAAAAAAACAAGAAACTTCGAATACACAAAAAGTATGTACATACATGGACAAAATATTATTCAAAAATATTTCGATACAACTATACAGGGTGGGTAAATAGTAATCTCAAAAAAAAAAAAATAAAACTAAGAAAAACATATTACGTGGGGCATCATTCGAAAGAGCTCGAAACAAAGATTTCAAAAATATTTTGCTTAGTTTCTTCCGTCAGAAACTTTGGCAGTTATTGCCAAAAATTTGTGAAAAATATCATACAAAAAGGACCATAGTGTTTTCTCGGAAACTACTGAAGGCAACAATATGAAAAAATCATCATTTCTAGGTGATTAACTATATCTTTAATGAAAAATATAACGAAACTCGTAAGTTGTATAGTTTTTGAGAAATTCACGTCGAAAAATTCAATTTTATGTCGAAAAATTAAATTTCTCAACCGATTAACTCGTAAAGTTCTGGAGAAAATTTCAATGTATATCACTATTCGATTAACAATAATTTCGGGAAAATTAAAGGCTATATCCAAAATTGTGCTGCCATATAAAAAAATAAAAAAAAATACATGAAAATACGGATTTTGCTAGGAAATAAACCTGAGACCACTGAACTCAGTAGTACAGCGCAAACAATGTTAATGGATCTCATACTGAATAATATTACTTATTATAAGTTTATTAAGTGAATATACAGGTGGGTCGTTTTCGTTTTATGCGTTAACGAAACGAAACAGTTATTTAAAAAAATATAACTAGTTTTAAAACTACAGAACCCTTTGAGCGCGAATCTGACTCGCACTTGGCCGGTTTTTATTTCAATTGTAATCTATGCAAATTATGTTACGGTACATTAAAATACATATTTATTTATAAGTAAATTAAAATATCAAAGCCTAGAGATATCTGAATAAAGTATCTAGCGCTACGAATGTTCCAAAAAAAAACCTCATGTAATAACGTATGTTATACGTATGTACTAGATTTATATTTTCTTTGGCCATTCTTAGAAACGTCCGATTAGCGGTTTCATTCACTACCAGGTGCAATGAAGTAATCTCAAATAACACCCCCAGTGCTGCAGTTGGACAGCTTCTCATTGTATCCGTCATGCATACACATGCTAGTCTTTGCACTTTATTTAGTGTATTTCTCGTAGTTGTACTATAGAAATAGTGTACATATGCAAGGCCAGTTTTAACAGTTTTAGCGCCTGGCGCAGAAAAAAATAAGCGCCCCAAAAGCAACTTAACCCTAGTACAGGGACTGGGGTAATATGTTACCCCAACGATATTTTAAAATCGGACACTTTTTTTTTCTGCCATGTTTTGAAACCTGGACTTTTGTGCTACTACTACAAATTTGGTCCTGAATCCATTTTTAACGTTTGTAACGATCTGGGAGGATCCCATATATTTTTTCTCTATTTTTTTTCAAAAGTCTACGAGTTATTTTCAAGCTATTTTCATTTATTGATTTTATTTTTATCTGCCTGTGTATTGTTTTTTATTCCATTTTCGTTGACAACTGCTTTTTGAAAGCAGTCCATTTCGTGCTAAAGTTATACTTGTGAAAAGTGAAAGTGTATTTCTGGTACATATGAAATTTAATTTTTTTACCATTTTACATAAAAGGAACAATATTTGACTTATGGAATTGTGAAATTATTGTATACTTTTATTTGTAGATGTCTTAGCTACGCAGATTCAATCGCCATCAAACATTTGTCCATAAAATATAAAAGAATCACGCTTAGTTTTGTGTGAATAATCTTGCCACATCTGACCCTCATTAACCGTTTACTTACATCTTTTTATTCGTGGGGTAAAATGTTACCCCAGGTTTTAAAACTTGTAAACGGACCTTGCCCCTGTACTAGGGTTAAAAAATGTTTGGTCTTTTCCACATCACCCGAAGAGATAGAGCAATTAACGCGTTGACTCATAAAATGCAACCCTAAATCTTTCTTGAGGGTCTAAAATAACCTCATCCCTATCCTCATAGGAAAACTGAACTACTTTTTTCGGGACCGTAAAGTTGAAATTGCTGGAAAAGTGTAAGGAACTTTAATTTCATTTGCTATAAGTCTCGCCTTATCCAAAAATTCAAAAAAACTTGTCATTAGTTCTTAGTTCGACTAAAATCTTTTTCATTGAGCACAAAATTTCAACTGCAAGCTTAAGGCAAATACTGTTTGGTGTCTGATATTGTGTACCAAATAAAGCAACAAATAAATTTTAATTTGCTAAGCCTACTATCAAGAGATTGAGACATATTTCGGACTTTTTGGTCGTTATTTTCTGAAATTTCAACAAGAGCCTCATAAACATCTCCAAGGTATAGTTTTAGTGGTTTTATTGCATCTATTCTGCTTAAGAGTCAAACTACTAAGATGTTTTCTTTAAAACCGACCATCTGCCTACAGAATTTGAATAGAAAACATAGAGGCTCTCAACTGTATCGAAGAATGCAACTGCATCAGAAGAGCATTGAACATCATCAAAGCTCTAGGTTCCAAAACCTTAATTCTCACTTGCATACCACAATGTTTCAATCAATTCCTCTACAATTCACTAATCCAAATCAACAAGTTCATTCAAAACTAGGTCAGTTAAGTCAGACCCAGTTGTTTTTTCGCAACAATCCCAAAAAATATTCTCTTATTTTAAACTCTTTCGTATTTCGGTCCACTATTCTAACTACTAAAGTTAATTGCTCCTTTCTACTTACAGTGCTGAGAATAATTGTTCTTACAAATCGATATCAAATAGATCAACAGTATTGTTTAACCAAACAAGAACGTAATTTGTATTTCATATATAATATTTGATTAAAGCAACCTTTTAGAGAACAACTGTATGAGAAAAAACAAAAGAAAGTAAAAAGTTTAAGAAGATATTTAAAATTATTTGATTCTTCTTCAAAAATGAGTGGGAACACTTTTTCATACAAAGTATAAAATTTATATTAAAATGTTAATTTTAATCTATTAGTACTTAGTGTGAAGGCGTTTACTTTCAAATACAGCATTTCTGCTTGGGTCCATCTTATTCCACTCTTCGTCGATAGCGTCTTCCAGTTGTAAGTTCGTTTGAACTTTGTGGTCCCATCGCATTTTTCTATAAAAATGTTTCTACAGATGCCCAATTGGATCGAGATCTGGACTTTGAGCTGGAGTCTGAAGAACTTGAGGACAAATACATACATATAATGCAACCAAAGCCGAATATTCACAGCTATATGCTTCGGATCGTTATCTTGGTACAAAGCAAAATCCTATGTGCAATTGTTTTTCGAGGAAAAGCGACCAAATTTAGCTTGAAGATATTTCAATACAGCTTGTGTGCATGTTTCCTTACACAAATACAAGATTTCCACTCCGTAATATCACATCGCCCCCCGAACCATAACGTTCCCACCATCGGTTTTAACTATCGGCGATACATGTTTTGGTTGCATCGTTTGGTTCTTTTTTCTACACACATTTTCTTGCTTTCTTTCGCTTTTAAAGATCTTAAACTTACTTTCGTCTTAAAAAAATACTTTTTTTCCAAAAATCAATCATCTCGTTTTTATAAGTTTGCGAAATCAAGTCTTCGTCTAAAATGTTATTTTCTCAAAAGTGGCTTCTGCCATGCAACACAACACTTGAACCCTAGATATTTTAGTTTCTTGTGTATTGCCGAGTCCGAAACTTTGTTGCACTTAAATCTTTTGATTTCCTCTTTCCAAAAACAGCTGTAGTTTTAGGTTCGATTTCATTTCTCTCTTCAGAAACTTTTAATCTAATGGCTAATCTTCTTTTTCATCCAGCACCACTCTTATGTTCTAAACTACCTTCTCTATAATAGCGATCACAAATACCTTGCACTATGGAATGGGTTAACACTGATAAATTACCGAGCTCGCGTTATGATTTCCCGATTTTCTGTGATAAATCACTCGAGATCGCTTATCGATCGATATATTCGCGTGTACAATTTTATCCAAACTTCTGACAAAGCACATCTTTAAACTAATTGATTAATTTATTCGAGCAGAACTATGCAGAATTTATAAGCACGATGTAGGAATTTGTAAATTTGCGCAAAAACAATAAAATATTCATACATGGAACTAACGGTACACTCTTTCGTTGGCGAATCCTTTAATGTATGAAAAATTATTCTCATTCCTTTCGCAGCAAGCAAATATTTAAGTGTTAATTTTTTTTTTTTAAATGACTTTTTTGTTAACTTTTTGTGCATAAATATTCTGCATGATGTATTTTTTTTATTGAACTCCGTATTTAGAATTCAAATTTACATGTACTTGTATGTTTAAAATGAGAATGCACAACATATAAGATGGAAACGTTTTTTTATTGGTTGAAAACACGACAATGCCAAAGGGATCCAAAAAAAAAAAGCAAATGTGTTATCTTTCTGTCGCGATCTGTACATAATGTAACAATAAATTTTACTACGTATGACTCTCTTTCTCTTCAGTCAAATCGAACGTTTTGATATATCGAACAAGGTCGTGAAACCAAATTTTAAGTTCGCATCGTTTTAGTAGGGGCGTTGCCTTGGCGCAAAATTTGAATCCTGCTCCACAACTTCCGACATGTTTGTTGATTTGTATGAATTTTGGTAGGCGCAAATGGAGCGGTATGATAAGACTGCTTCACAGCATGTTGGCAGTGAGGATTTCGTTTTTAGCAATGAGCTGAAAGGGTCGACTGGATATTTAATCTGAAACAACAGAGACAATGTTTGTCTCTGGTTTTAGTTGAGTACAGCTAAAAATTCTGCTACTGGTCTGCTGTACCAATTAGCAGCTATGGTATGGAGAGAAAGAGAATAAAATGTTGTGGGAACGGGAAGGGCAAGGGATAGAAAAAAAAACATTATGTGCATATTTATATGGAAATTTGGTGATTTTAATGTGTGTGTATTTTTTAAAGTACAGTGATTGAAATGTGTGTACGGTGAGAAATATTTGTTTGTGAAGAATATAAATACATATTAGCAAACGAGTAGATCTGTTTTTTGGATAGTAACTTTTTCAGTTTTTACGCCTCTTGCGCTCTAGCGCTTGGCGCTGCTGCGCCACTCGCTCCTATGTAAGGTCCGGCCCTGTACATATGTCTGTAGGTTAGTCTACTTGCTTCCGCCAGTAATTTAATGCAGCAAACAATATGAAATTGTCAATTTCTGGAATAAAATATTAGACTACAAGTAGCGCCACCTTACGAATAATTTATTTTTATGACTCCATTCGTGATTATACTTGAAACATTTTGCTTTTCTCATGAGTACCTATATATTGTCAATTCATGCAAAATAAGGGTGAACCTAATAACAATGCTCGTACACAATGTACGCCACCTAGAAATTCACTACTATAATGAGGCTCATGATGGATCATTTGGGATACGAGACTTACTCACTCATCTGTGTGGATATGACCACAACAGGTTTGTTATTAGCTCACGTTTGACAACTAAAGACCAATTTTTTCATATGAGCAATTTGCGAACACTGAGTGTGCATATTCGTATCCCTGTTGTTTATAATGAAGCAGGTTTTGTTTATGAATGGCCAATTGCATGATCAAGTAGTGTCCCTACCGGGATTATGTATACACATATTAATTTTGTTTCCCTCACTGCCAATCAAGTTTAAATGTTTATCCAAATTGTCTGAAAGAAAATTAGGAGTACGACCAGCTTGCGCCAGATGTGACCCACTTTCGACGTTTTTAGAATAGTCTTTTATAATCCCCCTCCATTTTGTAAGTTATGTGTAGAACATATACGAGTGTCTATTATTATGGTATTCCACTGCGTTTAATTGTTTTTCTTTCTTTAATTTGGGTGTCCTGTTTTCTTTAATTTCAATTTAATTTAATTTCAATTTAAATTATATTTACTACCAATTCGAAGCTTAATATTATTAGATTGTAGTAGTAGTAGGTAGTAGTAGTAGATTGTTATGTGATTAAATGGATTCAAGTTCTAGGCGCATCGACATTAAAATGGATATTGTATGACAATTGAATGCTCACATGCATAAACTTTAAAACTTCCATATTGGATTTGAATTTTCAAATAAGTGCATGCTATTTCTTTGTTTGACAGTGGCAAACAATTACTTTGAGAGGATCTAATTGTTCATCATGCATTACACGCGGATTTCATTTTGCTTATGCACGTATCCGAATAGGTAAAACTTCGACTATTGATGATTAATTCAATGGCCCGTCGCATGGTTTATAAAAGAGGGTACTCTTGAACGTCTGCAGCCACAGGAGTGGTTTTTTCGACGGAACGGCTGCTCCGGGGCCGTACACGTCTGGTACTGTCTCATCTTGACTCAGTCTCCTCGAGGCTACTGGCCACATAACGACGAAATTCATAGTGAGCTTCAGCTTAGCCCAATGACACAATTATTCCGCTTTCTTGAAAAGTATTCTACCTCTGTTTACTACTTCATATTTGTCAGAGTCGCGATGACATAAGACGCTATTTGTCAGGACTAGAGCATCTTCCGATATGGTGATGTGATGACATATCACCTTGTGTAGTATCTGGAAGAATTCGTAAACGTTAGTTTCTTGATGCAAATAGAACATAGAAGTTAATATACTTTGGAGTATTGGAAAATATAGATTTTCGCGAAAATAAACGTTTTTCCATCCGAATCTATTCATTCAAATGATTCCTCAAAAATTCAAAGTGTAAAAACTTTGAATTGGAAGGCAATCAATTGCTAATGTCACTCTATCTCAAATAGACAGACACTTAATTCAACTGTATACCCAAATGATAGACACTTATTGCATTTCATTTATAGTCAGTTCGGTCGTTAAACGTGGCATTCCCGACAAGATTAATTTCACAGCCCTATATAGGTAGATTGTAGATGCATATGTAAGTACACCTCACCGGAACCAAACACCTTTACACCGTATCGCGTCGCATTGCCGTCGTGCTCTGAATCCCATGAATGAGACTGATGAATCCCCTGTAATGAATCATTTGGAAAAATTGTGAATTGGGCTTCTCTCAGATCATTCCATTACATCATAATGAGAAATAAGCTTCCTTAGGCAATACACATGTTTTGGACATAGACTGTCATACAATACGCGGAACAATTACATACTTATTAAAAATCATGAAATAATTTAAATTTTAATCCTAAAATATGAGGTGAACTTACGTATTTGGAATGTTGCGCATAGCACGGTGGCGAAAAAATATAATAACCAAAGTTCCGTTTCCCAGAACGCCCACAATGAATATTATCGCAAAGACTGCCGGAACGATGTAAGTTTCGGGTCGTTCGCTGTAGGGCACGTATTCGCTGGATTCCGAGTCGACGAGAACTGGCAATATTTCTGTCTCATTTTGATTATGAGTAATATTCCATTGGAGGAGCATACTTTCCTCCATGGCTTGTTGAGTAATTTAAAACCAAATACGCCTTGATCCTTATGGTAATTAGGTTCAGTCAGATTATATTGCGCGCCTTTTTCTCACTTCTCTGATGATTACATGGAAATCATTTTACCGTTTGTGAATGCTGATGGTGACCTTATTTAGATGGCGTTGCTCTTATGGAATGTGCTGAGTATCTGTAAAAGTAAAGTGAAAAGTAGAATATAACAGAGCGGAAAATAGTTTAAGGGAATGTTGTTTTTTTTTTAAATTCTGACTACAAATATTGAAGTAATAAGCATTCCTTTTCAGCGATTAGGTGCTTTACTTCGTAATGCATTGGGAGCGAAGGTACGAGTATTATACTTTTAAATTGTCGGAGTGTACTGGCTGTGACTCACAGCGCTTCGGTACTTTGTTCAAAGTACTTTCTATCTACGTTAGTGTTTAGATAAGGATAATGAAAACATCCTTGTCACCAACAATATTGAGAAGAAATTTATCACCGGTGGAATTTAATTATGTCGCCGACTCAATGGAATTTGGAAATGTGTCTGGAACGGTTTAATACTAGGTAATATTTAGCGGACTATAGGAAATGTTAACTTAACTCGAACGATACGAAATGCTGTCTCTAAGAACTCATGGCACTTAACTGCGCCATGACCGCTCCCAAGTCAGAGGTAAGAAAGTCAAATCCACATTTCATTATCAGGACCTCTGCGGCCCTGAGTACGGCTAGAACTTTTGTCTGAAAGAGGCCGCAGGCATTCGAGAATCGTAAGGATACTTTTAGCTCTGTGTTCATGCAAAAGACACCAGACCCCGTTTCGTTTATAGTTTTGGATCCGTCCGTAAAGACTGCATTCTCTGTATTCCGAGTAAGTGTATTATTCGTCCACTCTTCCCGTACAGGGTTTTGTTGGCTTTGCTATAGTCGGGGAAAACAGGAAAGAGTCAAAAAAAAAAAACCGCCCTCATCGAGAAACGAACTTGGGACCCATAAGATGAAAAGCCGACGCGCTATACACTGACATACAAGGTTACAAGTATGTACTGGAAATACATTTATTAGCTTGCGCCAAACTATAGCGGTAGTAGATAAATTTGTAGGTAATCGTTGCTAGGAATCGCGGTTATTTTATAGGAATTGTTTTCCAATCGTACAAGCCACGAAAGAGATTTCGAAAACCCTTCATATAGGAAATCCACATGTTTAAGCATATAAAATACCAAAAATGCTACTCGATGAAAACTCAAGAGATTAATCTAAAAATGCTTTCAATATGGACAGTGACAAACCGAGTTGTACAGGAATTTATGTCAAATAGACATGGCTGAACAACACCTTACCGTGAATGTGTGATATTTGCACGTTTTATTGATAAATCATCGAAAATTTGTTGAACATGAAAACGTGTCCTTCCATCGTTTTCACATCTAACCAAACTAGTTATGGATTATAATACCGAAATGTTAAAAAAATATACTAGGTATGTACATATTTCGCTTTCTGTTATATGTATTTAGCGGCATGTATGGTTCGCTACTTTTTGCTCAAAACGTGATTTAGTATGCAATATTTATGTAGAATTAAACTCAATTTGATTTAAACTAAACATAATTCGTCACATAGAACGTGAAATAGCCCCTTATCCCAAAAACACGTGATAGTTTTTATAGGTAAGTAGTTATCGTATTCAGGGGCATGTACATTGTATATTATGGATATGCTATGCATGAATATAAAAATGTTTTCTTTCTCAAACTTTGCAGTTATAAAGCTTATTATGTTACCTACCTAGAACAAACTAAATATTATTACATACTTAGGTATTTCATGGGTCATGCGAAGTTTAGGAAGCATTCGAAATGCCCGAAAATTTAAAATAAATTATGTGTATTTTGAAATTTAACATTCAAATCTGTCATATACATAAGCCTACATTGAATCAGCAAAAACTCACAAATTCATTAAAAAAAATTACCTCTAAATAAGTCAGTTGTGGAGACATATTGAAAACGTGTCCTTCTTCAAAAATATTCTCAATTTTTTTGTTCATTGTTGAGTTTATCGTTTTTTTAAAATATTAATGATAAAGAAATTGCATATATGTGCCCCAAAGAACGCTGTGACGTCTATCACAGTTAATAAACTCCTCCAAAAGTTGTTTTGGATGATCAGTAGGGGCCATTGTTTTCAAAATATTGCTTCCGCAACACGTGCAAACTCGACTGAAAAATGCTGAATCATGAAATTAGCCTACACATTATCATTTAAATGCATCAGTTTCCGTCAGTCTAGCAAAATCCACGAAAAAGTTCAACCCTCATCATTCTCGCCATCACTTCAATTAAAATTTTAATTCCAAGCTACACACTGTCATTTTGACATCACTCCAGCAAGAATGTCATTTCAAAAATGATAGTGTGTAGCCTACTTTAAGTCCTTCGCGTAACGTTCTCAGTCAATCTGTCTATCTCACTCACGTTTTTGTGTAGTATAGTATACAGGGTGTTTCCAAGATAAATGTCAAGACTTTGGTAACTGATTCTTGGGTTTATTCTTAGGAAAAAATCGTTCTACAGCAATGGTCTATCTCCAATTTGGACATCATTTATCGAGAATTTAAGAAAACACCTACTTTGGTGTACCACGTCCCATACTAACTCAAATATCTCCGCTAATACTTACTACAGAAACTTCTTTGAGGGCTTTAGTTTTAAAAGAAATACCACCCTTCTTATCTGCGTTTGAATAAATTGGATATGATGATTTTTGTTTTCTAATCATTTAGACCACTTTTCCTGGTTAAATTTTCCAACTAGGCCTACATACTCAGATAGGTTTGAGTCTGGGATGTTAAGGGGAAAATGGTATGGAAATTAGGGTTTTGACAGGTATTCTAATAAATTAGCATACATTAAAACCTTCGTAAAGTCATACTTTATTGAAAAAACAAATTGCAAAATTATGATTTAGTTAGAAAATCGCACTAATTGCCAACTGTGGTTAAAAAAATAGGTAAAAAATCATTTTTTCGCTTTTTACCTGCTGCGGTTTTTTCGAAGTATCATAAAATCTGTGAGTTTTTCAGAATACTTACTACACATTTTTTTGTTAACAATTGTTACGTTCATAAGAAAAAATAATAAAACGGTACGTTCATTACGCATTTTTTGTAGAAAAGCGACCTGAAAGTCAAAAAAATGTATGGGCAAGATTTAGGATACTGACTTAAAAATAAAATATCTGGACAGCAAAAAAAGGTATCCAATTTACTTAAACGCAGTTAAAAATGGTGTTATTTCTTCTAAAACTAAAGCTCTAAAAGAAGTTTTTGCAGTAAGTATTAGCGGAGATATTTGAGTTAGTATGGGACGTGGTACACCAAAGTAGGTGTTTTCTTAAATTCTCGATAAATGATGTCCAAATTGGAGATAGACCATTGCTGTGGAACGATTTTTTTCTAAGAATAAACCCAAGAATCAGTTGCCAAAGTCTTGACATTTAACTTGGAAACACCCTGTATATTAAGTATTTAAGTTATCTACATTTGTAAACAAGGTTGGGTGTTTTTGTGGTTTTTCTCAAATTACTTAGAATATATTTCTTAAGGAGTAAGCTGCAAGATGTCAGAGAATAAAAAAAAAATTCCGCTGAAAGGATTAAAGAATATAGATGAAATGGCAACGAGAATGATACAACATTTCCAAAAAGGGAAAATACAGTAGACTCGCGTTAACAAAAACATCGCTTTACGTGAACACCGGCTAACGTGAACATAATTTTTTTACACTGACTACTCTGTAGCGTGACGCGGTGAGAGAGCAATTTAACGTGAACAAATTTAACGTGAACAAATTTAAAACACATGTCTAATTTATTTGAAAAATTTAAAGAATTACACCTTCGTAAACATAAACAACATCGCAAACGTGAACACGCTCGGTTTTTAATAGTTCACGTTACCGCGAATCTACTGTAAGAGAATAAATGATAATGCATTAGGAAGATGAGAAAACATAGCATGATTTAACATGTATTGCAGAAAAAAAAAACTAAGAGAATATGAAAGGAGCTGTTTGTATATGGCTCAAGAGTCTTGCAAATTATCCACGAAATCAGGTCTGTGTTACTAAAGGATTAGTTTGTCGTTTTGAAGCAACTTAGCTGAAAATACTACTGTAAATCAAATTTTAGGGAGAAATAAGTGTAACACATATTCGCACCTCCAGCAACTTAAAACACCGGATGATGTTTTCCTTTTGTGATGTAGAAAGATTGGCAAATGACTGGGAAGGCAGACTTTAACTAAAAAAAGCTGGAAAAAGTTCAAGACAGCTTTCCTGATTTGTTAATATGAAAATAATTCAAAGCAGTGCCTTTGAAAATGACAACTACAATTCTCATGTTCGAATTCTGCAGATTGACTTTGCAATGTTATTTTCTTGCTAATATAAAAACAGGATGCATATACCAGAGTGCAATATGCGGTTGTTTTGATTAAAAATTTAAAAACGTAGGGGAGAGGGGGCACCTTTGAACGTGGGGTAGCTTTGAACAATTAATAAATATTTTAAAGCGTTAACCAAAATGTCCACATGGCGATACCAGCGTTCCCTCCCGTGCTACAATTGTAGTGTTTTGAAGTTTTTGAGTACATTTTTGCTAACTGAGTACGGTACTACTTTGGATCTACCGCGTACTACTTTTATAAATTCATATCAATAACTCATTTCTTATTTTTCTAAAAAATTTTGTAACAACAGACTTAGGGTAAGATGGGGGAATAGCGGTCACTTAAGCGGGAATCGAAATAATTCTTTAGCTCAAGGACTTGGCGCAAAAAAGACTGGACTTTCATATAGCTATTTTAGTTCTCTTTATGTCTTTGATGTATAAATTGCTAAGCTTCTTTGCGTTTGGCATCCCTAATAATATAAAACAAAGTAAAAATTCCTTTGCATGGACCTACACACCAAACGGCTGAACGTGTTGATTAGGTTTTGATAAGGGGCTGATTCGTGCATAAAAAAATATCTGATTTTTAGTGTGAAAACCAAGAAATTCAATAATTAGACTTTGAACCTAAAAAAAGTAAACTTCTCCTTCATCTATGTTGTTGGAATTCAGATCAGTTTTAAGAGCTTTAAAATACGCATCTTTTAAGTCCAAAATTATATTTCTACGGGCTCTAAAAGGTGAGCAATATTAATAATATCTTTGCAAAATGTCATTTTTTATTAATTTGTGAATTGATCAATGTTCTGAAACCAATCCCAGTGGTGTTTACTTTTTTTAGTTTTCTTTCGCACTCTCCACGTTGAGTTGCATTCTTGCATTGCAGCACTGGGTTGCAAAAGTCGATACAATTGTACTGTTTTCGATA
Source organism: Brachyopa scutellaris (assembly GCA_949775065.1). Classification (NCBI taxonomy): domain Eukaryota; kingdom Metazoa; phylum Arthropoda; class Insecta; order Diptera; family Syrphidae; genus Brachyopa; species Brachyopa scutellaris. The sequence continues at coordinate 132,128,944 of OX459112.1, read as the reverse complement.
CAATTGACTTTACTTCATTACACAAATACACTTATATAAAATTCGATACAATTTACGCTGTTGCTATAATTTATTCAAAAAAGTATGTTTGAAAAAACGAAAATATCACATAGTTTGCTTTTGCTACTAAAAATCGAATTTATACCAATTTCACTGAACATACCCAACCAATCACTGTTTTTTACCCGACTACGCAGAGGAGAGGTTAATATGATTTTAACAGGCTGGGCTTGTTTGTATGTACAATCTAAACTATGGAATCGATTTGAACAAATGATGTGTCGTTGGATTCATCTTGATGCGGAGAGTGTCCTAGGCTATCGGACGTCGCAGAAAAATTCAATATGGCGGGCGCAGCAAGCAAGATGGCGGATTACCTCTTTTTTAATTTTTCTTTACAACCGCCTTGATAGTGGTATCAAATGAAAGGGCTTGGCGAGTAGAATACAATACGATATAATATCATTCTAAATTCAAGACGTCCGATTTACGTTATCTTTACTACATTCTTAATATGGGTATCAAATGAAAGGACCACGGCTATACTCTGAAAATCATTGTTTCGTTTCATCTTGTTTCGAACTTTTTAGTTAGTTTTCCCCATAGTCGGGTTTTAGTTTTTTAAACTTAATTTTCTCTATAATCTTGTGTTTCGTAGCGATAGCAAAGTGAAACAATTGTCCACTATCAAGCAAATTTTACATAGAAACTGTGGCCTTCTTATTACCTTATAATCGAGTTAGCACGAAAATACGTTGATTTCAAACTATTTCTGGATTGAGTCCAATAGATTCCACTACCAAAATTTCGATAAACATTTTTAAAAAAAATCTTACTTTACTTTTCTTTATTTACCCATAAACTGGATATTGTGGTAAATTTATTTCGAATCTATTTTTTGTGTTGATTAATTTTTTATTTTTTTTTGTTGCTTGATATTGCAGTAGGTACATTTTATCACAATTTATTAAGAAAATACTTTAATCACAAACGGCTTCCGCGAATTCAAATACAATGTAAGTTGAAAAAAATCAAAAAGTACAATTTCAATACAATTTTTTTCAACTTTCAATACACTGCTGAAACGCCATTTTTCATCCCTGTTGCAGCATGGTGAAGTTTTGTAGAGGCGTGTGTTGTATTCGTATATTCGTGTTCCGTGTGTTATACTTGAGTGGAACTTTAATTATTGAGTTGGATTGGAATTGAGTTAGTTCTATTTTTTTTGCAGCATTCTTTATCTGTTCTGTTTTATCTTTTATCATTTAGTTGGCAATTGTATTTCAAAGTGAAATATAGTCAATTTTTTTGCGAACATGACTAAGCGATCAAATCGGTCTGATATTGCGCGAATAAGTCGAAATGCATAATTATCGAGATTGCATCGATTACATAAAACTGATACAGCAAGTGGTCAGCAAAATGATCCACATGAGAGCATTGCGCTGCCATTTAGCCGAACGAAAATTCGGCTTTCAATATGAAATATGTATTGTTTTCCATAGTTTTTTTTTTATCATTTTTATATGTTAAAATGGCTTTTATTATCATATCACTTTTGCACGTGAAAAAGTTGTTTAACATAATTTGTAGAGAATGCGGCAAAGATAACAGTTTAGTAAAAAAAATTTTTTCAAGTAAAAGTTTTGAGTATTGGAACAACAAATTTTCATAATTTTCAGTTTAAGAAGCATACTTTTTTTTGGCTGCATACATGTATGTACCTACATAAAGTCTTCAAAATTTTGTATGCGCTTCTGATTGCCTCTCCAAAATGTACAAAACTGTTTTTGTATCTGTTACCTTTCGCAACCAAAAATTACTGCGGGTTCTTGGTCTATTAGGACAACAAAGTAGATCAAAATTACATCAACTACATCCCATAAATGTGGTAGACAGGCGAAGCAAAGCGAGCACGGGCCAGCTAGTATTTTTATAAATTTTTAAAACCTCTCGTTGACCGCCATTTCCCGCACGTTGGGGGTAATGGCGGTCGGTCAAAAATAGTTAAAGATAATTAAAATTCAATAGTATAAGTTAGGTTACGTCGAAAGACATAGTATAAGTACTAAGTTTAGCTTAGAGTGCCGTGTGGGGCCAGTAAGTTATAGTAAGATACTTAAGTTAGTTAAGCTAGTTTTAAGCACTTTTGTCTAGCATTTAAGATTTTATTGAATTCATAAATAAAAATGCATTAAAAATGAAATGGCGATCGGTCAAAAACATATAAGCTTTGCTTTCAAAATAAGCTAGTAAATAAAATAAATATATCAATAAAACAAACTTTTAATTGTAATTCAATATTTATTAAAAAATTAAAGAAATTATACAGAGTTCATGCATAGGTACTTATAAATCCAGATGCTTGAGGACGCTGTTTTTGCATTCACAATAATCGCATAGATGATTATGTATCTGAGGCATCTACACAAAAAGCGAAGATAAAAATAAGCCACTATTTCAACAAAAAAACGTTCTAACTATGGTAAAAGTTCCCCTTTATTTTCATAAAGGGTAATGCTGGTCTGTGACTGGCATTACCCTCTTCAAATGACTGGCATAACCCCAAAAATACTAATACAATTTCTTTAGTCATCACTAAAAACTTAATTAAGCTCTAAAAAATCTAACCGGCACATTGAATGTACTAACATATTTGTAATAATTAGTGATTACAACATATCCATCCGTATTTATATCTATTACAAACTTATCTTTAATTAAAATTTCCAAATTTTTATAGCAAAACATGACTCGACACTTTGGCGGCTGCCATATTCACTACGAGTGATGTAGTATGGTGGCGCTTCGTAAATACGCTAACTCAGACGTATACTCGAGTACAGCACTCTTATTTTAATTGAAAAGTTCCAGGAAGTTAGGTATTTGACAGTGACCGGCATTGCCCACTGACCGCCATTCCCCCATCTTACCCTAAACTACAGGATACCTACACGTTCCAATTCAAATTCTCGCGCAGGATACACCTCTTTTTCTCAATTGCTTTCCTGAACAACTGTGAAGTGAATCTGAACTGAACATATGTACTTTGTTGTTACATACTTAACTTTTATTATCATTCTACTTCTACTTCTACTTGGTTGATGTTTGTCAACAAATAAAGTTTATTTTGTATAGGGAAACATTTAAAACGGATAAATTTGTGGTTAAACGTAAAATGTAAGTCGCTTTTGTAATTTGGTAGTTTTTCTAGTACAATTTAATTATTTGTGTGTAATTGCCTATAGTGTAGTAGACGCAGAAGAAGATGCAATTGCACCAAAAGAAAATAAAATCCGGTCAAGTGCAAGTTATACTTGAGCAATAAGTGTTCCGTACTATGTATCAGTTATTTTAACTACATACATATGTATGTATGTCATAGATTTATGTTGATGGATCTATATGAACCCTTTCTTTACGATACGATTTCTACTAAAGATACAATGATACTTTGTTCGATACTCACATATATGTACATACATAAAAACATATATATATATATATAGGTACATATATGTACATATGCACTTGTATATCTGCAGACACAAGTAAGTGCATATGTACCTACATACATATGTATATACGCATAGTTTGCGAAAAATAAATTCAAATTTGTACCTACATAAATGTATACCAATACAAATGTAAGTAAGTTGAACAAATTACCTACATACATATGCATGTATGTATGTACATATGACTCCGATGTCCTTTCTCATCTGCTCAGAAGAATAGTTATACACACACACAAAGTAAAAGAAAAAAAAACAACAAATAAAGCATGTATATGCATATATACATATATACCTACATATGTACATATGTATATTTATTTACAAGAAATGTACGCTTGTGCATCAGATTTAATTTTTCGTCTCGTTATTCGTTCAATTGCATTAACTGCGTAGAATTTTGCGATTTGTCTCCCTCTCTATGTCTGTATATACCCAAATTCAATTTTTCCCAATATAGTAAAAGTAGAGACACCTACATTATAATAGGAAACCATCAAGCTTCCTTAATGTGTTATATTATGTATCATTGGTTTATGTCTTAGGTCAATAGTTATCCGGTAGAAATATGCCACGACAATTCGCTGCGGGTATAACACTTTTGCCATCAATTATTCAATTTTTACCCTCGTATCTACTTTTAGGCGTTGTGATATTTTTCTGGATATGTAAACAGTAGAGTAGTTGAAATTAAAAAATTAATTAAAAAAAAACGGTCGAAGTAGGGCAGTCGTAATAATTATGTTTCCATCTACACTTTATTCTCAATGTTTGTGATTTTATTCAGATTTTTCTGAGCGATATTTTCGGAGAAAAAGCTCGGGACAGCAAGTTGTAACGTTTTGTGAAAAATTGTTCAGAAACTACCCCCCCAAAGTCGAAATTCAGCTTTTTAAGTTTTGGTCTGTGTTTAGGCCACTAATTGCTACAAATGTTCCAAATTTCAATAGTCTAGGTTAAGAAGTCTCTGAGAAAAAGGCCTGTGACAGCCAGACAGACAGACAGACAGACAGACAGACACCGAACTGATTCCATTAGTGTTCCGTTTTGGTACGGACGGAACACTAAAAATGCAGCCTTTAATTAAAGCTTCAGCATATTTTCATAAAGACTTAGAAAATGAGATTGATGATAAATATGGGGACAATCTGAAGCGTGTGCAAAAACGTACGAAAGGCTAAGACATATTATATGGGACGTTATATTTTCAGGACATGAAATTTCTGATCTATAACTACAAAAGCGCTTACTATATTGATTTCCGATATGAATATTTGATTCTCTACTTTATTTTCTTTTATAAAAAATAATTTGTATTACATTTTTTAATGTTTAATATTTAAATAACTGTGAAATATACCAGTTTTTCTTTTTCGTTTATTTTAATATACATACCTATTAAACTACATAGCTTATAATTTATTTTAAAATAAACCTTTTATTTTTTGTGGATGAACTGAAGTAATTTATGTTGAATTAAAATAAGTTTTTTCTTTGTGATATTTTTTTAATGAATAAAAAATGTGTGTTCAAATAAAACAAATATTTGAAAATGTATAATTTCCGATTCTAATTGAAAAATACCATTAAGCCAATTCAGGTACATTATTGCGTACTACCTTCAGACTCATTTGAGTACCATTTTCTACCGCAATGAGAACTTTGCTTAACGACAAGGGAGGGAACGCTGGTGCGATACCCTCATTTTAATCGTCAACACTTTTCGGGGGTTTCCTCAGTCGTCATCTGCCAGTAGCCTGGAGCTGGCATATTCGAAAAAAGCGCCACTGACTCTCAAATGGTTCGAAAAGGATCGCATTCGAAAAGCCGAAAATGGATTTCTCTCTTATTTGGAGTAGTAGTGCTTGGTGAATACGAACCAAAAATTTCAAACTAAGAGCCTCTTATTTTTAAAATTGATTTATGAGCGCTGAGTCTCTCTAATGCCCAGTTTCACAAAGAGAGTTTAAACTAAAGATTAACTAAACGTGAACGAAAGTTTAAACTTTTCGTTTAACTCATTCGGATTCACAGTCTGAATTAATCTTCCAGTTAACTAAACGCAGTTTTGGAAGCTATGTTAGACAAAAACTCGGCGCTATTGTTTTGAAATGTCAAACGATTCTCTTAATTCTCTCTATGCTTCCACCAATGAAAACACATAATTTCAATTTGTGAATGCGTGAACTTTAATATGAGAATGTGTGAACTTAAATGCGTGAATGTGTGTACTGACAAGACAACAGAACAAAATCGTTCCCAAATGATTGTCAACGCCGATGACAGTTTCACTACATTTTCTCAATGCTTCCACCAATGAAAATGCATACTCTCAATTTGTGAATGCGTGAGCTTCAGTATGTGACTGTGTGAAGTGGATGTAAAAAGTAGAAAGAAACCCTACCTATACAGGTCATAGAAAATTTTAAACGGCAGAGTACTGGCGTTTAACTTAAACGACGAGTTAAACTCTACTTTGAGTTTAAACGAGCACTGTGAAACCGAAAACATTTTAAACAGAAGCTTAAACCAAAACGAGAGTTTAAACCCTCACTGTGAAACTAGGCATTAGTCTTTATTCATCCAATAGAGAAAATTAGAGAAGCACTTGGTAAGAGTACATTCGGAGCACAGTGGCGTAGTGGTTAGTGTTTTAGACTACTACGCATGCTACGGCTTCAATCCCAGCAAATACCCAAAACATTTTTCACGGTGCCACCTGTTTCGAATGTCTGACAAGCATTCAAAGAGTATCATTTGTCACGATTAGCTTCTCAATTCACCGTTCGGAGTCGGCAAGAAACCGTCAGTCCCTTCCATCGTGCGAAAATAAAGCAAATGATTGCGAGAAGCAGGCAGGCCTTGGTTCACTCCGAAATGATGAGCTACCTAAAGAAAGAAAAAGAAAGAAGATAACGTAGTTAACCCTTTAATGCATAGTGACCCATATATAGCGCAATCTAGTTTTTTTTTCGATATATGTATTGGAATGTAAACAAAAAATTGATGTTAACGCATCAAGTCCCACATTTGGCACTTTAAATGAATACAAGAATACAATTTTCATTTGGGTCCCGTTAGAATTTTCAAAGGAAAATACGTATACGTAACGGTTTTTTTAGTTTCAGTGTGTCAGTAGAAATCGACTCAGTGGAAAACGTCTTGTGTACATACTTGATTTTCTCAATTGGTGAATTGAAAAACTGTTTTCAACTAAAATAATTCAGTATGAATGAGTAAACAAATTAAATATTATACGGTAAGTTTGCAATTAGTTATATGTGGTTGTATGAAGTTGATTGGGAAGAGCTAAAGAAAAAAAGGTCGCAAATATGCGCAACGTTTTCAATTGTGTAGATAAGAATAGTGGGCATCGTAGCGCAAGTGGTTAGTGCGTCGGACTACTGAGCCAGCGGTCTTGGGTTCGAATCCCGCCGCAAACACCTAAAAGTTTTTCACAATGCCCACCTCTTCCGAATGCCTGACAAGCATTCAAGAGTATCATTTGTCATGTAAAGCTTCCCAACTCGCCGTTCGGAGACGGCAGAAAACTCTAGGTCCCTTCCATTCGTGCAAAAATATAACGCGCACACACAAATGGTTGCGGGAAGCTAGGCTTGGTTCTACCTAGGACTGCTGAAGCAAAATATTTATTTTATATTTTACATAAGAAATTAACTTATGTATATCAACATAAACAGAAATTTTAGTGTGGAAATCGACCGTTAATATTTTAAGTATAATCGAACATTTTAAGGATTTCAGAACTAACAATATGCTTGTAAATAAAAGTAAAATTGAAAAATAGGTATGTAGATATACTCGAAACTTTAGATTCCATATTAAACCAGAACTTTCACGAGACAGCTACGAAAACATTCACTCATTTCACCACGTGTTTAGTTTACTCTTTCTTAACAATTTATTTTTAAACTCATTCCGACTTGCTATATAAGCTGCCCACTGTGGGATGCCCCTATGTCATAAACTTTACTTTAAAAAGTCTTAGTGCACGCACAACATACTAAAACACAGTACACGTGTATCTCATTCGTCAAAAATGCTGAATCGAAATCAACCACACAACGGTTAAACGACAAAGCAAGATTCGTGACACTAATTTTTTTGAAAAGCCAATTTCGAGTCTTATAAATATTCTGCCCAGGTAAGAAGGGGTCATTTGTTTGAGCGTTTCGTTTCTTTAAAAATACTTTGAAAATTGTGAATTTAAATTTTCATGAGCACACTTTTCTTCATTGCAAAAACTACCGGAGCAACTTTGTCTTCAATTTAACAATCAGAAACTCAAAACAGTTGCCGCTAAACTATAGCGCAACTTCCAAAGTCGTATCTATTATGTAGACCTCCGTTTTCTTTGCATACCTTAAAATGAAAAGTTTTTCAACCTTGTAACTTTACCTCATCTAACAAAACTAATTTACAGAAATTTAATTGCAGAAGTTTATATACTTTTTAATTATTATTCGGTAAAATTCTACAATTAGATACAGTTTTCGGTTAGCTCTAGTATGTGTATTTTTTATATTTAAAATACAGAGGCAATACCATATGTATATATGTAAATAGCTCTATCAGGTGAAATGGGATTTTTATTTTCGCAAAATTTTCATTTTAACGTACATATGTACGTGCCAATTTTTGGCAGCTGTCATCTCAGAGGACAAAGTCCTCGGTGCCAGATTAAAGGGACCCGAAAAGGGATTAGTAGTTTAAGCTTGCACACTGTTTAAGAGGTCTATGTATGTACAGTTGCGGTCAAAAAAAATGGTAGTGTATATCCAACCTTAATTTGTAAGTAGTTTTTTTCTATTTAGACTGGTTTTTATGGCATTGGTAGTTGAAAATAGTTATAAAATTAGAGCATCACATATTATTTTACAACTGTATATAGTCCTTTATTAACCCTAATCAGCCCAGGTCAATTATTTTCCTAATGCACCCAGGTGGTGACTCAAAGTCACCATATTAAAAAATTAGTTTAAAACATTAAAATATAATTATCTAAACTGATTTATTTATTTATAATAATAAAAAGATTACATTTATTGTGCATTTGTATTTTTATTGACCTGGGAGTTAATTTAAAAGTAATATGCAAGTGTGGCACATTATTATGATTTCTCAGAGTGTTCGTAACGAATATTCTTCTCGCATTTGCAAATACTTTTGTACACATACATTTTCAACGAATAAAAATTACGAAAAAAATATAACATACCTTGAATGAGATATGTATTCACAAATACTGCAAATTTCCTTCCTTGAATCACAAAAACATTATAACGGCACTATTTCTTCCCGTTGGTTGAACCTTATAGGTTTGGTGACTATAAGTCACCACTTGGGTGGATTAGGGAAACATTTAAAAATAGCGGTATATTTTTGATATGGCAATGCATTGTAAAATATTTTTTCCATTTTTACATAGTATTTCCTCACGTAAATAAAGTCAGGGAACCTGGGTGCAGTAACTTGTAAAACTTAAGCAAGGAGTTTCATTAAAACTAAAAGGGTGACTGAGAGTCACCGGGTGGGCAGATTAGGGTTAAAAGGTGTTAAAAGGAGGAGTATATTTCCGGTCAAAATAATAGTAGTGCCTCGCATCATTGTGAATAAAATTTATATTTTCCTATTTTATGGCATTGAAAAGTTCTGGAGAGGTTAGCATTGTGTTCTCTGATTAATTTGTAAAACCATGTATGCAAAATTTCTTTAGATTTTCGTCAACAATCGGAAGAGGTAGACATTTCATACCTGAAAAGCACGCCCTAATAAAGAGCTAATTTTAAACGGTAAAACTTGCTCCGAAATTCAAGACCTTGTTGACTGCTCACCAATAATGATAAGAAATGCGATAAAATACTTACCAAAGCTAGATACACGTGGGCGTAAGCCGGTTATATATCCGAACTTAAAAAAACGGGTGGTCGGGCATTCACGGCCCAATCCTTTTACTTCAGCAACGCAGCCTAAGGTCATATTTAGCGCAGATGCTGGTATGGAAAAAGTTAGTAGATGTGCGCGAGAGAATGATTTAGCAGCCAATAGTCCGCGGAAAGTCTCTTGTTGACAAAAAAACATGTGACCAGGAAAATTAATTTTGTCAAAGAACACCTAAAGTGGGCGGTAGAGAAATGGAGGAATGTTTTGTGGTCAGACGAATCCAAAATCGTGTTGGATGGCGGAAAGGGATCTCGTCTGTATGTAAGAAGGCCTCCAAATACCGAATATAATCCACAATTTACAACGAAGACAATAAAACATGGAGGATCGAGCATAATGGTTTGGGTATGCTTTTTGTTTTATGGTGTTGGTTCCATCTATTGATTCGAAAAGATAATGGATCAACATCTATAGGCCCAACTCATGGAGGAAATCATGCTGCCTTATGCTAAGGAGGAAATGCCTCTAATATGGGTTTTCCAAGAAGACAATGACCCAAAGCATACTAGCAAACTTGTTTAGCTGTGGTTTTTTGGTAACAAGGTCAATGTATTGGAAAGGCCCACACAGTCTTCGGATCTCAACCCAATTGAGAACATTTGGTGCGACGTTAAGAAGGATGTTGCTTGTTGTAAACCAACTAACAGCAATGACCTTTGGGCAGCTGTGCAGCAGTCATGGAGGTCGATAACGGCAGAAAGGTTTAAAAACCTATTCAACTTCATGCAACGACGTTGTGCGGCGGTTATCTCAAGCAAAAGTCATGCAATTAAATATTAATTTTAGGTAAAACACACGAACTCTTTTTGTGATTGAAATTTTCAACTTAATTTGACTTTTTGTCTTATTTAGATATAATTGTTAAATGCACTACTATTTTCTTGACCGACTGTTTTCGTACACATTTGGATATGTTTTCAAAATTTATACTGAACGTTTATTTTTTTAGTCCAAATTTATTTCTAAGAGTTTAGCTACAAAAGCATGAATTTCAGAAAAATTAATATTTGTTTATAAAAAGTCGATGAATCAATTTTTTATTCGATTATATTATGCCATTATCTGCACTACTATTATTTTTGACCGCAGCTTATGCACATGCATAAATTTAAATACCCCGCATATAAATAACGTATACGCCACAGTGGACTTGAATAATAAAAATAAAAATAAATAATGCTTAGAATGAAATGTTACAAGAAGTCATTTCGAATGTGAGTACTAAAGTTTGTTGCTAATTGGTAATTGTATACATTTTGTGGAACGACTATTCCAACAGGCTCTCAGAATGAGGTATAACATAAGATAAGTATATGCACCAAACAAATCCGATTACAAGTATAATACTCGTAGGTATGCCATAATATTCCATAATGGAACATCAAAACCATTTAGTTTCTTCAGAAACTGAGCAAAGTTACAACGCAATGAGTATTTTCCATTGGAGTGAGCACTCCTAAGCCACCCCCTTAATAGCACTCGCACAGAGATGTTCCGGCAACTGCCACAAACAACACCAAATATTCGTATATCTATTGTTTTTTTTTTTTGTCTTTTTAGACTTTTTTTCTATGGTCCTTTTGATCTCGTAATTTCAACATTTATTAAGGACTACTTATAGGAGGGTCAAATTGGTATTTTTCAATTGGTAGATGTCAATGGCTTCTCAAAATTTAATATTTCTTGACAGATGAATAAGATAAGGGGGAAATTAGGCTGCTTCCAAACAGAAGGACGTTCAATTAAGGGCTCTTTGATATTACAATATAAAGCAAAAACGTATTATTTCTAAAAACAATCCATACATATGTATGGATTTGTATGTTCTTCTAACATTAAACAGTAGATTTCAAAAAAATTAGACAAGCTCTAAAAGAATATAGTTTTGGGGAATAGAGGAATATTATAGGATATACCGATAGCTACGCATAAAAAGTGACTGTTACATTGGAGTCTAAAGTAACAGTCAGTCAGACGCCCACAGTGGTCCAACATGTCAATCTGGCCGGATATAATTCAAATTTTTCGTTTCTTCCAAATTAAATAAAAAAAATAACAGCCCTATTAATAAACGCTAGTTATTTATAACCAATGGTTTACGCTATGGATAAGTCAAAATCTTAATTAATAAAAATGTTCGTGAGTTAGCTGACGTTTGTTAACTCGAACATTTCTAACTAACCGATTTCGGCAGTTAATGAGATGATAACGAAAAATAAGGCATATTCATTATTGAAATCGGCTATTAAGCAACCATTGGAATTTAAATTCAAAATACATTAACTGCTGTCAATTTTAAAAATATTTGAATTATTTCAGAACTTTTTTTCAATTCCCGTTGTACAACTCGTACAAAACCGACATTTTTGCAGTCAGTTACTGTGACATTTCACTCGAACGTAATAGATTTGCCCTTTTTAATGTCAGAAAGTAAAATATTTTTATTAATAAGGAAATCTAACTAGTGGATACGCGCTTCGAGTGACATGGTCACAAGAAATTATGTAAACAAAATTAAACTGTCAGAAGTAAGCACATGTGCTAGGATTTCTAAAGTGTTTTGAGTGACTTATAAACTTATCACATACCAAAAATTTCTTACATTTTCCTGCGTATTACAAATTTATGGCATTTTGTTTGAGAGGGTAGCCGAATTTGCGAAGCAGAATTATTGTTTAAGGGCGACAAACAAAGTACAATATTTTATCCTAGAAAAAATTGATGTTGAAGAAGTCCCAGCTTACAGTAAGCAAATAATTGTAAAGACATTGAATGGATATGTGGGCAAAGAATCGAAAGAGTGTAGCAGGAAGTCCGCTGTTTTTGAAAAACAAAAAAATAAATCCCGTCTGAGTGGAAATATTGCGTTACCAGTCCATAAAAGTGGTGTGCAAACAAGGACTGCACATGTTTTTGTGAACACCATACAAGAGAAATAAGCAGAACAAGCACATTTCCCTTGTTCCATCCTGCAGTGAGCTTTGACCGACAATCACCAAACAAGAAGATGTCTACTTTAACGGTGACGTGAAATAAGGCCCAACGAAATAAGACCAAATTACAAAAAATTTGGCGTTATTTCGTTTTTGAAATGGTAATAACGCCAAATTAGACAAATTTCGCAATTTGGCTTTATTTCGTCCTTCAAAATGAAATAAAGCCAATTCGGCCTTATTTCGTTTTCACGGTCTTTGCGTTCCTTTTTTTGACGAATTTTATATGATTACTTTATCTTATGCTCAGAAAGTAAAGGTTCCATTTGAAAATAAAATATTCATCAGGTAACATCGGTTGCAAGGTTTTGTGCATAAACAGTGAAATATGTATGGGGGGACATGCTGCCCCCATGCAAACCCCCTGCTTGGTCGCTATTGGAATGGGAGTAGATGAGAGGTCGGATATACGCGAAGTTCGTTTATATCCAAGTATAAGATAGAGTAATAGTAGTCGATATAAGAAAACTTTGCATATGGTATATCCAATTTCACATCTACTTCCATTCCAACAGCGACCAAGCAGCGGGGTTGCAGGGGGGCAGCATGCCCCCCCCCCCTACATATTTTACTGTTTAGGTATGCACAAAACTTTGTAACCGATGCTGATGGCAAATTAATCGAAGAAAATAATTTGGCTTTATTTCCATTTCAAAAGCGAAATAAGGCCGAATTTGCCTTATTTCACGTCACCTACTTGAACACCAGATGTCGTCCATTTACTGGAAATTCCTCAAGATCTTCGGGAAAGTGATTAAAAAAGAAGAATGCAGCGAGTCTGATATTAAATATTAAATACATATTAATATTAAGATTAAATATTAATTAATTTATTTTATTGGTTTAAAATTTATTTTTATTTATTTGTGAACTAGTGAATTTATTAATATTGATAAGAATTATTGAATTAATAATAAAAAAAAAATATAATAACCAACAATTTTCAAACAAAATGTTTATTTTTTTAGAATATTAAATTTATTTAGTAAAAATTCCAATTACTACATATAATAAAAATAAAATGAAAATATTTTTACTGTGACATAGAAATGCCAACGAACAGTTTGGCATAATAAACTAATTTTATCCGGGTAGAATGGCATTTTGGACCACCGTGGCCGCCTAGAATTATACAAAGGATTTCAATTGTGTGTTCATTTTAAAATAATAGCCCGATCGGAATAGGGAAATTCCTAATGGGAATCCCTCTACTCGAAGTTTAGTATTTGAACAACCTTTTGAAAAATGTTTTTATTTTGGAATACTACATTACCTGTTTGTTTCAGTTGTGTAAATAATTGTATAGCAATGAAATCTCTCAGAAACTATATACATATATTTATTAACACCACATTAAAAACACTATGTGTTAGGGTGTGTTAGAATATGAGATATTGAGATACATACATTTATGTTAATTTATGAGATTTATGACTTTAACATCTTGAATCAGAGTCTTTCTACTTGAAAATAAAACTAGAATATATGGCTATTCCAGATGAAATAACATGGTAAGGATTATTTAATAAATTTTAATACAATCTTATAAGCCATTACGATATTTGATATAAGATGATTATTATTGCATAGACTTCCACTTCTATGAGCCGTTTATTTTCCATTGAACACATGAGTTTAGTATTTAACTCAACCGATGTACCACATAGGGATATAGAGTTTTTGCAATTATGTCGTTCGATGTTATCCCAACGGACACAACTTTGCTTTCACCAAAGGACGCTGACAGTTATTATAAACACAATGATGGAGGGTATATATTTTACGCATATCTTAATGCTGGATTACTTATTCATGTGTTGTATTGTAGAAGTCCTCTCAAAGAAATTAAGAGGATCTTTGAGTAAATTTCATTAAATGCTGGTGTTGAGGTTATACCACTATAGAGTTCTTCCATCGTTATTGAGGACATCATACTTAAGGACAAAATTAGTGCTTAAGCACTAAAAATAGAGCAGCAGAAATGATAAAATAACAGATGTATCCGCAATAAGATACAAATCTGGTATTAAGACGTATGTATGTACATGCATACATATGTACATAAAAGCTTATATTTATTATTATTATTTTTGTTGTCATGAAGATAAATATACTGGTATATTATATAGTATTTATACTAAATATATGTGGGTATGGAAATAATGTAGAAATACATTTTTGAAAAGCTGAAATAAGAAGATTATGTTATTTATTATTATTTTTCAGAATAGCTACCTATTCCATTGTCGTGATTTACATATAAAATATTGGGACTCAGTAGGGTAGATTAAGGGGGTATTCTAGTCTAGAATTTTGAAAAAATCGTTTTTTTTTAATTTCATATTTTTAAAGATTAGATCTTCAAAAATGTATCCTCCAAACGTTTCCTGAATTATCCTACAGAAACTCTTTTATACACCATGAATTCTAAGAAAGTCTCTATGTGGAGGTCGTTGTAACGTATTTCTTTAAATGCGTTTTTGTCGAAACTACCTTTTCCAACACGTCTGACACGATTTCTCAAGTTCTAATGAACCGATAAACTTGAAATTTGGCGTGGATTTTCTTTATATATCCCTCTATCGCAAGAACTAGAATAATGTAAAAATCTAGTTTTTTACTATTTTTAAAAAATTAAAAACTTTGAAAAAAGGGCAAAAAATCACTTTTTTTTCAAACAGCCGCCATTTTAGTTTTTTATTTTCGTAGTTCAAGCGATAGCGACATTCCTACTGATTAAGAATCTTTTTGTTTTTTTTTTTTCGTATCACCAGAAGGGTTGGAATCATGTCAACAAGGACGCACCCTTATTTTTACCGCCCCACTTTACCAGCCTGTTTTTTTTTTTAAATTTTCAAAAAAAAGGTTTTTTAATTTTTTTTTGTATTGTTAAAATATTAATAAATATCTAGTAAAAGACTGACTAGTAAAAATATACTTAGTTTTTTTTATCGAATTTCAAAAAACACCCAAAATTCGTACCGCTAGACTAGAACACCCCCTTAATACACTCCCGGTTTTGTCATGTTTCGGAATGACAAATGAAATCCATCGATTCATCTCCAAAAAAGCAGATGTATGTAACTCATAAATTTTGCTCACAATGCTCCGTATGTTAAGGTGACATACGTGGATTCCATTATCAGGCTACGTGCAGACGATATGTTCACTGTGCATATTTGTGATCATACGCCTGTGTGTTTATGTACGTTTCAAATGCTCATATGTTCAGGCGGCGTATGATTTGTGTTCACACGATATGAACATGAACACTTTGTCCCAAAGTTGCAAATTTTTGGGTGTGTTTATATGTGTTCATATGCATTGTGTTCATATTTTTTCTGTGCATATGATTGGTGTTCACATGATATGATAGATATTTGCACGAATATGAACATATGAACAAACAATTTATTCGATTTTCAACTGATGATGTTGAAACATGTAATTCGTTTCTGTTCATTAAAATAAAAATAAAATAAAATAAAACAATATAAAAATTTAACGATAAAATGGCAGCGACGACGATGACCAAGGCGGTCAATTAGCACGGAAGAGGTGCAGCGTTTGGAGAACAAATTGGATTGAACGTCGGGTGCGATAGGGATTTTGCGCAAAATTGTACCGTGAATTGAGAGTAAGGAGTGAATGAAAACCATACAAAATAGGTATACAAAATATTTTTTTAAATTTATATTTTCTAAACAAAAAAAGCACATCTAAGCAAAAAGCACACTCCTATAGCACTTCTGGATAGCGTAGCTTGCTATTAGTGAAAGAATTTTTGAAATCGGTTCAGTAGTTCCAGAGATTACCTCCTATATACAAAGTTGTCCTCTTTATAATAATAGTTAATATAAAGAATGTACTGATAACGTGTGAATTACAGTATTTTTAAAGTTAGGTAAAAGCATGTGAATTACAGTAATTTTTCTACAACAATGCTCTTGAAATGAAGTATGAATGTGTGTAAAATCATGTGAACTTATGTTATTTTGCAACAAAACATAACATAATGAGTCATAGAATGCAACTTTCTGTTTCTGGCGCTTTTTGATGTGTAAACATCCTAGCTTAGGTATGGGACTCACGAATTTATCACCTTCATGTGTAACCAAACTTAGTATGAGTGCGTACTCTGTATATGATTCTCTTTCTTCATTTCTTCTTCACACAGATTAACACTATTGCTAATAATAGCAATAGTTATGTTTATACATCAAATTTCACAAGTACCTGGTACTCACGCCTTTTTTCTTTTCTATTTGGAACAAAAAGTCAACCACTTTTTTGGGGTTTATTCCTTTTTCAATTTGGAAAAAAGGCCAAAAAATGTTCCGGCGTTTTTTCCAAACAATTGTTTTTGGCATTTTTTCAAATTTCATAAATGGAAAAAATGTATAGAAAAAGTTATGGAAATAATGCCAAAATTATCAGCATTTACGCCAAACTATTTGGGTGATTTTTCCTAGGAAGAAACGCCACAACTTTGTTTGAAGATTTCCGGGTTTTTTTCCAAATTATTTTTTTGGCATAGTTTTCATAGAGCCCAACATTTTCAATAAGGAAAACAAATGCGATGCTATGCGAAAAGTTGAAATATTCACCTCTAAATGCATTTGTACGGTTTTCTAGAGCTACCCAGGAAATTCTCAAGCGCATATACATTAATGTATATTTCATAAGGTAGAGCAACTTCTAGTTAGCTTCCATTTCTATAACAGCATGATGACAGTTGAGATTCAAAAAAATCCCTATTAATTTATCGGGTTAAGGGAAATCTTTAAAGATACTAGAGAAATTAGGGGTCAGCTGTCACCCCAAAATCTTTAATTAAAATAAATAACTAGAATATGGCTCAAAATTTAACTGAAATATCTGAAAACTTATTATTTAATAGATGACAAAAATTACTTTTATCATAACTTTTGATTAAATGGATTAAATTTACAAAAAAAAAAAAAAATTTTATTCAATACACACATTGAATGTGAATTACCTTGCGGTGCACCGAGCACGTTGGCAATTCACACATTGCACAACATGTCTTGTTTTTTCTGTCTCGGTTTCTACGATAAATGACATATCTGAACTGCTTCTTTGATTTTAAGGGTGGTTCTCCACAGCGTCGTAGCTAGTGGCTGGCCAGGGGGGCGGCTGCCAGGGGCGCAGCCCTCAGGGGGGCGCATTTTACAGAGCCACAAGCACACAAAATTTAAACATTATGCTAGGCTTACTCACATAAAAAAAAACTTGAACTTGATTACAATAGGCGCCCCCACAGATTAGGAATGGCGCCCCTTACTTAAGGGATTACATGGGTTTCCTCGGGTAAAAATCGGCTTATTTTTAACAATTTTTTTTTATATAAAAAATAAAATATTTCAATCAATCTTCTTTTGGCCTTGAATATACACATTTGACAAAGTTTCTGAAATGTTTGTAGAAAAATATTTAAAGCTCTGCCATTGCGACGCTATTTCCGGTGACCCCTCGGAAAACAGGTGCTTACGCGTTGACAGCCAGCAGAACTCATGACAGGATCAACTGAAGTTCAAAAAAAAGATACGTATTTTAGTTAATTAAATTGGATAAAATTGGATTCAACCGACTTTGAAAATACAGTTTCGAGAGAAACGCGTTTTAAATAAAATTGAGCCCAACTGGCGTTGAGTGCGCAACTTCCCAAGGCTCTATCTCTGAAACTATTACTCCGATGAACTTGAAAATTTAGGACAATATTCTAGAGATGTTGTAGACATAAGACATAAGAAAAATTACATTTCTTGGGCTAAAATTTGCAGCATGTGGAAATTTCTTACTCTCCTGTTAGATCTCTCTTCTGTAACGAACTACGACAAATCTTCGTACGGGAACAGGGTTTGACTGATTTCGGTAGAATTTCGTAGTTTTAACAGTTTTGGGTATGTATGAGAACAGGCCTCATCATCACTTGCCTTGTGGATTTTTTGAATGATTTCAGAAAAAATCAAATAAGGCTGTGTATTGATTTAGCAAAAAATCGTATAAACGAGCTGTCGATAGAACCGTAATTTTTTGAAAAGCGTGAAGCCCCTTATTCCCAGAACAAAAATCGTTGCGAGAAAAATAATCGTAGCGTAAACTGTCAAAATTCTCGCACCTTTACTGCGAGAAACCATTCTTTCTGGAAACGAGAAAATGAATGGCCCGGAACATTCTTTCTCGCAACGATTTATTTTTCGATGCGATTTTTTGACATTGTTTTCAATGAAAGAGGAAACAATTGTATTAATTTTGAGTAGCAAAAAGGGAAACTACACAGTTTCGCGCCTTTAAACGTCATTTACTCTCTTAAAAAATTTAAATTTGTTGTTCAAAATACTTTTAATTCAATATGAGTGATAAGAAGAGGAAAATAACACAAAATAAAGTTCTCAAATGACGAAGAAAAATATCAAAACTCGTACGTCAAAAATCTCGTTGCGAAATTTGAAATTCTAGGAATTTACCCTCAAAATCTCGCACCACAAGCTACGATTTTTTTTTCTCGCAACGATTTTTGTCCTGGGAATAAGGGGCTTAAACGAAATGTTAAAAAATGTTCGCCGAAAGGGCTAAGGACTTCAAAAGTTTAAAATTCAGCTTTACTAGACCAGAGGCTCAGAATTTTTGATTTTCTTCCACAATACCATTTAAAAGAGTAAAACTTTTCTAACTTTTAATTTCAACGCTTCGATCCAAAAGCCAAGTCTGTTTTTAAGTGAGGATATTTTATCTCTTACTGTAAACGTGGTTATAGAAACTATCGGCCAATTATAAGCCAATTTCATTAACCATTGCTCATCGTGCGAGAGTTCAACAAGCGTACTAACGGATGCAGAAGTGGGCTGTTCGGCGAATAATATCTTAGGTTCGTTGCGCAATTCAAATAACCTGGATAAAACTTTTCTTCTGGAATGCTTTCGTTTGTAAAAGACTTATGACTGATTTCGACGAACGTTTCAGTTAATTTTCGAATGGAACTCGGAACCCCTTTGACCCGTCCACGGAACCTCAGCGTTCTGCGGACCACCTTTTGGGAAACGCTGCACTAGACATTAGGACGGAGATTTCAAAGCTTAGCTGCCGTAGCTTCTGATTTTGGTTTCCTAATAGGATTTTCTTTACACGAAACCTAAAGTTCCACTGAAGACGCTACTGGTCTAGCATTTAAATACAAAGATGATTTGGAGGCCAACTACATATGTATATGCATAGCTGTGTTTAGCGATTGAAAGACCATATTATTGATAAATTGGCCTCAAGCCTGAAAAGTAAGCTTTACGAGATTTTATAATGCATAAATGAATGAACTCGTATTGTATTGTTTCCCTTCCTACATAGTAGTAAGTAGGATAATTTTATGCTTAAATGTATACATAATTTAAATTACACTTTCAAAGTTATTGTGTTGTTTCTCTTGCTAAAAAATAAGTCTTGGGGGCGCAAAATTCAAATCTTGCCAGGGGCGCTCATGATCCTAGCTACGATACTGGTTCTCCAACATTAGGATCCTGGATGTTTCCTAGACCGTATCGAATATTACAAAATATTCTCGATGTAAATTTGTTTATAATGGGCACCTTGCTTGAAGTTCAGTTGGAAATTGGAAGGCTTACTGCATCAAAAAATCTTTCGACAGTATTTGGCTGGCAATACGAAGTATCATCGCATTTATCCCAGCTTGATCTAACATACCAACGAAAAATTGAAGTGTAAATCGTCTTATATTTTTGCTGGCACTGTAATTGTGCAACCTTTTTTTAATGATATCAAACAACTCACTGATTCATCGGAATCATTTGGGGAAACTTATTTTATATATTCTCCATAAATTCAGTAGACCGAAAAGCCATTTTGAAGCGAAAAATAATAAATAAAGACAGCATACACCGGGATATATATGAAATGAAGAGCTTTTTGTTTCCGTGGGGTAATGTGTCACCCCTGTTGCTATCTTAACCATTAAATGCCCAGTGTATCTTTAAAGATACAACCATTCAAAACATGATATCTTCGTTGATATTAGCATTTAAGCTTCGAAGTTTATATTTTTGGGTTTATTGACTCAAATTCTACCTCCAATAAAATACTCAGTTTCTTAACTATCAAATCGCAATTATTATTTAAACAATTACTGGCTGCAATGTTTTTTAACAAAACTTAAAAAAATTGAGTTTTTTTTTATCAAATATCTTATGAATTCGTAGCACTAAATTGATAAAAAAAATCATGCGGATGTAATTATATTATGTGAAATGATATAATGTATTCATAATAAATCATTTTCAGAACGCGTTTGAGGGGTTAATGCCCAGTGTATCTTTAAAGATACAACCGGTTTTTTATCAATAACTTGATAAAAAATTGTTTTATTTTTTTTCGGCACCTGATTCAATATTTATGTTTCATTTAACATATGATATATTTTTCCCAAACAAATCGATGTCGTTGGGCATCTAAGGGTTAAGGTTAAATGTAGATATGTAGTCCGTGATATATAGTCAGCTCACTTAGACCAAACGTATGGGTCAATTGTGTCCATTACGATTTGACCTTGTAATCGAAGTGGTGTACTATAAGGGATTTCACCATATTAAGTGTAAATAAAACAAACAGTTCACCACGATTGTCGCAGTGGACCTCCATCCGCTTGGCCACATGACTCTAACCGTTTCTATTCTTCTGTAAATAAAGTTTATGCTTTCATTGTCAAACACGATATTGGAATTCAGGAAACAAATTTCTTTGCCATGAATATTGAAAGACATAATATGTAAATTAAATAAAATAACTGTTTGATTATTAGTTGTGAAAGTTATTTAAAATTTCTGGATTGATGTGTGATGTTCCCTGTGCAGAACAGAGAACAAGAAGATGAAGGCGATTAAGTTACAGTGAAAATTAACGATGACTCCATGGATTTTTAAATAAATACTATACGTAGGTTGTACATTATGTACATACAGTGCCGTTCGAAAATTTTCCTCAAACAATTAGTTGCGAAGATTGACAAATTGGTTGCAATAATTACATATTATTTAATTAGGTTTGGTTTTCTTAGGCATTTTCAAACGTTTCTTTTTTAGAGTGTTAGGCCGGTATTCAACGACCAATCTTAAACTTTAGGCATCATAAACGTATTCACCAACGAATATTAGTGCGTATTTATGAGCGCTCATAGGACTTATGAGTGGTCCCAATCTCAACCACTCTTAACCCATATTCTCGTCATATGACGACACAAATGGAGTGTGTTTCAAGTTCTTGTAAACTTGCTAGAAAACTGTTCATATTCTAGTTTACTCTGTTTGTTAGTGCAAGGGAATACTACTTTAGCTGAAAATTACAGTTAGCCCACAAATCTAACACTGGTTGCAAACAGTGTTTAGTTGAAAAGTAGTAATTTGTGAAAAAGTGTTTATCAAGAAAGTAAGTAATAAATACAAAAGTAAGTAGAAGCGCAGTGGGTTGTTGTATGTGTATTGAATGTAAAATCTTACTTCACTTCACTTCACTACGCATAGGTTTCCCACTAAAACAGGGGTATTTTCTTTTGTTATTAAACATTTTTTCTTTACAAAAACAAATTTATTTTTAAAATTACTAGCATTACAGTGGACGCTCGATGTAGTGAACATCGATATAGTGAACAATCCAATATAGTGAACACACAATATTTTATACAGGCTATTCTAAATAGTGAACAAAAAAAATCTCGGTTCAGTGAACCTATGTTTTTTTATTTTCTTTGAACCTTTCAGCATGGAGAAACACGTCTAAAACTCATTAGTTCTATGCAGTCGGCAGTATCCATACAATCCTCCAAATTTACCGTTGGTTCTACTAATCGTGTTGTGCGGGAATCTTGCATGATCATGTATGTATACAGTTTGTGGTTGTTTGTAGTGCAAATACAAAATGCGTGTTGCTTGTTTTGTTATTTTGTGAACTTTCTTCTTTGTGGCCATGTCACTTAAGCACAGCTTAAGTTTGTTGTATTTTTGTTTTCTAAGCAGCTAGGTATGCATGTACATGGAAAGTATTATTTTTGTTGCGTTTTAAGTTTTTTTTACGGATGAGTTGTTTTTGTTAAAAATAAAATATTCTTTCTTATAAATATTGGCTTGTTTTTTAGTAATTGCAAAGAAAAATTGTAATTATATTCTATTTTCGATGAATTGTACGTAAAAACATACACATTTTGATGAAATTTGTTTCAAGGTGTCCGCGCTCGTTACAATGAACAATCTCGCTCCAGCGAACAGGCCTGGTTTTTATGAGTTCACTATATCGAGCGTCTACTGTATTTGTACTCATATTCTCCTAGTGTCGACACCCCCAAAATACGTATTCATCTACCTTGTGAAAAATTTCGGACTAAATTTCATACGTGTTGATCCACTTAGATAAGTTTTGGATAAGTATTTCGTTAATCCGGAGAACATGGGTTAAGAAATTTGACTTCAGCTGTAATTTCAAATCTAAATTACATATGTATATCTGTTCATTGTCAAAATGGATATTGTAAAAGAAAGAAAGTCGAGTTTATTCGACAGGGAAAAGTAAATTAGAATGAATTTAGTGAACATGTTCTTAACTTCAGTATTTAATACCCTATGAGTTTGCCGAAATGTTTTGTATCCATCAACATTAATTTCACCATCTACAGCTCCGTCTTAACATCGTTAGTGCACTCCACTACAAAACATACATAATCGCGGAAGACTTTTAAACCATCAATATAATTTATAGTTATACCTTCGATAAAATTATATTAAATTTAATGCCTGATAGTGATAATCTGATAGACAAACGAGGCTTGCTTCCATGGTATTTTCAAATGTTGCTGTACTACTATCCGAATTCGGTTGCAACTAATTACTGAATTTGTCTCTTTTCGATATCAAAGAAAATTAGATAAGCATTAATAAATAGCCAGTAAGGGTGCTAATATGCATGTTATCTAAAAGTGCACGCCATAAGCACAAAATATTAAATCTAAAATGTTAAATCTAAACGCGACCTATACCATAATCTTGTTGCCATTTCTCTGTTATTTGATTTTTTTATATCAAGAATCTAAATGCGAATATGATCCAAAATAACTCTAATCCCTTCGTGTTCTATCTTGTTCGCAAATGTCACATCCATCAAAATCCATTCTTCACAATTCAAATTATAAGCTTAATTACGCTGATCCACAGTATGTGTGCAATGAAAATAATCTCTGACAGTCAGACTTCCATTTATTTACAACATACACATAGCATGAATAAACTTCAAAAATAGTTCCTTGTCATCACATTTCACTTTGAAAGGACAAAACAGCATGTGACAGTAATTACACCATCCCATCATGGCGCAGCTTACAAAATATTAATGCGTTGCCTTGGTGTGTGATTTTAATAATGCAATCTAAAATGAATGGCCACGTGCTATGTTGACACAAGTCGTGGCCAAAATATGTACACGTAATATCATTTAGATTTTTTGCTTACGAAGCAGCTTTGTTTACGTTTTTTATTTTTTTTTATTTTTGGGCGGCTCATAAAAAAATGTTGCTTTATTTTTATTGAAAGATGATCCAATCGTATTTTGATTTGTAACTCCGGGGGGATTATGGTGATTGCGTAGATGATTTCATTTCGGAGAGGGTGTTTTTGTGGCAGAATCCTATCTTCCTGAAAGTTGGAGATAAGAAAATAGAAGTCATTATCGAACTCGTGGATAAGAATGGGTGTAATTTTTGTTTTTTTTCTTGTTGTTGTTTCTTTTATTCTTAATGCAAAAATATGAGCAAGGATAAGTTGACAAGTTGATTTATTTTCATTTTTTACTTCAACTACTTGGTTTCAATTATTGTTAAAATGTTGCTGTACAAAAGGGATGTATTTGAAATGGATAAAGTGGTACTTGAGAAAAATTGATAACAAATTTAGTCGTTAATGTGATGTTTAAGAAAAACGGGAAAAAATGTTTGGGTATAATTCCATGTTTCGCCAAAATCCTTAAGTGCCTCAAAAGAAGCTAATGAACATTTCTGGTCATGTGTACGAAAAGAAAGAACATTAAGAAGTCTGCCCATGAATATTTCAGCCTGAATTTAAGAGAGTGAGACAAATTTATTTTGTGAGCAAATACACAGCCATGAAACTTAAATCTCAAAATATTCATAAATATTTATACTGGTCGAGATGGTATATTTGGTAGATATGAACTATTATGGACCGATTTCCGTACTACTTTTTTGTGCAATTTTTTTTGAAAAGGTCATGAAGAGAAGAATTTTGGGCTATTGCAATAAAATCAACTTTTTTAACAACTGCCAGTTTGGATTTCGTGCTGGTAAATCGACAGAAAAAGCTCTTTTAAAGTTCTGTACTAAAATTAATGAAAGTACTAGTTTAACCCCCGCCAGCTTCGCTAGGCATCTAAAAACAAACTTTTTTTTAAAAAATGTTTTTGCCTATCACCTTTGTACCGAAATTATCCACATTTTTTAAAAAAAACCAACTTGATTGGTGGCGATAGAGGGAAATATACGCATTACGCCACTTAGTTTTATATAGTTTTTATAACTAATAATTTTGATTTCGTCTAGCGCGAAAAAAAACTATTTTTAAATTTCTTTTACAACCGCTTTATTGATCCGTCACTTATCAACTAACTTAATTACAATTTCATTTCTACCTTAATGCCTAACGTACATTACTGACTCAACTAAATGTTATAATATGGGACACCGGATCCCGTTGCACAATGCGCCGGTTCAGCGTTATTATGATTGCGCGTGCACCGGTGCACATTGACCTTCGCGAATGTGGGAAAAGATAATTTAATTGAAAAAGATAAAAAAAAAGAAAAGGTAAAATTAAACCTATTTCTGAGGAGTGAAAATGGAGAGGCTCGTGTTCCGTATGGGATATGTAACCTCTCCCCCGTTAAATTGAAAATTCTCCTGAATTTTATTTCGTGTTGGAGTTTCATTATTGCAATTTTTGATCGAAAGCTTTAAATTTTTATTTTTTCTCGTCAGGATTATTATTGAACAAATTATTATGATTATGATGATTAGCATAGTTGAGTTAGCAATGTAGTTTATGTTCTTATGAAATTTAAGAAGTTTAATATGTTCTAAGTTTGCAAAATTTTTGATAACAATATCTTCGTAATTTAATTGTTTTGTAAAATTATAGGTTACATCTTCAGTATAAAAAAATCTGTCTGTGAATTCTAAATTATTGTTACTAAATGTTTCTTTAAGTATTTCAATCGTACAGTTATTAATAGTTATCAAATAGTTTCCATTCAACTTTATTTTTCTGTCGTCACATTGGTTTATTATTTCTATATTTTGCATATTTTTACAGATTATAGTACTATCGTCTAATTTCTTTATTTCAATTACTTTATTTTCTTTCAATTTACAATCATTTTTTGTAATACAATTACTTATTGGTTCTAATTCATCTTTAAATTGAATTTTATTGTCGTATTTATATTTTGTTTTATTAATTTCTACAATGTATTGATCGTTTATTATTATTTCCATCATATTTTTCGTAGGTATTGGTGTAATTAATTTAAAGTCTACAAGTTCATAAGAGTGTGGTATTTTCAATGCTATAATCAGTCTGTCTTTGTCATATTTTAATAGTCCTAGTTTCACGTTTTTCAGTTTGTAAACGTCCAGTTCTGTCTCTTTAATTTCTATTGCTGTTAACATGCTCGGGTGTACTAATCCTTGCTTTACTAATGCTATGCTATCTAAGATTTGGTCAAGTTTTTCTTCTAAGATTCTCAATTTCAATATTTGATCTGTTTTTAATTGCTGTAATATAATTCGTTTTTCGTTAGCTGTAAGTTCTTGGTATGCTTGGCTTAGCTGTTTCCTATCACTTTCTATAATGTTTTTAAGACTAGTTATTGTTTCATTAAAAAAAAAGTTAATTTCAATCTGCTTATTAAGGTTATTTATTGCATTATCGTTATTTTCCTCTACTATTTTCATATGGTCTGTTATTTCTAGTCGATCGTTGTCGTCCATGGTTCCGAATAACCATTTTTGTGCTGTTCCTATAAAGTTCACTAGCCCTCTCTTTTGTCTGGAAGTTTTTCCTGGTTCAATTGCTGTTATTTTTGCGTAGATAATTTCTAGCTCCTTTCTTATTGTTGGATCGTTGCCTACCTGTAGTCTTTGTATGTTGTCTTCAATAGAGTTAACAGTTTGTCTTAGTTCTTTAGTATTTATAATATGTAGTATCGTTCTTGTGTCCTGTATTATCTCTGTTTGTCCCATGTTAATTTCTACGTAACCGTTTTCTGTTGTAATCCTATCAATCGTTAGTGTTCCTGTTGTTTGTCTCGTCATTAGTATTATCAGTATGAGAAACGCTGATGTCGTCATCTGCAAACATACGAGGTCTTTTAATATTTACTGGGTGTTCCCTATCTATTTGTTTTAATCTATACCTAGGTTCATTTTTATAGTAGTTTCTTTTATAATTCTTAACTGGTATTACTTTTCTCCTTTCTATGTAACTTTCCCTTTCCTGGTTTAGTTTATTGGTTCGTTTTTCTTTCTGTGTCTGTATATTCTTAGCTAAACTTGCAAGGTCCGCAAACATTGCATCTTCAGGTGTCATTTTGATAGTGGAATGATATCTATTGTTGTATTTCTTAACTGCTCTATGTACTTTTTGGATAAGTGTAAGATCTACCTTTCTTAAAGCTACTAATATTTCTTGTAACGTAGAGTGAAATCTTTCTATATCGCTATTGCCTGTGTGGGTGTTGGGTTTAGTTAAGTGTAGTTCTACTGTTTGCTCTCTTAAAAATTCTTTCAAATGCTCTGACTTAAACTCATTGTCCGTTATAATTTTTAATGGTTTACCAAATTTGGAAAAATGTTCCTCTAAAGTTTCTATCTTTTTTGTCCAATTCCTATTTGGCAAAAAGTAAGCATATGCTTTTTTTGTTAGCTTATCAATTAGTGTTAAAAATGGATGTTTTCTAAAGTAATATATGTCCATATGAACAATTTCATTGGGTCTACTTGGTGTTTGACTTAGTTCGTATTTAAGTTTTATTGGTTTGCGTTCGTATTTGGTCTCTAAACATGTTTTGCAGTTATTGATTATCCTAGTAATTTCTTTAATTAGGTGAGGGTAGTATATTTCGTTCTTTAAGCTATGATAAGTTTCTATTATTCCGCTATGCGCGCTTTCTTGGGTATGGTATAAGGAAATTTGCTTATGCGCTTCTTCTAATGTCTTTATTTCTCTCGCTCTTAATGTTGCTTTTATAAATTTAATTTGTCTGTCATGTCCAAAGAGTTCTATTAATAATTGCTGTATTTTGTTAAACTCATGATATGATAGTTCAGTATAGATTCCGATAAGGCCTGGTTTTATAAATCTTCTAAGCACGTCTGTCCAATAGTCTTTTTCTTTAGTCATGTCAATGAATATTATACGTCTACCGTGTAATATCTCTATTTCCTTGTCTGCGTCGTTAGTAAGTATGAGTTGTGTTTTGTATTTATTAACTATTGTCTCTTTTATTTGAATGTGGTCAAGTTGTTGTTCTTCCTGTGAGTGTGTTGTTGCGTTATCTGACAAATTGTTTACTGAATGGTCGTCGCTAGTTTCTTTTTCTTGATTATTCTCAGGAATCCTACTTAAGAAGTCTGCTACTTTGTTTTCCTTGCCTTTAAGGTATTCTATGTCGAATTGATATTCCTGTAACTTAAGTAACCATCTTTGCGTTCTTTGACTAAATTCTTTTCCTGAAAATTTTTTATTTAAGTATTTTATTGGTAAATGGTCTGTAATAATTTGAAATCTTTTTCCCCATAAATATGGCCTAAAGTACGTAACTGCCCAAACGATCGCCAGGAACTCTTTGTCGGTTACAGAGTAGTTCTTTTCATGATCGTTAAGTGATCTCGAAGCGTAACACACGGGTTGTCCTTCTTGTGTTAAAACCGCTCCAATGGCATAATTGCTTGCGTCAGTAAATACAGTGAAATTTTTAGTAAAGTCGGGAAATTTTAAAATAGGATGTTTTATTATATTTAATTTTAGGGTTTCAAAGGCCTGAATATACTCTGGATCATTGGTATTTATTTTCTTGTCTTTTTTTAAATATTTAATCATTGGGTTAGCGATTTTGGCATAATCTTTTACGAATTTTCTATAGTAGCCTGTTGCTCCTAAAAATCCTTTGAGCTGCTTTTCGGTTTTGGGTAGAGGGTAATCCTCAATGCATTTAATCTTTATTGGATTGGGTTTCATTCCCTCAGATGTTAAAACATGACCTAGAAATTCTGTATTTTTTTTCATAAAAGAACATTTGTCAAACTGCACTTTGAGATTATGCTCGGCTAATTTATTGAATATTATTTTAAGAGAGTTAATATGTTCTTTTAAACTGGTTGAAAAAATTAATATATCGTCAAGATAGACGACACAGATTTTATTTATGTGGTCCCTAAGTATATTGTTCATTAATCTTTGGAATGTCGCCGGTGCGTTTTTAAGCCCGAACGGCATTCGAACGTATTCATATAATCCACAGGGTGTGACAAATGCTGTTTTTGGGATATCATTTGGGTTAACTTTAATTTGATGGTACCCCTTTGCGAGGTCTAAGGATGAAAAATATTGTGCTCTACCTAGTTTGTCTAATATACCCTCAATGTTCGGCAAAGGATATTTGTCGTCAATCGTTATTTCGTTTAGTTTCCTATAGTCGACGCAAATTCGAAACTTCTGCTTCCCTGAGTTATCCATTTTTTTGTTCACTACCACAATTGGCGAGGCGTATCTGCTATTAGATTTCCGTATTATACCTTGTTCCTCCATATCCGTTATTTGTCGTCGTACTTCCTCTTCATGTTTTGGAGGAAGCCTATAAAGCTTAGCATTAATCTGCTGATCCGTTGTTGTTCGAATTTCATGCGTTATTGTATTCGTATTGGTTAATAAGTCACCGTCCTTGTAAATTAGATTCTTAAATTGGCGTAATAGAGTTTCCATTTCTTTCTTTTCTTCTCCGTTTAGATAAGAAAGATCGACCTCTTTTTCAGTTGAATGTAGTTCGAAGCAATCAAGAGTTGTTTCGTTTTCTTCTGAGTAGAGTGGTATCTTGGTATCATTTTTTAAAATTAGATATTTATTGCTAAAATCGAGTGTCTTAACAATTTTACTAAGTAAGTCCATTCCTATTAAGATATCGTAAGGCTTGTCACCTAAATCCCTCTTATACCATCTAGTGGCTCCATTTGGATTGTAGTTAAACTCTTTTGGGATACTAGTTATAATTCTATCTACTATTTCTGTTGTTACGTTATTAATTGTCTGAAGTCTTAAGTTAATTTTTTCATAAATTTTGAAGCTTCTACAGTCTACCCTACTTGAATTAATTATGCTCATAGTTGAGCCCGTGTCGATTAGTCCTTTGTACTTTTGTTCGTCAATAGTCACGTTCATAAATATTTTACTTCCGAGGCTCAATTGAGAAAAAACTCGGGATCGATATTGTGTACTTCCTCCTGTCGAATGTCAGTCTGTTCTCTATTTGTTACGTTATTGTGTGCTACCTGTCCTACCTCCATCGGTTCTGGTTGACGCTGAGCGTTTCTAAACTGCCCAGACGGATTAAAGATTGGCTGCCTTAAATTTACTGGATTCCTATATTGACCTGATCTATTTGGTTGGGAGTAATTCTGTTGCCTGTACTGTTCTGAATTTCTATGTTGACCTGATCTACTTGGTTGAGAGTCGTAATGCTGCCTATTCTGATCTGAATGTTCTCTATGGTAGTTATTATTATTATATTGCCGTTGATTCTGATTGAGATGGTGATTTCGAGTATAGAAATTATTATCTGTTCTTGGTTTTGTCTTTTGTAAAGGTCGTCGATCGTAAGTCGTAAAATCTGTATCTAAGTTGTGGTGGTCATACCCTATGTAGGTGTATAAAATTTCTTTTATCTCATGTAAATCAAATTTATCTTTAATTTCCCTCGAGAGGTTACCTGAGGTTAATTGTTTTATTCTATTTATTAAAAGTGTATAAAAAGTTTTTTTTGACTCTACAGGGTTAGTTTCATATGTCGAAAATGTATTTATTTCTTGAATAATTGATTCTAATTTATAATTTAAATCTTCAATAGAACTTACTTTTAAATATGATATTCTTCGGGAAATATCTTTATAATTACATGCTGGTCTGAAGTGTCGCTTAAACAAGTCCCTTGCTTCGTCCCAGGTTTCTGGTTGATTGTTGAGTAGAAGTTCTTTTGCCCTTCCTGTAATCTTGGAATTGTAGATGGCTTGCCATAGTTCTGCCTTGAGTGCGTTGTCCACTGCGCTGAGATGATTTGACACTACGTTTATGAATTGTGTTAGCTGGTTCTTATCCCCATCGAACTCTCTCATATAAGCGATTTCCTTCATAAGAGTCACCGCTCGACTTGGTCGGTGGTTATTGTTTGTATTGATGGCAACAAGTGCCTCCAACGCCCTTGACATTCTGTCCATCACTTCACGTTCCATATCTTCTTGTTTTATTATCTGTTTCCAAAATTTATCTATTTTTTGTTCACGCGAAATTTTGAGTTTTTGGAATTACTTGTTTGGTTTGAGCTAATAAGGACGACAAAAAAAATTGTCCACTGCGCGAGTTATTTTCACTGATTTTTAGTGGTTTTTTTTTTCTCACGTCACTGTTCCAATTTGCGGTGTAAACAATAACTTCTTATTTTAGTCACTGATTTCTAGTGATTTTTATCTAACACTGCTCGGATTTGTGATGATAGGCACTTTAATAGTTAATCACTGATTTTTAGTGATTTTGTTTAACACGTTATTGATGTGTATTCTATTTTACTACCGGCACATTTACCCGGCACATTTGTTTTAAAATAAAAAAAAATTTTTGTAAATCTTGGTCGCGTTGACTAGATTCTTTCTTACTTGGATCTCTCAAATTTAGAAAGATCCTACCGACTGCGCCACTAATAATTTTGATTTCGTCTAGCGCGAAAAAAAACTATTTTTAAATTTCTTTTACAACCGCTTTATTGATCCGTCACTTATCAACTAACTTAATTACAATTTCATTTCTACCTTAATGCCTAACGTACATTACTGACTCAACTAAATGTTATAATATGGGACACCGGATCCCGTTGCACAATGCGCCGGTTCAGCGTTATTATGATTGCGCGTGCACCGGTGCACATTGACCTTCGCGAATGTGGGAAAAGATAATTTAATTGAAAAAGATAAAAAAAAAGAAAAGGTAAAATTAAACCTATTTCTGAGGAGTGAAAATGGAGAGGCTCGTGTTCCGTATGGGATATGTAACCTATATGGATAGATTAAAAAAAATCCTTTTACTGCTGGGCTTTTTATTGATCTAACCAAAGCATTTGATTTAATCGATTACACTATTCTACTTAGTAAATTATATAATGCAGGTATGCGAAGCTTTATTCACAACTAGTTAGCATCTTATCTTACCAATTTGTTTTCTTGGTTTTTATCAATTCTGTTTTACAAAGAACTTCAAGCAGGGCCGGCCTTAACCATCTAGGCGCCCGGGGCGAGACAGGCATTTGGCGCCTTTTATATTTCATTGTTATAAAAAGAAAAATTTAATTTTTTTAAACTACAAAAATTAAAAAACTACAAATCTTATTTTTCTAGCTTTTTTGTCAGCAAATTTTTTGATAAGACTGGCAAATTCTAGGTTTCTGCAACTTGATTTTTAACGTACAGTAAGGCCAAACTATGATATTTAATCTTGTTTGGGTCATTGTAGACCGCAAGTACGTTTTTATCAGGCTTAGTTTAGAAAAACTGCGTTGGCGCTTGCAGCGGTCACTGGTATTGTGAACAGAATACGCAGCGATATCCAGGTGTTGGGATATAACTCTTGAAGATTGTGCCTTTTGATAAAGTGTAATGTCTCGTTAGGTGTTGCTTGAATGTAGTGTTGCAGACCTAAAATTTCATCGCACCCTGTTCCGCTTGCAGTTTTAGACTCGTCCGTGAAGACTGCAGTGTCTATTTAGCCGAGGTACTGTTTGTCCATTCTTCATGCACAGGGTACAAGGTTCTGTACGATGTGTTAAAATGAAGTGTGAAGAAGGTATCATCCGTTTTTATTTGATTATCTATTTGGATTTATGTAAGAATAGTACAGTGTTATTTGCCGCTATTCTTAACACTATATAATTAAGTGAAGGATACATCAAGACAAGCAACAAAATGACAGGTAGTGGCAGATAAATGCCAAATACGCATACTAACTTCTACAGGATAAGTTCATAAAAGTTAAAACGCTGAGTTTAGTTTTTGTTTATATCGATACAGATATGTATTTAAATTGAGTGGTTAAGTTAAGCAGGCGGGCAGCGCCCTCCAGTCGCCGGCGCCCTAAAGCCGGCACTGACTTCAAAGGTAAACTTTCTGGACCTGATTACTGACATCTATATCGATTTGGATATCTTAAGACCCTGGTTTGCTACACATGATATGATTTCAAGCAATAAAACGAAAGTGATGTAGTTGTGTTTAATGGGCTTCCCCGCCTTCCTTGATTGTAGTGTTTTTGAAGTGAAACTTCTTTAGCTGCGGTAGGGCAAATTTGCCTCAATCAGACGAAAAGTGAAACGCTTCCTCTTCTCCAACTTCAACAGGCAGTAAAACAAATTCTAAAAAAAAAACACATTCATATCGAGCCACAAAATATCAAAAGTACAAACCAGAGAAGAAAACAACAACAAAACAAGCGAAGACAATAGAATTCTTATTTTCAAACAACAACAAAACAAACCAATAAAATAAAATTCTTATTTTCAACCCCACCATGCAAACATTGGGCCAGCACACGAGATAATTTTCGCAGGCAGAAAATCGGTTTTGTTGGCGAAGGGGCTGAGGTCTGCAGTAAGAAACGACTGAAAACCTTCTACCGAGTTTGAGCGGTGGAATGATGTAGGTATGTAGGAAACTAATGCATTCACAACTTTCAAAATATTTTGCTCCGAAAAAATACTATCACAGTGAAAGGGGGTTTATGTACACAATTTCGTCTGCGGGTAAAAATGTTTTCATACAAAACTTTTATATGAGATGCGACTTCTTTTGGCTTTGTATATTCTTTGGTTTTATTCCTAAAGATAATATGAAGAAAAAAAAACGTCGTTTTTAATTCAAACCTTAAAATTCATTATACACGTTGGAATATTTCGATAGTTCTTTGGTGGCAGATAAGACTTTTTTCTTGTGCAATGCACATTGCAATACAAGATCTATTTCGGTAATTGCTTACAACATGGATAATACCTCGATTTTGATGAAATGTTTGTATGATGCAGAGGGTATTTTTTTGAGTATCTTCATGCATCGATGCCAAAAGTGGTGTCCACTTTGTACATAATTTTCTTTATTTTGTCCCACGAATTGTGTTGTTCTTAAATCATTGCTCTCCGATTTGCGGCGATTTGTCATGCATACTAAGATAATCCAGTGCGTGTTTATAAGAGGGCCAGATTTATGCAAGCTATTGTACCAATACTGAGGGCAAATGTCCTATCTTCGAGTATAGAACCTAAGAAGTTTCACTTCTAACGCGCGAAAGTCTCACGCACTCTTTTTTTTACCATTCTTTTGATTGCCGGAAGCTTACTTTTAATTTAAGCGTAATTGATGGTAATAATATATCCTGGACATTTGTTTCAAGTAAACTCTATTCTAATAATTGCTTTCAGTTTGATTTTGTTGATTCTTCTAATTATCTTGGCAGAATCGTGGACAGCAAATTGGATTAGTTTGAACACACTAATGTATTATTTATTGAATTGTTCTTGGCCATTCTATAATGCTCCAGAAAGCTGTTACTTATGATATCCACCTATGGTATTGTTCACTCCAAAATTATTGGGACGGCAAAAACACATCATACGTATTATCTGCATAAAACATCGTCGCTGCATTTTGTTTCAGGAACTGAAGGTTCTTCCCTTATGAAATCTACTACATACCATAAAGTCCTTAAGCTATTTTTCATACGGAGTGGTTATCTTTCTACTAGAAGATGGAGGCACATAATTTACGGGTTAACTCTGATAGCTATATTAAAATTCCCACTCATAAGAAAATACATTTCAGAAAGTTCTTTTCTATAGTAGCACCTATTGCCTTTACCAAATTACCAGACTCCATCAGACGTTTAAGACTATTGTCAGTTTTCACACAAAAAATTAAATCATTGCTTATTAACCTCGACACAAATTTTGTCAAAGTACATGGTTACTCTTTTTTTCTCTTCTTTTACTTTTCTTTTCGTGCACTCCCTACTAGCTTTAGCTTTCAGCTTGGCCAAATAGTGTTCTAACATATTTTTCTTCTTTTTCGGTAATTTTCTTTCTATAAAATGTATGGTATTAATGAAGAACACCACT
Source organism: Brachyopa scutellaris (assembly GCA_949775065.1). Classification (NCBI taxonomy): domain Eukaryota; kingdom Metazoa; phylum Arthropoda; class Insecta; order Diptera; family Syrphidae; genus Brachyopa; species Brachyopa scutellaris. Next base: position 132,093,972 of record OX459112.1, on the reverse strand, counting down.
TTTTAATATTAAGTCTCTTCTGAACTTTTAAAAAAAACGTGAATAAAATACAATACAAACGATTTCCATATTTCCTACTAGCTTTGTAGTCTTTTCATTGGAATATTGCATGTGCTTCTGAGAAATGGCAAATGTTCTACACCTTCCAGCTATTTCAATTCTTTTCAAGGTGATTAAAATACTTGAACAGGTTGTTTGTGAAACATTTTAAATTTACTTTGAAAGTTTTATAACACCGTCTAAGATTGTTGAAATTGATACTTCTCGGATATTAATCGGAGTTGGACGACAACGTACATAAGATAAGATAGATAGATTTTTATTGTAGCAGAGAAATAATACATTGTTCTTAAAACTATATTGCACAATTTACAGAGATTTTTCAGCTCATTACTTTTTTTGTTAAATTTTTTCTTAAAACCGAAATGCTACTTTTTACCACGAAAACCAAGGTACAAATCTTCGACCTTCCCAAACTGAACAGACAAACACTATACTATACTTTAAAGCTTAGTATTTGAGCATCGGTCTCGATTCTAAGCTTACCTAGCTGGAAGAAGAATATAGAACTGCGCGTTGAGAAAGCATGCATAGCTTTCTACGCAATAAAACCTTTGGCAAAAACACTATGTATGTATACAGTTGTAGTGCCATTCTCTATAATCGGAAATACAGCCTATTCTATTAGCTGCAGATGCAGACTATACCGTTAAGAACCGGTGGAATGGTCTTTGGGGTCTTTTGTGACAGTCAAGTTGCTCCGAAGTCCTGCCCAGTTAAAGCTCATTTATGCAAAACGTTTGTGGAAAATTTTGACAAAAGCCTGAGTATGTGCCAGCAAAGCCGTTGTGGCTATTTATCCGATATGCTATTTCATACATAACCCTATACCAGAGACAATTATATTATCTCTGCCTATACTGTATAGGTACTGTACACAGTATGGATCAATTAAAAATATATCAAAATTACTTCTTGCGTAAATTTTGTTACACCCACTATATGGTATGTATACTTTGTTGTTGATATTATTGTGTTTTTGAATTATACAACGTAACATAATTATTGATTTGTCATGTGTTCAAATGACGGCTTTCAAAACACGGATATAAGAGCAAAGCTTCAAATCTACCACCACAACATTTCAACTTTAAATTGGGGGACCATAGGCGTCAAGTTTTAAGGACCAAGTGAACTCTATTTACTTAGCTTGAAAAAGTCTGTATATTAATCAAAACTGGCAGAGCGATTTGGCACAGTAGCGTGTAGCAGATTTCTTCTTTTGTATACAAATTTATAATTTAAGACCTTTGTTAAAATTACACATCGACTTTTTTACCTTTTTAGTAAACTTAGTAATCCGCATTCTATAAGAGCATGTGACCTCGTACCAATACGCTACAAATTCTTATTATCGGAGCGACAATTCTTTGCTCATGCGATTCGGCTGTGATGACTTAATTATTTAATTTTACATATCCATTTAATTAATTATTTACTTAGATATTTAACTTTTGTTTTTATTTATTTACTAGCTGTTGCCTGCCCGGCGTTGCCCGTGCTTTAAATCAGTTCCGTTGTTTGATTGTAGTATGATAAAAAGGAAGTAGTAGGAAGCGATATTATTTAAACTAAGATTCTAAAAAATTCTGAAGTCAATACATTATAATCTGAACTTAGTGGTTGTTCCCTATAGATTAAACGATTACATAAAAAATGGATGGAAATGTAGTACACCTGTGTCCTAACACATCTACACACAAATGTAAGGAATATGTATTTTATGGGCATCAAATAATGGTACTTTCTGGTTTCTTATATCTAATAGTTGTACTTAATGTTCATAGTTAAGGTAACATTATGTAAATGCCGAAGATATTAGGCTTTTATGTAAGCATTAATCGTGGAGTAACTGGTAAGATTTGTCTGAAATCACCCACTATTTACTGATTTTAAAACTCAACAACGGCTACCTACCCCTACTACAATATATGTATTTATTTGTGAATTGAAATAAAAGGTGAAACCTTATTCTTAGGAATCCACTGACTTAACCATGAGGTAACTAAATACCGCTGTAAAGTGACAAAAAAAAAAGAAAGTAAAAAAAAAATCGTGCATTTCCCCCTTTCGTTGGTGGGTGGATGCAGGCTTTGTGTGGACAGAACCGCACTCAAAGCGCATTAAAGTAAAACTTACTGTTCATGGTGAAGTGGTTGGCGGAACAGTACTGCAACAGGTGTTCATCGTAGAAGGACTTTTGGCGGTGCCTAGTGCAAGTCCCGCCGCAAACACCTATAAGTTTTTTCACAGTGCCCACCTCTTTCGAATGTCTGACAAGCATCAAAGAGTATCATTTGTCACGATTGAGCTTCACAACTCGCCGTTCGGAGTCGGCAAAAAAACTGTAGGTCCCTTCCATTAGTGCAAAAATATAAGATGCACACACAAATGGTTGCGAGAAGCAGGCCCAGGTTCACCTCGAGCTGTAGCGCCAACTAAGTAAGTAAGTGCAAATCAGGCAGCGGTCAGAGAACAAAAAAACCTTCTATTACCTGGAGCAGTTGATCCTCAAGCACAAGGCACATGGAAGTACACTAGGTATCAAACAATTACACGGTGGATTGGACTTCTATTACGCCAATGAAAATCATGCGAGAAAAATTGTAGACTTCCTTCAGGCCATGGTACCCGTACGAGCTACGAACTCAAAGCGTCTTATATCCCATGATATCCACAGCAATTCATTCAACTACAAATACAAATTCTCAGTTGAGATCGCTCCGATTTCGAAGGACTGCGCTGTCTGTCTGACCAAAAAACTACGCCAACAACTGGGTAATATCTCTGCAGTTTGATTAGTACACAAAGTTGCAAACAGCATTCATTTGATTGACCCTACAACTGCACAGCTTGCTGAAATTTCATCACATGTCTACTTCCGAGCTCCATTCAAGCCGATATGTAACCCCAAACAACTGGTGGAGTATATAGTGATGGACATCGAGATGATAAAGGAAAAAGACCGTCGAAGTTTCCCTGGACAAGGCGAGATTTCCTTCAAACATGTTCTTTGTAATATTTGGGTTGTAAGAGCTTCCGAATTGGGAATAAATGAAAACTCCATACATAATCATACAAAGACGCATTTGGGTCATTTGTTAAGACTTGGCGATTCTGTCATGGGCTACAATTTGATAGATGCCAATATCAATAATAAAACATTGAAAAGCTAAACAGTGATCAATTTACGGACGTGGTGTTGGTAAAGAAATGCTTCGGCGATCGTGCCAGCAGATCCTATCAACGGATTTGGAAGCTAAAACATCTTGCTGAGGATGAAACCGAAGATAGAAATAAGAATGATTACCATGAATTCCTGGAAGATTTGGAGGAGGATTCTGATATCCGTCAAATTGTGAATATTTACCGCGATGCTTCAAAACAAGTTCCGATTGACTCTGCCGATGTGCGAAACCGCGGTGATGGTACTCCCCGAATAACTCTAGCTGAGATGTTGGAGGATCTGGCATTAGAAGATGATGCCATGGGTGATGAATAGTTGATTACCGAATGTTAGTTTTGTTTTAAATTATGGATTCTATCTAAATAAACATGGTACATTCAGTGTGCCGGTATAATTTTAGTTGTGTATAAAAAACCATAAAAAAAAACAGCAACCCTCTCCCAACAGAATGACGATCAATGGCAATGGTTAAGTCATCATTCAATGCGCGTATAGGTAGAAAGAAAATTAAAGGGTAAGCGATAGCGAAGGATTTGTGGTGAAGAGAAGAGCATAATATCTACACGAACCACCATCTCCCAATATACTGGTGATCTATGATAATGGTTTACCCAAAAATACTGAGGAATCAAGGAATTGTATTTTCTGCATAAAAAATGTATATATTAGTAGGATAGGATTTTCTTTTACAATAATGAATTATTTATTTTAATTCTTGTTATTCTTAGTTCTAATAATATTTAGTAGCACAAACAAATTGTTTTACGATGAAGCTTGCACAAATTTAAAAGATACATACATATGTATGACTTATACAGTAGTCTAATACAAATAAAAATTTTGATTTGATTTTATCAACATAATAATAATGTATTAGTATTACGTACACTCCGCGCCACTTGAATAGAAACAACGATTTTTCTTACGATTGAACCGTTCAGCGCTTTGGTTACCTTGAAATGCAGCTATATGGTTCATTTTTCTAAAAGAGGAATCCATGCCGAAAAACAATGCATACTCAGAATAATGCAAAAAGTCATGTTAGATTGTTATTTTATACATTTTCGCATTCCTGCGCAAAAACACTGTTTTTTTTTTTGCTCCACTGGAATAGAAACGTCTGCTTAAATGAACTAAAATGAAAAAATAGTAAGACTAAACTTATTTTTTTCTTCTTTTAATAATTTGTACCACCCACCACTACCACCTTTATTTTAAATAACTTCATAAGCCCTTTTGGGAAGTGAATCACGAAGTTGGTTTAAATGGTTTAACGAAATGTCACTCCATGCTGCCTTAATAACAGTAATGAGTATTTTACTATTGTCAAATTGTTGTCCGTTATCGCAGGATCTGCGAACCCCCACACGTTTTCCATAATATTAAGATCCGGTGAGTGTGATGGTGATGGCCATTGTAGCAAGCTCACATTTTGCTTGGATATTCAACTTTTAATGCTTCTTGCAGTGTAGATTGGTGCATTATCTTGTTGGAATGTCCAAGATATTGGTCTAAATACTTTGCTAAGTTCAGGGAAAGCTACTTCAAATATCTTCTTGTAGGAATTTGCGGTAATTTTTAGCGTAGGAAACTCCAGATCAACAGTTCCATACCATGAAATTGCTCCCCAGACCATAACACGTTCTTCGCAGCTGTTAACGTTCCAAGAAACTTGGTTCCTACCTCAAATCATGGAAATAATGGGTATATTCATCCGGATGATCCATATTAAATTGTTTTTCACCTGAAAAAACCAGTTTTGTCCACATTTTATCCCACGTTATATGCGTCCTGCAAAAATCCAAGCGATTTTGATTTTGTTTTTTTTGCAATCTCAGGCGTTTTTAATGTAGCCTATCGGTACTAAGCCTAGCACTAACACCAGTCTTTGCTTTGATTTATTCTGCAGAGTTGTTGGAATTAGAAGTTAATCTAAGAATAATTCTTCTGTCTGCTTCTGATGTGGCTCCGGTTTGCCTTTTCTATATTTTTATATAATTATTATATTTTTTCCGTAGTTTTCTTTATGCTACACAAATGACCACACAACTTCAGCATTTCTTGCAATTTTTTCGGCGATTGTGCGTAAGGGAATTCCATTTTTAGCTTAAACTTCTATTTTAGATTTGTTTACAGAAACTAATGCATTTGCTCGGCCCATTTTTGCACTAAATGAAAAAAAATATTTTCAGTCTGTAGACTTTTTACTATTTTTCCTTTATTTTCATCGTACCGTATCATAAAGATGTGCACCGACTACCGTTAAGCAAATGTTTCTATTCAAGTGGAGAGAAAAAAGTGTTTTTTTCGCAGTAATGCAAAAATTCGTAAAATAACAATCTAACCTGACTTTTTGCATTGTTCTGAGTATGCATTGTTTTTCAGTATGGATTCCTCTTTTAGAAACATAAACAACAAAGCTGCATTTTAAGATTACCAAAGCGCTAAACGGTTAAATCGTAAGAAAAATCGTTGTTTCTATTCAAGTGGCGCAGAGTGTATAAGTATATAAAGGGTGGGCCATCTGTTAGCAAAATTACTTTTACTTTATTGAAAAGAGTAGGTATGCTTTTCAACTATTATTATAACAAAATAACACGGAGTATAAAAACAAACAAGCAGATGGCCCACCCTATATCTACTTGTTTACGTGGCTGACGTATGTTTTTTTATTGCAGTTTCGACTTTTCGAGATGTAATTCATGAAAATTAAAACATTTTCCATTTGTGAATGATATGCATTAGTTATTTATACATTTGTTTTTCAATTACATAATAAATCAAATTATTTAACCACAATTATACCTATCCTGCAGTATTTGTTTTTTGTTTAAGACACAAAAACATTAATCAAATAATCTTAAACATGAGTGGAAGCATTTCAGTGAGTGATAATTAGTGCGGAATCACTATAGTCGTCGTTTGTTACTTCTTAATGAATGCGTTGAAAGAAAACTGATAAATCTTTCCTGACAGAGTGTTGCTTGTTAAATTGTTTTCGAACAATAAATCAAATCAATTGTACTCTGCTTTGGAAGTTTTCCTGATTGAAATAATGTACAGACTACATGGGTTTCTGTATAAAATTGTTCCATTGCATTTTTTTCTAAAGGACATACACGCACATTTTCGCACAACCTGTTTGTTTACGATGCATCTTCTCACACAGGAATTATTGGTGTCCTGGACCAAATAAGTTATACCTCTATTACTAATGTAGGTACATCTTTATATAAAAAACAAAGTTGGGTTAGTTACACCATTTATAACTCAAGAACGGCTGGACCAATTTTTATGATATTTGATTTGTTGGATGAGTCTCCGCCCGAATACCTAGCAAAATAACTATTAAAACATCGAACAAATCCATGAAAAAAAAAGGACGAAAATTAATTTTCTCATATATTTTGTCAGTGATTTCTATTAATTTTTTTGATAATAGTTTTAATTTTGAAAGCGATAAAGTGCGAATATTGACTGAAGAGGTAATTATAAAGTGATTGTTAAAGAGATAATAAAGAAGTTATTTAAAAAAGGGTGAAGTTCTTAGAAAAAGGATTGTATTTAAATATTTCGAAACAAAAAAAGATTTTATCCAAACGATCACTATATTTTTACCCACAGGGGGTAGAAAATCCACTTCATTTGGAGCAGATATTATCGAAGAGCGCGGATTTAATCCGACATTCAAGGTAATTTCTGCTCGAAAGAGTAAACGTTAATTTTCATAAATATCAAATCATAAATAGGATATCCTGACTTTGCTTTGGACTTTAAATGCCAAATTCAGTATCGAATTGGATAATTGCAAATGCTTGAAGACGCACAGCTTAAATACATCCAAATGTACTTCATGGGCAATATGGAGGGCCAACTTGATCGTTTGCATGAACGTTGCTCTACTCTTAGATGCAACGTTATAGCACTTGGGACGCTTCATCGAAGAAATTTCAACGTTGGAAGCAAGGCGATGTGGTTCCTGATTATCCAAATGTGCGTACTACTGATGCTCTTGGTCGCATTTACACAGTTCATCCGAAGAATGACGAATGCTTCTACTTGCTGGTGAATGTTCGTGGACCGACATCATTTGAATCATTTATTTATTTAATTTCATCAAATGAGTATACATCAACTGTTCTCTTTAGATTACTAGTACAATTAAAATATAAACTTAGAACTACTGACTAAAACCACCGGCAATGGAGCTCTAAAACTGATTTATTCTTAAATGAACTCCTACTGAGATGAAAATCTAAAAGACTACAATAATTATTTGACTCTCGTAGGCATCTAGAAATAGGTTCATTATAACTATAATTTGCTCTATTATAAGGTATATAAAATAAATAACGATTTCTAAGAACTCTCGATGGAGCATATAATCCAATTAATGAAAGGAGAAATGGGCAATCAATATGGCAGTTAATCAAATTGCGAATAAACATATGTAATAGAAAAATATTGCCTACTTACGAAAAGAGGCAATATTCCAAATAATTAGGACCTCGTTTCATAAGAAAGCATTTCGATATTCCAACGTAATCTACGCACTGCAATCCTTATTTAACGTTCTTGGATGCTCTCAATTTTGTTGGCATGTACATATGTTATAAAATGTACTCAAGATTTGATCTGACAAATGCAAAAAATAGACACTTAAGAGTATGAGGATCCTGGAAGTCTTTAGAATTGCGTAGTATAAGGCCCCGTGCCGACAGGGCGTAAATCGTGCGGTTTCAAACCGCGCGGTTACCGCTGCGGTTCCTATTTACATTGAAGTCCTTATATTCGATCACACACAACCGAGTGGTTTGGCAAACCGCGCGGTTCCCGAAAATAGAACCGCCCGAAAACCGAGCGGTTGTAGTTCTATTGCGTTTTCTGTACGGATTGAATGAAATTTCAAATTATTATGATATTATGATTCGTTTATACATAATGTTTGAATTGTGTTTTAATACTAATGGATGGAACAGGAGGCGTTTAGCTATAGGAATACATATATGATAATGATAACTAATATATCAAATGAAGATATCGACATTCTCAAATAGTTAAAGAATTTGGGCTCAAATTCTCTTAATATGGGATATAATGTTACAAATAGCCCATGTGACAAACGATCACGTAGTATTGGGTGTACCCAATACTGTCTTTTTCTTTTATTTTCTAAGAGCAACCACACACATATTGCTCCTTCGATTTCCATATTTGAAGTGAAGTTAACGTTTCGTACACAACCGCACACAAACCGCTCGCAAACCGCTCGCAAACCGCCCGCAAACCGCAACTGTCTGAACACATTACAATTTTCAGCGGTTTAAACCGCGCGGTTTCGGTCGTGTCTGAACGGAGCCTAAATCCTAGCATTGAGTTACCTTTGGCCACTAAAAACTCAATATGCTTAACAAAACTAAGTTTATTGACCAAAATAACTCCAAGATCTTTTTTGGAGGAAACAAAGGCCAGCGAGACATTTGCCGATCATGTATGTGAAAGGAATTGGTGAAAGGTTACGACAATAAGTAAAGCATTGATATTTAGAAACATTTAGATGAAGGTCATTATTGAGGCACCAATTCGAAAGCCTGTCAAGATCTTCTTGCAGAAGAGTACAATCCTGCTCATTTCGAACTGTCAATGGTGTAGTGTGCCCAACATTTCGCGCTTCATGTCAAGAACTCAATTTGTTTGAAAACTATACTCATTCATTTTACATCGAATTCGTGTCAGTTTAGAAAATCCCGATCTTGTGTTGAATGAGGAGATACATAACCAGGCTTTGCTTTTGATCGATTACATGTGTTACCTCATGTGCGACAGTTTGTTAGGTAAGCTAGGAATGCCAACGCCATGTCGTGGAATGAACGACGCTTTCAATCGAGAATTGAAACGTGAACGTGAATACGATCGAGATACATTGAATCAATCAGTTTCAACGCATGTACCACTGTTGAGACCCCAACAAAATGGTGGCATATATTTAATTGTTATTTTATTAATTTTTGACCACAAATATAAAGCAATATACAATGGACGTCCAATACAAGACACACAGTTTTTCGTTAAATCGAAAAATTCGGTTAATCGATCGACCATTTTTCTACCTAATTATACCAGAATATGAAGTACCTACATAATGTGATGTTAACAATTAAAAATGTATTTAAAAGAAAACAGAATTCAACTTATAAGTTTGTAATGTATCAATTTCGAAAAAAAGTCTTTGATTTTAGTTTGCTTTCTGGTTCCCTCCAAGCTATTCTGAACAGGCTCCGCTAGTATTTTACTTAACAATAGCGTTTTTGAGTAGTCAATATTGTTCTGAACTGCTGGATGTACCTATTTAATGAAGTAAATCATTGCTACCGAATGTTTGATTTTATTATAAGTGCGCAGCTCAGTATGGTTATTTTCTTCATCGCTTCCACTAACCACTTAAGAATTCATATATCACCTTCCAGATCATCCTCAATTCAATAAGATTGGCAATAGTAAATCAAGACTACAAAAGATCACCAGCATTACTTTAAGAAAACAGGAGGCAATAACAGAAGTAGAGATAACAGAAGTTTGTTACATGCATAAAAATTACAAAATCCGAAAAAGTCAACTTGTGCTCGCAAAGCTGGCATTCATACACGCTGTATATGTATGTTTGTTTCATTTTCCAAGAATTTACAAAGCATTCCTTAAATCGTGCGTAAAACGTTGGCATCATTCGTGATATATGTACATACCTACATACTAACATTATGTACCATATGAAGAAGCAGGAACAAAATTCTGATCGTTATATTGGATATTCATTATATCGGGAATTCACTGTTTAATACAAAAGAATTAAATAAATATATACCTATGTACATAGGGTAAAGGCACTAGTGGTCGACCACTTAAACCCTTTTCCTTATATAATATAAATACCGTTAGGAATTTTCTTAATGTGAAGATGCAGATCAGGGATGGAAAAGTCAATACAATTGTATCGAATTCGATACAAATGAGTTTGTTTAAGTACAAAAGTACAATTTGCCTTAATTCGATACAATTTATAAATCTGCATCTTTCAAATTATTTTGCAATCTGTGTCTTTCAAAAACGGGCAAATCGAATCAATCAATGAAATGACTAGATTCGATTTTTTACGACACACCTCTCTGAACATAAGAGGCAATATTTTGAACACAAATATGCAAAGTGAGAGCTTTAAGCCTAAAGATGAAGATCTCAGAGATAAAACGATTAACTGAACATGTGTGTAAAATAAAGTATTTTTGTTTGTAAGGTTTTGTTATGAAGTCATTTTTGTTTATTTATGTTAATTATGTAGACGACAGGCAATATCAGCATTCTATAAGAAGGGCTCAGTCATCCACATCCAGACATATTTATAGCTCTCTAAACCATTCTCAGGGCACATTAATTACTTCTCTAGTCGTCTTGGACTTGACCAAATAAGTTTAATCTTTATGACGCTCACTGAATTATTGAGGTTTAACTACAGAGCTTATCGACAACATATGCAAGACTTAAGTATATGTAGACTTTGTTACCTGAATGCAGTGATAGACGTCTACCACTTTATAGCAGTTTGTCCTATTTTCTCAAAACTACGCTTGCTTTACTTTTCCAAGAGAGCTTTTACACTTGAAGAAGCTTTACAAATTCTTAACGGGTTACGGGTTTGGAAGCTGCTTTTTCGGTACTGCAGTTTCGATAGCTTAAGGCTTATGTTTATAATTGTATAATTCTTGCATACAAGATTTATTACATTTCAATTTTTTATTTTTTTTATTTTTAATTTTGTAAAAGTTAACTAATATCAATTTTTTCCGACAGACGACACTTTATGGCCATGTTATTTTTTTTATTTCTTAAAATCACATTTTGTTATTAACATTATATTATAAATAAATAATAATAATAATTATAAATAGTAATAATACAGTAGCTCCTCGATAATGTAAACTAATTAAGACAAGGCATTTTCGGATTTTAGAGGAATTCACATTACTGGAACTTTTTTTCAATACTTACTAAACTGATTGAAACGATTTTCAAATCAATTGAAAACAACACAAAATGATTTACTAAAGCACAGTGCAATTAAGTTTGCACTTATCTAATCGATAAAAATCGATGCAATTTTTGTTTAGATGCCAATTGAGCTTATTTTACACACAAAACCAAAAAAGAAACACGAGCCATACAAGACACAACTAACTGAAAAAATATAACCACGCACGAACTGATCATATAACATCCATACCTACACAAATGGCAGTTGTTGTCTCTATAGCTTGGAGCTGCATTTACAACTTAAACACAAATAACAGTTATTTAGTCCCTAATTTCGCACGCAAAACGACCAAGAGAAACAAAAAAATTCACATTTTAGAGGTTGAAAATTTCGAAAGTTCACATTATAGAGATGACAATGTAAAATTTTGCCGATTCACATTTTAGAGAAATTCACAATATCGGTACCTAATTCACTTTATCGAGGGACTACTGTAATATGTTGTTTTTTTTCGTTTGTGTATGTTTTTTTACGCGAAAGATAGTTTTCAATACAATTGGCTCCATTTCAGTACAATCTTAAAACTGTTTTAAGTACAACTCAACAATGTCATTTTCCATCCCTGATGCAGATACAATCAGATACATGTCCTACACATCTATCCTCCAATTTGATATTATTAAGCAAATACTGCAGCTGGTAGATACACATAAGTCCGTGCACATTTGCGAAAGTGTGAAAATGTGGGGATTGCTTGTTTTTTTTTTTTAGTTGTGCTTACTTACAAAAGTGTTTATTTATATTATAGTTTGTTTGGTAAATAACATTTTAATGAATTTGTATTGTTCTTAAAAGCATAAGGAATGTATTGGGTGATGCAAAGATTATAAAATACTAATATCAGTGCAAATAATGGGGTGGCCGACAACTAGCACCCCATTTTAATGCGAATCTCAGTCCTCGGCCTGGTATGGCCGAGCACTAAAGAAATGCACTATATAGCTTAAATTTATCTTTTGACGTACAATATTGAAAGTTTATTTATGAATTGCTCTGGTTTCACCGTTAAGCACACAAATGTTTGAGAAATTTTAGTGCTCGGCCAGGTACTAAAGTTGTCGGTGCACTGCCGGCCGACTATTGAAATTACCAAGCTAGTGTTCGGCCACTGAAGCCTATTTCGATTGATATCGGCCTATTTGTCTAATTTACTAATACACTGCTCAGAAGATAATTATATACAGTAAAGGAAAAACATCCTTCAAAGATTTCAGGCCTGGTTTTCTTTATTTTTAAAACGAAATCCTGTACTTGCTTCAAGCGAAGCTTAAGGAATAAGCGAAGTTATAAATACGGTTTATGCAAACATTTTTGAAGTTCGTCAAATATGTATTTTTTGTTATTTTGTTGGTAAACCTCTTAAGCTACTCAATAACTTTTTTTTAGATTTATAGCAATTATTTAACTTATTTCTAAATAAGCAAAAAGAAAAATAAGTATAGGTAGTATGGTTTGATACAACAAAACTGATTTCAACAAACTGGTGCCAACTTAGTGCTTTTTGTTTATGCTATGCTATTAAAAATAATAAAATATTATTTATTAAATGTTTTGCATTCAAATAAACCCTTAAATGATCATTGAATATGTTCTTTTCATTGATTTATTGAACCTGGCCGACCACGAAAATTTGGTGGCCGATCACTAGCGCAATATGACTTTTTCCATCAATTTGGTCATTTCTAGAGAACAGTGAGCTTTTTTTTTTGTTATCGATTAATATTTATTTCGACATTCAATGAAATTCTGGTTGAACGTTTTTCATCAAATACTTTAGTAACTGGGGAATAGCAAAGTGAAAAAAAAGTTAGTTGGCCGAACACTAGTGCCTTTACCCTATATCAGATTTAAAGTCTAATTCGATGCCGCATTATTTCAATCAAAAAAAAAAAACCAAAGGAATTGTGTTTGCCAAGTTAATTTATTCCTTAGGCAGTTTTAAATTATTTTAGAAATCAAAGTTCTTATTTATGCATATATGTATGTATGTCCCGTATACCTATATTTTTATTTAAAAGTGACTCAATACAGATACATACATATGTACATACATGCAAGCACATGACATTTCAAATTCGAAACATATGGGAATCAAGAAGTTAATAAGATCTTAAAGGATTTTTCCAAAAGGACATATTTATTTATTTTATTTTATGTACATATGTATACCTACTTAGGTATGGGCAAGTTGGTACACAATGTCAAATTTCTGTTATTTGTTCGAACTTCAATGAGCTAAAGTGAAATTAAAAACTTTTTGAGTCATACATACATATAAGCAAGTAATATAAAATAAATGTTCTTTCTTTCTTCTTTTATCCAGCTGCCAAATAAAGTTATACCACCACACAATTCATTTAGAATGAACTGAGAAAACCACTTTTGATGGCGTCAAAGATTAAATTTAACCCTTTTGTCGGAATTCATGTCATTGTTACATTTTCGATTAGGTTTCATTTTCTAAATGGCATCTAATAGATATCGTGTCTGGTCACTGTGTTGTGTTTATTTTATACTTAAAAGGATGATGATGGAGTCCTCATATCGGCTTATTTATGTTTAGGATTCCATTTTCGTTGAATCCTTGAATCCATTCAATCTATACCAAAACTGATGGGATGTAGTACATATTATGTTAATGGTGACGTGGTTTCATATGATAAAATGGATAAAGACTTTGTTTAAGTGACCTGACCTTGAGCATAATTTGTATCCAAAATGTTCCTTGCACGTTTTATGGACATTTAAAAAAAAAATCTCACTTCCATTAAAAAAGGACGAACAAATAATGGTCCATCCAATGTCAAACACTGTTAAAGTGTCAACATTCGGCTGTCATTGCGATGACTTTTGATAAGTAAAAACTAGGGGGTTATTAAATATGGATCGATTCGATACAGACTCGCACAAATTGTTGAAATAGTGTTGAAAACGTACGAATAAGATCATGATTTTTTAAGCAAAATTATTCTGAGTGGTGAGGCTCTTTTCCATTTGTCTTGGTACGTGAACAAACAAAACTGTTACATTTGGCTACGAAAACCTAACAGATATAGTGGAACAACCTTTCCCTCCACAACGAGTGACAGTTCGGTGCGATTTTTGGGCTGGCGGGCGGGGGTGTCATTAGGCCATTTTTTTTCGAAAATGATATTATTGCGAGCATTGCAGTAAATGGATTGGAATGTTTACCGAACGAAGTTGACTGACTTTTTTCTGCCTGAAATTGGTGAGATTCGCGCCACATCACAGTGGTCCCACCGTTGGCCAAACGTCGATAGATTCATTGCAAAAGTTTTCACCCAAAACCACTTAAGCTGGCTGAGATAAACCCAAAGCTTATATTAATGAGAAAAAAAATGATCCGTTAAGTCAAAACCGCTTGATTTTCATCCCCAAAGTGATCTCATTGCAAGCCCATCGCTTTTGAGTTTTAGTGCTCTGGAAGTAAGCGTCACTGGATTTTCTATTTTTCATCTACTTTCGTTAATGCAAACAATTTTTTTTTTTGGAATGGATCTATTAGTAGAAGATAAGAATTCCGTTGTCTATTTTATTTTAGGTAGAATATGTGTAACTGTACAAGTGGTGGCACAATGAAAGTGGAGAGAAAAAAATTCAAATAAAATTGCGTTCCGTGTTTTGTGTTAATCTTTTAACTGTGTTCCCCCCACGACCCCCGGTATTGTGTATTGCCAGAAAGGCTGATTTCAGTACTTTTGACGCAAGTTGAATCAGCTGCGGAAATTTGCAGATCAGAGTAAATGGAGCTATAAGTGACCATAACTCTTATTATTTTATTTCAGGTTAAATCACTAAATTTTCTTTTACTAGAATTTTATGTTTACTTGACCATACAGCCAGACGTCTTCTTGATAATAAGAAATCTAATCTGCAAACTTTTTCGAATGATTTTTCTAATAGCCTGGCATTTAGTTTACATGGGGGCACGGCATGCAAGGTAATGCTTGTTTTTGAATGATTCTTGTGTTTCAATCCTAGGTAAAAGCTTTGTATGGTGAATTTGTAGGTGACATCATGGCGCAAGAAAATGAAACTAATAAAAAAAATTATAAGCACTTTTCCCCGAGATGAATGCGATTTTCACAAAAATTGGTAAAAAAAAAAAAATTAAAAAAATCCGTGTTTGAAGACCAATATCCCAAAAATTAAAGTATGTATGGTAATTTTTGTGATAGGCTCTAATCAATTGTTTATGAAACGAGCTTACCTTGGTTACTCTAAGTTTAATACTTTTGAAGTTACAATTGAATAACTGTTAGTACCTTTTTCCTTAAAGGATATTTTTTAAGTACCCTATAGCTCAGTGGGTGTTTAAGATAGACCCCAACTCCTGAACGTTTTTTTTTTACATACATACATTACAAACATACATATGTATGTATACAAACATACATATGTATCCCAAACCGGACCACCATATATACTGTACCGTACCGTACCGTACCATACCCTTATCTCGAAGGCGTGACTTGATAGAGCAAAACGGATTGCAGATTCGGAATCAGCTTCCCCAAATTACTCTAACGCGAATTCATTTTGGTTATTTTTCGTGTAACTATTGAAATATGCATTTAATATTTATAATAAGTTGAATCTTTGAACGCACTCCACTCAATATTATGCTTACGCACCCTTCTGGTGTTTTGACATTTTGTAAACTTATACTTTTTCTTTTGTTCAGTCTTCCCAATAAACTCAATCTTTCAACAGGTTATGGGCCCAGGCGTGTGCTCGACAGCGCTGCCGAAGGTGATACTATAGTATCCTTTTGATACTATTTCAGAGCTGGTGATACTGTGATACCCAAAGCTTAATAATGATACTCTAAATCAAAATCAAAATTAAAATGTGCTTTTATTGCACAGTCCTAATTCAATAAATAATTTGCACATCCCCTATTCCGAGCTGCGCAAGTACAAATTGCTTGCTCCACTGCCTTGGTGTACCTACTGGTTCCTTACACTCTACGTTCGCAGCGCTTTGCTTCTTTACCAAAATGTGAAGAATCTATGAATCAACTTAATCAAAACGAAAAAGCACACGGCTTTGCTTCCATCGCTGGGAGAAAGAAAGAGACAATTATTTGAAGCATCCGAAAAGAGAACAAAAACAAGGTTAGAGAGGATAAAGCTTATGGTATTTAGATATCTTTGTCGTGCTCTATTGGAACTTCTGTTACACAACCCATAAACGTAGATATAATATCTGCATATTCTTGGTTTTTAAAAGATGGTATTTGAAACACCGTTTATAAGAAATCTCTTGCGTCGACTTCAAAAATTAAACTGATAAATTAAATTTTGTTTTCTAATCTTTTGTACCAGTTTTCTTAGGTAAATTTTACAACTAGGCCCACATACTCAAACCTAACTCTTTCCGAGATTTTAAAGAAAATTGTATGGAAATCACGGCTTTGACGGGTATTCTAATAAATGAGCATGCTTCAAAACCTTCGTATATACTTATCATAGATTTCAGCATACATTTCAGCATACTTATAGGAAAAAAAAAAAGGAAAAAAAATAAAACGGTATGTTTATTAACTACGCATTTTTTGTAGAAAAGCGACCTGAAAGTCAAAAATTTGCATGGGCAAGACAAATGAAACTGATTTAAAAATAAAATATCTACAAAACCAATAAAGGGTATCAATCTTCTTTAAACGCAGTTAAAAGAGTATTATTTTTTCTAAAATTGAAGCTCTATATAAAGGTTCTGTAGTAAGTACTAGCGAAGATATTTGCGTTAACATGGGGCAAGGCAGGCATTTTCTAAAATTTTCGATAAATGATGTCCACATTGGAGATAGACCCTTGCTGTAGAACGAATATTTTCTTAGATTATACCCAAAAAATTATTTCCCAGTTTTGAAACTTAGCTTGGAAACACCCTGTATATATTTTTAGACAGGCGAAAATGTGTGAATTATTTTATGATACCCCTCGGTTGAAAATGATACCTAAAAACTTCAAATTCTGATACTCTTGAAAATTGGAAAACGACAGCACTGGTGCTCGATAGTAAAACTTTTTTATTTTAATTACAATGGAAGCGAAGGCAGCTTTGGAAAATTCGATGATATCACATCGATTAAATGCAGCTAACTTTCGAGCATGGAAATTTCAAATAAATGCAACTCTTCGTAGCCAGGAGTTACTAGACGTGGTTGATGGAACAGTGAAGAAACCCGAAAGTTCTGCATCAGCGGCACCAAGAAGAAGTGGTCGCAGCGTGATGGCAGGGCGATGGCAATTTTGTTCGCATCAATCGACACAGAGCAATCGTCATATGTTCTTGATTGCAAATCGGCAAACGAACTTATGGATATGCTGGAGAGTATTCATCAGAAGAAGAGTGACGTTCGAGTTATGATGCTATATGAGGATTATTTCAGTTTGAAAATGGGCGACGATGAACCTCACATGTATCAAAAGTACGTCAGATTGCATCGGAATTGGAGGATCAAGGCGAGAAATTATCAGACAATTTGAAAATGTGTCGCATAATAAGCAGCTTGGCGCCAAATTTCCAGAATTTTCGTACAGTTTGGTATAATATAAAGGAATGCCGTTCCATGGAAACGCTTTTGGCAAAGCTGCAGCTAGAAGAGGACCAAATGAAAAAGTCAGAGCGAGACACAACACAGCGTGCAGAAACGAAAGAATACGATGCAGCATTTAGTGTAAAATATACAGGCACAAAGAAGAAGAAAGCATCGTTGAATGAGCGAAAAGAAAACTCAACATGTCACCTATGTGGTCAAGTAGGCCATTGGAAACGGTTTTGTCCAAAGAACAAAGAACGGGGCAAATACAGTGACAACAACAATAAAGGTGGCAAATCGGCTGCATATGCAATAACGGACATTATTTTTTCAGCCGACTATGCTGATTCTTGGTTAGCAGATTCGGCGGCAATACGACATACAATATTTCGACGAGATTGGTTCACAAAATTTTCTTCAACCGGAGCACACAAAGGTGTGAAAATAGCAAATGATGAAACTTTGGACATTGAGGGAACAGGTAGTATCGAAATTGAGGCTTGGGTAAATGGTAAATGGGAATCAAGACTCATCGAAGATGTACGCTACGTTCCGAAAGCTAAAGTCAACCTGTTTTCTATTGTGCAATTAGCGAAGAAAGGTTTTGTGACCAAATTTACAAAGACTGGTTGCACCGTTGTCGACGAAAAGGATACAAGTTTATCTGCAATGGGGTACACGGACAGTAATAATTTAGTTCGAATGGCTTTTAGACATGCAAAAGTGGAGCTTCTGTACTTTTCATCTAGTACAAAGGTTTCAGAAAGTACTCTACAGCAGTGGCATCGCCGCTTGGGGCATGTGAACGTAGCAACGATCAAGACAATTTGCACAAAAGGTTTGGTAAGTGGCATCAAATTGACTAATCAAGATGTTTTCTTTCGCGAAGAATGCCAACTAGGTAAGATGCACCGAACCTCACACCCGTTAAGTGAAAAATGCAATTTAGCAAAGGGCGAATGTTTTCACGTTGATTTGTGTGGACCGATGGAGACAATGGGAATCGGTGGAGTTCGTCATTTTATGCTCATGAAGGATGAAGCCACTGGATTCAGATTTGTTTACCTACTAGAGCAGAAATCTGAAGTTATAGAGTACTTGGAGCAGTTTCTGTCTCAAGTTAAAAATGCATGGAACTGTCATGTGAAAAGAATACGCTGCGATAATGGTAAGGAGTTTATTAACAAAAACGTTTTTAGCTTGTTGGCAAAACATGGAATCATTTTGGACCGAATTGCACCCTACACCCCAGAACAAAATGGGTATATCGAACGTGATAACAGAACAGTCCAAGAATCGGCTCGGACTATGCTGATTTCAAGTGGTTTGAACAAATCACTCTGGCCTGAGGCAGTACGAACAGCTGTCTATATTCTCAATCGGACATCAACTGCTAAGGATTCCAAGCATACACCATACGAGCAATGGTTTGGAGAAAAGCCACAGCTGGGACACTTGAAAGTCTTTGGCACAACGGGATTTGTCCACATTCCAAAAGCTCTTAATCGCAAAAAGTGGGATGCAAAAGCAAAGAAGATCTACTTGGTTGGTTATGAGACCACACAGAAAAATTTTCGACTTTATGATCCAGTATTAAGGAAGATCATCATTAGTTGTGATGTTAAATTTAATGAGAACTTCGTTCGAAGTGAGTATGTCACGATTTTTCATGATGACAGTAGAAATGAGAGTCAAGACGAAACACCGAACGAAAGCTTTTCAAATGAAACTAAAGAAGACGAAACGAGCATGGTATCGGACCGAGATGAAAGCAACAGAAGCATTGAGGAGGACGAAACGAGAAGATGTTTACGTCCCAATCCCAAAAAGGTTATTCAATACGACGCTGAGCATGGCTACTTAGCTATGTTTGTTGAACCATCTACGTATGAAGAAGCTATACAATCAGAGCAGAGTACAGAATGGAAACGGGCCATTGAGGAGGAGCTTCAATCATTGTACGAAAACGAAACTTGGGACATTATCGACAAACCAAAGGACTGCACGAACGTTGTTGGTTGCAAGTGGGTGTTCAACCTCAAGACAACTCCTAATGAGAATCCCAGATATAAAGCGCCACTTGTGGCCAGGGGTTTTTCACAGAGCTCAGGAATCGATTACAACGAAACGTTTTCACCGGTCGTACGTTATGATTCAATCAGATGTGTTTTGGCATTAGCAGCTATTTACGATATGGAGATCGCACAGTTTGATGTCAAGACAGCCTTTTTGAATGGAACGCTAGACGAAACAATTTTCATGAAGGTTCCAGATGGAGTGAAGCACAAAAAGGGTCAAGTCTGTCGTCTTAAGAGAAGTCTTTATGGGTTAAAGCAGTCATCGCGCGCATGGAACCAGAGATTCGTTGTTTTCACTAAAGGTTGTGGCTTAGAGCAATCACAATCGGATCCTTGCATATTCTTTGGCAGCATCAATGGAGATAAGGTAATTCTTTTACTATACGTTGATGATGGATTGCTTCTATCTTGCAGTAAGACAGCAGTTGACATACTGATCCAGAAACTTCGCAGCACATTCCAAATAACGCTTGGCAAGGGCGATTTCTATGTTGGAGTGGAAATCAAACGAGACCGTACCTCAAAAACAATAAGCATTGGGCAAACGTCGTACATTGATAGAATAGTTCGCAGATTCAACATGGAGGACTCAAAATCGATTTCAACGCCAGCGGACATTGGTACATTTCTGACAAAGAAGAGTGGAAGTAAGGCGGAGATAGGGTTCCCGTATCGACAAGCCTGTGGTTCACTTATGTTTGCTGCGACAGTTTCAAGACCGGACATTTCATATGCAGTGGGAGAAGTTTGTCGATTCATGGAGAATCCTAGCCAGATGCACGTTAAGGCAGTTAAACGTATACTCCAATACCTGAACCAAGCAAAGCAACTGAGCATCACTTATGGTTCGGCAGACCCTAGATTGATTGGCTATACGGACGCCAATCACGCTAGAGACATTGAAACAAGTCGTTCAATCACAGGGTATGCTTTCATGATTGGAAATAGCATAGTTACATGGAAGAGTCAGCGGCAATCACACGTCACCTTGTCAACGACTGAATCAGAGTACGTCGCATTATGTGAAGGTACAAAAGAGGTAATTTGGCTTCGTTGACTTCTTGCTGAACTGGGATTTGGACAGAGCTTTGGTACAACGATGTTTTGCGACAATCAAAGTACAATACGTCTAGTCAAGAATCCCGAGTATCACCATCGAACAAAGCATATCAACAAAGCGATGCATTGTACACGAGAGAAATACCTGGAAGGGGACATCGAAGTTGAATACGTAAGAAGTGAAGATCAGCTGGCAGACGTATTCACAAAACCATTGTCAGCTATGAAGTTCAAGTCAAATATTTTTCGACTTGGCATGAACATGAATTAATTTTTGATACTTATTATGAAATTTATTAGTTTGAATTATTTAATTAATGGATTAATGTTGTAAATGTTTAAATGAGTGGGAGTATTGAAATATGCATTTATTTCAATAATAAGTTGAATCTTTGAACGCACTCCACTCAATATTATGCTTACGCACCCTTCTGGTGTTTTCACATTTTGAAAACTTATACTTTTTCTTTTGTTCAGTCTTCCCAATAAACTCAATCTTTCAACAGTAACAAATATTATGACCGCCTTTTTTCGAGAGTGGAACCACTGTGCACATGTAACATAGCTAATGAAACAATGCCAATGGCTCCATTGCGTGACAAGTCTCTTGGACGAGTGATTTGTCGAAATGGAGACTTCAATTGCCTGCCAAGATCGTGCGATCTGACACCATTTGAGTTTTTCCTTTAGGGAAAAAACATAAAAAAAACATATTATATAACATAAAAAATAATCTACATATGTATGTTTGTTTGTTTGTCTTTTATAGACTTGGAAACAACCCAACCGATCTTGGTAAAATTTTCAGAGTACGTTTTTCTTAATATTGAATACATCATAGCATCAGTGCTCAACAACTGGTGGAGACAGACAGACATACAGACATACCGATAGGTAGACAGATAGATAGGTAGCCAGAGACAGACAGACAGATAGACAGACATAAAGACAGCTGATGTTTTCTGTATACATATTTCCCCTGTATGGAATTTCCAAAACAAATACGTCGCTAAACAAGTACAACAAGTACTCACTTCAAAAAAAAATGAAATTGAAGTAAAAATATATGTATAGCAGCAGTGATTGCTTCCCACTACTTCCTTTCTATCATACCCGAATGACTACGTGCGCAGGAAACGTCGGGCGGGCACGGTGCGTCCTCGATAGAGTTCGGATCAGGAAATTGTGCTGGCCACCCTAAAACGTTAATATTTTGATCACTAAGGCAACAAAACACAATGCGGGAAGTGCGCTTCGGCTGGTTTCCATGCATAAAACGCCATACCAGTGACATATTGTCCGCAGCGAATAGGTCCATGCTGTCCGCGATAAAAGAGGTTTATCGACGCAATTGTCCATTTTTGCGGTAATCTTCAGAATCGGTTCCACCCTGTGCCAAGAAAACCAATTTACACCATCATATTTTCTCTACTGTTTTAATCATTTTAAAAGTGTATTTTATATTTGTGCTTTTGGACACCATCCGATCCACAACTCCGATTCATTTCTCAACAGTACATTTTTCCAACAAAAACATGGTTTCTGGATGCAAAGGCTTTTCTTGCCTTAAACTTTTTTTTTTGTCACGAGCAGAGTTTTCTTTGATATGCACTCTTTCAAGTTTTTTTCCCTGTAAGCGCCTTCTAATAGTTCCATTGGATAGACTAATGAAATGCTGACTCATAATATTTCCCTATATAGTTTAGGACCTTAAAAATGGGTGGGTTGCACTAACTCTGTAGATCAGGTTGTCCACTTTTGGAGTGATTTTCCTGGGCCTTGGAGCTCTTACAACATTTTTGACATTCCCATGCTCACGCGATGCGACGTAAGGCATTGTAAATGCACAGAAATATTTGAAAGCCGTTCGCCTTCAAATTGAAGATGAGCTGTCGTCCTCATCACCTGATTAACTGATATGAATATTTAATATACATACATCCTTTCAAATGAATTATTTTATAATAATTAAATATCAACAAAATATTAGAAAAACTGCGCACGAAGATTGTGTGCTATTTATGTGGTCAGGAAAAACACGCATTTTTACACTGATGGATAGAAAATTAGAATGAGAGTGGAAACTTTTCTTTTATAATATAGGGACGACACATAACTTTTTATAGTTACTTTCATTTGTACGTATGCTAATTTGGTGTTTTATCGACGTTGTGTTGAGAAACGGATCGTGTGCATCAATAAAAAAAGTAAAACATTAAGAAGAATCACTGTTTTATGGATGAGAGTTAAAAAACCTTTAAAGTGGGGTGTGCTACCTGAGAATCATTAATTTCAAATCAGAGATTTTTTTTATAATTCAGTGTAGCTACACTCAAAATCTGTAAAACGTACCTGCCATTGTACCCATTTGGAATTTAGTGCTTCTGCTGCAGGACACTCACAGTCCGGTAAATGGGCGAAATCATTAAACCAACTCATCCATGAGGTGCACTCAAGAAAGTCGATGGATATTCTACAAAACCAGAATTATTAGAGCAGGACTGAAAGCTGCCTGCGTGGTTATCGTCAATTTTTTTATCGGTGATTAAATATGCGAATATAAAGATTACAATACAATGATTATACGATGTGTACCTCTGCTACACCGAATAATATACACAATCGGATGATTCTAAACCAAACGATTCTTTTTCATGTCTGTGAAAACAAATCCAATATTTTTTTTTTTTTGTTTTACTGGGAAAAAGCTAAATTTCGATGGCACAGTTATTATTACCGCAAATATGTATGTAAGATACGTATGTATGTATTTGTTATTATTTTAAATTTGAAATTACATATGTGGTTGTGATGCATAAATAATCCGTATCATAAAATGCAAAGTCTGTTTCTGTTAGTTGCCAATTGAATCGAGAACCACTTGTCCGATTAACGTGTTTTTTTTATTTATTCATAGATATGTTCTCTGGCCAGTATATAAATAATCACAATATTCCTTTTGGGAGTTAAGATAATAGCCAAAAAACTGCATATCCGTGAGGAAAATTATGATTTTACAGCCCTAACTCAATAATGGCTTATCGGTTTGAAAACCCAAAAAAATAGGTTAAATTAGTAAGTTTGTCCCTGATTCCTGCGTTTTCCTGAAGCTGAGCAATGTTCAAAAAATTATTTAAAGCATCGCCCACAACTTTCCTTCAGTTAAGACCACTGCCAGCAGTTGTGGAGTAGTGGGTAACATTGCAATAGTATATGTATGTGTGAGTATTTGTGCGCGCTCTAACGTTGAACGCGAACCTGATGGATTGGAGTGGGACCTGGGGCTGGGACGTTTGTTATTATTGTGCTTGCTCATCTTTTTTTTTTCTTCGCACTCTTTTTGTTTTCGCATACAAAACGAATACACGAACAGTATGAGTGTGTGATGTAATAATATTCAGCTTAATGTTTTTTTTTTTTCTCTTTAATTTCTTATTGTAAGTAATGCAAGTTTAAAGGGGCATATGGAAGGGGAATAGCGGCTATACCATGGCTGTGTGATTTTCATAGTGCTGCAGCAAGTGTTCAAATTTTTTGAATGGGAATTTTGTTATCACGTATTCGTATGTGCATGTATGTATGTATGTATATGCGATGGCCCAACGGTAAGACGGGAGTAGACCATTTCGTTAGTTTTTGTGATTGCAATAAAATAATTTCTTTGAAAATGATAATTTCATTTACAGAGAGAAATGAATACAGTCGAACTTCCCTATAACGAACTTCTATACAACGAAACTCTCCCTATTACGAATTTTTTTCAAGTACGCAGGTTTTTCATTCTACTTTTAGTGTGTTTTGATCTCCTTGTAACGAATTTCCATACAACGAATTTTTCTCTACAACGAACAAAATTTGTAGCTGGAATTCGAACTCTCATGGGTTTTTGTCTCCATATAACGAATTTTTCAAATAATTTTCTGTTTCGCACATTAATAAAACTTTGTACCGAGAAAAAAGTAAGACATAATTAGGGGTTTCCCCAAAAGTTGAAATAACAACAGAATTATTTCATCAATTGACGTATTTTGAACCTTTCTGGCGATGAGGAGTAACGTACCGACTAATGTGTTTGAATCTCTAAATGTATTAGAAGATTTTGTTGAGGAAGAAAAATGGAAGAGTGTAATCCAAACAAAAATTACTGATTACTATCAATTAAAGTTGATAAAAAAAAAATTCCTAATTTCTGTATAACGAATTTTCTATATAACGAAGTGATTTTCTGGTCCCGTGCGGATTCGCCGTAGGGAGGTTTGACTGTATATGCAATCTCTATGTATAAAATAGTTCACTGACTGACTGACAGACAACACCCGCTGGACCTTAATGGCTGAAACTTGGACAGTACATTCCTTTAATGATAGACATCCCCTAAGAGAGAATTTTTTGAAATTCCATCTCAGTGGGTGAATTTAAGAAAAAAAAATCGGTTCTCATCTCCAATACAATTTCATTTGTCTTAACAGTGGCAGCGGGGGCGAAGCAAGGCGAGCACGGGTTAGCTAGTAATCGAAGACTCGTATAAGGCTGAACCCACCCTCAAGCGAGAATAAACAAGTGATAGAAAATCATATGATCTTTTGTTTATTTAAGAGTGAAAAACGGAACGCTTATAGGATCACTTTGTTGTCCGTCTGTCTATTGGTCCTCTTTTTGCACGAAGGGATGGGCAATTGGGCATACATAGTATGTATATTCATTTCAAATAAATATCAAGTATGTGTGTATGTATGTACTAAGAAACAGCCCCATGGTTCTGTAAAAAAAATCAACCTTCGAACTGTTACATTTGGCATCACTTTTATTTTATGTTGTTTACTTAACACAATGTATAATAAAGGTATTAGAGTGGCAACAATTTATTCTGCCCTGCTCGATTCTTCGGTCACAGTCCACTCGCATCTTGACACGAAACAGTGTAATTTTATGTGATCCAATAAAGTATTTTCAATTAAATTAAAACGGACAAAGACTTTCATTTTTCCTTGTTGGTCCCATTTCAGAACAAGCCCACGCTCGAACAAAGGCAATCTGTTTTTGGACACATCAAACAAACCCAAAGAATAAAACAAACGAAAACGAAAAGGTAATTACATGAAAAAAAAAAAAAATAAAGATTAAGAAAAAATTGTTGAAAACACGTGCAATTGATCATTCATTTCTGTAAATCAACTTTTAGTTGATTAATCTACACAAACAGCGGTACGCTGTTAGGGGAAGGTTGACCTAGCAGTGTAAGAGTACCATATGAATATACAGCTACATCAAATGAGTTCAGTCCAGCAGAAACTTGTTTTGGACTACGAGCTTAACCCCACAAAAAATTGTAAACCGTTATAATTTTTTTTCGACATGCCTATGTAGATTCAGTTTAATATTTTCTGCAGTAGTATGCGCTGGTTTCGCGCAATTTGGATTAATTTTCAGTATTTAATTTTGCTTCTAAAGTTTCTATGGGGTATCATACACCCCAGTGTGCAGTTCGCGTTAGTATTTCTTACAGTTTGTACACAGGGATTTTTAAAGGGGGGCAATCCGTTTAGAACGCTTTAAAATAGCTAATTTTTTAATAGTGTTTTTAAAGGTGATAAAATAATTGAATCATTTTGAAGTTGTAACATCATTTTATTCGAACTATGAAAATTTAAAAACAATTTTTTTTTTGTCACAAAATGGCGGCTCACTTCAATTTCCTCTTCAGGTATCTTTGACGCGAGGTCCAAAATTGCTGCATTTGTCAGCCTTTCCCTATTTATCATTTTACCAAAAAAACAATTATTTTCTATTTCTGACACATGCATGGGAAGGATAAACCTATAAAACCATAAAAAAGTTTAAAATTAAAAATTATGTACGCTATTAAATAAAATGTTCAGATTTTATACTGTTTTTTTGTTGGGTTGTAAATATCCTTTTTTAAAAACCAATAATCACAGTAATATATGATATTAACTATATTACTGATATTATTTACCTTCACAATAAAAAAAAATTAGTAAAAAAGGACACATTTTACGTTACACATTGAATAGTTCATTTGTTATAAACAATTATCTGATGATTTTTAAGGCAAATTTATCACTTTTCACTTTGAAAGTGCGCCATTTGGCCAAAAATTAATATATCGAAAAAATCCTACGTACTTCTTTCTATAGCTAGACAATGTATTTTCAATATTCAAAATTTTAAGTAAATCGGTTTTAAATTGTCTGAGTTATGTTTCCTGCCGTGGACCCTTAAAAAACGGAGACGTCATTCATTGAAAAAAACGCTGCACAGCCGCCATTTTGAAATTAATCGCTTTGTATACCGTCATTGATATGTGTAATAAATACTCATTATTAAAATCTCGATTTCTTTTCAGATGAAGGGACCGTTGTAGCAACGTTCGCAGACGACACGGCTATCCTCGTAACGGATGAGTCAGTCGAATCATCAACGGGAAAACTCCAACGAGCTTTGAACAAAGTATTTGAATGGACAAAAACCTGGCGAATAGTCTTCAATGAGATAAAATCAACGCATGTAAATTTCACGTTAAGAAAGATAAACAACTTACCTATATATATTAACTCGGTGCAAATACCGTACGCAAACGAGTCAAAATATCTAGGAATGACCCTAGACGCAAAACTTAAGTGGAAACCACACATTAAAAAGAAGCGCGAAGAGGTCGAAATCAGATTTAGAGAAATGTATTGGTTACTCGGGAGATACTCGAAGCTAAGCACATACAACAAACTGCTTCTGTATAAGCAAGTGCTAAGACCGTCTTGGACATATGGTATACAACTTTGGGGTTGTACCAAACCAAGCAATATGGCTCTTCTGCAAGCATTTCAAAACAAAATACTAAGAGCAATCGTGAATGCTCCTTGGTATATAAGGGGAATAGTGATATTCACAGAGATCTAGGAATTGCTACCGTCAGGGACGAGGGGTGAGGTTTAGCCCGTAGGCATATACTGACTAGCACTGATGGCATTGTCAGATATATGAATCGGGCATAACCAATGGTACGGACCATTGGTATCTTTTGAAGATTCCTGCACCTCCAGGCGCAATCAAAAAAAAAAAAATTTCTTTTGTGGTATTTCTGAAAAAAAAAATCATAAAAAAGTCAATTTTTTCGACCTCTAGGGTGGCCTAACCCCTTAAAAATTGTTCGGTTTCACAGTGCTCGATTAAACTCAAAGTAGAGTTTAACTCGTCGTTTAAGTTAAACGCCTCCAGTCCGTTTAAACTTTCCTGAAAATATATATTTTGACAGCTGTCAGAATAGGAAAAAATAATTTACATTACTTTCTAGGTTCAATATCAAATTTTTATTGACATTACACTTCTATGACAGTGGTCATTATTGCGGAGGACGTTTGTGGTATTTCAATTTTTAGTTCTGCCAACTTTTGTTCCAACATAACTTCCAAAACTTAGTTTTATTAAATTTTGTTTAGTTTAGACTGTGAAACCGAACGAGTTAAACTGGAGTTTAAACTCTCGTTAAGCTTTAGTTGATCTTCATTTTAAACTCTCACTGTGAAACTGGGCAAAAGAGCAACTATTTGCTTCAAAAAAATATAACAATAAACCCTCTAAAGTCTAAAAGCTCTCCGATGCTTTTGCTGCTCTATCCAGATAGGTCTGTATACATCAAAATGAAAAAGGACATCTTGTATGATATAACGAGTAAAGCCTAACGCAACTTAAAAAGATTTATATTTGATCAATTATGTCAGATGTATGTCAGTGTGAATGCATCTTGTGTCCCAATTGCGAGGTGTGAATTTATTGCATTAGATGTGGGCAAATCAAAACTCCTTATTCTGAGAGATAAACCGAGCGCTGGGTAGATGTATTGAAAGGTCAGAGTTTTTCTCCACTCGGACAAACTTCAAGAGTTATTTTGAACTCACTGGTTTAGTTCAAATATGTATATATATTTACGATCTCATTGAAAAGAAATGTCAATTATTCTTAAAATACAAATAGGTGCCTTTAATTTGTAGCGAAAGCTCGAACATACGATTCACAATTCACAGGAAAAATATCATTAAGCGGAAAAAACATAGTTTTTTTTTTTTTTATAATCTACACATGCTTAAGGGGATATGAATACCCTTATAATGCTTTCACACAGCGCGAGCACATGAAGAACAAGAACGAGAGGCAGACAGCTCGACGTAGTGATAGGAAACTCAGATGTTAGGTTTCAACGAACTCTATGGGTGGTGTCCAGGATAACTGGAAAGTTGTGAATGATGTTTCAGAAAGAATTTTGTTGCTATTCATTCAGTTTCTCTTATTGGCCTTATAAATCCATGTGTTCTTTATGACGCATGCCAACGAATAGCTTCATTTTACTTTTATTTAGACCGGTATCATGCAGCAGCTGTTCAACCGTCAAGAAAAAAAAAATTAAAAATTGCAGTGTACCAATTTCCTGAAAGATAATTCCTGTGGAAAATTAAAAGTATGACAACCGATGAAAGCCCATTGTTCGTAAAGGAGTTAAACTTACTTTTCAGAATTCTTATGCAATTTAACTTCAAATGCAGTTAAACTAATTCGTGAAATGTTTTAGGTACCTATGAAAAATATTTTCAACAACGTTTTCAAATGTAAACTTGCCTTATATGTAATAGGTCCTTAGGGTGCACTAAATACCAACTTTGACTTTAATTTTAAGTTCACTTCAGATTTGAAAACCACTATAATCTTATTTTATAGTTTACGCTAGTAGCAATGATATTTTTTTTGAAAACTCAAAAGTAATGGAAGCCAACGAATGAAACTTAAAATGTTTGCACAAGTGGAAACTACCAACTTAATTAAATATCTGACACTGACAATGCACACATGGTTTCTAGTGAATTCATTTGAACAACGAGTATATTTCAAACTTACACTTACCATATGGCGAACGGAAATTTGGAATTTAGCATCTACATTTCTCTCTAAATGGTTCGTTTCCTTTTTGCTAACAAGTTAACCAACCATGCAGGATAATAAGACAGATATCATTTCGTTATTAAAAAGGGACGCCTTCCAGATGTGGGTGTTTTCTTTTCGGTGTTCAAATTCCTTCCCCACCGACTAAGGATATAAACATTTTCTACTCTGGTTGACTTTTCACAAATTCTCACATCAACTTTCAACCTCTTTTCCAGTTGAAATTTTCACCATTCCACACTGTAAATGCCTCCGATAGCGATATGAAACGTGGTGTTTGTATCTACACATATAGACATACGTACACACTACGTATGCGTATGAATTTGTAGGTTTATTTGGGAAAATTTGATTTTGACTATTCACTAAGTGAAAGTGCTTGACATTGTTGGTTCACGTCTTCGTATATAACTCGCGTGTAACACTTTATAAAAAAAATTAAATTTCGTTCACGACACTTACATCTCTCAACGATTCGCGAATTGAAAATTCCGTCGAAAGCATAACGTATTCTGCCGCGGCACCGGTCGCGCCAAACAATGAAAGAACGAAAAAAAAAGAAAAACCAACTCTGAATAAATACCTGAAAAAGTTTTCCGAAAATGTGTACGTATGTACGTATTTACATATGCATACATATAATACACAGTGATGGTTGGAGAAAAGAAAGCGATGCATTCCGCATAACGTACTCGCCCAAGTGATTGGAAAAAATCCTTCCGGGCTGGCTCCGTGAAATGAATTATTTCGCCAGAAATGTTTATTGCGACATAATGGAGAAATGACACTGGATCACAAGTTGCAAAAAAAAAAAAAACAAAATTATACTTTATACAAAAATGAATCTTACATCACGTAACTTGGGGACGAGTAAGTGTGTTTATTCACGTTATTTATGTTAACTTTCAAACGCCGCTAGAAATATTCGAAGCGTATAGCATTTTACATAGATGGAAATTTGTTTACATAAATGCACAACGTGTCCAAGCACCGCACATGCAGTATTCAATTTGGATTTGGAAGAAACAAATAAATCACAAGATTTTATCTGCCAACGAACGACGCGACGCGACGCGACGAATAAACCGATAAAGGTATTGGACAAGAGGTGGCGGTACATTTCGGGGTAAACCAAACCGGGGCCTACTTCCCACAACCATTTGTGTGTGCGTGTTATATTTATGCACGAATGGAAGGAACCTGCAGTTTTTGGCCGACTCCGAACGGCGAGTTGAGAAGCTACTCGTGACAAATGATACCTACTCTTTGAATGCTTGTCAGATATTCGAAAGAGGTGGCACCGTGAAAAAAAGTTTAGCTGGACTTGAACCCGGGCAGCATTAGTCAGTAGTCCAACGCACTAACCACTACACCACGGTGCTCACTAGTACTACTAGTAGAAGCTAATATTTGAAGTATTTACTAGATTTGGTATGCATAAAATAAGCTTTAACTTGCTAGCAAATACATATATAAATACTGGATTCATTTAAGTAAATACTACCAGTTTATCCAAAATTGGCAGTAAATACTTATTTTGTATTATTTCTCAATCGTTATTGTAAAAAATTTGTTTTGAAAGATATACCGGTAGCTGTTAGCATAACTTACTATTTCTCTAATTTTTGTTTAATAAACAATCTCATAGGGCTAATTATTTCGTAAGGAGTTCTTAAAGGAAACAGCCATGATAAGCTAAGCTTCTTTCACTTGTCAAATGGTATTTGTGCTAATTTCAAAAGAACATACCGTATGATTTAGTCACAATAACTGTCCATTTAAAGGGTAAAGTCCGCTGCAGCGCCAACTTTAAGTCTTGGATCTCCAATATATCTTAAAAAGATCCTCATCTTTTTTTAATGTAAAACTGTCCCTCTTCTTATTTCAGTTAAAATATCTCAAAATGTATTATTTTTTGAAACACTTTCGATTAAAAACATAAGCTTATTGTTTACCAATCAAGATCAAGCATTTACTTAACATGTTTGCGGACAAGACGGCATATTATGCCACCGACAGTTGAGGAAACTAACGGGTCAAAGAATTTTAGGTATGTTGGGACAAGACGGGATACCCCGACGAGAAGTACAGTATACAGTAAAACCCACTGATGGGACCGACTCTTTCCTGTCCCGATTAGGAGGTGTTGTTATAGAAGTTTGTATAAAAAATATAGAAAAACACAACTACTTAAGAAAAAACTGCTATTTTCAATTAAAACAAATCATACCTTATCGAAATAAAACAAAATTTATTTTATGAAAAGTTATAAAAATCTATGTAGTAGTATCTCATTACGCTAAATTCAACGCGTATGCATACGAAAAAGTTTAAAAAATGTATTGTATCCACACAAAAACAACTGCAACTGTCCGGTACCAATATCTAATATTCAATGAAAATAAATAAAACCTTGCTCTGTTGTTTTTTTGCCTTCGATATAGTACTCTTCTGTAAAGATATAACGGTTTGAAATTTGTAGAATGAGATGCAGCTGTGAACATTTAGTTGATGTAATTTTACTGTCCCGATTAGAGAAGTCATATTTCCTGACTTTTTTAATAAAATGTCCCAATTCGAAGGTTTGGCTCAATTATGAAGGTTCTAGGAAAGTTAAATTGAGTGTCCCAATTAAGAGGTGTCCCGATTTCAGTGTCCCGATTACAGAGGGTATAGTGTATGAAAACTTTTAGGGTTGGCAAATCGGTTGTCCCGATTGGGAGGTCGTCCCGATTACGGAGTGTCCCAATTAGGAGGTTTTACTGTACTTCCATATTCCAGCATTATTTGTCCTACCGAAGACAAATTTTCACTTCACTGTGACCTGCGGAATCATTTTTAACTTTATACAAAATTTGCACAAAAGAATTTAAAATATCTACCAAAATGCCGGAGGCATGCGTGTGGCATTCTAGCATTTCCCAACGAAAATGGTGTGTCCGCGAACGTGTTAACCACTGTTTTTCTTCTCAAAACAGTAAAGCATTTTAAAATTGTAATTTCAAAAAGAAAAAAAACGAAAATAACTGTTCAGCTATTTTAGACATCACCCATAAAGTAAGTTGAAACTAACATCCAAATGTTCTTGTCACTGGATCTGTCGTCTCTCTTGCTGTTTGTAATACTATAGGGGTATTCATAACCCTTTTTGCGTGTGAGTTATAAACAAATCGGTGTTCTAGTTAATTAGGACAAAACCTAGAATGGCACAAATTGTCGCTTCAACTCTGGGATAATTAAGTTTACCTATCTCAAATGATTTAGTGGAGCCTACGAACTTTTAGAAAAACGTGAAATAGACGCGCTATACACTCAGCCGCGTTCTTAATATTTATCCAATTTCTCATAGTGAATAATATTACTGATTATAAGTTTGTAAAGTGAATATAGAGGTGGGCGTGGGCTGTTTTCGTTTTTTTTTTTTGTTAACGAAACGAAACAGTTATTTAAACAAAATAAAGCTAGTTTTAAAACTATGGAACCTGTTAGGGTACATCAACGATCGTCGTCATCAAGAAATTACTTAAAATATATTGATAAAACTATGTTGATAAAACCATGTTATATTTCAATGCGATTAAAAAACCGCTTGCAGAAAACCATGTTGAACGCACCGTGACATGGTAGCCCCCTTAAGTTGTCTGAAAGCGCGAAATATTTAGGCCTCATACTGGACAGAAAAGCTTAACTGGAAGCTGAATATTAAAGAAAGGCTAAGAAAGGAATCCGTCGCTTTCTACACCCGCAGTAGATTCTTCGAAAAAAAAAAAAAAAAAATAAATAAATAAAATAGAAGCAAATAACGCTATGGATGAACTGTTCGATAGTAAGACCCATACTGACATACGTAGGATTAGTTTGGTGGCACGGTGCTGCCAAAACAACTAACCTCAAGGATATGCCCAAAATTCAGAGAATAGCATGCACTGGAACGCCCGGTGCGATGAGAACAACGCCAACAGCGGGACTGGAAGCAATTCTTAACTTTCTGCCTTTGGATATGCCTGAGACTGCCCTCAGGCTAAGCCAGTCAAAAGATTGGAGGTCAAATGCATACGGACACGCCAAAATACTTGGCAACTACCTTAATGTTGACATCAACTCAGACTACATTGTCCCGTACTTGAATTTTGAAAAACCATTCACGTGGGATTTTCCATGCAGAGAGCAGTGGGAGAGAAATGAAATACCACAGACCGCTAAGTGCATCTATATTCTATACCGATGGGTCAAAGATGGCCATAGGTATTGGAGCGGGTTGCTTCTCTGAAGAACTAGGAATAAGCAGCTCAATTCGACTTTCAGATCACAGCAGTGTTTTCCAAGCTAAAGTTCTAGCAATAAAGCGCGACGATATCAATATTTACATTGACAGCCAGGCGGCTATAAAAGCGATAGCTGCTACGCAAATAATGTCGAAGCTTGTAAAGTATTGCCGCGAAGAGCTGAAGGTTCTCGGTTCGCAGCACAATGTAAAACTCTGCTGGGTCCCTGGTCACAGCGGGATATCGGGCAACGAACCCGCAGACGAACTGGCTAGAAAAGGCTCAGCCCTAGATAGAGAATAGGCAGACGGGACGGTCAAACCACCACTCTGCAACCTTCGGGCCAAGATTGAACAAAAATCAGTAATTAAAGCGAACAACAGTTGGAGATCGCTAGACACCTGTGTAATATCAAGAGGACTATGGCCATAGTATGACAAAACAAGAACTAGAAAACTCCTACACTATGGGTATCACAATGGGTCCACATGGATCTAAGTGTGATGAGGATACACACATCCTCATCAGCCCGAAAACCTAACCTAACCTATGTTGTATTTCATATCATAATAAATTTAATTGTTTTGTATTTAATAATTTACATAAAAATAACGAGTTAATTCAAATCTGGGGCTTCTTTTATACCATTCGCCAAATTTAAATCTTTTGAATCCATCTTAGAATTGAAAAATGTAAAATAACGTAACGTTTCTCGCATTTAATTCTTGTCTAAATAGTCGCATCCAAAAAAAAATAATCTTCTTCTTGAATCGCAACCCTTAGGAGAAAAACTGTTCGTTTTATTTCGTCGTTTTTCGCATGTTGTCGGTCAACTCATAACTCGTCCAATCGTTTGAAGTCGTTGAAGTTGATTTACCATTCGCTTTTCTCGCAACCGTTGAAAGACATAGTTTAAGGCATCAACCAGGATTCTTCTATCCTTCTCGTAGGAAAAAATAGATATCCCATGGTTGACGGTCGTATAGTCTGACCGTACATTTTGGCGCGAGTTTGACTCGCACTTGTCCGGTTTTTTACAATACATATGGTGGATAGTCAAAGAACTTTTTTCGACTAATTCAGCAATTTTTCGAGCTGGTTTTCCTTCTTATTCAGTTTAACTTTTAATTGCATGATTTCAAAAATGGTTTGCTTTCCACTTTTAGCCATAACTGATAATTCACGTGTAATAAATAAAATCTTTTATACTGAATCTCCCAACAAAAAAATTCCCTGATACTTTTTAGAATCAACTCTTCAGTCCCGCGATTTTAAAGTCGTTTCTTAGCTATCGATCCAAAAAAAACTGAAATCAATTCCAGAATTTATAGCTTTTAATTAATTTGTGAATAACACTTACAATGAACATTCTACGGAACTCTGACATGTGCGTGCTCAACACGCTGTTAGCCAATTTTTTTTATTTCCGTAATGGCAATTATTCTAGCGCCACAAAGCCAAACAAATATGTATTTATTTATTTGTCAATATTGTAGACAACTATGCGCATTGGTGTACCGCATGAATTCAATTCCAAATTAAACTTTCAACCATGGAACTCAATTCACCTTCTACGCAGTTCCTTTTTGTTTGCATAAATAAAACAACTCGTTTGTATTTGGAAAGGTATACGTACACCTTACTCGTTATAGCACCCACCACTGGCACCCACTCAAATAACACGTTAATTGTAATTAATTGCGCCTATCCAATACACATGAACGCGTAAATATCAATTCAGTGTTATTGTTTATATGCGTATTCCCCTAATGAAAAATTAATTGCTCTATTCCCATGTTAAGGGATGAAATGCAAGTGGCATTGGACTGGTGAAAAAATTCACAACTTTCACGTTTTTAGCTCAAGTGCAAGTGCATTCAACATTAGAATTGTATAAGTAGTTTACGTTAGAGCTATTTATAAATTCAATTTTTTTGTAAACATCAAATTGAAAAGCATTCCACGTAGATATTCGTCTGTTTTTCTTTTTCTTTGTGCTGTCTACACTGATTAGCAGACAATTTGTACTGTGTATAGTGAGAATGTGAATAGTGAATAAATACTGTTTTCCTTCTGGTTCATATCATGTCACATGGCTTAATATGAAACAACGAAAACGAAAAGAAAAAAATGTAAAAAACAACTTTTTTAATTTAACGAAACACAATGGTTTCTAGCAGGGTACTTAGTAAATTCGAAAATTATCCCGGAAAAAGCCGCGAGACTAGAGGAAGAAAAACCTCATTAATTCACAGTAATTTGTAATTTACTCTTTTTTAGGACAAAATACTCTTTCGTTTACATAGATTTACTAAATCATTGTTAAATATACTCCTTTTTTTAAAAATTAATAAAATTGTAAAAAAAAACGATCTTTCTTTTGCTCTTTGTCGATCGCCCTTTCTCCAAAAAACAATAGGTGATGTAAACAAATATAAGAAAACACACATTTATACAAAATATTTAAAACTTACATATTAATATTATATATATATATTATTTATTATTTATTATTTATAAAATATCATATATTATTTATTATTTATTATTTATTATTTACTAGCTGACCCGTGCTCGCCTTGCTTCGCCTTCCAGCAACTTTGAATAGAAAGCAAAATATTTTCTTTTAATGTATTGCTATATGTATACAGTGTACTCTCTCCTTACGGACACCTCTCATAACCGGACACCTCTCATAACCGGACACCTCTTAAAACCAGATAGATTTCAAAGAACGGAAATAAATACACGATTTTCCATATAAAAAATTCTCCCATAACCGGACTCTCTCATAACCGCACACGGACACCAATTTTCGTAACCGCAATAGAATGTCGCTCTCTCTCTTAAATGGACAAATTGACAAATACTTTATTTTGTTTTTGTTTTGTTCTCCTCTTCTTTACACTTTGCAAAGAAACGAAACAAAAATGTAAGCTATGGAGTGTGCCTTTGCTTTACTATCACGTTCACGGACACTTGATTTTCTGTGGTGAACGCTAGAATTACACACGCATGTTTCCGACATTTTGAGAGATATTTTATATTATATATTGTGCGAATTTTGTATAAAGATTAAAATGATTCCGCTGGTCACAGTGAAGTGAAAATTTGTCTCTGATAGGACAAATAATGCCGGAATATGGAAGCATCCTGTATTTCTCGTCAGGGTATCCCGTCTTGTCCTAACATACCTTAAATTGTCATGGCCCCGCTAATTTTCTCAACCATTGACGGCATATGCTGTTTTGTCCGCAAACGTGTTATTCAACAACTATGTAGGTATGTGCATTTATAAATCCTATTGCATTTTTTAAATAGGTTTGTATTTTAAATGTATGAGCCAGAAATATGTATTTTTCGGTAATTTGTGTTTATCACATAAAAATTAATTCGTTTATAAAATTAAATTAATACAACATGTCTATTGTGTTACTTTTTTTTTAAAAAATGTCAATTTATTTTTTTCTCCCATAACTGGATACCTCTTCTAACCGGACAAATTTCTCGGTACCGTCAGTGTCCGGTTATGAGACAGTTCACTGTATATGTATAAAGGGTGTCCCAAAGTTCACGCAGGAAGTAATTTTGATATAACACACCGGTTCTTATTTTTTTTATCGATTCATAAGTAAGTAAAGGAACCCTCTTGTTGAAACCACATGTCATCCATATCCATATCTTGCAATTTAGGCACAAAAAACTGGATTATCATGTCGCGATAGCTAGCACCATTAACTGTTACTGTCTCACCAGCCGCATTTTCAAAGACAAATGGTCCGACAATGCGTCCAGCCCAAAATGTGCACCATGCAGTGACATTTTGTGGATGCATTTGTTTCTTAACAATCACTCCTGGATTTTCTGAATCCCAAATACGACAATTTCGATGGTTAACAAAGCCATCAAGATAAAAATTCGCCTCATCGCTGAAGATGATTTTGTTTGAAAAATCTATCGTTGACCTAAGCCCCCGGCCACTCTCCGTCATATCCACGCACGGCACGCGTTTGGTAGTGTGATGAATGACCTTTAATTCTATGAATTATGTATTTTCATTTGTCATTATCTTCTTAAAAAAGTACATTCACAGAAGTGACCTTAAAACTCCCACGGGACTGGTCACAGGGATTACAATCAATATCACATTGGCTTCCAAATGCAGATCAATAGCGGAGTGGTACTGAGGTAGGTTAAGCATCATTTTTCAAAAGGAGTTGTTGTACGCACGCCGGGGTAGGTTTCTGAAATAAAAGGTGAAATTTGTATGTAAGGGGTAATCTCTGAAACTATCTACTGAACCGATTCCAGAACTTTTCCGAACGCGGCTCATATAATAACTTGCCAAAGTTTCATGGCAATCAGATGAACGATGCACGAACGGAGAAAAGACGAACAAACAAACTTTAATTTGCACATATTAGATTGGCTCCCTTATAACTCAGTTGTGCAAAAAGTTTTTTTTTGTCCTTAATATAAATTTAAAGTAATTGTACTATGTGCTTAGTCTTTCTCTCTTCAAAACATACTTTATGTCCAAGTCTGAGCTCAATCGGCTAAGTAGTTCGGAAATCGGAATTTATCGAAAAAACACAATCAAACAGAAATTCATTTTTATATGCACATGTATGAATAAAGATTATGTATAACCTTCACCAGTATGCACACCCACACAGCAACTCCCTAAAGTTTCATCAGCCATCATTATCGGATAAACGATGAAAATGATCGCCAGACCGAACACACAAAAACAAAACACGATTCACTGCCCGAACAAAATGGCGAAGCTGTAGTGGAAGTAGGCAGCGCTGTCAAAGTTAAAATACATGTAAACCCTATAGCGCGAACACAATTCGAAGCTGATGCTGTAGTATGAATTGTATGGTGAAGCGCAAAGCTCAGCCAACTTCAAATTTCTACTTCCACTACAGCTTCACCATTGTGTTCGGCCAGTTACTCAGCATCAGCATACTGCAAGAGCAAAAGCGAAGAGAAAAGCTTACATACTCGTAATGCAACAACGTGATCCTCTCCCAGCAGGTTGACGGACAATTTCAATGGTTTTCTGTGCTTTTTAATTAAAACCATTAACAATCACATTATTTATGTCTATTTCGCAGCTTCTAGGTAACGTAGGAAGATGATTTATACCTTATAATCTTTGGCAAGAAATGCTGAAATCAACCAAATTAATTTCATTGAAATAGGTGCACGCGTTATCACGTAAAGTGCATGGAAGTGTTTAAATTGTAAGCATACAAATAAAAAAAAATAATTTTTGTGCATAATAAAAAGTATAAAGCACGATAATATATATGCAATCCATTACAGAGGAACTCAACAAATATTTTAGCGAAGGTTTTATCAAAATCCGTTCAGTAGTTCCCGAGATTAGCCAGAACATACAAATAATATTTAACAAGGAAAAAAAACATATTTGACCTTTTTCTTATTCTTTTTATTTTTACTTGATTTTATTCGAAATTTTTATTTTTTATTTTTTACTTCAATTTATAATTCACAATTTAAATGGTCTAAATAGATCTGCGACCAAAACTGGAGTGCCATCAGAAAATACTTACTAACTAACTTACACGCTATCTAAACCTAGCAGTTGTTATTGTTTCCAAAAAGAAAACGGTAACGCGCCTTTGATGTTCTTATCGTCGCCGAAACCCGCAATTTTGTCGAAGAGACGTTTCGATCTTAAACATGTTTACTTGCTTTTGCATTGGGCTCCCGTTGGAACAGAGACCAAAAAAATGGCTTGGGCTCTAAAAAAAACATGTAAACGTGTTTACATGCTCGTATGCCTGGATCAGGGATATTGCAGATATTTGCATCCGCATCCGCAATCGCGGAGCATCCGGGCCGTCCTTCTATAGAAGAACAATGGCATAACGTGACGAAATAGAAACTTTGACCACAGGAAGTGACGACAGACGCTAACGTCCACTACAGAGCATGACTTAGGTTGTGACTGGGGGTCAAGCTAAGGGGCTATCACTACGAACATCGGCCAAAGAGGTAGCCATGGTTGTCGTTCGAAATTAAGGGTGGGTTGCCAAGACCTGTGCCAATGACACCTGTGCCAATGACACCTGTGTCAATGAAACATCACTCGGGTTCTTGACGAAAATTTACCATGGAGAGACAGAGGAAACGAAGAATCTTGACCTAGGGGTAGTCGCAGGTAGATGTAAGTTAGATTAGGTTTAGTTTAGGGTTTATTTATAAGATTTAGGTTTAGTTTAGGTAAAGTTAGACTAGCTAGGTTTAGTTTCGAGTTTCCGTTCCTCTCTTTCTCTATGGTATAGGCATAGGTTCTTGGACTATTCATTTCTTTCGCTCTCTCTTCTTTCCTATCTTTAGGGTCCGTCCAATATCTCTCTCTCTTTTGTTTTGTAATGGCACGAGATTTTTGTGTATGACCAGGTGGTGTATGGTGGGGTTGGAAAGAACTACCCCCGTCCGACGAGCTTTAGCAGAGCAACCGTGAGCATGCCGCCGCCCTCCACACCTACATATAAGCTGCCCATGTGGCCTCATCCTGCCTCATAATAATGTGGCATGACATAAATTTCTGCTGTCCGGGTTTAGTCCCGCAAACACCAAAAATATTTTTCACGGTGTCACTTCTTCTGAATGTCTGACATGCATTCAAGAGTTTCATTTGTCATGAGGAGCTCCTCACCTTGCCATTCAAAAAGTTCTTCCATTCCTGCAAAAAAAATAGCATGCAGACAGAAATGGTCCCCCCACCGCACAGTTTAACCACCTTACTGTAAGTTAGTTAAGAATGACACTACATTTTGTTTTTATTTTCAGTACATTGAAAATTAAACTATAGCAGTAAGGAAAATGTTAAATATAAGATTCCATGAGGCGTGAGTGCGAACAGAAAAAATTTGCTTAAATGTCAAAATAAAAAATGCATTGAAAATGTACTTCAAATCGCATTTTTCAGAGACTGGCAAAATTTTTTGACATTTTCGCATTTTTCATTGACAGATTATTATTTCGGTAGTAAATTAGTAAATGGGTTTAGCGGCAAACGAGCGCAAAACAAAGTATACTAGTGTACTGGTGCGAGGAATCTCGCATGTAGAAACCCTATACCCGTAAGTATAGGTAATAATGTTTTTTTCGTAATAACTTTACTTGTATGGGTTTTTTCAAAAGTGTTTATATTGATGAACAAAGTTCAGGTGACGAGCTTTCGATCAGTGTATGAATCATTATAATCGGTGCAGGAATAAACACTCAGGAGGAATCACAAGCTCTTGCGCTAGCGATTTAAATATAATGATGCTGTCAACGAAGAGGGATTCTTAACATCGACGGATTGGACACAACGTCACAATGGACAGTTATAACTTTGAGGTAGTAAAGGATTTTGTCTGCTATAACTTCAAAAAATTACATCTCGTCGGAAATCAAACGAAGGATTATTCTTGCCAATCGCTGTTTGGTTGGGCTAAGAAGGCAATCAACCACGAACTAGGTATACGAGCTGTTTTTCAAAACACTAGCCGTTAACAAAAAAAAAAAAGAAAAACAAAAACAATGCACTTTTTTACACTTAGACGAACGCACTATTTTTTATCTATCAGTACAGTAGCTACTGTGTACACACAATCGAAACGAAATCGTATGTGTTGTGTATGTTTTGGATATGTTTGTCTTTCAATATGCATTTGTAAATCAAGCAAAAATAAAGATAAAAGTGACCGGATACTGGAGCATCTACCCTAATTACTTTTATTAATTAGCTTAAAATTGTTTTTCTTTCATTTGTTTACATAACTTAATATACATTTACTTTTTCTTAAAAAAAAAAAATAGAATAAATAAAAAAAAATAGTTTTGCTTGGCTGAACCCAATTTATCATATTTAATACCACCCTTTTTTCGGAAACCCTCCACCCCACTCTTTTTTTATGTTGAACTTTACTCCAAGGGAAGCCCTATGAGTGAACTTAAGTAACATCAAACACATATGTAGTCATTTTGGAACATAGCATGGGTCTGAGGAGGATATTTATGTAATTTAATTATACATAACTAATATTTGTTGGTAGTTTTGTATTATTTCCCATAATGTGGACACCATAAAAATGTAATCAAGGAAAGAGCTTCAGCAGATGTGATCCAGCCTCAAACGCACTAAAAACATATGTAATTATAAATGTATAGGTATACGTAGATATATGTACGGGGATGTATACCTAATATGTATGCACACATACTTATTCTCTTTCTGTTTGCCATTAAAAGAATTCAGTTTCATACTCCCTCAATGATAAATCACTTAGCATTTCGTCGTCACAAGGAATTCTTCGATGAAATACCATTAAATACTCATATCGGTTTTCGGTCATTAAATCACCAACCTCTCCAAAAATAGGACTCTATGAATATGGTATTCCATTAAACTGGTGCGGGTGGGTGATGGCCTTGAAACAGAAACCCAGTTAAAATGCGAAAAATATCAAATATCCTATAGCATTTTTTTTGGTTGTAAATTTTCCTATAGTAATCATTGCGGATAAGTTATTCATAAAATTTATTAACTTCGCTTTCACAAAATTGGCTGTTGTCAAGCCATTTAATTTTATTTTCGGACATAATACATATATAGATCACTTCCCTCCCAATTTATATCCCCAGAGTTTAAGCCGGAAAGGCCAAAGGACAGACGAACACGACGGCTGTAGAGCGTAGTCCTTCAGTGTCGTGTAATTCTGAAATAAATTACTTTAAATTGTTGATTAATGAGAAAAGTTCTAGCAAGAGTGCCACCAAGCGAAACGTCGATTAGATGCTCGCTATAACATGTTAAATAACCACATTTCTTTTTCGCTATCGGAATTTTTTATTTTTTTTTTATTTATTAGGACGTCTGACATTGTTCTACAAATTAGAGATTAAGTTTCTTACTTGATAAATGTGCTTCACCTAATAGGAACTCGAAGCTCGGAGTGATTGAGAAATGATGACTATTTGGTAATTGATTCGGATGCATTTGTCGTCGATTCTATTTTATATACCAGAAAAGATTGTTGTTTTTCCAGTTATTATTTAAGAACAAAGTACGACGCATTGAGAAATGCAGAATGTCTGAATGCCAGAATAGGAAAATGTGTTCAGGTTGTGAAACTAAGGTTCATGCCATCTGTGACTTTCTATTTGCTTTTCAATCTTACGTCGAAATTGCTTCCCTTTATGTGCGCAGACTGCGTTTGTAAAAGTTGATTACTTTTTATGTAGCACTTGCTTGGCTTCGCTCTTTTGATATTGATTTGTGTGCTTGTGTAAAAAAAAAGTAGAATTGCAATATATTTGGCACACATCAATAATAAGCCATCAAAAATTGAAGCCTACATACACCTATAATGCAAGGATAGTGTTTCAAATAAAATACAGTGGACTCTCGTTAACTTGAACACGTACAAAACCAGGGCCGTTCATGTTATTGAATTGTTCAAGTTACTGGATCAAAACAAAAAAAATATCCTTTTTTAAACATATTTAGTTCAATGTTGTTTTTATTATTAAACTAGTGGTTACCCGGTGGGCTTCGCTACACCGATTGAAAATAGTGTTTATGTCATAAATGTAATGACATTTTTTTGAGTGACTTTTTGTGAATAGTATGAATAGAAATGAATGGAGAATTAAATACCGACAACTCTAATTGGATTTAAGAAAACTATCCAAGCAATAATATCCTAAAAACTCAAAAGAGAAAAAAATACCATCCGATTGAGCTGAAACTTAAATACAATATATTTGTTATGAAGCGAGAAGTGCACGTAAATCAAAAGTTAGCCGTTAGCTGTAACCGTGCATTGCTGTAGTAATAATTTTGAGATTTTGGTTTTCATTGCCATCTATCGGAAAACTTAAAAACGTTTGATTTACAAACATTTCTCGCTTCATAACAAATATATTGTGTAAGTTTCAGCTCAATCGAATGGTTTTGAAATTTTGCATTTCCAGCGCCATCTATCGGAAAACTTGAAAACTTTTGATGTACGAACAAAACTCACTGCATTACAAATATATTATGCAAGTTTCAACTTAATCGTACGGTGAGTTTAAA
The DNA here is from genome assembly GCA_949775065.1 of Brachyopa scutellaris. NCBI lineage: Eukaryota > Metazoa > Arthropoda > Insecta > Diptera > Syrphidae > Brachyopa > Brachyopa scutellaris. Next base: position 132,049,612 of record OX459112.1, on the reverse strand, counting down.
ATTTTTTGAGTTTCAGCGCCATCTAGGAAAACTTGAAATTTTTTTAAGTACGAACACTTCAAACATCAGAAAAAGTATATAGCGTCAGTTTCAGCTCAATCGGATGGTTAGTTTATGAGTTCTCAGGTATCAAACGAACAGCTCATTTGTATATATAAAGATAATAAGGCAAATATTTGTTTTTAAGACAACTTTAAAAAAATAATTGTCATTTTAAATTGTGTGGCCTTGCGTACTGCGTTTTGTAAAGCAAATACTTGAAGAGTCTGGACGATAGGGTACGTTAAACATCGATAGTACTATCGATATTATCGATGTTTACATGCTATCGAAAACATCGATGTTTTTTTTTAATATCGATAGTTTTTGAAATAAAAAACGTGCCGAAACTGTGAACTGTTGAGCACATTTTCTTTTGCACCACATTTTCTTTTCCATGCTCATAAGTGGGGAATTCCCGGAAAATATTCTTTGTCTGTTTTGTGCACGTGCAATCCGATTGATTTTTTTTTACTTCTCTATATGTTCTGTGTTGTGTAGGTACTGTGTACTTCTTGTCGGGTGAAGATTCAAAAGGAAGAGCTGATTACAATTGCAGAAACGCAATAATTGACATATGACAATTTTTTGGTAAAACCGCCAATTGATAGTGATAAGTGTCCCATCGGTTATTGGATAAAATCCAGCTCACAGTTACTGAAGAAATTTTGCACAGTTATATTTGTGCATACCCGCAACTTTTTTTTTTCTAAAGCCGGCATGATACATAGCGATCTAAGAAACAGATTTTAAAGGCAAGACGCCTTAACGCCTTAAGTTACTTTTCCTAAATCAAAATGTGAAGTTATTTGAAAAAACCAATATGTAATGTTCTTGTTTTTAAATTATGATTTTGAAGTAGTTCATTGTTTCATTAAATTTGTTTCAACTATCGATAGTATCGATAGTTTATCGATAGTTTAAATCAAAATATCGAAATACTAAACTATCGATGTTTAACGTACCCTACTGGACGACTATCAGATCCGGGAATGTTTTTTCGTTTTGGCTAGCAATTCGATGGTTTTATCGAACTCAACTGATTCCTTATTAATAACATTATTTTGTACGATTGTGGCCACCATAGCGTAACTGGTTAGTGCGTCGGGCTACTGAGCCAGCGGTCTTAAGTTCGAATCCCGCCGCAAGACACCTAAAAAAAAACGTTTTTCACAGTGCCGACCTCTTCCGAATGGCTGACAAGCATTCAAGAGTGTCATTTGTCGGTGACGTGAAATAGCGCCCTACGAAATAAGACCACATGTGGCCTTGTTTCCATTTTTGAGTGGAAATAATGCCACATGAGTCATGTGGTCTTATTTCAATGACCGCAGCGAAATAAGGGCCGCCGGGCTTTATTTCGTTTTCGGAAATTCTTGAAGATTAATTTTTTTCTTGCTAATTTCATTATTTGACATGAATCATGTGGTCTTATTACAATTACTGCTGCGAAATAAGGCCTTAAATTTCAAAAATTTTTGAAGTTTTATATTTTTGTCAATTTAAGAGCACTTAAAAAACAATGAGGTGCAAAATCTTTCCAAATAAAAAGGCAAAATAACCGTTATGTACATATATTAATCTTTATTTTGTAAAAAAAAAAAAGAAAACAAAGGTAGAAAAAGCGAATTAAAGGAAAGAAAATTCTTGTGGTACCAAATTAGAATCCATGAACTATGTATATTCAATATACACAGTGACAAAGTTCTTCTTAATAATACAAATTTGACAATGAACACAATATTAGCAATAAATACGCATAGAATTATTTACAATCTGCCTACAAATTGGGCACAAAATTGGTGTTTTATTCCGCATACATTTTTCAGAAATTTTTGAAAAACATTCTGAGCAAAGTTTGAAATGATTACACGGTTGGAGTAATACTGTTCTTTGGTTGTCACAGCAAATGGCGCATAATATAGTTTGTTCCAAATTGTTCTCGTCCAAATCTGAATCATTTGAGTCTGTATTACTGTCATCATCGCCAACATCATTCGTGCTGTCCAATATGCTTAGATTTTCAATGATTGAAATATTGTTGTGTGTATTTGTAATTTGTTTAAGGAAATCATCAACTGTTATCTCATCTCTGTCTAACATTTCTGTCAATTTTTCAATTAAACAATTTCTATCCCTAAATCTCTTCTTAGGGGGCTGGAAAACGTCAAATGTGCCATCTACAGACATGACAAAATCTCTGGATTTTGCCTGGTCTTCATTCAAGATGCAGTCCAGAAATTTAAAAAAGTTGCCACATTTGGCCAACTTTCGAGAAAGTTGACTGTTAAACCCTTCCAGGGCACTTGTCGTTCGTATAGAGCTTCTATAGACAGACCAAACAAATGGAGGTTCCTAAATACATATTTTGAAATATAAGAAATAAGACACAAAATTGATAGTGCTATTCGATATTTAGTTTAAAATCTAATGCTCATAAACTGAACATCGAATTTTGAAATGAAATGTTTAGTTTTTGAGCATAAGATAGAGTAATAGTAAAAAATTCGCGCGAATTTTACTATTACTCTATCTTATGCTCAAAAACTAAACATTCCATTTCAAAATTCGATGTTTAGTTTAGAATCTAATGTTCGCGCGAATTTTATAAAATAGGGTAAAAAACAGTAAAAAATTATATCTTAAATAATATAACGAACCTTTTCAATCCACTGTTTTTGAAAGTATGAGAAAAACTGGTTCAATGGTGTAAGATTTAACTTCATCCCTTCTGATCTTAAGGTTTCAAATGCGGATATAATATCCACTGGTTTTAGCAATGGAAGCGCTAAGATTTTTTGGAAAATTCTTTTTGCCTCTGCATTTGAATTTATTTTTTTTTTTAAATAAAGGGATTTTATTTCCCCTCCTTAGTATAGCCTGGCAAAAATGAAACCAGCAGGTAGGTACTTAGTTTTGCTGCTGAAAATGTTTTTTTCAGCCCATTTCTCACAGCCTTTTCAAAATCTGTGACGAAGCTATCTGCCTTAAATTTAAAAAAATTTGCTTCAATAAATTGAAAAATGTGCCGATAACAATCTTCGGTTTTACTACTCATAAGTATGTAAATGAATGGGTAAACCTATAATAAAAAAGAATAGTTAATTGCCGTTACCTTATTTTAATTCTGTTCTTTGACCTACGTGCTGTTGGTAGGAAAAATATATAATTAAGAGTTGTTTGTATCCGCAAGATGGTACCACACTCAATGTTGCATCCATCAAATCCATTGGCGTAGAAACTGCCAATTTGCCTATCTCCTCAGAAATCGTAGGGGAAATAAAAATGGTATATGAAAAGTTTGTTTCCACAATTGTTGTTTTATAAAACTGCTTTGTTTTATTGTAGCGTGACATGCCGAATTTTGCCATAATGTTTTGGTTGTCAAAAATCACGCTTATTTCCGCGCTATTTTTTGGACATTTTGGAAAGCACTGTTTCGAATGTTATTCAACTGTCTTTGCATTTTCCCGAATTGCAAATTAACCTCCGAAGTTTTCGCGCACTCTTCATTAAAAACCGCACGCACGCCACTTTTTCTTAAACTCGAATCAGCACACCGATCTTTAATACTTTTTGACAGTTTCATTGATTCGTATATTTTTTCTTGAGTGGGATGGCAATGTTGATCACAGCTACTACTGCAGGAAGGAACTCTGCACACGTGGCTGTTGTCAAAATCAACTATTACACTAAGTTTGCAATTTTGATTGTAACAAATATATCGTTTTGCCACTTTGGTGTTTCCCTTAAATTTATATAGTTGCTTTTCTTCGGGCACATATAGAAGACAACTTCCTTTCCGAAACCCCTCACATGTTTCAAAAAAAAAAATTTTACCACTTCTGCCCTCCATTATCACTTATGTCAAAATATTTATTTTTTAATAACAACTAACGAATGCACTCGTTCTTAACCAACTGACACCCAAATGATCTTTTCTGCCTAGAACAGAGATTTTTTTTATGAAATAACCGTAAATGTTATAAAAATGTTGTTGTATGTACCTTTTACCCAACGCTTCTTAATAGAAGAAATTGTGTGAAAATGTGGCTTTATTTCCATGTTGATGTGGAAATAATGCCATATTTTTGATTTTGATTTTTTCATAAATGTGGTTTTATTTCCATGCCTGCATGTGGTTTTATTTCCAAGCTTCTTTGGAAATAAGACCCGCCGGGCGTTGTTTCCATTTTTACATGGTAATAAAGCCACATTTTAAATGTGGCTTTATTTCGTATGGCGCTATTTCACGTCACCTCATTTGTCATGTAAAGCTTCCCAACTCGCCGTTCGGAGATGGCAGTAAACTGTAGGTCCCTTCCATTCGTGCAAAAATATAATGCGCACAAACAAATGGTTGCGGGAAGTAAGGCTTGGTTCTACCTAGGACTGCTGAAGCCAAATATTTTTTTGTACGATAACGACATCAACAAGATCAGACTTTTTGATTCAAACACGCACTAACTTGTCACAGTAAAAATCACTTGGAAAATGATTTATAGCTTTTAACTTAGATGCAAAAGATATTTTATGGGATTCCCCTATATGAAAACCGTTAATATTTGTAGCAACATAATATGTACATAGGTTTAAAGCGAAGATTCCAATTTAAAACAATTTTGGTTGTCACATAAAATTTGTTCCAGTTAAAGAGGTTTTCATTTTTTAATTGTTCAACTTAAAGAGTACTTCATGGAAAAATTCAAGGTATCGAGTCTTAAAAACTGTCCGCTCAAGTTATAAAGGGTGATTTTTTAGCTGGTTTGGTTTTGGCAACACTGGTTTTGACAGCTGACGTGTGTTTAGTACCTTGTGTCACTGTCAAACAGCTTCAGTTTGGTTTGCAATTTAACCATGGATCGTCTTACAAATGAACAACGCTTGCAAATTATTGAATTTTACTATCAAAATTCGTGTTCGGTTCGAAATGTTCATCGCGCGCTGCTTCCATTTTATGATCGGCATTCTCGACCTTCTGAGCAGTCTATTCGGAAGATTGTGACCAAATTTCGCACCAAATTTACTTTGTTGGACATTAAACCACCAACACGTTTACGTACTGTGCGTAGTGAAGAAAATATTGCGGCCGTATCAGCTAGTGTGACAGAAGACCGCGAAATGTCGATTCGGCGCCGTTCCCAGCAGTTAGGCCTTTGTTACAGCACTACGTGGAAAATTTTGCGGAAGGATTTGGGCGTAAATCCTTTTAAGATACAGCTGGTGCAAGAACTAAAGCCAGCTGACCTACCACAACGCCGAAACAATGGCGCAATTGCGAGGCGAGTTTGGTGAACAGTTAATTTCACGTTTCGGGCCGGTCAATTGGCCGCCTAGATCGTGCGATTTGACACCATTAGATTATTTTTTGTGGGGGTATGTCAAGGCTAATGTCTATAGGGACAAGCCCGCTTCAATTGACGCACTGGAAGCCAACATCCATGCATTCATTCGTGAGATACCGGCCGATATGTGTGAAAGAGTATGCCAAAATTGGACTCAGCGGATGGGCTACCTGAGACGCAGCCGCGGTCAACATTTGCATGAAATTATCTTTAAACATTAAATTGCAAGGTTCAAACTATCGATTCAAATAAATATTTTATTCATTTTTTCGAATTTTTTGTGTTTTTTTTTTTTAAAAAATTCTCAACCTCTTAAAAAATCACCCTTTAGAATACCTATAGGGGATATTGGATTGTTCAAGTTATCGGATGTTCAAGTTACCACTGTATTTCGGTTATTCTTCTTCTTACAAAGTTTTAAAAGATAAATTGAATTGTTTACTCCAAGTTTTTATTTGTTGGGGTTAGTTATTGCCTTCTTAGTTTTTAGAACTAAGGAATACATTCAAGGTATCAGTTTTAACTTTCTGGACTACATAGTTTAGAAACATTCAATGCACCCAAAGTTTGGATACATACTCGGATGTACGTATGATATATACTCGTATGTACGTGTATGTAGATTACATATTTTGGTTGCTCAGCGTCAGTTTGCTTTTTGATAGAATCAGAAACTTAAAATAAAAACGATTAGACATTGCATTGCAAAGATATAATAGTACATTTTAGGGAAAAGACTGTAGAGTTAGAGAGAAAACTCGGTAAAGTAGTGTTAACACTATGTAGAGCTAGGCCAATGCCATACGAGCTCCTTTTTCTGCGCTCCCAAAAGGCCATGATTTTTTTTTTCTGGTCGCGCCAGGGAGGTGGGAATCTTCTCAAGATACCAGAAGCCCGCGCTGCTGGCATGCACGATTCACATACCTGGTCCTGACTTGGAATGTGTCAGCCGATATGCGCCTACGTACTAAACTTCACCCCCAAACACAGACTTCGACCATTCTCCCCGCGGGACTGCTGTTAGGTACTACTTCGCTTCTGCTGCTTTCCTAAGCTTTTCTATTCTCCGCAGCTCCTGTTGGAGTACTGTTATATAGCTGCAGATGGCCGTCCAATTCTTTTCAGACCGCAACATATGGTCGAGGAGCGACGGCAGATTTGGCAGAGTGGTCCTCCATGTTATGAAGCGTGTGCAGTGGAATACCGCGTGCTCCGTGTCTTCTTCCTCGTTTGGACATTCCGGACAGAATGGTGAGAATGGTCCAAATCTGTGGAGGTATTTCCGGTAACCGCCGTGGCAAGAAAGGAACTGAGTAAGGTGGTAGTTGCAGTCCCCGTGTTTCCGACTTATCCAATCCTTGATTGTCGGGATCAGCTTGTAGGGCTTGCCACATAGCAGCTGACGCTGCCTTTCCTTCTATTTTTATCATCACGATTTCACTTGCGTCATGCTGACCCAAGGCTCTCCTGTTATATATTCTCCTCATTTCGTCTGCGAGGATGTCGATGGGAACCATCCCAGCAATAACAAACGCGGCTTCGACTGAGATGGTTCGAAAACCGCTGGTTGTTCGTAGAGCGCAAAGTGTGTATACTGACGATATCTTCCTTTTCGTCTCCTTCATCCTTAATGCATGCGCCCACACTGGAGCGGCATATAGTAAGACTGATGTTTTTACTTTGTAGAGTAAGATCCTTCTGCTGTACCCAGGCCCGCCGACGTGTGGTAGGATGCCAGAGACGGCTCCTTGTAATTGTGATGCCTTTCTGCTGATGTATTCTACATGCGCTTTGAACTGCAGCTTATTATCAATTATTACTCCAAGGTATTTGATTGCTTCCTTTGATCTGATGGTCTGGTTGCCTACCAGAAAATTAGCAATTTCTACCGTTTTTCGGCTGGTTATTAATACCGCTTCTGTTTTTTGGTCGGCTAGTTCTAGGCCAGTGGATAAAAGCCAGTCCTTAATTCGCGCAATTGCTTCGTTTGTAGCTGATTCAACTTCCCGGATCTGTTTGGCGACAGTCACCACTGCAATGTCGTCAGCGAATCCAGTTATTGATACGCCACTTGGCAGGGTTAGTCGTAGAACTCCACCGTACATTATGTTCCATAATATGGGCCCAAGAACCGATCCCTGTGGGACTCCCGCAGAAATATCGTAGTACTTCACCCCTTCGTTTGTGTTGTACCTCAGCTTTCTGTTGTTGAAGTAATTCATAACAATCCGCAACAGGTAGTATGGTGTTTCCATCCTGGCGAGTGATCTTCTTATCGACGACCAGTTTACGGTGTTAAATGCGTTTTTAACGTCGAGCGTGACAACTGCACAGTACTCCTTTGTGCCGTATAGCCATCTTTCTACTTCAATGGCAGCTTCTACGATATCGACTACCGCTCTTATGGCATCGACGGTGGATCGCGCTTTCCTGAATCCAAATTGGCTGTCTGCTACATCGAGTAGTCTTTCGTAGATGATCTTTTCGAGAATCTTACCCATGGTATCCAGTAGGCATATCGGTCGGTAGGACGATGGTTCTTCGGGAAGTTTCTTTCCTTTTGGTAGCAGGACCAGATGCTACATTTTCCACCTTTCCGGGAAGGTGCCTTCATCCAGGCACTTCTGCATGGTAGCTATAAAGAGGTCTGGTCGCTTTCTTATTGCCGTTTTCACTGCCGTATTTGGAATGCCGTCAGGTCCGGGAGTCTTGCTGTCGCTTATTTTGCTGCACGCCTTGGTTAACTCCTCCATCGTGATTGGTGGGAGTATATAGAAAACTGTACACACGACGCCATTTTGGTCGCGGGCGCTCGAGTGTACAGTTCTATTGGTTACACCCATGGCGCACGACCAAGTGGGAGCACGTAGAAAGAAGCTCGTGTGGCATTGGACTTAGAGTGTACAGTGGCCCTACGCGAGTTCTTAGGTATGATTTTTATGTAGGTACTGTAAACAAGTCAAAGTGTTGAGAAGCACATAGAGCTCTATAATTTTGCTGAGATGTTCATTTCATTCATTTTCAATGAATTTTTTTATTCTTACTTATTTCACCAAAAAAGTACCGCAAAAATGTGAAAAAGGCATTTATTAGTACAGGTTTTATGCATTATTATTAATATTTTCATAGCACTATACAACCGAAAACATTTTGAAGTTCCGGGGCAACATTCTGATACTGAACATGGGCCGAGACTGGTGGATCCCAGATAAGAGATGTCACGTCGTCGACTATAGTATCTGAGTTCAATTTGGAGTTTGCAGCGCCATTTACTACACTGTTGATACTCCTGATGGTCTGCAGTCCTTCATATGCTGAAAAACGGCGTAAAATTCATTTTTGTCGCCAGAAAGGAAATAAGTTATTGTTTGTGTCTGTGAAGCAGATTTTAGGGCTAATGCTTGTTGGTGCTTGGATCGTTGTATGTAAGTTCTTTTTTCCATGATTCATCTTTACGTTACCTACATAATTTACAAAGAAGTACTTTTCCATCACATCGGTGGAAAAGTCATATTTTCCGAATTTTACCATAAAATTTTGCAAGTTGCATGAATCGTTGCATGCGTCTTTGGGGATTTTCACTTTGAGTAACAAGCAACAAAACGTTTTGACTGATCCGGTGTGTTTTCAGCTTTACACTGCAAAAGTTGATGATGATGTTGGTGGTTTCATCGAGTAGTTGTTAAAGCAGATTAAAAAAATGTTTAATGCAATTGCAACAAATTTTTTGGGCCGAATGCAAATGATAGGTGAAATCGATAAAATATCTGTTTATAAAGTACATGTTGTACCTGTTCAGCTTTTTTTTTTTATTTATTTTTTAAAGGGTTCTGACCCGCAGCTGCGGAGGGAACCGCGACCTAAAAGATCTTTTGTACAATAGAGTCAGTTTAGGAACCCAGAAGAGTCTCAATTCTTTTGATGAAGTTGAGGATCTCACTGGTGTAAATTGTACGAAGTTCCGTGGGAGTTAGGATTTCCCTGTGGAACTGTTGTTTCCGAAGGGCACAAAGTGCCCTGCAGTCACATAGAATATGTTCCGCAGTTTCGTCGTGTTCCACGCAAAGACGACATTCAGTTTCCTGAATATGACCTATTTTGTTTAGGTGATATCGAAGATGGCAATGCCCTGTTAGAAAACCCACTAATCTCTTGATATCATTTCTACTGAGGAGTAGGTTTTTTTATAGATTTACTTTGGAACTGGGTATTTTCCCAATAGGAGATACACATGTTCTTTTCCTAAATTTTGATGTTGAAGTTAATAGCTGAATTTGGAATGTTGCAAAACGGCTCAGCGCCGATAAAGGATTCAGCCGAACCTTTTCTAGCCAGTTCATCAGGTTTTTCGTTTCCATCAATACCCTCATGTCCGGGCACCTACAAAAGTTTGACTTTGATTTTATGGGAGAGGTCGGGAGTATTGAAGCAGTGATTGACTGATTTGGAGTCAATCAGGTATGAGCTAAGTGCTATTTTGGCTGCTTGACTATCCGTGAGTAAATGGATGAAGACACCTTTTATTTCCGATTAGAGGATGACATTGGCGCACACTTGAATGGCACTTGAATTGGTATTGATATTCTAGTGTTTGTTCCAAAAATACCAGCACCCACCCCGGTGTCCATCTTTGATCCATCCGTATACCACTTGTTACCCTTAAGGTCTGTGGTAGGATTTTTGTATTTCCATGGTTCTCGGCTTGGGATCACTGTAACGAACCTCCCGCTAAAGCATAAAGTTTAAGGAAAGCGGTCATTTAACGCGCAGATCATGTGAAGTTCCGGGATTTCGGAGAGAAGATCCACCTGATCTGTGTGGTCAATGCAATTAATCTCCCCAACCTTTTTATGCAGAGGTGGAGTGGTCGCCGTGGCTGTGGTGGTTAGTGCGTATTGACTACTATGCATGCTGCTTCAGTTCAATACCAGCCCGAGGCCAACACCTAAAAAAGTTTTCCACGGTGGCCACCTCTTTCGAATGTCTGACAAGCAATCAAAGAGTATAATTTGTGAATGAGTTTTTCAATTCGCCGTTCGGAGTCGGCAAAAAACTGTAGGTCCCTTCCAACACGCACACACAAATGGTTGCGAGAAGCAGGCCCAGGTTCACCCCGAGCTGTAGCGCCATCTAAATTAAAGTAAAGTAAGGAGTGGCGTAAGTGCTGTTGGAAAAGTGCGCATAGCGCCTCTAGTGCCGATGCAAGCCGTTCTTTGTGATTTTTGAAGCTTTGAGATGGTGGATTTTTCTTTAGTTTTGCTCCACCACATTACTGATGAGTGTGTGATGATAGGTCGTATCATCATTGTGTTGTATATTCAATGTGTGACCTTTGGGGTAATTCCCCAGGTCTTACCGTACAAACGACGACAGGCCCACATGGCGTTTGTTGCTTTGGTAATTTTGTATTTAACGTGCGAGTTCTCGATTGTACTCGATTGTAATGTTATTAAGGGATATCTACTTTACTTTAAAGTTGGTGGAGTACCAAAAGAAAAAAAAAAACAATCGACAAAAGAAAATAATTAAATCATCATCACCGCTGTTATAAGCTGAAAGTAACCTTGCGGAACCATGAGGTATACCAAAGTAAAATATTGTAAAATAAATGTGTACATATCTGTACATATGTATGTATTTACTCTGTGAAAAAAAAACTGTATAAAGAAATTAGGCATCCATTACTTCACCATTAGTGAAATGACTGCCTTCGCATAATTTGTCTAACCTTCTGTCAGTCCTCTCTCTGACTTAGTAGAGGAAAACAATATAACAAACATACATGTGTACATACAAACACATGTAATATATACATTATGTACAGAAACAGCATCTCACAGCTGGTCATCAACATTAACATATTATGGAAGATGTTTTGTGTTTTTTTTCGGTGGCCTCTAAGTGGGAAGGATGATTCAAAACTCCTTATTGCTAATTAAAGGAGATTAGTGCATTATATGTATGTTTCAATTAGGAAACGAAAAATGTAGGTTGCCCGGACTTTGTTATTTGATCCACATGTTGCCTTATTAACTTTGTTTGAAATAATCTTCTTTGCATTCGCTGTAGCTAACTATGAGAGAAAAGAGAATGGCTATCATGCGTTGTTATTCTGAGAGATGTACGAAATACAGACATGTGATTATATGACTATTGGAAAGTTTAAACAGCATTTATAACATCGCACTAGAGTTCTAAAACTAACAACATTACTGTTCATTTTGGAAAGGATCTTATATAGATGTATAAGCTAAGGTGGAAAAAGTCCACTCTACATACTTCAAGCCATCGTATCGGGCCAAACATTGTCGAAGGCTTGAGGCACGTCAAGAAAAACGCTAGCATCCCTAGCGCCTTTTGGATATCACCAGTTATTCTAATATAGACTTAGAGATTTTCAAATACCTTGGATATTATAAGTTAAGTAGGAGCGATATCGGTCTTTAAGATTTTTTTGTCAAATGATTTTCCTGGTTTCGGAATGGAACCATTATAATTTCGGCGATTATTCTTTGGCTTGGAAGGTATTGTCATCTAAGCGAAGCATGTATATAGAAGTTTAATAAATAAATAAGAAATATACGGCGTCAGCCGTCCTATACAGAATCAAGCCTAGCTTCTCGCAACCATTTGTGTGTGCGTGCTATTTTTTCCACGAAATGGAAAGGACCTACAGTTTTTGGCCGACTCCGAACGGCGAGTTGAGAAGCGAGTTGATTGCTTGTCAGACATTCGAAAGAGGTGGTACCATGAAAATAATTTTAGGTGTTTTGGTGGCCACGGCGACGGCGACCACATATAAATGTAGAAGTTAAATTATCGCTTTTTTGCCAATTCCTTGAGCTTTTGTCCGCTTATCAAATCATATCCAGACACTTTATTATTTTTCAGATGTTCTATTCTTCAGATGTCTAGCAAGGTTCGGTGAACGATACACTTTTAATTAAAAAGTTGTAAATTGTCGTTGTAATATCGTATAGCAGTTTTTGGCCGCGCAAATGTTTAAGCATAGCAAATAGATCTGACCTTTTTTGTTCCCTTTTGCCTATTAGCCATTGTTTTTTTAGGGTTCCGTACCCATATGGTAATACATAACCATTGTACTATATCGCTCTAACTCTAAAATGTCTGCCACGTCACGATGAAAACATTAAGAACCGTTTCTGTGTTTGATAATGTTTTGCGAGTGTATAAGTAATTGAATATTTTTAAAACGACCTGCGACAGACTGCCAAGAATATTTAGTGTATCGGATAGAGAAAGAACATATTTTTCACATTTTGTTACTTTTTGCACTTAAATTTGAATGTGATTGACCCTTTATGTTTATATATTACGGTGCCCCACATATTTAATACAACATACAACGTATGACTCAATATTGCGAAACAACTATACAAGGTGCCAAAATGTAAACTAGAAAAAAAATCTGAAGAATAGTTTATGAGAAATTCACATCGAAAAATTTAATTTCGCGACCAATTACACTGGTGTACAAAATTTAATTTTTGGGTGCCTTTCAATTAAATACTATATTTTTATATTACTTTAAGGTTACTAAATACGAAAACACAAGTATATTTTTTTAATTAGCTCTTATTATAAAAATGTACCTTATATACAAAATTTGACTTTAAATAACATGATAAAGTACAAAACAATTTATTTTAAAAAAAAACTAAGAAATTGGGCAACAAACGAATAAAAAATAATAAAATTTCCGCGTGTAATCACTAAATATTTTGAACTGTCTTAGTTAATGTGAGAAATCTACCGCTTTTTATAGGCGTGTTTTTTTTCAAACCTATATAGGCTAAACATGTTTCCGCAATATGTTTTCAATGTAAAATACAACAAAACCTTAGCCTGGATAATTATCCAGTCTTATTTTTGTATGGAAAGCTTTTTCGAAATCTATATAGATTTGAAAAAAAAACGCACCTTATATATGGCCCCAATGAACAATAAGAACACTCGTACTTGGCCGGTTTTTTCTTATTGGCGGTGATTGCCATCTCGATGTTTTTTGGGTACTTTTGATGGCATTCAAGAGCGAATATTTGGTACGTTTTTGGCGGTCAAGCCTTCAAGATAAATAGAAGTTTCGCAATTTTTGTAGATCTTCGCTCGGCTTTTTAAGTTTATTTCAAAGGTACTGCGAATAATTTTTATGTTGAGTGGAGGGGCTTTGTTACTACATTTTGGGTGCTCTCCTCTTTTCACGAATAAATTCTTTTATTTCCTTTCGGAGTATTCTTAATTTTTCCACGCGGGGCTATATGAGTGCAAAAAGTCTTCGCACAGCGGTACATGCTCGAAATAAATGCTTCAATGAGATCCAAATACAATAATGAAATAAAAAAAAAATGTCTATGAAAGAGAAACTTTTCTTCTTTATTTCTACCAAATTTCATTTACTTTCGCATCATAACTTGAAGTTTATGAACGCAAACGTCCTGTGCGGCCGAACAAAAAAGTCTCCATACAGCTACCGTTCCAAGGATCTTATGGTGTTTCCTGTATTATAAGTCATGCTGAAATTTGAGTTAAGATGCTTTTCGGAAACGATCAATTGTGTTTTTCCCATTTTTGGTTAAAAAAGTGATTTTTTTTTTAATATGGAGAAAAAAAAAATAAAAAATTCTTATCGCAACTAAAAAATATAGTTTATTTCTAGAGGAAGAAGGCAAATCTCTAGCTATAATTTCAAAAATTGTTAACAAAACAAAGAAAGTTAAAACAACTAATACCCCATGGTTCACGCAAGAAGTTCACGATCTTATAAAAAAGCGCGATCTTCTGTATTTAAGATATGGAGAAGATATAAATGTTCGGCTATTTTTAGAGAATTCACTGTTGCTCGTAATGCAGTAACATTTCTCATTCGTAGCAACAAGAAGTCGTTTTACGACGGGCATTTTAATTCCAATGATTCGAGCTCAAAATTTTGGACGAAAATTCGTTAAATTGGACTTAGTGCAGAAAAGGAAGCGCTCCCAAATAATATTAATCTTGATGAACTAAATAAGACATTTGTGCAATTAGCTTCCAGTACATTAAATCTATCAAACATTTCCACCTGTAGCAATGAACAAGTAGATACCTTTTCAATTGCCTGTGTTGATGAAGTATGTATAGACGAAGCAATTTTAAAAATTAAGTCAAAAGCTGTCGGTTTGAATGATGTTAGCCCGAACTTTATTAAAATGCTACTTCATGTCATACTTCCCCAAATAACATATATTTTTATTACCATAATAACCACCTTTGTTTTTCCCGACGCTTGGAAAACTGCGAAAATTGTACTTTTGCCCAAATCGTCTTCTCCAAATGGTTCTGAGTATCGACCAATTGAAATTCTGCCTTTTCTGAGGAAAGCATTCGAAACAATAATAAGCACCTAAATCAAAATGTACCTTAAAAATAAAATTTTGATCACAAAAGGTCAGGTTTCCGTGCCAAACACAATTGCATCACGGCCTTATTAAAAGTATGCGAAGACATACGTGATGGCCTGGATAAGGATATGATGGGAGTTGTTGTTTTCCTGGATTTTTCCAAGGCATTTGATTACGTTAATCATTCAATACTGATCAATAAGCTTAACATGCAATTTGCTTTCGATAGCCCCTTATGTCTTATGTCATCATACTTGTGTAATCGGTCTCAGTTCGTTTTTCATAACAGTCAATGTTCAACGCGTCTGCATGTTCCGTTCGGTGTCCCTCAGGGTTCAGTGTTAGGCCCGCTTTTGTTTACCTGTTTTATGAATGACATCTCGGAATGCTTTTCAAGCTGTAAACACCATATATACGCCGATGATGTTCAAGTTTTAACACAATGTTTCCGAAACTACAAAAAAACTTACCAGTAGTCAATATAAATAGAGATTTGACAAACATATACAATTGGTCAACAATAAATGAGTTTAACTTTAATCCGACAAAGACTAATAGAAGACGAACTCAAGAACATTTGTCTGCGATATTTCTTAATAATTCACCTGTTGAATATGTTGGAAACACTAAAAATCTCGGAGTGTACTTCAATCAGAGTTTGAGATGGCAAACTCATATAAATAGGGTTGTTTCAAAAGTATACGGTGCGCTTCGTGGGCTAAGCCCTACATCCAAATTTCTTCCCACACATGTAAATCTAAAGCTAGTAAAATCGTTTATTTTGCCTACTTTTCTGTATGGGTGGGCACCGTAGCGTAAGTGGTTAGTGCGTCGGACTACTGAGCCAGCGGTGTTGGATTCGAATCCCGCCGCAAACACCTGAACGTTTTTCACAGTGCCCACCTCTTTCGAATGTCTGACAAGCATCAAAGAGTATCATTTGTCACGATTGAGCTTCTCAACAAGCCGTTCGGAGTCGGCAAAAAACTGTAGGTCCTTTCCATTCGTGCAAAAATATAACACGCACACACAAATGGTTGCGAGAAGCAGGCCCAGGTTCACCTCGAGCTGTAGCGCCAACTAAGTAAGTAAGTTTCTGTATGGGTGTGAGATTTTTGCTGACATGGATTATGAGTTAAAACGGAAACTTGAAGTAGCATATAACAGCTGTGCAAGATTCATTTTCGGCATAAAAAGATATGAGCACATCTCCGGCTACACAAAACAAATAACGGGTTGTCCTTTAATGGCTCTAATGAATTATATGACCACGTTAGCATTCAATAAAATTATAAAGACAAAAGAATCACATTATTTATTTCAGAAAATTAGATTCGCGAGTACTCAAAGAACTTTGCAAATTATACTACCCAGGCATAAGTACCTTGTTACCAGTCGTTAATTTTTTGTTCATGCCATTCGTCTTTGGAATTGTCTACCCGTGCATATCAAGCGTATGAATAACACAGCTGCATTCGTAAAAGAAGTTTTTAAATATTTTTATTTTAATGTGTACACTACAACCGCAAAGCTCTCCCTGTACCCTTTTGTCCTTCATGTCCACTTTCATAGCTCTTTTTTTCTCATTCTTTAAAATTTTTCTTGTTTCTTGTTAAAGTATAAAATTTTGTTTTATAGTTTGTATTTTAAAAGTAATTAGAGTCAACAATTGTAACATAAAATTAAGTTTGTACAGCCTTAAAAGTATCTACTTAACTGTACAAAATTATTAATTTAATAAATCTAAATCGAAATCTAAATCTAAAATGGGTTCTTCAGTGCAATATGTTACCCAGCTATTACAAAAAAACAAGACTATAACAAATATGTATGTCTTCAAGGAATTTGCCTAGTTTACCTTCTATTTCGAATGGTAGGTAGTTTAAGCGACACACTTCAAACAATATATTCTTCACAAACATTTTCTAAGCCATCCCAGTTAAATTAAATGGATATTGAACCCCAAAAGGCGTGTTTTGCATTGAAATCACCACCAATGAAAAATTTCGGTCGGATAGTGTCAAAGAGACCTACGAATTCGTTACTTTGTAACGGGCATGATGGAGGACAATAAATGAACGCGATATTGAAAACAAGGGTATAGTTTTATTGCGGACCGAACATATTTGAATTCAATTGCTGTATTCATGGAGTGCTTAATGCAGTTCATATTCATATTTATTATTATTCATATTCATATTTATTATTAATATATTAAGGGTGTACAGCAAGACCTAGTCTTTTATAGTACAAACATGATTTGAAAAGTAATTAACAAATGAACAATCGAAATATAAACTTGAGATTAAATAAAGCAAGGAAATGAATAAATAAATAAATAAATAAATAAATAATAAATAAATAAATAATAACTCAAAAACAAAAGTAAAAAGTAGAGCTAGAGAAAAATGGAATTAAAGGTATTGCTGCAGTGAGAAGTATTTGAAAATTTCAGTCTTGAATTTGAAGCTGTTCTGTATTCTTTTTATATTTATGGGTAAAGAATTCCATAACCTGACAGAGTGAATAAAAAAGAGACGCGATGAATTAAGATACTTGTGAGAAAGTGGGTTGATATTAAATGTTCTTAGCGAGCGTGAGAATTCTAATTTTGTAAAAAGATAATTAGGTATTTTTTTAACTACAACGTTGTGTAAGAAGATACAGTTTCGGGCATCTATATAGTGTTTCAAAGTACATCTTAAAACATTAAAAGAGTGATGAGATATTCGGTCATATCTCCTTAGCCCATGTATGTATCTTACTGAGTCATTGAATGCAACTTGTAGCTTGTGCTGCGATAAAGAATCAAGACTACTGTAGACCACTTCGGAGTAAGAGATTGTAGGGAGAATCATTGTCAACACCAATTTACGACGCATTTCAGGAGGAGTGAAACTTGCAGTAAACCACAGCTTTCTTAGGCAACCATAAATACGACCCACAACGGTGTTAATATGGTCATAGCATGATAAGTCTCTGTTTATTTTGAAGCCTAGGCTAGTAACCGAGTCAGCATGAATAAGTTTTGGGTTCCCAAGAAATACACCAGGCAAATTAAATTCAATTTTTTTTTAAATATTGGAATTATCTGTGACTTAGTGGGATTTAAGACCAGCCCATTTGACTCAGACCAGAGACGAAGCGATGACAAATCATTACTAAATTTTGATGCCAGGTGATTCAAATCGCTCAAGGGCGCAGATAGACAGATTTGGACATCATCAGCATATAAGTGTGTGGTGACAAATTTACAAACAGACGGAAGATCATTTATGAAAACACAGAATAAAATTGGACCAAGTATTGAGCCCTGAGGTACACCCAGACTGGCAGTCTTAAGCTCAGAATGCTTATTTTACACCACAACCTTTTGTTCTCTATCGCTGAGAAAACTACGCAATAATTTCAGTGCACTTGCACTTAAATTGAAGTACTTTTCCAGTTTCCAGCAGAGAAGATCATGGTTGACGGAATCAAAAGCCTTAGAGAAATCGAGTAACCCTAGAAATGTAATATATTCTTTATCGAAATTTTTCCTTATATCTTCCATAATGTTTACGGTTGCTGTGGAGCAGCTATGTCCTGCTCTGAAGCCAGATTGTAAGGGATACAGTAAGGAATTTCTATCCAGATGTTGACGGATTTGGGCAGCTATAACTTTTTCAAGAACTTTAGATAAGCATGGAAGTATACTTATTGGCCGAAAGTCATTTGATGATTCTGCATTATGCTTTTTTGCGACAGGAATAATTTTAGCAAGTTTCCAGCAGCGCGGGAAGGTGGATGTCATTAAACAATAATTTATTAAATAGGTCAAGTGACATATAACAAAAGGTAGAATTAACTTAACAAAACGTAGTGGTACGCCATCAACACCAACCGCATTTGACTTTACTGCACAGATATATTTAGTAACGTCATACTCAGACACCGAATAAAATTCAAATTTGGGTAGTTAGTTTTTAATGAATATGAAGACCCGCCTTCAGTTTTTGGAAGGATGGTATTTTTTCAAAATTCCTTTGTTGTTGGGATTGTTTGTCACCCTCATAGAACTCTTCCTGGATATAATTAGATTAAGGGTAACAATAATATAACTTATTCCATTATGTCACATTGCTGATTTTTAGTGTTCCGTCCGTACCAAATCGGAACACTAATGGAATCAGTTCGGTGTCTGTCTGTCTGTCACAGGCCTTTTTCTCAGAGACTATTTGACGTAGACTGCTGCTCCGAGCTTTTTCTCCGAAGATATCGCTCAGAAAAATCTGAATAAAATCACAAACATTGAGAATAAAGTGTAGATGGAACCATAATTATTACGACTGCCCTACTTTAACCGTTTTTTTTAAATGAATTTTTTAATTTCAACTACCCTACTGTTTACATATCCAGAAAAAAGTGTTATACCCGAGGCGAATTTTCGTGGCATATTTCTACCGTATAACTATTGACCTTAGACTTAAACCAATGTATATACAGTGGAAGTCGCTTATAACGACCTCGTTTATTACGACCAGTCGCTTATAACGACCATTTTCCTTTCAGTTGGTTGGTTTCTTTATATTTTAGGCTATTCTACCGTCGGATATAACGTCGTCGTATATAACGACGGTTCGGATATAACGACCAATTTTCTAGAAGAAAGAATCGATTTCGTCGCTTAAGTGAGAGTGAGAGAAAATGTACAAAAAATTACATACATAAGCATATGCATATGTATGTATGTACACTGCCGCTCATCTGAATAGGTTCACAATATATGATCTTACTTCTGCTCGCCTCTTTTAATGTATATTAAAAGTACACAACTTTGTTAAGTACATATAGCAAGATTATTTATTTGTACTTATTTTGACCGAGAAAAACCAAACGAAAAAAATAACCGTTATTGTATTATGCTGCTTTGATCTTATTCTTCGAAAAAAATATGCGAATATTTTGGCTCATCAGAATAGGTTCAGTAGCTATAAGTTCAGATAACGTTGAGGTAAGCTAACAAATCGTAACGTTTTTTTGGTATTCGATAGTTATAATTATTTTCCACTATGTGTTTTGAAAATGGGTCGCGATAACCCTTTAACGTAGGACGAAAAGGACCAAATCAAAGCGTGTAGTGAATCGGGCCTAAAATACCGTAATTTCGCAAAATAAATAGGACGAATTCAAAATTTTGTTAGGAATTATTTGTAAAACGTGTTAAGCAACGGGAAAAACATGAAGGGAGGCACAAATAACACTACTACAGAAACAGATAGGAGAGCCATCATCAGAGATGCGTGCTATTCTCACGCCGCTAATTCGAAAATAAAGGAAACAACCGGTGTTAGCTCTAACTTGGCTATGATAAAACATGTTATACCAACTGCTAAATATCTAAAGAGGCTGAAGCTAAAAAAAAAAACAGCAACTTATTGCCACTCGTAAAAAAATACGCCTTAAGTTCTGTCGTGAACATGACTTGGAAAACCGAATGGCAGCGTGTCGTTTTTTCTGACCAAAATAAGTTCAATTTGGTGGAGCTAAATGGATATAACTATTAGTTCCATGAATTGTGAAGAGGAGAGCATCATTTGAGTCATCTCCTTAGCTGTGAAGGTAGTGTGGTGGTGTGGGTAGCATGTCCTACTAAGGAACTTGCACGCTTCAGTTGCTCACATCAGGAATGAACGCGTATTTTTTACGAGTGGCAATAAGTTGCTGGTTTTTCTTTTTAGTTTCAGCCTCTTTAGATATTTAGCAGTTGGTATAACATGCTTTACCATAGCCAAGTAAGGGCTAACACCGGTTGTTTCCTTTATTTTCGAATTAGTGACGTGAGAATTGGACGCATCTCTGATAATGGCTCTCCTATCTGTTTCTGTAGTAGTGTTATTTGTGCCTCCCTTCATATTTTCCCGTTGCTTAACACGTTTTACAAATAATTGCTAACAAAATTTTGAAATCGTCCTATTTATTTTGCGAAATTACGGTATTTTAGGCCCGATTCACTAAACGCTTTGATTTGGTCCTTTTCGTCCTACGTTAAAGGGTTATCGCGACCCATTTTCAAAACACATAGTGGAAAATAATTATAACTATCGAATACCAAAAAACCGTTACGATTTGTTAGCTTATCTCAACGTTATCTGAAGTTATTGCTACTGAACCTATTCTGATGAGGCGAAAATTTCGCATATTTTTTTCGAAGTATAAGATCAAAGCAGCATAACACAATAACGGTTATTTTTTTCGTTGGTTTTTCTCTGTCAAATTAAGTATAAATAAATAATCTTGCTATATGTACTAACCAAAGTTGTGTACTTTTAATATACATTAAGAGAGGCGGGAGAAGTAAGATCATATATTGTGAACCTATTCAGATGAGCGGCAGTGTATGTATGTATGTATGTTAATCTGAATATTTCTTGTTCATTCTAGTGATTTTACACAATTTTTTAGTGTTTTTTTGCGCCGCCGATGATGGTCGTTCTACGTTGTGCAGCTGTGTATCTGTTGCATATTATTATTATCCCCAGGATAGCTACACATTGTCATTAAAAAGTAGGATATTAGTTTATAAGCAGTTTATTGATTTTATTTTCTTATGAAGCCATGAGTTCTAGAAAACGTAGGAACTTTTCTATAGAGGAAAAGGCAGCGATTTTCTTCCATTTGGAGTCAGGTGAAAAAATAGCGTAATAGCACACGAATTTGGAGTGATTTATTTTGTAAAAGTTAAAAAAAAAATAAAAATTTAATTTATTTATGAACTTTTTATAATGTCCTTAATAATTTAAAAATTAAATAAATTAATTTTGTCTGTGAATGTTTTTAAGTTTTCTCTGAATACTTATCAAGTGCAGTCGGATATAACGACCGCCGGTTATAACGACCACATTTGCTCGGTCCCTTCACCGTCGTTATAAGCGACTTCCACTGTACGTACATATTTTTCTTGTTGTTATTTTTCTTTTACTTTGTGTGTGTGTATAATTATTCTTCTAAGCAGATGAGAAAGGACATCAGAAACATATGTACATACATACATGCATACATATGTAGGTAATTTGATCAAGTTTCTTACATATATACATCTTCTTATGTATGTACTTACTCGTGTCTGCACATATGCAAGTGCATATGTATACGTTTGTATGTTTGTATGTATGTACATATGTAAGTATCGAACAAATTAGGGATCATTGTATCTTTAGTAGAAATCGTATCGTAAAAAAGAGTTCATAGATCTATCAACATAAATCTATGACATACATTTATGTATGTATGTATGTATATATGTAGTTAAAATAACTGATTCGGAACACTTATTGCGCAAGTATAACTTGCACTTGACCGGATTTTTAATCTAATTGTGGCATGAATTTAATTTGTTGAGAGTAAGCGCTATCCAATGGAAAAAGTTTCTGTTTAAATAAATTAAACCTTACATCTAAAAGCGCGATAGAGAATATACGTACGTTTATTCGATGTCTTTAATGTGTATCGCATATAATACTGTGAGCATAATTCAAATGATTTTAGCTGCTTTAAAGGTGTATTCTCCTGTAAGAGCATTGGAGAATATTTTTTAATAAGACTTAGCTGCGCATACAAATATATTCACTCTGTACAAGTGAGGCAGGTGGGTTAGTAATTTCTTCCAATCTAACTTTTCCGCTTTCTTAAATATTACCGGATAACAGCACTTTCTTACCGCCAAAACGTCAAAACATAATACATACATATCTGTATCTGTTCCAAGCCCTGCATCTACTTATCACAAAAAAAAATTGCAAGCAAATTTATCAAATTATTGGATTAGAATTGATCGAACAATTACAATACATATATGTTAGCACGAAGCAATCCCAATCACTTATACATACACGCAAACACGCATACCCGCTGCCGCTGGTACATTGACGGTGGCAATGGTCTCCACTGATCGTTGTCGCAAAACCATACAAATAATATTTTTTTATGTTATTACTTTTCCAACAGAAAATGTACAAAGAAGATATATATGTATGCATATCAAAATCTTTGTTGTGAAATAATCTAAACAAATATGTAAATATTATTTTAATACGTTATTTAAGAACTAAGATAGAGCGAGATAAATGCCTAAAAGTAAAATATAAACATTTCTTTTTCTCATTTAGAATTTTTTTTTATTGAAATATGTATATAGATTTTTTTTATCCAACCAGAATCGATTGCAAAAAACCGCATTCATTTCAAACCCGTTCCGTAGTTTTTTTTGTTTTGCGGCACATGTATACTTTTTTTTAGACTTCCTTTTAAAAAAGTAGTGATGTGATTAAGCCGCGAGCTGCTGAAACTTAACTTGATAGCACACACAAACGAGATGACTGGGATTTGCAGTTTATCTAAACGAGCTTGCGGGATTCCATTGTGGCAGGACCCATTTACACGACGACGTGAGACTACAATGCATTGCACAGAAGTAATGTCATTGTCAAGCAGAACTTGTGGTTAGGGACGGTAAGTGAAACCGCATATTTCAGTTTTAAATCCTAAATAGCACAAAAGCATTTCTTTGTTATGATTTATTTGGTTTTACCCTCTAACATAAGAGTCTTGTCAAAATATTTGTCATAAATGAAATCAAATTGCATAAGTACTCAAGCGTACTACCAGCCAAGACGAAGAGCTGCTTCAATGGGTACTGTCGCATGTCCCTTTAAGTATACCGCAGTTCTACACAATCAGGAACAGGGAGAGTGCTTTAACCAAGGCGTGTTCCGAAATAACTCCGGATGTTATCGAATGCTGAGAAAGAGACAGCAGACATACTCGTAGTGAGAATATGCAAGATTCTTCACATAGTTCAAAACCAAATTTAAGCGAAAGTATCTGCAAGACAAATACATTTTTAGTGCATATAATGTAAGCAGAATTGAATTCGTACATTATTCAATACAAAAACGCAAGCAGCAAACACTTTGTCAGTTTTTTGAGTTCCTTGGAGTTTGAACAATAAAAGCATGTACTAGAAGGCACCTGGTCTGTCTATGGAAACTGCTTCTTCCTATTTTCCTTCACATACACAGAAGAGAAAACAGAAAGCACTCAAGGGATGCAAAACAATCCCTTGACAGTGTGGTTTAAGTAGACTTCCAAATATCTCCTAACCAATAGTGCCACCACCAAAAAGCACGCAGCGGCTTGGTTCCTTAACGACCAAGTACACTCTAACATATGTATGTATGTAAAATTGTAAATTGCGCGAACAAATCCAGTAGTGGTTAACAATCTGGGGAAGTTCTTTGATTGGCTTTTTTTTTCATAAATACATATACTGTTAAAGTTAATTGTCGGTTTTGGCAAGTGCTTAATACAACAACTACAAGCAGAGATTTGCCAGGGCAAAGTATGTTATAACAGTGATGGTGTTAGTCGTTAGTAAGTCAGCTGCTTCAATCAGACCTGAAATCAGTTGATGCGTATGCATAATGTAATTAATTATTGGATATAAAAATGGAAGGAGGTAAGCACATCATCCATGGGAAGATACTGAACTTCCAGCTCAGACTTCGATTGGAATAATGTGATTTGTAGGGTGTTTACACTTGCGAAACATATTCAAGATGAGGACAGATAAGATAAAATATTTCAGAAACAGACACAATGGATTCGAACCCAAACCGCTGGCTCAGTAGTCCGACGCACTAACCACTTGCGCTACGGTGCCATACATAGTACAGGCCGCGGTTTATTGTCCACATAAGAAAGTGCCCGATATAGAGGAAAAATAATAAAAAATTAAGTTAAACAAAGTAAAACTCGACTACGGCGGTATAATAACGTTTTTATATACATTATTATATATACATATTTATATACATTAGTACGCAAAGTGGCATGGGACCACGGCTATACTCTGAATATCATCGTTTCGTCGGGTTTAAGTTTTTTAACTTAATTTTTTATTTAGTTTCAGAAAATATGTAGAGTATAATATAAGTAGGTAAGCGATGCCGTGTTCTAGTTGTGCGTTCGCTATACTGAATTAGGAATGACGTCATTGCGTATCGTATCTTACTCGCTAAGCCCTTTCATTTCATAACGATTTTTTAGTTTTCAATATGCTGGCCACGCACGATTTTCCACCCAACACCCAATTTTGTTCTTATGGAGCACACTCCGGACCGGCTTACGCATAATTAAAACTTACGCAGCAAAAACAATATACAGTCCACCTGCTGCTAACAAACAAAAACTTCCTATTTTTTCGCTTTTACATCAGCCGCCTTTTATTATCACCCATGATCCAGATTGGATATGCATTACAATAACAATACGAGATCTTGGTTTTCATTTGGATCTATTTTCGTCATCCAAAAATGAGTTCAGCTATTTCTCAGTAGGATGCACTTTCGCTTGTGAGTTTTGCTTATCTGTATTTGCGCTAAAAACCAGCTGAATGTCTGCATTCGTGCTTAAGACCTGCGCTAAAAACCTGCTAAATGTCTGTGTCCGTGCTAAAGGTTGTGTAATAAAATGGCAACTTCGCGCTAAATGTCTGTGTATGCGCAAAAAAGGTGTGCAATATAATCCAGTTTGTTTTATTATACCCGTGATCTGATCCGGATCAGATAAGCATAATAAAACACGGCTATTATGGAGATCTATTCCTACAAGTTAACGCTATACGAACAGAACGTTCTAGATGCCGATAGTCAAACACAAAGTCTGTTAATTTACGCATTCATTACTTTTAATTGAATATAAAAATGATAGATAATCCTGTACAATTTGTGTGTACATCCCCGTTCACACATGCACGCGCTTGCCCTGATGCTGTCAAACAAATACATATGCATGTATGTATGTATACAACGATCGCCAGAAGCGAAAACGCGTATTTTCGTAAAAAAAATCTCATTTTCATACAAATAACTCATACCGTCGATTTAAGGGAATCGTCCGCTTAAGACGGGTGTCCGTTACGTACTTATATTATATTTATATGCAATTTACCTTCGCAAGGCCTTCAACCCGCAAACCTGTAATTAACTTAACATATAAGGCAGAGCTCATTTTGCTAGCCAAATCAGAGCAATTTCACAACATAACACATTTAACTGCATGCAATTAAAGAATCCGATATACATATGTATGTACATACTACATACACAGATTGGAGGAGAAAAAATAATATTTTGTCATTGCTATGTTTCACGCGATTAATCTTCATCATGTTTTTTTGTGTACCTAAACGCCCACTGTACATATTAAATTGAAGTAGCGAGTGTATTATGAAGATTAGACCGCCCTCTTGGTTCAACTGACGGACGTGTGCTCTGATCATTAAAGCCATAATTGTGTTTAAGCGCTTTTCTACCTGTCACCTAAGTTTGTTGCGAAGTAGCATGCTCTTAAACTTTGTCACACCACAGTTGTGGTTTGTGTAATGAAAATTTATTCAAAAACATGAAAATTTAATTTCATCCATTTGTGCCCAAAATTCAAATTCATAACATAACAAAATTTAAGCTTATAAACTGCGAATGCCATTAAAAACAAAACAGGCTTTGGATACTGCCTGTGCCCACGCGCACATAATTTCAGACAAAAATCGCAAAAAAAAAAAAATAAGAATATTGTGGCGACATCTTTGTCATCGAAAAATCGCAAAATTGACTGGAGTGGGTGACCCCATCACCTATTTAATTAAACGAGGTATTTTTAGTTACGCTACGATTTAATTATGTTTATAACCAGTCAATTGTAGACCATGTTTGTTTTGTAACTGAAGTGTTAGTAATTAAGCGTCTTTGTTTTTTTAGATACTACATACTCGTATGTATGTGTGCTGTATAGACATGATAACCATTTTATGTAGAATTTAATCTAAAGGTTGTTGGAGTGCGTGACCTTATTGCTTTTGGCTGTTTTCTTTTTGCCTTTCCCCGAAAGCCCCAAACAGCATGCAACTAAATTTCGCACGAAATAATTGGATTTGGTTTATTTCTGCCGTTCTGCTTCTTATGAAGATACGAATGGTGGAATATGGTATACTCGGTGTATGTAAAAAAATATGCTTTTTTTTGGGCCGTGCACTTTTATATATGTACATATGTACGTCAATATTGTGGCAATGATATTGTTCTGCAACGTTTTTGAAATTGTAATGAGATCAATGGCAGGTGGTAAGGACTCTTCTCTGAGTATAAAACAAATAGGGGTTTGTTTGACTGTTTTTTTTAACCCTTTGTTGACCAAGCTATTAAAAAATGTATAATCTCCATTTTTTTTTGAAGAAGAATTTTTTAGTTGACGATATTTTATGTTGGAAAACTAATTTTCAATGACTCAAAGGGAGGAAATATGAAGGTCAGTCTCCAAAACACCGCTAGGCTATAACTAAAGTTATAAACAAACAATTTTTTTTTTATTTAACTATGATATTTTTTGCTTTCGAATACATAAGCATTTAATCAAATTAAGGATCGAAACTGTGTAAAAATACCAATTTAGTTTGTTAGTTTCGAAAACGACTTCAATTACTTTCTTCATAATAGCGTCCAAAATAAAAAAAAAAATATGTCGTGTTTCATAATTCAAAAAAAAAAAAAACAAATTATGCTTTCGTAGCTCCACCATATTTAAAAACTTTCTGTCCAATCCGAGTCGTTTGCGCCCAAAAAAAAAAAATAAATAAATTCAATTACAAACTGGAAAACTGTTATGCGTGTAAAAAAATTTGGGTGCAATAACGGTCTAAATTTTTTAAAATATGATTTTGTAAATAAGTTATATAAAATAAGCCGTAAATAAATAATTATTTAAATAAAAAGAAATGTTTAATATACTACATTTTTAAGATGAACTAAAATAGACAAAATAATTTTTCGTAGCCCCATACAGATTCCTAACCGCATACAGACAATCCTGAAAATGTGTGATGGTGAATTTTGAATTACTATGAAAATATTTGTAAGACTTAAAACGAAAAACGAGAGAGAGAGAATTGGACACATAACATACCTGAAATACGTGTATATATGCAACAAAATTAAGACTTATCTTAGTGTTTATTTCTTAGGTATCAATCAAAAAAATCTGAAAAAATTTAGGAAGTGTGTCTACTTCCGCGTGATATGCGGTTGCCGTGCATTTTGGATGTACGCAATGGATTCCTGTTTGAACTAAGGTGTACGTCTTTCATGCACAATCGCGGCCACGGTTGCTATTGGGCTATTTGTCGCCAATTGGGCTACAAAAAGTTCTCGTCGGCGACAAAAAAAACAAGATTTTGATTTGTCAAAATTTGGGCTACTTCTATTTAATAACGGCGATTTTTGAGCTCCATTGAAAATAAAAAAAAAGTAATCAAGAACATTAAATTACGCACATATTTTAAATGTATGTTACAAAATATTTATCGCAATTGTGAATCATTTTCAAACCAGAAGTAAATCAAATCTAACTTCACCTCTGTCGCCAGAGGTCACAATAAGCTTTGTAAAATAAAGAGATCTTCAGCTTCCTTTCTCTTTTTCACTTATGGAATATATAGAATATTATTTGAAAGCATATGTGGCTGTCTCTGTGCAAATTCGAAATCGAACTTTACCGTAATCTCACTGCAAATAATCTTTGGCTGTGCTCCTCTCAAAACATTTCAAATTGGGTATAACTGGCGATTGGCGAGTCAATATTAATCTATTTTGCTAAATCGGGTGCGTAAATTTAATTACATACATACGTGAATAATTCAAATGGGAAAGTACTGAAAATATCTCAAAAAATACAACCCAATCTGGAAAAAACTTCCAGAATTTCAAGGTAAGAAAATATGAATTAAATTGATAACTAATAGTGACATATATTTATCTTTGAACTAGGCTGGTTAATTCTGTAAGGAGTTTCCGGTAACTAAGAAAATGTTACAATTATTTAACAATGATATGTATCAAAACCAAATTGAAAGTATAGAGGAGGAAATATTTGCAAAAGACTTTTTAGAGGCTTTGGATTTTTTTTTTTTTGTGTTAAATTATTTCAGCCGTATTCATTACATTTCCTTAATTGCCTTTCAATTCATGTTTAACTAATTCTCGATTAAAAAGTTGATCATTGTGTTATTCATAAAAAAATTGTGAACTGACAATAACTGAATTAATTTTCGCATATTTTTCTTGAAAAATCTGTATTTTTATCCGAAATTCATAGTAATGGAGGTCTTGACAAGGGACAATCCGTTTTTTATACCTTTTTGTACGGTGTGTGTCTAAATCAACATATCAAAGAATAAAAAAGTTAAATTATAAGATTATAAAAAAAAATTCCCATCTGTCAATTTAATTAAGCTTTAAATGCCGATTTCGGCATTTAAGACTTGATCAACGTTGATTAGTGACGGAAAATCTAATGAATAACGAATGACGAATTAAAGTATAACTAAAACAAAATTAAGGTTAATTCATAGTTGATTATGCTTTATGAATAGGACTGTTTGTGTATTATTTTATTAATTATTATTGTAATGAAGTCCAATTTTTGCATTTCTGAGTTTTGTATTTTTGTTATTTTTCCAAATAAACACTTTAAAATACATTTATGTGTGTTTTAGTTCAAATATCGGATATTGTAAATGTCATTCAAATAATTATTGGGCGATTTTTGGGCTACTTTTGTTTACGGCGATTTTGGGCTACAATTTTTGGGAAATTGGCTCCTTCGTGTCAGGAAAACCTGGCAACCGTGATCGCGGCTGTCTGAACACAGCATCATTTTTAAAACCGCGTGGTTACAACTGCGAATTGTGGCGCATTGGGCCTTACCTTTTTTTAAGATGATGAGGATGGGACTGCAACAGTCAATGGTGGGCGCTATAAGTTCATGATAACCGCCACACATCGGGTGCAACGTTAGATGCTTTGCATGGAAAGTTCCCAGGTGGCATTATTACACGATTAGGTGGCGTCTAGATCATACGATTTAACGCAGTTGGATTTTTTTTTAAGGTTTCGCTTACAGTCATATCTTATGCATGCACGCCAACAATACCGGAACGTTGGAGCAACCAAAGCTCAAAATACTAGTGAGCACATTTGAACCATTCGAATTTTTTGAAAACCTCAGATAACCATTTTGAAGATAAAGCAACAGCCACACGTCGCTATTTATTTTTTTGTGAACTAAGTATGGGCACCATGGGGTACTGGTGTTAGTGCGTTGGACTACTACGCATGCTGTCCGAGTACAATCCCAGCAAACATCAAGAGCTTTTTCACGGTGCCTTCTCTTCCGAATGTCTGACAAGCATTCAAGAGTACTATTATTCATGAGGACTCGCCGTTTGGAAACGGCATAATGCGATAGGTCTCTTCTATTTATGGTATCACGCACACACAACTGGTTGTGATAAGCAAGCACTGGTTCACCCCGAACTGTAGCGCCATCTAAGCAAACAAAAAAAAAAACGAATATAAATAATAAACATTATTTCATCCCTACGTACATAAGTAAAATTATTTTATCTTGAAAATGTAAAAAAAAAAATGCTTATTTTATCTTATCTTATCTTATCTTACTAATCTTACTAATATATAAATGTGAAAGTTTGGATGTTTGGATGTTTGGATGTTTGGATGTTTGGATGTTTGGATGTTTGGATGTTTGGATGTTTGTTGCTCTATAACACCTTAACGGTTTAACAGACTTGAATGAAATTTTCGGGAATAGATAGTCTACTTCCTGGATTAGAGATTAGGCTACTTTTTAATCAAAACATACAATTCCTTGATTCCATAATTCGAGTTATTCCAATTTCCGCTTTTATTACTTGATCATTATTTTTGGGTACACCATTGTCATTGATCGTCACTCTGTTGGGAGAGGGTTGTTTTTGTAGATGTTATGCTCTTCTCTTCGCCACAAATCCATCGCTATCGCTTATTTTTTATTTTCATTCTACCCATACACGCATTGAATGATGGGTAAACCATTGCAATTGATCGTCATTCTGTTGGGAGAGGGTTGTTTTTGTAGATGTTATGCTCTTCTCTTCGCCACAAATCCATCGCTATCGCTTATTCTTTAATTTTCTTTCTACCCATACGCGCATTGAACGATGGGTAAACCATTGCCATTGCCCAGCAGGAAAGTACGGTATGTATTCCTTGGAGAATCGAATACATAATTAGTTATTATAGATGAGAAATATAATGTATCCAAAAGAATCGACGTGGTAATGTCATATAATAATTTAAAATTGTTTACCACGTAGGTTCCCACATCTGCAGAAAATGTAATCTAGTGTTTTTGAATTTAACAATTTTTCGGTTACAGTGTTGTCTGTCGGCGCCTTCATGTCGCTCACAAATTTCGCGTTTTATATTTAAAAACGCATGAAAAAGTTATTTTGTGTTGCAACGCGTGACAGCGAGGAGTAAAAAAAGTTAGAAATGTATTCTAAACGGATTGGCGAAGACAATTACCAAAAAAAAATCTTTGTGGTTTGTGTGTGCTTTATTTTATTAATAATATTTTTTTTCGTATTTAAATTCCTTTTTAATTTTATCCTAGAATTTTTTGTAATAAAATATTTTAAAACGAAACAGTGTACTTTTCATTTAAAGCTGAATACATTTCATTAATTTATGTCGGAGAAATGCATTATGTAACTAATTATAAATGCATGAATTATATAATACATTACAAAGAATGAATTCTATAATGCATTCTTAAAACACTTTCAGGTAATCGATTATTTTCCTAGGACATAGTCTGTGTTAAGAATAATGAATTCTGGAATCAATATTCTATACTAGCGATTGATTCCCTGTTCGATTCCAATAGATTACCTTTTCCTGCTGGGTGATTGTCGTTCTGTTAGGAGAGGGTTGTTCGTGTAGATATTATGATCTTCTCTTCGCCGCAAATCCATCGCTATCGCTTATTCTTTCATTTTCTTTCTACCCATACGCGCATTGAACGATGGGTAAACCATTGCCATTGATCGTCATTCTGTTGGGAGAGGGTTGTTTCTGTAGATGTAATGCTCTTCTCTTCGCCGCAAATCCATCGCTATCGCTTATTCTTTAATTTTCTTTCTACCCATACGCGCATTGAGCGATGGGTAAACCATTGCCATTGATCGTGATTCTGTTGGGAGAGGGTTGTTTTTTTTAGATGTTATGCTCTTCTCTTCGCCACAAATCCATCGCTATCGCTTATTCTTTAATTTTCTTTCTACCCATACGCGCATTGAACGATGGGTAAACCATTGCCATTGATCGTCATTCTGTTGAGAGAGGGTTGTTCGTGTTAATAATTAATGCTCCTTTTTGGGATTGTGACACAAAGTAGAGGAGGGATGATTTTGCTGATATTTGCTACCGACTTTTGTTAGTTGTGTTTCTGCTTCATCAGCGTGCGGATCTAGATCTACAGAAAGGGGGAAATGTACGATTTTTTTTACTTTCTTTTTTTTGTCACTTTACAGCGGTATTTGGTTACCTTAAGGTTAAGTCAGTGGACACCTTAGAATAAAGTTTTTCCTTTTTTTTAAATTCACAAATACATATTATATTGTAGTAGGGGTAGGCAGGCGATGTTGAGTCTTATTAGTTGGTGATTTCAGACAAACCTCACCAGTTACTCGGCGATCAATGCTTACAACAAAACCTAATATCTTCGGTGTTTACATAATACTATTGTACTTTAAATATAAACATTAAGTACAACTATTAGAGACAAGAAACCAGAAAGTACCATTATTTGATGCTCATAAAATACATATTATGTACATATGTGTGTAGACGTGTTTGTACACAGGAATATTACATTTCCATAAATTTTTTATGCAATCGTTTCATCTATAGGGAACAACCACTTAGTTCAGATAATAGGCGTGTTTTTTTTTTAGCCTACATAGAATAAAAATAAAAATTTCAATACATAATACAACAAAACCTTAGCCTCGATAATTATCCAGGCTAAGGTTTTGTTGTATTTTATATTGAAAACATGTTGCTGAAACATGTTTATTCTATATAGGCTTAAAAAAAAACACGCCTAATAATGTATTGGCTTTAGAATTCTTTAGAATCTTAATTTAAATAATATCAATTCCTACTACTTCCTTTCTATCATACTACAATCAAATGACGCGACTGATTTTTAGCACGGGCAACGCCGGGCAGGCAACAGCTAGTTAATAATAATAATAAAAGGAATCCTTATATTCGAAATTCCCACTTCCTTTTCACTCTCCATCAGATTATTTATCATCCATTTGACTTTCCCTTTTCTTTGAACAATTTTTTCCACATGATATCTCCCTTCATCATTCCTGACCGTTCCTGAACTTTTGTTTGCTTTTATTACAAAATTGTTAAACGTAAGAGATAGAAAAACTTTCAAAAAAGGAGCAAGAGGAATGCATTTCGAACAGTAAACTTGCAGACTGTCTAAAACAGCAATAAATTGTTGTTAGGATTTTCTTCCTTCGGATAAGCGTATAACCAGTAACGATAAGTCCTCGTTTACGAGTAAACCGGGGATACAAAAAAGTCGTAGCATATACACTCGCGGACAAAAAAACCCTCCGAATCGAAATAATGTGTATCTCCTACTTTCCAACGGCGCAGCTAATTGCTTCGCTTTGCTTTGCTTTTCATTGCTTTGCTTAAGGAAAAAGTGTCAAATTGCGATATTGCTCGGCGACTATGGACTAATGAACGTAGTATGCGAAAAATGTTCGAGTAGAGAGCTCCTTTGTTCAGAAAGCTGGAAGGGGAATACCTCAAAGACATCTCCTCCTAGAGATCAGTGTCTCATCCAGCGAATAAGTTAAAAAAAACCGGTTTGCATATGCTGCGCATATTAAATGGTCATTCCAGGAGCAAACTGGGAAACAATAAATTATCGGACAATATCGAGGTTGCTTAATGGAATGGGAGTTAATGGAAGGCGTCCTGGCAAAAATACCACTGTTAACACCGCGAATGAAAAATCAAAGGCTTGAATGGGCAAACTCTTTTGAAAACTGGAATCAGACCGAATGGGTACGAGTGACTTTTTCGGTTAAGCCTAAATTCAATTTATTTGGCCCAGACGGCAATGCCCTGGTTCGCCGAAGGAAAGAAGAAAAAACTAACTACATAGGTTTGGTGTTGGGTAAATTGCAATGCTTAGGGGTTCCGTAAACTATGGAATACCAAAAAATTATAGACAAAGATACTGTGCCTATTTTACACCAACTTTGCCAACACTGCGATAGTGTGATTTTTTAGGACGATTCAGGTCTTGCTCATAGAGCAAAATAGGTAAGTTTTTCTTTTGCGTATTTGTAAATGAAAATTTTTATAAACTTTTTTTTACTTTACTCTAATTTGGTACAAAACTTTTCTTTCTCTTCAATGGCCTGGTAATAGCCCGGATCTTAGTTCCAAAGAAAAGTGTTGGCAAAAAACTTAGAGCGCAAAGGCTTAACAATCTCCTATAGAGGAAAATTGTTTGATTCGATGCCAAACAGGATCGATGACTTCATTGATAAAAAATGTGGAATAAACAAATATAAGGTTAGTTGTACAATAATGTTTTATGTTTGTGATATTCAATATTTACTTTTTTTTATATGTAGTTACACCTGAAATTCTGATAAAACTGTTTGCCTAAATAAAACGTTAAAATCTCTCTTTTCACACAAATGCAAAAATCATAAACTAATATATAAATCTCAATGTGGCACTCTTACCTGTCAATCTGAGGATTAGAAAAATATAAAAACCAATGCACACAATGAAGTAAAACTTCGTATTCCAGTTCATTAACATGAACCTATTATTGGCCGATTTTTAAATTAATTTATTGGCAATGCTATTTAAGTTAATGCAAAAATAAAAACACTCTAACAAATGCCAGTTTCTTGCGAAACTTATTCAAACTACAAATACTTAGAATCCACACTCGTTCGTTCGCACTGTTTTTGATTCTTCGAACTAAATGACAATGTATGTATTGTAAGTAACACTATATTTTTTAGACACAGGCGAAGCCGGGCGGGAGAGCTAGTACTTTAATATACTTTTGTGTTATATTAAACTAACAAGTTTTTACATATTTAAGCCAAAAATAAAAATTAATTTTATAACGTAAGAAAAACATTGATTTTTTCATGAAAATTGAAGAAGAGTAGGTAATATTGCGAAGGTTTTTGTTTGTCCACGAGTGTGCTATCGTAAACCACATTTTTCACTTAGTTACTTATTTATTTGCGGCTTTTTTCAGTGCGCAATTTTTTAAGCATCTATGTATTTATGAGCACTAGAAGAAGTATTTTGTGAAGACATGAAAAAAACATTGGCTACTCTTTACATTCAATTTCTGGCATTCTTTAGAGTTTAGAGTT
Source organism: Brachyopa scutellaris (assembly GCA_949775065.1). Lineage (NCBI taxonomy): Eukaryota > Metazoa > Arthropoda > Insecta > Diptera > Syrphidae > Brachyopa > Brachyopa scutellaris. Next base: position 132,014,456 of record OX459112.1, on the reverse strand, counting down.
TAGAGGTACATACATTTTGAAAATATTGTAGTAATTTTAGTAATAACAAGCGGTGATAATTCTAAGTATTTTGTTTATACATACATAAGTCATGTCTGCATGTCGGAGCGCCATTTTGGTTTATACATACATACTTACATACATATCGTATAGGAATATTTTATGAAAACTCAACATCAGCACTAAGTGACAATACTGGTTCAGGTTTCAAAAAGCAGAACAAATGGGAGATTTTTCTTCTCAGTGGGTGTGACCCAAAATAATTAACCCTTTAAGGCGCAAGATCGTAAGAACATCAAAGTACTAGTTGATTTGATAGCTTTCCGAATTTAATGAAACACGTATTTCTTAGAATTACAAAATTTTATTTATTGTTGAAAAAATACAAAAGGGTTTTTGACACTTTCAGTCACAATGTATTATAATGTATCCCTATGATGTATGGAATATTTTGAAGCAATTATTTTGCTTATTGTAGCATAATGCACCGAACTTACTGAAATTTTTACGCAAAAATATGCACTGGGTATCACTTTTGAGTATTTTTTCAATTGCATACCCATATTCACACATGTGTTTTTTCACAAGTTTCGCGACAAGTGAACTCAAAGGCGAGCACCTAACGCAATCTATTTCAGCTGAAACTTACTAAAAAATAAAAGAACGGCATATGACAATACTGTAACATTAAGTTATACTAGACTTAAAAATAGTTTTTCGTTTTTGTGAGCTTTAAACGGTACGTAGCATTACTGCATCATGACGCTGTAAAGGGTTAAATTAAGAAGAATTTAATGTGCAACTATTTTTCAGTTCACCTTAAATGCCGATAAGTTACCTCTATAAGCACGTATAACGTATGCGTACTCAATTAACTACTTATATAGTCAAAATCGATTATAACGACTGCGACTGGGAAATTTGTTCGTTATGTCCGATATTTCGTTATAACTGATTTGCAATTTTTTTATAATAAAACAAAAGCAGATGTGATGATAATGGATTTTACTTTTTTCATTCTTGCATACCGGATCAAAAATGTCACTCAATATAGCGAATAATTTCAATTTGTTAACTGCGTGAAATACATCTTCAATTGTAGTTGGAATAATCTCGTTTTCTGTAATGAAATTATAATAAATTTTGTCATAATGCTCCAATATGTACAATTTACCGCTCAATATAGTGAATTGGAAAGGAATCTAGAATTTGTTCATCGGTTAAAAGTTCTGCAATGCAATACCGTCATCCATATGCAAACAATCTTCAAAAGTGTATAAATCATGAACGCTATCTAATGAGCAGGGGACGGATTTAGTTGACTTTGCCTTTTTTCTGCCCTTAATATATAAGTAATATATCGCCTTTTTTGTCCACACAGCCTTTTTTACCTTTTTGATGCTATTTTTTTGTCAAAGAAGATGTGCGCTTTCTTCTTAACTTTACGATTAATCCTTGCTCACACGAAAGAAATTTCAGTGTCCACACGTATGAGAGCAGGTTTTTCTCTCGTATGAACATGCACATAACTGCACGCATTGTTTACACTAGCGCGCTTAAAAATATCCCTTCACACCAATACAACCCTAAATACATTAGCATATATCAACCATATCAACCAATATACACACATGCGCTGCTTATTTTGCCATACGTGTAATCTCAGGCATTCGCCGCAGTTTTATTTACCAGTTTTCATCTGACAAAAACCGTGCGCCTTTTCATCTAGACTCATATTCTGTCACATACTGTGGCCTATTTCACCAAATTACAATTATAATCACAAATTTGTAATAGTAAACTACAATTACAAATTTGTAAACCTAATTTCTGTTTCACAAACATATTTCCAATAAATTTGTAACAAAGAGGAAATAAATTGTAGAAAATAAAGTTGTAGTTTACAACTACAAAAAAATTACGTTGTACTTATTTGCCAGACTTGTAAACTACAATTTTTTCTCACAGATTTGTAAGAGTCTGACGAGTTAATAGCTATGAATAAGCAAAGCAAAATGTGACACAATGCCCAAATAATTGAGTGGCAAAAAGTTTATGAAACTACTCGTATTCAATGGTATTTTAATTGAGAAAGATTGGAAATATCTTCGAGATGTTGTTTGGCATCTATCGACATACGCTGATTAAAACTCATTGGGTGAATCAATATTAATTAGTGTTCCGTGGATACACACACGGCATACCTTTAAAAAAATTTGCTAAATTTTAAACTGTAAATACATATAATATAATACATTGGAGTAAACATCAGCTCCACGAATGACACCTTAGTGGAGATTCGACGAAGACTTACCCTAGGAAACCGCTGCTACTTCGGTTTGGCAAAACAAATGGGTTCAAAACTCCTAACTCGAAAGACAAAATGCATGCTCTAAAAAACATTGATCCTGCCAGTTCTGCTGTATGGAGCCGAGTGTTGGACGATAAGCAGGAAAGCAGAGCAGATTTTGAACACTTTCGAGAGTAAAATTCTTCGTCGGATATTCGGTCCCGTATGCGAGGAGGGCGAATGGAGGAGAAGATACAACCGCGAACTCTATGAGCTGTACCAAGATGTGGATGTAGTCCGAAAAGCCAAAACACGTCGACTACACTGGCTCGGCCACATCGAGCGAATGGACAACAATGCTCCAGCAAAGAGGATCTTCGAATCACAGCCCCCAGGTTCGAGACGACAAGGAAGACCGAACCTCCGGTTTAAGGACCAGAGCTACCGCGGATGCCAGTGCGCTTGGTCTAGACGACTGGAAGCAGCGTGCCCTGGATCGAAGAGAGTGGAAGGCTGCTGTGTCTCAGGCAGAGACCCTTCACGGGTCGGGAGCCCGTTAAGTAAGTAAGTAAATACATAAAAAAAAAAGTACCGGGAATTGGTCAGCAAAATACAAAATATTTATTATTCATTCAAATTTATTGTATTGTCTTCAAAGTAGTCCCCTTCAGAAATACACTTACATATGCCAACAAATAATCCAATCATCTAAACATTTTTTAAACGCATTTTCCGGAACCGACGTCAGTTCTCGCCGCGAATTTTCTTTTATGTCTTATATTGACTGAAAACTGGTGTCTCGATGTGGTAATTTGAGTTTTGGGAAGAGAAAGCTGGACACATATCAGCTGAATACGGAGGTGATCAGATAATATTTTTTGAGTTTTTGGCAAGAAATTCGATCACAATGATAGCCTCACTTATGAAAATCGAGCACTGTAAACAAATTAAAAGACAGCTGGCTCTAAAACTTCACGGATAGAGGTCAGTTGTACCAAATTAGCGACAAAAATAATTTTCACAATTCTTTTAAATGATCAATTTTCGGTACTTTTTTGCCAGAATGTATTTACAAAAAATAATATTTACCAGCAGTATTATAGAACCGTTTACAGATGTTTTCGTGTTCCTCTGGCCAACGTAAACTATTTTCATAAAAAAAACATCAACGATGGCTGCACAAACAGGATTGACACATCATGTCATACCGTAGATTTAGATATGCCGTGCATGTCTGCTATCACATGATATTGTTCGCATTTCTAAGCCAGTGTAAAACTGTACGAAACTGCTGCCTCGATGTAAATGAAGATTTTTTTTTCTGACTTATTAGCAATCTGTTTCCAATAATTATTATTATTTCCTCTGCCTTTATAGGATTTAGGCGAAACTTTTCGTTGAAGGCAAAAGAATCTCAAATTTCGTAATTTATACGCAATCGATAAATTTTTCTTCGTCTATTTAACACAAAATATTCACTTGTATCACTATCGGTGCTACTATACCTGCGCCGTCAAGACATTTTTACTTTCAAAAAGCGATTTCCATGTATATACAAAACACAAATTGTAGATGAAATTACAGACGATCTTTCTTTCGTAAGATTTTTTCTACAACTGAACAAATTTGTAAAGAACTTTCATTTGGTGAAACAGAAGAAAACTACAATAAATATCAATTTACACAAATTTGTAACTTGTAAACTACAAAAGAAATTGGCTCTTGGTGAAACGAAAACAAAAATATTTCTACAAATTTCCCTTTGTAAACTACACCTACAATTTTGTAACACATACATTTTGTGAAACCGAATTAACCGATATTTCTACAAAGTTTTTAAAAAACCACTTGTAAATTATAATTTGTAAGTTGGTGAAATAGGCCGCTGGTCATACTTAATAGTGCTAGTCTGTTGAATATTGCGTGTGCTTAAATGCGTGCTGTACCCAAAATATTTTGTTGCTTGTCATTGAAAGTGAAAATGCCCAAGAAGTTTGTGGTAAAATTGGAAAAAGATTGTTAGTCGACCCGAAGGAGCAAGAGTTTACAAATAACAGGTGACTCCTAGTAGTTGTTGAGCATTTGATCTTAGTGCAAAGCGTAGTATTTAGGAAGGCCTATTGAAGAGGTGTTAAAGACTTTGAACAGAATCAAGGAGAAATTACAACAAGCTAAAGGGCCAGTAGCTGAAGATGCGATGAAAAATTGTACGCGTTTTTTTCAGGAAATGAACAAAATGGCGCTGCAAACTCCAAATCGGACTCAAATATTAAAGTCAACGACGTGACATCTCTTATCTTGGCTCCACTAGGCTCTGCCCATGCTGAAAGATCTTTTATTCTATTCAAGGCTTTCTTGAGAGATAATCGCAGGCGATTGTTACCAGAGAACTTCAAAATATTTTGGGTTGTAAAGTACTATTACAATGTAAATAATAATGCATAAAAAACTATTAAATGCCTTTTTTTGCCGTTTTTACGGTATAAATTTGCCTTTTTTTGGTCAACAAAATCCGAACCCTGCTAATGATTGCATATATCTTTCTCAGTGACTTAAAGGCCAATTATATTTTTCTTCGATATCTGATGTTATTGCATTAGTAAATTCCCGAGAGTTAGATCCAGCGTTTTTATAGCAATGAGCTACATATAGTTGCTACTAATACTCTATCCCAATAATAAGAAGATTTTTTTTTTAGTTCCAGTCATATTAGCTCCAACTAAAACCGTTATTCGTTCCTTGGACATTTTACCCCCAACGCACTTTTCTCCTTTTCTTTTAAAGTTTTATTGGGTGTTTGATCAATGTTAAAAATCTCATCGTCGGAATGATCCGCTAGAATTTTCGGCCAAACAACACGCAACCAATCATCGACGACTACTGTAAAAACGCTGCCTGATTCGCTGCTTACCTTTCCACTTACAATGTTATGTCGCCTAAACGATTGGACGGACCCCTTATTGCCATATTTAAACTTCTTTGAGCTTTAAACCTCAATGTCGGGATGTTCACTGCTCCAAACTTATTTTTTGTTTAATTTGAATTCATCAAAGTTTTTTTTAATTTTCTCTTTTTCTTCCCAGAGTCTGAAAATGAATGAAGCTTTTTCTTCTATGCTAAAAACTCTTCGTTTTGCATACGAAAAATGTAAAAAACACTTAAAATCGTTTAAATTTAAAAATGGTTCAGCGACCAAATACTTCTTGCATCGACTGAAATCAAATCGCAAATAAGCATCCTAGTCAAATAAGAAACAAAATGAAATCTGGATTCTCAATTTAATTATAAATTCGTTATAAGGGATACATAAATCAAGTTCCTGTGTACAAAATGTTCGCTATTACCGGTATTCCGATTTCGTTATAAGCGATATTCGTTCAGTTGGTATAATTTATATGTATATCTTAGTCGGGACTTCGAGATCTGTTCGTAATAACAGATAATTCGTTGTAACCGATTTTGACTGTAGTTTTTTACTATAAGAAATAAATTCGCTATGGTGAATTGTTATCGCATTCCAGAAATAATGTTTTTAAACCTAGATTCGGTATGACGTGGCACTATTGTGAATTTATACATATCTTAATAGTGTCCGGTCACAATTTAACAACATTTAAAAATAAAAAGTAATCTTACAAAATATTGGTTTCAACATCCTGTAGTAACTATAAATCTTACCATTTAAAGCGTGTCAAGCATTTTTCCTAAAATGAAAAATGTAAGATATTATTAACATATATATGTTTGTAATTTAGCATGTAGTATGTCAGTTAAATTTTAATTTTAATTAAATTTTAATATAGAAAATATCATTATTAAAAATGTACGATGAAGAATATTCCTTATTTTTTAACTTGAATTCTTTTTATAACTTGTTATTTATAACAAAAACCTGTATTATTGTAAAAAAAATATCATAAAATTTAAGTTAATAACACTAGCTAACAAAGTTTTTAAGAATTGATTCTAATAGAAATAAACTCATCACGTGTCATTCTTTATGAATTCACCGACACACATTGAAATTTCCCTGAAATTCACTATCGTAAACTGAAACAGGTCTGCTATATGTGCATATATAAATACATATCTAATTCAGTTTTTATCATCGTTATTAAAAAATTTGGAGATATTTACTGGCACTCTTATCAAAAGTATGTATACAAGGAATAGTTTGTTTGTCTGTAAACAATTATGAATATTGAAACGGCTGTAACTTCGACCGAAATGGTTACATATATTCATTTTTAAAATAAGCAAAATCCACAACTGAAAAAAAATAGTAACATTAGTTAATCCCCGATTTTTCTTCAAATATCAGTAAAATAAACAAAAAAAATATTAATAATTAATTAATGTGTTTCTATGTTTGTTTTAAGTTGTTACTATTATATTTTTGAGTTATAAATACAACCGAATAAAAATTTATATTTGCTCAAAAGACAAATTCATTTTTCGTGAGAGTCGTGGTATCACTATGCCAACCCCAGCCTAGCTCTAATCCAATATTTTTGTATTAAACAAAAATCTTCAAAACTTACTTTACTTTACTTTAGGTGGCGCTACAGCTCGAGGGAACATGGGCCTGCTTCTCGCAACCATTTGTGTGCGAGTGCTATATTTTTTTACGAATGGAAGAGACCTACAGTTTTTTGCGACTCCGAACGGCGAGTTGAGAAGCTCAATCGTGACTAATGATACTCTTTGATGCATTTCAGACATTCGAAAGAGGTGGCACCGTGAAAAAACTCTTTTAGGTGTTAGACCCGGCCAGGAGTTGAAGCTGGGCAGCATTGCGTAGTAGTCCAATGCACTAACCACCACCGCCACGGCGACCGTGGTATTACAGTCGATTTAAATCTTCAAAAAGAGGGATAAAAGTAAGCCTATAATTTTAGTATGACATACCATTCTTGGGATAGAATAGACTAATTTTTATATTGTTAATGAGTCTATCTTTTCCAATTCTACGAGTATGGCTCTTTTCAAATCGCTTTTGTTTTTTATACTTGGGATAAAAGAGATTAAGGAAGGGTGCTACATTGCTTAGGCGTATTAAGTAACCTTTCCTGTACAATTCGCCAAGAGTGCTTTGGGTCATTATCTTGCTGAAACATGAAAGATCTATTTAACCGTAATTTGTTAGCATTTGCGTGAAGGTTATTTTTTGAAATGTCTAAAAAATAAAAAGTTAAATTTTCTGCTTACCGTAATTAATTATAATGTAAGTACTTTTACAAAAGGCAAGTCTAACAAAGTATGTACCTATGTATGTGCCGCAAAAACATAAAAACTACTGAACGGATTTGAATGCGTTTTTTTGCAATCGAATCTGGTTGGATTAAATATATAAAATAGATCATACAAATTAATATATTTTAATAAAAAACTTCTAAATTAGAAAAAGAAACGTTTAAATTCGACTTTTGCGTTTATCATACAGGGTGTCTCAGTTAAGAGGTATAATCCATTAACTGAAGATTCCTGAAGTTTATACCATAGTTTATAACCACTTTAAATCATATAACTTTTGAACTATTATAGCCACAAGAACAATTTTGTATTTTTTCAAGAGGTAATTTAGTAGCGCATAAAAAGTGTCTGAGATTTGTTTAATTTTATGCTGCCACAAAAAAGTTATAGTTAAACTCAAAATTATGAAAATTTCTTGCTCTACTGGGGTAACATTTTACCCCAGTCCCTGTACTAGGGTTAAAACATATTTTGCCTTCTCAAACAGAATGAAAAATCGTTCGATTAGTCGTAAACGATCACAACATTTCTGCGGTCGGTAGATATTGCTAAAGACCTGCAGGAAAAAGCGTTTGCCTGCACTGAAAGGCTGTTAGAAATGTTTCACATTCAATGGATTTGAATATCTACAAAGCCCCTTTGTCTGCAGGAAACATTAAGAAAAACCTGGAATATGCTCAAATGTATGTCTATCAATCGTTCTGGAACACGGTAATTTTTAGCGACGAGTCAAAATTCAACTATCAGAAAGAGTAAGAGAAATAAAAATGGTCTGATGAACGCCGTTTTGTTCGGAGGAGACAAATTACAACCTTAAGTCTACCACATGTAAATGCCACTGTTAAACATGGTGGAAGCAGTGCGATAGTAAAAGGTGCAATGGTAAAAGGTGCAATGGTCTCGGGTGAAGTAGGAAACTCGGTGTTCGTTGAAGATAATACGAACAAAATAGACTAGCTTAACATCGCCAAAAACAATTTGCTAGCAACGGCTAATCAGCTAGGCAATTGTAACAAAAAATTTAGTTATATCTATAAATGGCCACAAGCTGTTTCGGAAGCCAACGGTCACCATTTGCATTTTTTTTTGCATCTTCATTTGCACTTTCATTGAATTTGATAGCTTTACGGGTTGCGATTTTATTCAATTTTATAATTGCATCCTGTTCCTGTCCATGCAACTTTTTTTTTCGAGAGCAGTTGAAATGTTTGACGTTAGCTTACAAAACTATGCATCGCATAAGAAAGTTATTGATACAGAAATAAAGATGAGAAAAAAATATTTTTATACAATAACTTTTGGTTGCTTTAGTTTCAGTATCTGTTGGAGCATAAGAACATGTGTCAAAAACTTACGGAAAATCTTTACTTATGCTGTTTTTCCATATGCATATTTGCGGGAAGACTACTAATGTTGTTGTTTGTTGGTATATAACTCAGCAACCGTTAGAGATAAAAATAAGAAAAAAATATGACAAATAGAATCGAATATTGCGCATCCGTTGGTGTAAAAAACTCAATTTCGACATAAGTCGAGTTATGTTGTTTTTCCTGGTGGCAACAGATGTGTAACTTTTTTGAACATTTTCTGTGAGAAAAGTAATAACGTAAGGAAATATTATTTGTATGCTTTCGCGACAACGCGTTGCAATGAGCAGTGGGAACCATTGCCAACGTCAACGCACCAGCGGGTATGCGTGCATGCAGTATATGCATGTAGTATACGTGATTGGGATTGCTTCGTGCTAACATATATGTACTGTAATTGATTGATCGTCTCTAATTCAATAACTGGATAGATTTGGTTGCAACTTTGTTTTATGATAAGAAGATGCAGGGCATGGAACAGACACAGATATGTATGTATTTTGTTTTGACGTTTTGGAGGTAGAACGTGCTGTATATTTAAGAAAGCGGAAAAGTTAAATTGGAAGAAATTGCTGACCCACCTGTGTCACTTTTTTCTTTAATAGTCTATGGAAAATCTTTTATCCGCGCTATACGATCCTATTATAATTCTTTTCAAATGACTTCATTTGGTGCTAAGCAAATTGTGGAGCAAAGATTTATGCCAACATTTAAGGTGCAAGGACAAGTGTAGTATTTATCTGGGAGTCTCCTTCCAGTAGACATTTTATTACAAATACACATATCTACATACAGAGAGAATATTTTTGTATGCGTTGCGAAGCGGGTACATCAGCTTCAGCTAGTCATTTTATAAAGCAAAAAAAAAAAATTATAAATTATGCGACTGTATCTAACAGTCCCGAGCTATGTGTAAACATCACGCGAATGGGGTTTGTAGCTCCACTTTATTGGAAAGAAAGTAAATTATAACTAGTCTATGTATGTATGTTCGATAAAATTCAAGCCAATCGCATATATGTATGTATACTCATCGAATCCATTCCATTCGCAGCAGTCGACACCAGGAAACGAACCTGGGACCCCTATACTCAGTTGTATACTGCACCAAAAGTAGACAGACAGACGCGCTACACACTCAACCGCCGCAGTTATAAAAACTTTTCATCCAAGTTCTTACATAAATAATATCAGCTTGTAGGTATGATTGAAGCTTTATCAGTATAAATAATTTTGAAAAAAAAAACATTTAATTGAAGTTATTATAAAAAAATATTATTTCAACGTAACTACATTCAGAAATGAGGTGGCTAAACAAAATAATGTCTTATCAGGATCTCTATCACGAAAAGTAGCTCTTATTTTTTGGAACAAGGTGCCACTAGGACACTAGAGGCCAGTAGGTAGCCATTTTATTCGTAAATAGGTTATAGGTTTTCTACTTGCGTGATTGTTAATAATATTTATAAACTAAATTAATCAAATCACTGCTCTAGAAAATCCTCTTTCTTTTGACACCTCATTTGTTAAGATTGGTTGAGTGGGAGAGCCGCAAATGATAATAATGATTGCAGAACATTGAAATGCAAAGCATTATAATCATGTTAGAGCTCGCAGTTATACTCACACACACACACTAGTGCAACGATACCCACTGCTGGCAGTGGTCACCACTGAAAGAAAATTGTGGGCGATGCTTTGAATTATTGTTTTGATTATTGCTCAGCTTCAGGACAACGCAGGAGGATGTTTTATATCTCAAATGAATCAGGGACAAATTTAAGAATTTCAACTATTTTTTGTTTTTCAATCCGATAAGCCATTATTGGGTTAGGGCTGTATAACATTTTTAACATATAATATTTTCCCTCCCAATATGCAGTATTTTCACTATTTTCTGAAAACCATGCCATTTTCCGGGATAAAAAGTGTATTTATAAAAGTTGACCAGGAACATAAGCAAAAAGCAATCACTATGTCAATATTCCATCGCGCTGCTATGAAATTTGAGTTACAAATTTCGCAACCGTTCGGAATTCCGTCCCCGAAATCGCGGAATTTCTCCCCAAAATCGTGGAATTACTCCACTAGAAATTTTGCTAACGCGCGAGTTACATGCTGGAACTTAGTACATACATAGACATGTATGAGTATGTACTTACATACATACTGCTCCAGCAGCAACGTCACAATAAATGGAGCTCGTGTTGTCAAAAACCAAGTCTTGCTCTAGTTGTATGTTCAGTTGTTCATTTTAGTTGTTTACGATTTATGTAAAACGGTTAATCGTTGTTGTTTGAGATGTTATGTGTTGTTATCATTTAGTTGGTAATTACCAATCAGTCCGGGCAGTGCGTAACGTGTAGTCAAAGGTCCGTTTTTGTTATTTGTCGTCTTTATTTGTTTATAATAAATTTAACTTAGTATTAATGTTAATTTATATTAATTTATATTGAAAATACATAGTATTTATTTATTAGTTAAAATCTCGGAATCATAACTCGCGCTTAGATGTTTACACATCAAAAAAGATTTTCTTTCGGCTACTGGTGTTTGTCCTTAAGCTAGAAAATCAATTTAAGTTAAAGTTCGAATTTTAGTTTTTCATAAATGTTCATATTTCGAAGTAGTTTTTCAAAAAGTGTGTTTCCCTCATTTACTAAAGAGCTGCTGGAGACGGATGCCATTACTTTTGGATGTCTCTCGTTTTGCTAACAAATGTTTACACCTTTTGATTTGTACTATACATTTTTTTCAGTTTAGTCGAAAGAATCAGGGTGTCAGTGGCAAGATAAAAAGGGTAAAGCAAGTTTTTGTGAACATTTTTTGGAGTCAATATTTGCGTTGCAAAAGTAAGACTTAAGGTGAACTTAACGCAGTTAACTACCTTAGCTGCTGTTTTAATGGGTGTTCTGCTAAACACCTGTATTGCTAAGCTTATTCTCATAATTTCAAATGCATTAAGAGTTAAGTATATACTTTTGATATTCAGGCAAGTTTTAGATTTATTCCGCACTATGAATTATTATATATTTCAAACTACATTTCGCATGCATGCATAGTTTTTTTTGTATTCTGATCTGGGTCTAGAAATCACATAAACACGATTTCTGTTTATTTTTCGGTGTTTTTATTCGAAATATTCTCGTCCCGATTCAATACACTTATTACAGCGATTCAATAGTGATTCAAAAGCCTGCTCTAGCTCATTTTGCGAAATTGCCTCCAGTGCCCGTGTCGAAGCTGCTTGAATGGTCGGAATATCGTCAAAAAAGTATCCTTTCAACTTCAATTTCAATTTCGGGAATAAAGAGAAGTCGTACGATCCAAAATCAGGTGAATACGGCGGATAATTTAACAAAAACACTTGATTTCGAGCCAAAAATTGACAAACAATGAGTGCTGTGTGACTCGGTGCATTATCGTGCAACAGAAACTCAACTTATTGGATCGCGATATTCGGGTCGAATTTTCGTGTTTTTTTTAGCTTGTGGCGAATTTTTTGACTTCCATTCTGCACTTTGACGCTTTGCTTCTGAAACGTATTGGAAACACCATGTTGCTTTATCCGTAACAATGGTTTTCATGAAGTTTGGCCACAATAGCTTTGTTCAATGAGAAAAAAGGCAGATCAGCACAGCACAGATTTGTGAAAAATGTCAGATCAAGTCAGCACTGAAATGTGCAACCAATCTGATTTTGACATTTCTCACAAATCTTTTCTACCTCAAGAGTAAGTGAAGAAAAGTTGTCCAGCACAGAGTCTTTGAACACAAAGCAGATCAGTCTCAGACAAAAACTTTTCTCATTGAACACTTAAATCTTGTATTTTTCTGTTCCTTTCTATCCAGCACAGCTTCATTGAATAGACTTAATGACATCTCTAAAATGCCAGACTCTTATCAATTTTTGATCATCATCATGTGTGTGGAACAAATTTTGTGCAGACATTTGTTTTGCCCAAATCTTCGTGAAAAATGGTTCGAATAGTCTATTTAATAATTTTTATAATTTATTTATTTATTTATTTGCATTTATTTATTTAATTATTTATTTATTTATTTATTTATTTATTAATTTATTTATTTATTTATTTATTTATTTATTTATTTATTTATTTATTTATTTATTTATTTATTTTTTATTTATTATTTATTTAGTTAGTTATTCACTAACTAATTCATTAATTTCTACAATATTTACCTAATTAGTTATAAGCGTACTAAGCTACTTATTTATTAAGTTTTAAAACCGTCAAACAAACCTAGATATAAGTTCACAAAATTCAAATGGAGGTTTTTGTCCATAGTTTTCCTCCCAATGCATTACTTTTGTAAGAAAAAACGATTGTGAAATTAGTACATATTTTCAGTAGTAAGATATACATATAATATCATATCTCTGTGCAAGCTGTGTCTAGTCTAATTAATGTAAAAGTTATTCTATGGAAATAAATATATCTATCTATCTATCTATTTATTTAATTAAAGAATTCATTGTACCTACATGTAAGATAAATCTTTTAAATGTGTACAAGCTTAGTTTGAATGTTTAATGTAAACCAACTGGACCTGGATGAAGTTTATTTGGGTCGGTTTGTTTTGCACTTTTTTTCTCCTAATCAATACCTATAACTTTTGTATTTGGAAGGGGGTTATCTCATAGAGACAACAAGCACGTAGACCCATTATACTTTTACCTATAACTTTGCTGAAGACAGAAAAAAAATCCCTACGGTTAACCAAGATATAGCCATGAGAAAAAAGCCAAAAAGTACGCAATATAAGGTTTGAGCCAAATATTCATGAGGCTGAAATACGTTAGGAGGCCAATCTGGCAAAACGAATGATGCAGAGTTTCTAGTTTTGGTAAGTACTTTCACGACCAATGCTCAAATCTTAGGCCCGAGATTAGTGGTTGCACTGTGTAATTAAACTAAAGTTATTAAAGTAATGATTGCGATTGTGATTTTTAAGATATGGTGAAGTTAAAAATTTTAGGGACGCTAGAAAATAATTGATTTTAAAAATAGGCGGTTGACGAAATAAGCTAGAGAACCTCTGCTCTAAGCTAAGGAGTTCCCACCTTGGACGAAATAGTGTCTCACAGTTTAGAATCAATTGATCTGAAGTCTTGTTCTTATGTAGTTTCAGAATCTATAGGATCCATCTTCTTCCAAACATAATAACTTAAGCTAAGTTTCTTTAGCTTACTACCTGTTAGTAGTCTAAGCTTAGTTTTGCTTTGGCTTATGCAGAGTTGTGATCTTTTCCGGTTATAGTTCCCGATTAGGATCTTTGATTGCCTAATGGGAAGTACGTTCCATGTTATAGATCTGTTTTGGGCAGTTGTTCTCGAATGACGTTATCGCCCATTCCGCACAAGGGCTAGTTCAGTCCCAGAATGGCACTCGTCTACGCTCCTTCCTTTGTTAATTTGTCTGAGTCTTCGTTGCCTTCTGCTCCGTCGCACAGTGTTCCGCGTAGTACATATTAAGTGGACAAAAATATTTTTTTGACTATTTCACGTTTTTCTTATGAGTTAAGTATATTGTAATAAAAAACTTATGTTTTAAGTGCTTTATTTACGTTTTGATACTAACTACTCTATAGGGTAAAAAAAAAAAATTTTAAAAAATAAAAATTTCTTTGATATTTTGTTTTTATATTGTGTATATCATCTTCATCATCACTGCTGCTGTTATTGAATGAGTCATCAGGATCGAAGTCTTTATCTGATTCAATATTTCGTTTCTGAGGTAATGGTGGAACAGCAGGGCCGACTAACAGAGCCATAACTTGCGCTATTGGGGTGATATACAAAATAAATTATTACTTTTTTTGCGCACGTTTGCGCACTCTGATTTTTTCACAGCCTATAATTAAGAAGTCGAGTTTTGTATCAAAATAAAAACTGACCCAGGGCAAGGTGGGGCTCATATTTAAAAGTTTATGCAAAAAAAAAATAAAACAAGGCCTCAAAAAAACTTACATCTTATAATTAAAAAAATCATTAAAAAAACAGTTAAATAGACTTTCAAAATTTATTAGAATAATCTATTCACTTTGATTACTGAATCCATACCAAGTTGGTTTAATTTTTACACAAAAAAATTAAAAAATTAATTAAATACAAATTGAACACTAACTGTGCACTCGACCTGTTATGGTAACACACTCCACTTTGACTTGCTCTAAAATCATTTCCACGCTCTAAAATAAAGAGAAAATGTGATTTACTTATCTTTCAGTTATCCTTTATAAGAATTGCGTTAGCAAGTACTCTCAATTTTGTCATGAATTTATTGAATTTTGTCCACTTATTGATGTGAAATGGAACACTGTGCGTCGTGACCAGGCACCCATTGTAAGGTACCCTTGATCTTTTCACCTATTGAGCCTATTGAGTTTCTGTAGGCATTCGGAGATGTATCTGTTTTTATTTTAATAAATTTACCTTTACTTAAAAGTTTTATTTTTTAACAAATTCACACTTATTGAAATCATTTAACATACTATTGCATAAGAATAGGTCGGTAATTGGCTTAAACTGTTTTCTAGCTTTTATTGTAGAGTAAGTGCGGCAAATATGGCGCACCCTTAACTTTTTTGGACATTAAACAGACAATTTAGCTTCAATTCATTTATTTTATTTTTTTAAATTGTTAGAAATTATTTTTCATTTAGTCTGTATAAACATAAAATATAAAAAACATCTTAACAAAAAAATATAAATAAAAAATTAGAGGAACTTCAAAAATAACTTTTTAAAAAAGTGCGGCTAATATGGCCCACTTATATAAAATCATGTTTTGACATCACACGAACTGCAAGATTCGGAAATAAAATATTTGTTCTCGTTGCCAGAACAATCTTTATGGGCCCACATTATACACACAACACATTGCACCAGTGCTTCTCCCCCCTTATCTTTAGAAAATAGACTCAAGCAATAAATGCATTTATCAGGACTTGCATCAGTTAAGTCACCTGGAATGAAAATGTCCTCGCTTTCTGATGAAGTTGATTCTTCAGCACGTTGATTTTTCTTTCTGCGCGGTATTGTTGCCAATTTGATCCGGGCCATATTACAGAAATCTATGGTGGGCCATATTACCCTCATAAGCTTTTTCACTTTTCTTTTAATTTATAGACATTTTTTCAACTATTCGTGAGGTTCCGATTTCATATGAAGAATTAAAGAAGAATTAAAAACGTCAGCACAGCACAATCATAAAATGAAATATTAATATTTACTCAAAATTTAATGTACAAACACTTAAGAAAACTTACCAAAAAACTAAAATGCCAGGTGCTTTACCGTTCATATATATTAGCCAGACTCATCAAATTACAGTGAGTCAAAGCCAGTTGGAATATATTTAAAATGGATGCACAGTGTAGTTTCTATGCTTTTTCAGTAGCGAGATATTACAGTGGGCCATATTACCCACATGGGCGATATTAGCCGCACTTACTCTACCTATTGAAATTGACATATTTTCAATTGCTTTTTTGGCAATGCTTCACTTTTCTCATGAATCCTGAAAAACAGACAAAACAAGTTAATAAGTCGACGGTTGTACTCGCAGTGGTAACTCCTTAATCTCCTTTAAACTTTGAAAATAGGTAAGTGTTCTCTCGAAATCACGAGACTCCCACCTGACAAATCATTAATTACTATTTAACACATCTCTCTGCGTTTCATAGAAAATTATCGGAAATCCAATTTACCTTTGTACATACATGTAGATGTATATGTTTAGTACATGTCAAAAATTAAATGAAAAAATGGTTATGTTTTGTATTTTACATTATACTGTATGAGTATGATAAATGTTAATTACTTTGCTTGTATGTTTTCATCCATTAAACAGCTTATCGCCGCAATTGCTTAGAAAAATGTGAAAGTTTACGAAAGTAGTCAGAAACAAGGCTCTTGTTTATTTGTAACTTCAAACTTCGCTTAGCTTCACTCTAAGAATTTAACTACGTATTGTTATAGGCAAATAACTTAATCTTTACTGTTATGTACGTTTGTGCCTTTGTCCACCTAGATAGCGATCTGTACGAATGGCTTGCCGTCCAAATTACAACAATAAGCTTAATTTCCTAAGTCCCTGTGGAATTGCTCGTGTCTTTAAAGTACTCGTAGTAAAAACTGTTAGTCTTAACTTTCTTCAGTAGCCTAAGCCCAGGGTAACTTTGATAGATCTTCTACTTCTCCTTTAGCACGAGAATAACTGTCAAAACACAATATTGCAATTAAGGTAAGTTGTGTAATTATTAATATTAATCATTTCGAGATGATATATAAATAATCCTTTCTTTTTTAGCTTAAAACACTTTCCAACAAAAATTTATTTTTATTTATTGTTTTAAGCTCATTTATCAAATGGTGGTTGTTCATTCGTTTGCATTGTATTGTGTTGTTGGTACGAATAATGCCAAATTACGGTTCGTTACTTACTTATCCATTAATTTCTCCCACCATGCGACTAAGTTTTCGCATGAACCTTTTCAGACAAGAAAGTACAAAAAAAAATGGACCCATTAAGAACATTAATCATTTTAAAAATGAAATATAATTTTTTTATTGTAAAATTGATTAAATGCAGTTTCCTTTCGTTGTTTTTTTGCGTATGAACACGTATCCCAAACTAAGCCACATAGTGTACATGTAAAGTTCCCCATTTTAAAATAAATATTTGATATAATATAAAAGATTATGTTTTAAGAACTGCTGCAAAGGGGTTGATGAAATCGGATAAAGGAACCTTCATTGACGGTAGCCACACGGTCATGGGAATAATAGGCGTTGACCGTTGCTACACACAAAATGTGTTGAGGGAAACGCTTGGAAAACAGAACATAGAACCTCCGTGCTCCGTCCTGCATAAATAATTATATTTTTAAGTCTTCCGTGATATGAACCCTCCCACGGTCCCAGGACTACAGAAAAAAATGAAAAAATGTATGAGAAATGAAACGCTTTGAGAAAAGAGCATGCATCTTCCACCGAGAATTGTTATTGAATACCCCGTCTCCACGAGGCATTTCCCAAGACATGTTCTTCGACTTGACATGCAAATGTCTCGTGGAGACCCCTAATTTGATGTCCAAACTAAAAACATGTCCGCGATGTCAGCATTTTAGTTTTATCTTCACGGCAAGTTGAAATCCAGATTTTTTTCTGACATTTGGCCGTTTGGCAGGTAGATTTTCATTCGGTTGGTATTTCGGTAGAGTGAACATGTCGCGCTGAGTTGGTTTGGTAGGTAGATTTCCATTCTTTGGTATTTCCACAGAGAGAACATGCTGGTTGGGTAGGTAGATTTTCTCTCTATGGTGTTTTTGTAGAGTATTTCACTGCTTTTAAAGCAAGAACTGCCCGAAAAACTGACACGATATTTATTCAAACCTACTTAAACATTTCAATGGAAATATTTCGTCTGTTAGACACTTTCTCTTGTATCAGCTTATGGGGATTATTTTTTATCTGCAACGTTGACAAAGTATTTTACAGTGACTGTTGTGCTAAGGACATGATTTATAGCTTGTTCTTTTGTAACGGTAGGCAGATTTCATTCGACACTTCATAAATAAAAGTTATTCAAATTTCTCTGTACCCACATCTAGAACCAACGTTGTAGATGGCATATTCATATGTATGTAGATTTATTTTTCTTTACTTTTTTTAATGCTCGGCTTTCCTTTGATGGCATTAAATATAAATGCGTACATACGTAGTTTGTTATATAAAAAAGATAAAAAGAATGACATTCAGGAAAGAAAGCTCCTCGTGGTTCAGAGAAGAATTAAATATTAAATATTAATTCTACAGGGAACAGATCTACAGTATCGCAACCGAATTTACACGAGTTTTTTTACCTACCTACATTATGTATATAATATTTTAACAATACAAAAAAAAATTAAAATGGTAAAGTGGGGTGCTGAAAAATAAGGGTGCGTCCTTCTTGACATGATTCCAACCCTTCTGGTGATCAGAAAAAAAGATCTTAATCAGTAAGAATGTCGCTATCGTCTGAAGTACGGAAATAGAAAACAAAATTTTTTTCACAAATTGGCGGCTGTAAAAAAAGTGATTTTTTCTCCTGTTCTCCAAAGTTTAGAATTTTTTAAAAATAGTAAAAAACAAAATTTTTACATAATTATAGTTCCACGTCAGACGTGTTGGTAAAAGTAGTTTCGAGAAAAATGCGATTAATGAAATACTTTACAACGACCTTCACATAGCGAGTTTCTGAGAATTCATAGTGTATAGGAGACTTTCTGTAGGATTATTCAAGAAACGTTTGGAGGATACATTTTTGAAGGTCTAATCTTTAAAAATATGCAAACAAAAAACCGATTTTTTCAAAATTCTAGACTAGAATACCCCCTTAATACTAACTTATCAATATACGGTGGAACTTCCATAACTCGAACTTCCACAAGTCGAATTTCTCTATAAATCAAAATTTTTTTCGGAACTTTGCATTTTCAACCCTATTTTCATGAATTTTTTCCTCTATAACTCGAATTTCTCTATTTCTCGAATTTTTTTGATTGATTCAAAAGGCAAAAAGTCTCTTTAACTCGAATTTTTGCTCTAAATTCACTAATAATTATTTTTTTTAATGTGCTGCTTTTTTTAATGGGAAAATTTACCAAGTTTATCCAGTTTATGGGCAACTAAACAAAAGTAACGGCCATTTTCAGTTTTTTTTTTTAATTTTGGTAGTTGGTACCAACGCGACAACCATTTGAAATTGAACTTATTTTTGCAGTAACTCGAATATAGGGCAATAGATGGCCATAGTTTCTATGTAAAATTTGCATGATGGTGGATAATTGTTTCACTTTGTTATCCCTACGAAACACGTGGCGCTAGTTATGTTGGAACCGAATTGTCCGCAGATGTTGTATGAAAGTGATATTTCACTAGCAGTCCATATTCCAGTCCAGGCGCAGCCAAGGCAAGCTAAAGTATGTGAAGCATTAGCAACAATACGTGATGCTCTCTTTACTGAAAACAACACGCCGGATAATGTACATATTTCACGAAATTGAAGCTTTTTGCAAAACAAAATGTAATGAAAAAAAAACTCAAAGTGAAATTACTGATTTTTTTGAATATTTTGGTGATGAAATATATTTTTCTCTTCTTAAATAATCTTTAAAATAAAATAAAACCATAAATGTATAATTTTTGTTTTCATTTCTTTAAGTCGAAGTTTCTATAAGTCGAATTTTTTTTCTTTCATTTTGTGAGTTCGAGTTATGGAAGTTCCACTGTATTACTTTACTGAACTCTTTAGGCAATAGGCTGGTGGCCAGTGATGTTCAAATCTGTGTAAAAAACAATTTTTTACCTTTTTACGTAAAAAATGCGTAAACAACGTAGAAATCCTGTAAAAAACGTAGAAAACTCGTAAAAAAGGTAAAGAAGGGGCAAATAAACTACATTACTGAGAAAAAAGAGAGAAAATGAGAAGCATTGCAATTCATATCTGTCAAAATCTAAATAAATAAAGAAAATTTTACAATCGTTCGTTCAGTGTCGTATGTTCAATTTTTTTTTATAATGTGCCAAAAATATTATTAATTTAATTTTGAAAATTTCGAAAATTTTGGGGGAAATAAATTTTCTCTAGTTCGAGAAGGAAATGAATTTGCAGCTTATTGCAATTTTTGTAAAAAAAAAAATTGCAAAACACAGCAGAGTCGCGATTACTGGCGCATCTGTATGTATGTAAGCTGTGCAATTGGATTATTTAATCATAGATTAATACTCCAAACACTAAAAGATGCAATGGGTTAGTCGTCCAAAATGAAGTCGAAAACATAGATGAAGCTGCTGAAGAAACCAGTTACATATATGGATTCGTCTTCCAACAGTTCCATTTTATTGCTGGTATGTACTTTGATTAAGTAGAGTAACATTCGAAGCCCTGATTGTTTATGTTTTTTTTTTTTTTATAGAGTTCTTTACATCAAGATCAGTCCTTGATGTCAAAAACTTAGACGCAGATGGATTAATGAGCTTGCACTGTTTTCGCCAACAAATTGATGTTTTTCATACACTTTTTCGAAAAGGAATTAAAAAACCAACAGTTTTTTGGAGCACCGCGAGCATTCATCACCCTCAACTGTCATCTTTAGCTTTGAAGCTTCTTAACATACCAGCATCACCCGCGTAGATTGAGACGGTTTTCTCAAACTGGGCTCAAATACATAGTCCTTTACGAAATCGACTGACCTTTGAAAAGTCTAAAAAACTCATTCATTTGTATTTTTCGCTTAACTCAACTTATGTTGACTATATAGATATTGAAACAGAAGAATAATAAATATGCTTCATTGTAAATAAAATTACAATTTTTCTCGTATTTTATTTGGTCAGAATTTATTATTATATTTCAGGAAAAGAATACAATATAATATAATAACAGGGTTATTCCTGATAAATTCATTGCTAGGGGTCCGCATTCCGCATACGCTTAAGGGTTGAGAAACGTTGGATTAGAGCAGTGGTCGGCAGAATTTTTTTTTCGTGTACCACCTTCGCGTACCACCAAATATTTTTTTTTACTTTTACTGATTTTATTCAATCAAATATGAAATGCAACATAGGTAATAATAATGTTAAATATTTATAATGTTGATATTGATATGGCAATGTGTATTAAGTGTGATTATGTTTACTAACTTTTTTGGTCAATAAATCGATACGTGGCTCAAATTTCGAAATGGCAACTCGCACAGCGTGTGCGTGGTCAGCATTCAAACACTTTCTTTGCTCAGTTTTTCTCAAAGCCATGGTTGAGAACGAAGTTTCACACAAATATGAATGAAAAATGAAGCAAAATT
Organism: Brachyopa scutellaris; assembly: GCA_949775065.1. NCBI lineage: Eukaryota > Metazoa > Arthropoda > Insecta > Diptera > Syrphidae > Brachyopa > Brachyopa scutellaris. The sequence goes on along the minus strand of OX459112.1, from coordinate 131,992,671 downwards.
TGTATGGCTGCTTGGCTCCATTCTTCTCGCGTACCACCTCTGGTACGCGTACCATGAAATGCCGACCACTGGATTAGAGAATCTACTGTTAAACAAATCGGGCTTTTTAATCATTTTATCGAAATAGTTTTTTGGATTCCAATAGTTTTTTGGATTCCGCACAGATTAATCTGGGGCCGAATTACCGCATCCGTTAACGACTGAGTGAGTAGGACTCGTTATCGAATGATCGATTAAACTGTATTTAGGGTGTCCATCTAGGACCTTTCTAAAAAGAGAACATTTTGCTCTAGAATCTATAAAAAAAGAGAACTTCGAGGAAAAAAAAAGAGAACATTCTGGATTTGAAAAACATAAATTTTTTTTATTCAAAATAACATAATCAACTAAAAATTCATTTTTTATAAAAACAAGAACAGGTACAACTAAGTAAAACATCAACAAAATATACATAAATATATTAGGTAATTGCTTAAAAAAGTATTAAATAAGTGTCTTTAAATTATTTCAAATCACATAACTGTTATTTATTTCGAAGCTATTCAAACAAGCTTTCCTCTTCATCTTTATCAATGTCAGCTTGTTATTTTTCTTTCTTCTTAATTTTTTCTTGTATGGTTTTGTCGCTCAATAGAATTTTAAAGAAATCTAGACAGCAAGTTTCTCTATTACTATAAACTACACAAAGAATGGATTTGACAGTAGAAATTTTGAGTCTATTTCTTTCTTTTGTCCATTGGCCCCCAATAAGGGAAAATATTCTTTATACGTTTGCATTTGGTCCTGGGATTGCAAAAAAAAAACTCACAAATTTTGGAAAGCTTTGAAAAGTGCTCAGGATAATTATTTAAACTTTGGAAAAAGTTTGTCCATTTTTCATTTGAAAGTGATTTATTGAAATTAAAATCTTTCGAATTCTTCTTAAAAAAGTTATTCAATTCACAAAATTCATCAAAACATTTACTATCATTAAAAATAACTTTTTTAGAATTTAAATAAACAATAGTAGTTTCGACATCTTTTCATTTTAAACTATTTTTTAGTACCATCCAATAAAAACATGAACACTTTTACTTTACACCATGGTAACATCTTGTTGAAAACAACATAAATTTATTTAAGTTGTTGCAAATTATTTAAGATTCATAAAAAAGCGACTTACAAAAAAAAAAGAGAACAAAAAAAATCCTTACAGAAAAATATAGTGTAAAAAAGATCGGAGCTAAAAAAGAGAACATGTTCTCTTTTAAAGAGATGAGATGGACACCCTAACTGTATTTAAAAAGATACTCGATAACGAGAGCGGTAATGCCAAATCGTCATATTTCGATAACGAATAACTCGTTAACGGATGCGGTAATTCGGCCCCAGATCCAACTCTCATATTCTGTGGTTTTTCGACTTTTTTATCTTTTTTACATTTTTTACATAAGCATATTAAAAATTCAGCATGTAAATAACTAATATAGAAAACGAAAAAAAAGTAAAAAAGTCGAACAACACATACGGGTACCTCTTCGATTGGGCTTTGCAAAAGTTTGAAGAAAATCCTAAATTGAATAATTTTCAGCGATGAAGACCGTTCGACACTTCATAAATAGAAGCTGTTCAAATTTTTCTGTACCCACATCTAGAACCAACGTTGTAGATGAAATATATATATGCATATGTATGTAGATTTATTTTTCTTTCCTTGATTTAATGCTCGGCTTTCCTTTTATGGCATTAAATTTAAATTCGTACACACGTAGTTTGTTATATCCAAAATATAAAATTAATGACATTCAGAAAAAAAAGCTCGTCGTGGTTCAGAGAAGAATTAAGTATTAAACATTAATTCTACAGGGTACATATCTACAGTATCGCAACCGAATTCACACGAGTTTTTTTTTACCTACAGATGTATTGTAAGGAAATTGGCGGAATCGTTGGCAGGGTCGTTATGTAATGATGTAATTCTTTCGACAATAGTAAAGATTTATCACATTGCCATGTGGTGATACAGGATGTCTTCTGTAACTGTTGGAAGAAAGGCAGACATGCCAAAATTATATTTCTACCAAAGAATCTAACTCCTACGAAGGGCAGGGCACAAGTGCCATAGGGAGTCTGCCAAAATGAGAAACAATCTTGCGTGATGTCAAAATTAATCTGATTTTATTTAAATTTTCTTGGTGTTTATATACTAAAATCCCTCTGAATATTTCCAATACATATCAACACTGCGTAGGTCTAATGCTGATAAAAATCTCGGGTTACAAAATGTGACCCAAACACTCGTTATCGGTTTTAGATAATTAAAGTGCAACTTTAAATTTTGGTCCTTTACTGACATAAACGCAGTGACACACATTGTAATGTTTACCTGACCCATCTGTTGGGGGCATATGGGCGACGAACTGTGTTATCTATGTATATTCCACATTCTCTCTGCCTGCCTTCTTATGGTGTCAGCATTCTATGGATTGTATGCGTTATCTTGTACGCAGTATTGTTTTGGTGGACAATTTTGTTCATGTTGGACTAGGTCCACTACAGTATGGACGTGGGCAGTCCGATAAGTACTTAGCCTAGCCTACAAAAGAAAAGAAAAAAAGGGCGTGAGTACCAGGTACTCATGAAATTTGATGTGTCAACATATACAGAGAACGTTGACGTTGCTATGCTATTGCTATTACTCTGTGTAAAGGAGAAATGAACTAAGAGAATCATATACAGAGAACGCACTAATACTAAGTGTTCAGAAGCGTTTTTCCTGATTAAAGATATCAAGCGCATTAACTTGTTATTTTTTACCTGTAATGTTGTGAGACAAGCACTTGAACTTGTTCACTTAATTGGAGCGAAATTCTATAAATTAAATTACACACCGTGATTGATTACTTCTAACTGAGCAATCATTTTTATTAACAATTCGATTGGTATTTATACATATAAATTGCTTAGCCTATCACTTAATAATAAAAAGACAAACATAAAGAACAATACAAAAAATCATTAATTGCATTTCAATAATAATAAAAAGACATACATAGAGAACAATACAAAAATCATTAATTGCATATCAATGCACCATCAGCATATAAAGTTTGTTGGCCTCGTATTGCGTTGAGTCAGCACCAAGTTGCTGTTGATGTAGGTCGCTGGTTTGACCCGATGATTGTTCTGTAGCTGGTGTTGCCATCGTGTGATTAAACACTAAGTTCGGTTACACGTGACGGACGACGGCCAAAAAGTTCCTCATACCGAGAGCTAACATTTTAACACATCAATAATAAAAAAAAAAATGTTCGCCATCACCGCAGTCCGTCAACACTTCCGCTTCTACCAGATTTCATTGCTGAGTTGAAACCCTAAGTCGGGTACCGTTACATAGCTTAGGTGGACTCAAGTTTCTTAGAAGGTACATCCACTTTACGTTTGAATTTTTTAGAGATTGAGATAGAGAATTTCAAAATTCGACTAAATAGGTTGTTACTTTTCCATAACGGTTGATTGAAATGTATTCTGCATTTTGACCATCAACACGTGCCAATATCTCGCTATTAATTGCTGCAGCTTGATCATTCCGAGGCGACAAAATATCTCGCTCACCGGGTTAGTTGCGATGTATACATATATCACCGTAAACGTATGAGATAAGTTCTTCGGTGGAGGACACTGCTTGGCACAAATAATGTGATAAATTTACGTTTCCATTTTCTTCCGGAACCGTTTCTCCACCAATTGTAACAAATCAGAGAAATGTGCGTTTGGATTGCCGCCTGTTCGTACCCGCATATTGACGGTAAAGTGCATTTGAGTAACACTGCACCAGAGACTTGACTTTTTCAGGCAGGCATTAACTTTGTCAGCAGTTGTGCTTCGTGGCAATACTGATAACGTTTGCCTAAAGTCTCCGCAAACTTGCAATGTAATGCTGCCCATCGATATGCGATAGTACATTCGTTCCACACAATTAGATAACAGTCACGTAAAACTCGAGTTTTATTACTATTTCAGGGATTGTTGCAAGCTGAACTCTCAGTGGTCTAATTGTATCGGTATTTTAAACATTGCATTAAAAGTTTTACCACCGGCCAGAAACGTAGCTACTATCCCTGATGACGCCACAGCCAAGTGCGATATTACCTTGGCTTCGTACTAATTAGTAACAAATACTTCCCAGATGATTTCCATATAGCAAATACAAGCAAATACATATACAATTATACAGGGTTTTTCAACAGGGACGCTACAAAAGGAGAGCGACAGGGACAGCAAACGACGCCATATTTCTTGCCGCTCTTTTGACATTTCTCTTCAGTAAGGTCTAGTGGAAAATTTGAATCCACAGGCACAGTACAAAATGTTCCCGTGCCAGTGAGACAAAGAAGTGCCCGTAGGGTCGAGAATATTGCTGCCGCTGAGGCTTCAGTTGAAGAAAGCCCAAATGTGTCTCTCACACGTCGTTCTCAAGCGTTGGGCATCTCTGTGACGTCGTTGTGGCGAATTTTGCGAAATGATCTTGGCCTACATCCTTACAAGATTAAATTGACGCAAGAACTGAAGCCGCTTGACCACCAGAAGCGTCGTATGTTCGTTAATTGGGCTGAGCAACAACTTGAAAATGATTCGGATTTTCATCGAAAAATCATCTTCAGCGATGAGGCTCATTTCTGGCTGAATGGCTTCGTCAATAAACAAAATACGCGGTATTGGTCAGGCAGCAATCCACACGTACTCCATGAGTCATCATTGCATCCCGAAAAAATTACGGTTTGGTATGGTTTATGGGCCGGCGGCGTCATTGGGCCATACTTCTTCCGTGATGATCAAGACCGGCACGTTACTGTGAATGGGAATCGCTACCGTTCAATGATAACCGAATATTTTTGGCCCCAATTGGATGATATGGACTTGGAGGACATGTGGTTCCAACAGGACGGCGCCACAAGCCACAAACGAATGTCCTGTGGGGCTAAGTCAAGTCTATGGTCTATGTCAACAAGCCAGCGACGATTGATGAACTTCGTACGAATATCGAACGTGAAATTGCAGCAGTATCGGCCGATTTATGCTTGAAAACCGTCGAAAATTGGGTTCAGCGTCTGGACTTCTGCAAGCGTGCCCGTGGTGGACATGCAAAAGAAATCGAGTTCCATACATAATGGCATCGAACGTACTTTCACAGGAATAAAGAATTTCATTGATATCCAAAACCGTTCTATATATATATGAACCAAAATTAACTCTTAAAACAACAGGACTTAATTTTGGGTAGAATATTGGTTTCTGATAGTTTTTTTTAAACTGGTAAATAATATTTATAAACTGAAAATGCAATTCACTGCTCTAGAAAATCCTCTTTTTTTTGACACCTCATTTGTTAAGATTGGTTAAGTGCGAGAGCCGCAAATGGTGATAATGATTGCAGAACATTGAAATGCAAAGCATTACAATCATGTTAGAGCGCGCACATATACCCACACACACTATTGCAACGATACCCACTGCTGCCCGACTGCTGGCAGTGGTCTCCACTGAACGAAAATTATGGCCGACACTTTGAATAATTGTTTTAGACATTGCTCAGCTTCAGGACAACGCAGGCGGATGTTTTATATTTCAAATGAATCAGGGACAGATCTACTAAATTTGCTTATTCTTTTGTTTTTCCATCCGATAAACCAATATTGAGTTAGGGCTGTATAACTATAATTTTCCTTCCAAATCTGCAGTTTTTTCACTATTTTCTGAAAACCATGCCATTTTCCGGGGTATAAAGTATGAACGATGTTGACCAGGAACTTAAGAAATCACTATGTCAATGTTTCATCAAAATCTGCCCAGTAGTTCCCGTGTGATGCGCTTTCAAACAGTTTTGAATCTACAGTACTAAGAGAATCACATACAGAGAACGCACTAATACTGAGTTTGGTTACGCGTGACGGATAACTGCAAAAATATTGCCCATACCGAGAGCTAAGATGTTTACATATCAACAAACATTTTGGAAAAGTGGCGATTTATTTCTCAACATAGTCTCCTTTTAGCTCGAAACACTTGATCCAGCGATGCTCCAACTTTTTTAACCCATCCAAAAAATAGGTTTCCTCGAGGTCTGCAAAGAAGGCCTCCGCGGCGGCGATGACCTCCTCATTCGAAAATTCGCGGACAAGCTGGGTTCCACACGTGGTCAAAACAAAACTACGAGTCCGATTCGGCTGAAATTTTGACAGTAGTCTTAGAGAATGTCCTAGAAACTAGATGATAGTAAATCTCTCTTGCAATACTGGCACCATCGGGCGGTGAGGCTTAGTACTTATCGGACCGCCCTCGTACATTATGAAGATTCGCCTTAATATATTACTTTACGGAACTCTTTAAGGCAATAGGTTGGTTGGTGGCTATAATTATGCGGGTACCTGTTCATCCGAATGTTAACTTAGTAATATCCACTACCCGTTTGACAAAAAATGGGTTTACGTTCCATAATAAACAAACATCTTGATTTACATTTGTATTTTATTTATTTTTGAAGTTAAACTTCTTCGTATGTTACATTAAAGTGAAACGCGCGATCCGACTCATCACGTCATACCTTCGGTAGAATGAAACGTGAATGGAGTAGAGGTGTATCAGGAAGGACTTTGAAGGGTTACTAAGTCACTGTGCGCCGTTCATAGGAATTGGGAATCCCTCAGTCCACATTGTGGCAAATTTTGCGTAAAGATCTTGGCCAACACCCTAACAAGATCAAATTAATTAAGATTCCATAATTAAGATTCCATACTTAAATTTAATTTTATGTACGATATGTATGATATCCCAAATATTCTGTGCTTTATTTAAATACAAAATTGTTATGACCTTATTGAAAAAACCTTTGTGTGCTGTGCATGAAGGGATAAAGTTTTACTTCTGCCGCGCGTAGTTTATACACACATTTTTGTTTATGTAATATTATTCTTGTTGTTAATTGTCTCTCTACGAAAGATGAAATCTATCAAATTTTTGGTAGGGTATCTCGCACCTCAGATGGAGGACCGAAGGTTAATGAATATTGTTTTAGGTTTAGGTTCTATCGAAAATATTTTTATTTTATTTTTTAAGGTTTTGTCTTTGAAAGAAAAAGTGTTTTTTCTAAATATGTAATTGAGATGCTCTGAGTTTTAAAAAAGTAATAAAAGAAATCCAACACGTCATATTTCAAAACATTTATTATTTTTAGTCATTATGGCAAATAACATAACATGTTGGTACAAAAATTGGTATAAAAATTAAAAATTAACTACTTAAACCGTTTTCTTATAGTTCTTAGTATTTGTGTCTCTTACAATCTTCTTCTAATATATAAAAATCTCATGCACGGTGTTTGTAGTCGAACTCCTCCGAAACGACTTGACCGATTTTTATGAAATTTTTTGTGTATATTTGGTAAGCACGAGAGTTCTTTGCTAAGTATATATTTTATCCCGCTAGGTGGCGCTGGAGTCAAGTTATTAACAACTTCTATATTTATGGACCAAAAGTACTCATATTCAAAATATATGTTGGTTCAGTGCAAGAAGAGAGAATTATAAAATCTGGACCCCACAGGTGGCGCTGGAGTCAAGTTATTAACAACTTCTATATTTATGAACCAAAAATGCTCATATTCAAAATATATGTTGGTTTAGTGCAAAAAGAGAAAATTGTAAAATCTAGACCCGCTACGTGGCGCTGGAGTTAAGTTATTAGATCGATAGTTATTAGTACGATTTTCTTATTATAGAAAACAACATAGCATCAGTGCGTTTACTCAACAACCGTTGGTTTCGGGACCTGTCATACAAAATTTAATTTCAGGTGAAATGTGAATCATTTGGGTTGGGCATGGAGTCCCGCCTTACAAAAACCCGACTACAAAATCCCGACTGAAAAAAATCCCGACTGCCAAAATCGACCGCGCTAATTTTAAACTATTATTTTCTCCAAAGTCGGTATTTTGTAAGGCATGAACGTGCGGCGCATTTATTTTTTTTGGTTTGTATGAAAGTGTTTATACCCCTTCGCGGAACTATTTTCTCATTCTTATAAGAACGATTTATCACAATTCTCAGTAAACGTTTGGTTAACTAGACATGATGAGAATCAGAAAGCGCTGTTCTTTTTGATTCTCATGAAATGATATTCACCACAAAATACTTAAAGAATCATAAATATTTTAAAAGGAAGTTGTTTCGACACTAACAACCTCCTCGCGATGTCACTCACCCTCAACACTTCACTAAATAAAACAAAAAAAAAAAAGGACAACTTACCAAAATACGCACTATGAACAAGATACAAAAATCGTTTGGTTAAGTGCACCGAATGAGAATCACAAAGAACAGCGCTTTTCGATTCATTCTCATCAGATGCACTTAACCAAACGATTTTGCTAACAAATTCATAGTGGGTTTTGGTAAGTTTCTTAGTTTTTTTTTTCTTAGTGACATGGTGGGGTAGTGGGCGAAAAAATTCTTTTAAGAATGTGGAAAAAAAATGATGAGAGATTTAAAGATTCAATTTTTTTTTCAGCAAAAAAAATGCACTGCGAAACGAAAATCTTTTTTTTTTCACAAAAGTTCATTTGTCGGGATTTTGTCTGTCGGGATCTTGTGAGTCGGGATTTTTAGAAATGCGATTTTTTTTTGTCGGGATTCTGTGCCCTTCCCGAATTATTTTGGTCAATTAATATAGACAGACAGACAGATAGATAGATAGATAGATAGTGTTAGATTGGTACAAATAATTAAATAAGTAAGTTCATTTTCTTTTCAATGTTTTATTCGATGCTATCGCTATCGATCTCAAATGAATAATGAATCTATATTTCAAATTTGTATTATATTCAGGAAGTAATTTTAATCAATCCGGGCTCTTTTGTTTTCCAAGTTTTGAGTATTGTATCAGATGTCTTCAGCCTTGATTATTCTTCTTAAAGAAAATTGGTGATTCTAACACGGCCCACCTGACAATGTCGTCGCTTTCGACAAATCAGGCTGATTTGATTCATCTATAAATAAAACATTAAAACATTTCTTTCATTCAGCAAATTCACAAAATTATCTGTGGAGACCTCAGTCAGCACCAGGCTCTACCACTATCGGGACAGAGACCAATCAAAACAGATTCACAAAATTATTTGTGGAGACCTCAGTCACCACTAGGCTCTACCACTATCGGGACAGAGACCAATCAAAACAGATTCATAAAATTATCTGTGGAGACCTCAGTCACCACCCGGCTCTACCACTATTGGGACAGAGACCAATCATAACAGATTCATAAAATTATCTGTGGAGACCTCAGTCACCACCCGGCTCTACCACTATCGGGACAGAGACCAATCAAAATAGATTCATAAGATAAACTCACCTGAGTCTTCAGACTCTTTCGATACCTTAGTGACAATATTCATGTCCACCTTTTTAGTTTTATATCGTCCATTTTCGAGACATTCAATTACCTCATAAGGTTCCAAAAATTCAAATTCGCTCTTAATATTATCTCGATGCATTAAAACAAAGTCATCAACTGAATAGTGGACAATTTCTCGTCTCTTTTGATTAACATCTTCAATACGTCCCTTTTCCAGAAAAAGCTTTTTGACTACACGCTCTCTGTCTTACTTCCGATTACGAATAGGAGTTAATTCCGGAGA